>OZ059844.1:20454791-21654791 GCA_964057195.1 Orthosia cruda
ATCGACCAATCAAGCAACGCAACGGCCTTTCTGATCTCCAAAACCCAGTAACTGTGTAACGCGATAACCTTTGGCAAAACTGATGTCTGATTTTCTGGTTCTATTTTAGTCGATACTTACATAAAACATAAAGAAAATCGACTTTTAAGCTTCATTTCAATGTTATGTTTCACAGCTCACAAGCTAAAAATACACGAGTGTCCCTTTCAAAAGCTGTTCTAGTGATGTGGAATCGTGCTACGGTCCCCTTACAATAATTTATTGTTGACATAAATGACTCTTCGCTCTAAAGTAGTCAGTTGCCGTTTCACGAGAAATTTGGCCATTGCTGAAGCTGAAAGGAATATAAAACACATAAAACACTAGCTTCTGCCCGCTACTTCGCACGCGTGATTTTCGCCAATTATCCAAAGAGAACATATTCTCGGGGTTTAAAGTCCAGAGATGTCCTGTCCCAGGATATGATCTATCTCCTTGCTAAATTTAATTACGACCCGTTCAGCCGTTTAGTCGTGAAAAGATAACGAACAAACAGAGTTATTTTCGCATTTACTCGTATAATATTACTAGCTTCTGCCACTGGCTTTCTGGGCTTCGCCCGCGTGAAAGTCGAGAACTATCCCGAGGGAACATATTCCCGGGATAAAAAGTATCCTACCTATTTGCTATTCGTGACTATAATCTATTTCTGAGCCAAATTTCATCCAGATCCGTCCGAGCATGAAGTAACAAACATACAAACACACACACTCACATACTTGGTGTGTGTGCTCACAAACTTTCGCCTTTATAATAATATAACATAACATAATATGACATGACATGTCATATTATGTTATGTCACTGTCATCATGCGCTTAATGATATTGTGCGGAGGGCATTGGTGTCGGCAGATATCCCCTGCGTGCTGGAGCCTCCGGGTTTGTGTAGCAAGAGGCCGGATGGACTGACCTTGGTACCTTGGCTAAGTGACAAAACGGGTGACTCCCGCTCCAGCTCGTTCTTGGTGCAAAGGTTAGCCATTGCCATCCAACGTGGCAATGCAGCAAGCGTTATGGGCACCTTTGCGCCGGGAACTGTTAGGGGCGGGTTATTTGACTAGTTATAAGACAAAGCTTTTTGACGTGTCGTTGTGACTTTGACATCTAATATAATATAATATAATATAATATAATATAATATAATATAATATAATATAATATAATATAATATAATATAATATAATATAATATAATATAATATAATATAATATAATATAATATAATATAATATAATATAATATAATATAATATAATATAATATAATATAATATAATATAATATAATATAATATAATATAATATAATATAATATAATATAATATAATATAATATAATATAATATAATATAATATAATATAATATAATATAATATAATATAATATAATATAATATAATATAATATATAAAATTCCCGTGTCACCAATACGAGGAGTATAAACGGCTTGACCGATTTTATTTTATGCATATTCAGTAGGTCTGAGAATCGGCTACTATCTATTTTTAAACGCGGGCGAACCCGCTGGCAAATGCTAGTATAAAATAATATAATAAAGTGTATGGATGAAATAAAATTCTTTCGATCTTCGTACATCAGTTCTCAGGAAATCATAAATTATTCCAACACTGGAAATGTGTATTTCACAGTAATAAATACCGCGAATTTATAAACATTGTCAACCTATGTCGCAATCAGCAAATATTTTCAGACACAACAAAATTATTGTCGTCATTCGCCACTTTTTTGGCAAGTAACAAGGTACTTAGAAAAACAATGATCTAACAAAAAGTCCGGCTGTTTAGAAACAGTTCAATGAACTTTGGAGCAGCAAACGATAATAGACTTATCTTAAAGCACGTGTTATAGTTTTTCAAGAGCGACTGTTTGGTTCAAGGATTCGTGGCTCGATGTTCAAGATTTTAAGCAATGCTTGCCGAGGTCAAGGATGGGTGACCCTCTGTTACATACCGAGACTATTAAGCCGATTGGGTCTCAGCCAGTTGTCATTTGCATATCTTTGACAGTTAGTCAGGCAATACAAACACAAACTGACCAGCTTGAGTGAACTCAGTCTGTCCTGCGTCTGGCCGCGACACGAACGTATGTTTGAACATTATGTTTCTCTCTTTCTGACAATGGAGTCCTAATTTATATCTCTGTGATCTTTTAACCTACTCAATGATAGAAATAAAGTTCCAAGTTCCATAGGTCATAAGTAGGTAGCTAAAGTTGAATATCGCGATGTTTTTATTTCGTTATAACGAGTATGACGTCTCTATTGGTAAAATCTTATTGGATACATAGTCTTGCTTGCCAAGGGGTTAACTGGGTTAACCAGTAACTGGGTTAGCCAGTAACTGGGTTATGGTCAGCCAGGCAGGCCATGTAAATACTGGTATTCATCACCATCATCATCATCAGCCTATTAATGTTCCCACTGCTGGGACTCAGGCCTCCTCTCTGTGAGAGGGAATGGGCCGTAATCCACCACGCGTGCCCAGTGCGGGTTGGATGTCACATGTCTTCGAATTTTTGGTTCTAGGTTCTATATTCCGGTTTCCTCACGATGTTTTGAGAGCATGAGCATGGGTGATGAAATAATTTACACAAAGTAAAGCGCCTGCCTGGGCTCGAACCCACGACCTACAACTTGTAAGTCGCGGCCGATACAACTGGGACACCACTGCTGGTATTCAGCTCCATCTTATAATTCTTATTAGACTGGAAGCCAACACAATTTTACTTGTGAAAAGAGTTTGTAGTGTGCAGTTTGAAGAGCGATTTGTATGTCCATGACCATGTCATGTTCTTAGAGTAAGATTATTTTGAGTGTGTGTAAGAGACAGATATATATGACTTGTATACATCTGTCCCTTACGTACACTCAAAATAACCTTACTCTAAGAGCTTATGGTAACCCCCTGTTCTAGTTTCTAAGAGAGGTCGAAACTAGCAATGATTCATAGTTGAAAAGTAATTTTACCTACAATAAGAAGTAACTGTAAAGCGGTTAATGTTTGTCACCTAGTTTAACATAACAAACGGCGTAAATACAGAAATAAAATGCGAAACGGCGTTCTGAAAGCGTTCAAACAAAATGGTGCGTCTAGCAGTAAGCACACTTGTAAAACTGTGCTATTTCAAGGCGAAATAATCATAAAGAAAGAAACAAAAAGAGTTTATTTGCTCCAGGTATATACGCATACCATAAAAACCGGCTAAGTACGAGTCTGACTCGCGCACAGAGGGTTCCGTATAAACAGCTACATTCACAAAAATAAATAGGTAACATTACTAATCTTCATAAACAATTAAAGCACTGAAGAGAGCTCTAACGAAGGTACAAAATTAACTTTGTCATTCAAAAACTGTTGTCCCTATACATCAAACTAAAAAAAATGTAATTTCCCAAGTACATTTTATAAGTTGGTCGACTATTACTCGTAAACTTGTAAAGCCTACTTAGCTGTGATAGTTTTCCTTTTAATTTCGTTATATATACTACCGCCGTGAATATTTTCACATATCCAAAAGCAACAATTCAGCTGACAAGAGGGGGGAAACTTACCTCTAACAAAAATTTGCAATTTAATACTTAATTTTACGTAAACGGATCCAAGAATCGAAAAAAGGTTTTCACAGACCCGTAATATTTTTGAATGGCCTATCCAACGATACCCCACACCATGGGATACTCGAGAAAAAAAAAACACATCCCCACTATACGTGTTTTTTTACAAAAAAAAAACTCGTTTTATTTTACTACGTTGTCGGCGTGATTAACATGTATATCCATGCCAAAATCAAAATCAAACAGTTTATTTCAAATAAAGCTTAGAGGGATTTTTGAATTAACAAACAAACAAAATAATCTGGTTGCAAATTCGTAAGCGTCAGCAGGTCTTAATGGAGAAGAATTTGCAAGAAACTCCACGGACGGACCAAATTATAGCTTTGTTTAAGAGTCTCTGAGCTAAGCTGCGGACGGACATACGGACATGGCGAAACTATGAGGGTTCATTGTTGATTATGGAACCCTAAAAAAGGAAAAACTTAAATACAAATAGGCAAAGTATACACTTAGTTATATATTTATTTTTAAAATAAATATGTATGAAGAAAATTAGTTTTCAACACACTTGCTCATAAACTGGCCCTAATTTCACCGCAATTAGGCACATAATGACATCTGTTATCAAACTGTGACTTTTTCATTACTATTATTCACAAGTGAGATAAAGAGTTTTTTTTTTTATTTATTGGTTGAGTTGCTTTGTTCTTAAAAAAAGTTTCGATACAAAAAAGATCGTGCTCAATATATGATAGTACATATTATATTATCTGTGATAGTACAAATAAATTAATGTACCTATTGCTTGCTCATTTCTTGCAACTTCGTATTTAAATAGATAATTTTAACTTGTACGTATTTAATAAATAAAACATTCACTCAAATATAACTTTTGTTTATCTCTGTAATAAAAAAAACATGAAATTCCCCATTTTGTACGTGCCTAAAACGCTAGGTATCCGCGAAAAGCCAAAAAAAAGAAACCTCCTTTTAGTCTATGGCCGATCGCCATTGTTAGATGCGCGCGCATAGGAAACCTGATTAATTTTGCCCGCCATTGCGAAAAAAATTTCACAGCTCTTTTTCACTGTTGAAAATGATTTTTTTGTGTTATTTTCTTCACAAGTGTGTTGAAAAACGTCGTATGATACACGTGTGTATTGGTGATTACCGTCCTCGGCTCTCTTAAGACCCTCACCTAACGGCTCGGGTCTCAATGGCGCCTCAGTGGTAATCACCAACATTACACACTTGTACCATAATGTACTATTATGGTTAGCTTTTGTCATTGGTGTCGCCCGCATATAAGTTGAAAACTATCCCACGGGAACACACTAAGATTGATATAATACTATTTATTGTAACCTGTAACAATTTACTAATGTGAGTACTTACTCACACACACAGATCACTTACTTACAGATATAAAATATCAATATTGAACCTCCAAATTTGAACAGTTTTGTTTGCAAAATATTATTTGATTTACATATGCTATGTTAGTTATGAAGAAATTCTAGCCATCAATTTCTCTGTGTAAAAATATAAAAATATTTTAACATCCAAGTCGTTTTGGAGAAGTTTCCAAAAGTTGCGAAAAAATATCGTGTTGTTAATTAATTTTTTAAAGCAAAACTATTAGTTACACGAAAAAACCTTGTGTTCAAAATTATGTACATGAATCAATAAAAAAATATTTTTTTCAATCCTTTTAACCTAGCCTTTACTAATGAGTATGCTTTAGAAACTTACCGTTTTACGGCACTAAAGGGTATGTAGGCTCCAAACCTGATCAGCCGTTGAGGCGTCATTGATTAACAAACATCCCAACATCCAGAATGAGATTCATATTTGTAATATTAATAGAAGGATTAGTAGCAAAATACTTAAAAGATGCACTCCACTTCTGATTCACAGCCTCACAGTTCGCGGGTTCAAGCCGACCCCTTTTGTGAAGAACCCTTTTCTTAAGCAAACACTTATTGTTAGTGGAAGGGTTACTGCGAATATGAGTAATGCATCTCACATTGACAGTTTTGTAAACAATAGGATTGATACAATGACCCCGTGGCCCTCACTGGGATAACTTATAATAAGAAATGCCTTAGAATGTAGCAAAGACGGTGACAGAGCTTTAAGCTATTGTACGTATAAATGTACTCGTATAATCTATTACTTATATAATATTATAAAGCAGAAGAGTTTGTTTGAACGCGCTAATCTCAGGAACTACTGGCTGGAATAGAAAAAATATTTTTGTGTCACACAATGTCACATAGTCCATTTATCGAGGAAGGTTAGCCTATAACCTTCCTCGATAAATAACATCACCCTACGACCAATAGGAGCGGAGCATAAATTAAAAATGTTGCAAAAACGGGCAAAGTTATTCCTTTTTGAGAGCTTCCGTTGCGTGCACTGCGTAAACGGTTTAAGTTACGCAAGAATCATGTATGTAGGGTAATAAGAAGCTAAGTCGGAAATCGCCAACCCAAATTGGGCAAGCTTATTCGCGCTTTTGTCTATATGAAAAGAGGCATTTGGCCTTCAGTAAGACAGTTACTGGCTGTTATTAAGAAGCTTTTAGAATTCTTCGTGACAGCAAAATGGTTAAAAAAACTAAAATAAAACGGTTATAAATGCAGGTAATAATTTACTGTGGGAATCCACTGTCAATAAAGGTAACTTATTCATTTAGCTAAAATAAAGATACTATTTAGTATTTAGTGCCGCACGTTGCGGAAAACAAAAAACTCCATTTTCGAAATCCGTACTCTTTCAACACCATTCTCAAAGGGTTCAAAAAAAGAACAACCAGAAATTCTATCCATTCTTTTTTCAAATTACAAGGCAGAAAAAAACTGTGTAGTAATGAGACCCACGCTTTTGGGCCAAACATTCGTTAAAGCAGGGGCCACATTTAACTAAGGTTAAAAAAACCTCTATGACGTTAACAAGCAAGTTCGGAGTCACGTACCAAGGCATATTGTACTTACCGTTTGTTGTTTTCAATTACAAGATTGAAAAATGTACGTAGGCAATCGTTTTACGTGGTAGAAACAGCAGTTTTTGCTGTTGGTATTGTTGATTTTTAGTGTACCGTGGCGAGATTGGCAAAAGGAATGTTTGGAACCATGTTCGTGTAGCTACCTACGTCTGTTTTACCTCAGAATCGAATGTGCAAAGAGCTGTTAATTGTAGGAGTATATGGTTCAATAAAATATTTCAATCATTGATGTGTTATGCCCTTTGACCATCCCAAAACTGGTAAGTAATCAAAGCAAATCAAATCGAAAGTAGAAAATCCCTGACACAAAACATAATGTTAGCATAATTGCAGCTTGCCAAAACACAGTCTTATTTTCTTTCAAATATTCGTACACCCACTCCGGCAAAATATTGTAATAACAGATGGCCAAATAAAAAGCTCGTAAGTTTACTTCTACAGTTAACGACAGTGAAAAAAGCTTGTCCAAAAAACTGCACCTACTCTTGCCAAGGTGGCTGATGACACATACTTTTTTGTATCTCAGAATAATTCGGTGAGTAATCAAATGTTCCTACTATCAGCACACGTGTGGGACGAAAAGTTATGTGCACGTTGTTAAGATCACCGTCAAAGCGGGGTTATATCGTCAGAATCTCTGCATTGATGCAATTATTTTATTTGATTATCCGCCTACTTTGTTTCGAACGTTAGCAACAAAGGATCTTCCTTTGTTTTCAAGAAACGGTTAACGGACTAACATTCGCCCGTTCTAATTTCGAACGAGAATTCAGAGCACTCCGAACTCCAAAATTAGCTATCAATAGTATCATCAATATTGTCCTGTTTCCCGGAAGCACATCGCTGATCACCCTTAAAATAGACCAGTCCATTAAAGAAGACAATCAAAACAGTAATAGAAAAGATCTATCACCCATTCCGTGGCTAAAAATAGGCCTTTCCGAAGCATTCGTATCCATTGGCCGTTTCTAAGACACATGTCTCTTGTACAAAGGATAACTATGTGCAGCTAATTTGTCTGCAGAACACATTTGCCCACAATCAGCTTTCTCAACATGTCCCTGAGAGCTTGAGTCCTATACAAAGCATGCGTTCATTAGAGAGGGCGTTCGGACTGCAACTGTCCTACAAAAGCAATTGCCAAAGAGTCGCCGTACTACAAGACAATGTTCGATGAATCATCTACTCACCAACACCACTTACTGTTGGAACAGGAGAATTTGAAACTTGTAGTAATGAAATAAGGGTTTAACTAAATGCAGCAGAAGATTGTCGATCTGTTAACAAAGTGAGGGTTATTGAGTTTGAGAATCGGAAACAAAGTTCAACCAATAAGCCTATATACGCTTGTGGTGTAAGACTTGAAGCGAGAAACTGCGTGAACAATTTATGGAGATATAAAATAAACTATGTTGGTTTAAGTTTTCTTTGTTGTTTGTCGAATGAGGTTATTGTCGATAGATTTATTAAAGCTAGAGATGGGTTTATGGCAGCAAAGTTTATGGTTTTATAGCGTCCAATCGTTTTTAATTAGCAATTTTGTTCTAATACACAATTTAACTACACGATTAAAAACTACTGTAATATTATTTATTTTATTAATCTTACGAAAGAACATACAAGAACAGGTCAATTTTAAATGTCCATCCATTTAAAAGTTACCATAAAATACACATCAGTGAGAGCATACAAAAAAAAAGGATATAACTCAACGCCCAACAAATATAAAAAGTGAACAATTGTTTCTACATATCAAAGAAACGCGGAACTTATATTTCTTTATACGTTTTCACTGTTATAGTAGTACAACTTAGGACATACATGTAGTGTTCTCTTATATTGGAGAGAAGTATCTATTGCTCGAAGATATAGGTACACAGACTCATTCAGAAAAGAGCAAAATAAGCATTACTAAAAGATTTATTTAGCGATTGGGGACGTACCCAAAGATCGAGTTAAATAGCGTGTTATTGAAGACGCTAATGTCTAGCAGTGGACTACTTATAGGATAGGATATGATGATGATCTGATGTGAATCTGTAGTTTGTTTTTACTACTTGTTGCTTCTAATTCGCAAACTACATATTTCTTCACCAGCTACAATCTGTTCACGATGTCCAATAATAGAGACACTAAAACAAAATTATCGTTCACATCGTGTGCCTACAAATTACATAATATATACTATCTCCATTAAACCGTACGAGATGAAGCAATTACCTTGGACATTAGAATTTTGTGTCCGTTTATAAACCCACGCTATTGTTATTTTTCTGTCCTTAATGTTTTTTTCGTGTTTAGTCGATAATTGTATGGATTCTTATGTAATGAATTATGTCGTCAAGTTCTTGAATAAAGTCTAAAAGCGTCGTATGTACTGTGGGAAATGATTTATTTGATGTAGATAGTAAATATAGTGGGAATGCAAGAATATAAAAAGAGGCCAACACCTTCAAGACGATTAGTCAGAACTCAGTAGTCCGTCATAACGAGAGCTGGATACATAATAAGTAGATATAATCAGCCTGTATCGTTTCCAGTGCTGGGTCACAGGACTCTTTTCTTTGAGAGCGATTGGGCCTTTATCCACCACGCGGGCCCAGTTGATATTGATGAATGTCACTTGTCTTCGAAATTTTGGTTACGCCAGTTTCCTTACGATGTATTCCTCCACCGCCTTGGCTTAACACTTCTAAAATGACTAAGCCACGTCAAATCTTGGTTTAAATATACTAAAAGGAAACATGAAACGGAGGCACGAGCACAACCATAACTATTATGTAACAGAAATAACACTCAAGAATTCAAGAACCACTAATGGTAAGCTATACCAAAAGCTACTTTTCCTAAAAATAACCCAAAACGTAGTCACGTAGTAATAATTGAATACGGCGGCAATTTTGGCAGATGTTAAACATAAGATAAAATCTAGGCGCGAGCTGAATACTAATCAGGATTCAAAACCATATAAGGATTTGGACGAAAGCTTTTGCATATGCAAATGTTCCTAAGCTTGCCTTTGACTACTATCTCGTCTGATGTTGGTAAGTGACAATGCAATGAATGGCCTAAAAGGTACATAATTATGCAGCTTTGCAAGATGAGTTTTTGATAGGGGATGGTGCGAGAAGAAGGCTTGAAAGAATACAAAACTCTTCATGTTTCATATACATGATCATTATCAAGTTACCATAATAAGCCGTTTGGAATTCCTCAAGGGATTATCCTATGACCTACACTACTTTTAACTAAGATACCATAGTGTTGATCTTTTTTTAGGTTAACAAACTGTATTACTGTAACAATTTCTTAACAACGTTTCGATATCACGAGACTAATAGAAATGTGATTCGATACGATTCGTTTAAGGTTCAATAGACGACCCAGTTCCAATCCGATTTATGTCACCGATAGAGAAATTATACACAAGTCCAGTAACTTCTTGTAACATCAAACCAAGCAGAGGCGGCCTATGAAGAAAAAGTGAGCACCATAACTAACCACAAAATTCCTTCTTAGCTTTTTACCAGCTTTAATAAACTCGGTTTTGTAGAAAATCTGATGACCGTTCTATGATGAAGTTTAGATTTTCTATTAACTCCTGTAACAGAGAGGGAGAGGCTACTAAATGTAGATAGTATTCATTTAATTAGTTCAGTATATAGCAACTCGTAAGCCTAAGCCTAGCGAATGTTGTGTAAAGTACCTATATATTGTATTTTATAAGCTTATCTCAATTACTATGGCGTATCGTCATATTCCACGTTCAAGATGCAGTCAAGTCGGCACAATGTCAAAAGTATTATTAACATGGGTAACTATGGGTCTTTGATTCAAATAGTAACCCGCAAGGTTCCTAACCCTTCAATGGAATTCAACACTGATGACTGTACTCACGTAAAAAACGCAACCCAAGCAGAAGGATTGCTCGTAGCAAAACATCTGATTCCGAGCATCGCCCACGCTCTAAGATGACTGATGTATATTTTTTTGGACCACACAGACTCGAGACTCGCTGAGGCTTGAATTTGAGCTTCCATTGTAAATAAGACGTAGATGGAGGCAAAGAGTGGAAAGGTAATGGAATACTACATACAAACTTATATGGCAAGAGAAAAATCAGCTTTAATGGAATAACAACCAATTCTAGCACTTAAGAACTTAGAAAATTCTTCCATACAAACGTAGTCTGGCGATTATTCCACTGTTTGACGGTGTACGTTCAAAATAAAAATGATATCAATTTGTCTCATCATTATCTAGCCTTGTATGGAAACAGAAAAGTAAAAAAATATAATATTTGAAAGTTATGAGCGTCGAAAGTTCCATATTTAATTACTAATTTTATCGCATCTATGGGCGGAAATAAATACCACAAGAAGAAGGAAAATTGCAAAACGGCCTCCATACAGGGATAGATTAGTAATTCAACAATGCAAATAAACAACATTTTTTAGTTTGAAAATATACATTTCGTAGTTTTTTTCATGATATCTAGACTCCCATAGGTCTGTTCATAAAATTTCGCGCGCTCGTTTTCATCCTAAATCATCATCCATTTCGCTACAAATTTGCAAAAGTGCTAATTCGTACGAGAACTAGCTTCTTACAGCATCAATCTCTTTCGCACGTGTTGTCTGATCACACAGCATGCATTTTAACCCCGCGCACAAAATTGTTCGTGCCGTTGACTAGGGAACCTTAACATTTTGTAGGTAACTGTTGTGTCTTCCTTGCAAACATGTGTTTGAAGAATGTTGGTATCGAAAACTTCGCATTTTTTATTATAATATCACAGAGTAACTCTTTAGAAGGTCTCCTACATATCAACTTGATAAATAAGCATGTTTTTAAATGTGTTACATAGCATATGGCCTTGAATCAGAGCTATTATAAGGGCATCTCTAATTTTCTATCTTCTTCTTACTTCTTACTAATTGATCATCACTCTTACTACTTACGTGATTATTATTAGTAATGACTTCATTTGCTACCTTCTCTGTGGATTCATACGAAAGCTAAGCTGTGAAGTAAGAAGTAGTTAGTATTGTTACAACTTGTTAGGTTACTTTATTAAAACTAGGTCATTGGATACTGGCTAGAAGCCTAAACAAACAATGTGCAATAAGCGTAGGCTCAATGTTTTTATCGTACTTATTGGTCGATGTCAAATATGACTTGTTTTAAGAGGGATAGAACAAGTTTCTTCTAATTTTGGTGATAATGGCTTGAGACAAGGATTAAGCACTGATGGTCGAAGTTACTTTAGTTTACATATACATTCAAAGAAGTTAAGTAAACCTGCTAACGTAAAAAATAGTGTAAGAAACATTTCTGATTAGTTACATAACATTTTTTGCTGTATTTTGGGGGCTGCGGAGTATTAAAAATCTTGTAGCAGTAATGAGATGGGGCGAGGGAAGACGCATATAAAACTGCATATAGGCTAAAGTTTCCCTGAACCGAACTGTGTGAAACTTAATAAGGTACCTACGAAATCGCTAAACAAATTTACCAATTACCAGTTTCCTAACCGATTAATGGACTGCCAAAAACAAAAACCACACCACAATCAACGTAAAACTTTCTTGACGAACGAAAAAGGAAGCGTGACAAGTCCAAGTTTAAAATGCTTACAATGTGTCCGGCTGTATGCTATTCTACTATTCTAAGTGGCCTGTGGCATCGCACACAGCGGAACTACGGACGCGGCATACAAATGTCAAGATGGCTGTGACAAATACGCTTGAGGACTGGTCAGGAGACAAGTGGGAGGGTGATAGATTTATTTGAAAGAGATTCATGTGCTGTAAATTGACCACGTCATTTGAACTTCGATTAACATCATTAAGTTGCGCTTTTTCCTTAGGAGTTGGCCGATACTACAATACGCTATCTGCTACGATTCTTACGTAGATAGATACTGTCCGTTTTGCTTAGTTTATTCTTTGGGTCATACACGCACACTGGTTGTAAGTAGGATCTGCACTCTTGTCCTTTCTGAAAAACATCACCAATAAGAAATGAAAAAAGTATGTTAAGATGGTTTGGCCATGTTGAGAGGATGAATGAAAGGCGACTAACGAAACGTATTTACAAGGCAGACGTGAATGGAAACGCCGGGAGGGGACGCCCTAGAAAGACATACATAGCCCTTGTTGGTGATGTTCTTTAGAAAGGCCAGGTGCGCAGTACTCATAACCAGCGTGTGTGTATGACTAGATGTATGAATGTGAGTGAAGCAAAAGAAGTATGTAAGGATTGTAGCAGGTGGCGTTTTGTAGTTTCTGCCTACCACCATGGGTAAAAGGTGTGAGTTTATGTATGTATGTATTCTTTGGGCATACACGAACACTGGTTGTGAGTAGGATCTACACTCTTATCCTTTCTGAAAAATATAATAAGGCTGAAACTAGGTCAAAACTGACCTGGTCTGTACTGGGCCTTTTCTGCGCAGCCGTGAGGCACACTTTCCTGCTAATTTGTTACATCGGACTTTATATGCTTTATTTATTAGTTTTTATCAGATGTACATCACCATCAGCCTTTTAAATGTCCCCACTGCTGGGACAGAGGGAATTGGCCTTAATCCACCATACGGGCCCAGTGCGGATTGGTGGATGTCACATGTTTTCGAATTTTTGGTTCTAGAGCATGCCGGTTTCACAGCACGATGTTTTCCTTCACCGTTTTGAGAGCATTGGTGATGAAATAATTTACACAAAGCAAATTGCCTGTCTAAATTTGAACCCACGACATACAACTTATAAGTCTCGGCCGATACCACTAGGCCACCACTGCTACATTTATTTTCCAGTGTGACACATTTTCCGTTGTGCGATTACGTCAAAAATTTGGTCCTGACCCACAGATGTATCTGGTATATTGTGTGTCTTTTAGTCTGTGCTAAATAATTGTATTTTCTTTCTTTTTCTTTGATTTGATAATAGTATTTAGGTAGATGGCATAAAGCTACAGAAAAAGTAACAATATCTACATAAGACTATGATTAGCTTATCTACTTATCTGTACCCAATACCCCTGCCTTTTGACTATGTATCCTCCATTCCCAACAAATGAATAATCCACAAGGACTGACAGATCGTGAGTCTATAGTCATCTGTACTTAACAAACAAACAGACAAACAAAGATCGCATAATTCATTCCCATCACTTGTGTGCTCGACTGTACTTGGTCATGTTTAACTAAAAGCTTTAAAGGATGATTTACTATGAATTCTATGTGTGTTTGGATGTCTGCGTGTCTGTATGTCCGACTGTTAAGATATACTAATGAATGGAGGCATTTCTGTTTGTTTGTTCACGACGAAGACATCTCTATTTAGCGGTTGTTGTTGGAACATTAATTTTGTGTGATAAATAGTTGTATCCGACTTGAAAAGAAAGAAATGTTTCTGATCTTGAGAAGAATAAAAACACTGACCAAATTCTCACGTTGCTTGGATTATGGAACGATGATACCTGTCAACGACCATTGTAGAACAAATCTTAATTTCAAGTAGTCCAATTTTGAGAATAATAAGTTTTTCCAATAAAAAAAAAAACATTTTTTAAACAAGCTTCTTAGCTAACCGTGCATTTTCATCCAAACCAAACGTGTATGCATGTTTTCTATTTTCTTCTTTCTGTTGCGGATAACTACTTTAAAATTCAGTTGTAAGATTTGACTCGATCACTCATACATACATGCATTTCAATTTAATAAAATACTTGTAAAAAAGCATAGCATAGCTTAAATATAATGTTCCCACTGCTGGGACACAGTCCACATCAAGGAGAGGGGATGGCCCTAATACATCTCGCAGGTGCGGGTTGGTCGATATCTGTCTTCGAATTTGTTCGTTCTGTTGTTGAACATACCGGTTTCTTTACTACATTTTCCATCAACGTTTTGAGTGCAGTTAACTTGGAAAACACTTATTCTATTTCAGTGGCATTAGATCTTCTCTTAACCAAATAAGGCTCATATGCAAAATGCCAGTAGCCATAAAGTTAGTTTAGGTTGGTGATTCTCAGACAATGTTTCGGCCGTATAACCGGTAATTATCAGTAAAGCCATACAAGTAGGTAGGCCAAGGAAACACAGTTGCCTGACCTGCATTTTGTGTGCCAACTAGGGCTTAAGTTAAGTGCTAAAACAAATGAATTTCGAGCTAAGGCTTGGAATTGGAAAGCGCTGATGCGTTACATGATATGTTTTCAGAGTTCAAAGCTATGTTTTCTATATGAAATTCAGACTCGTATACCGGTCTTGGTCTTCTATGTATGTTCTGACACTACGAAAAGCTCTTAAAGTCAGAATATATTTGCACTGTTGGATTTTCAACTCTCCCCGTTGAGCCGATTGATGAAAATCCAACCCCCGCTTATATTTTTAAGCTTTCACTCACATCTATAAGTTCTAGTTCTATAAGTTTAATATTTAAAAAAAAAAAAAAAAACACTACGGAATATTTTAATAACCACGGAACTTTTGCAAAAAACCTGCCAAGTGCGAGTCGGACTCGCGCACGGAGGGTTCCGAACCATTATCGCAAAAAACGGCAAAAATATCACGTTTGTTGTATGGGAGCCCCACTTAAATATTTTTTTTTTTTGTTATAGCGGCAACAGAAATACATCACTTGTGAAAATTTCAACTGTCTAGCTATCATGGTTCATGAGATACAGCCTGGTGACAGGCGGACAGACAGACAGACGGATCGTGGAGTCTTACTAATAGAGTCCCGTTTTTACACTTTGGATACGGAACCCTAAAAAGTAATTAAGGCACTTGTCCTACCGCCGGCGACTATCTCCTATTTTCTCACTGAAGAAACATATTTAACAGAAGTTACAGATCCCGTGTCAGTAAAAGAGACACATATATTAATAGTTGCACAAGTTTGTCGCAGCGACAAGAGCTATCAAACATATTACTCGCTCAGCAATACTCGCTCGGCGATGTCCGCTTGGCGGTCAGAACTCCCGTCGAGAGCCCAACCAACCAAAACGCTTGCCGGACTGACTGCCCGAGCGAGTGCTGCGACTAAACGCCTGTCGCACAAAAACACTCGCTCACAGCCGAGCGATAAAACTATCAGAAGAAAACTGTCTGTAAGAGATTGCCTAGTGCGATAAGAACGCCCATTGTACTTACACTTGTTTTTGTAAATGTTTGTCCTGTATATTTTAGTGTTGTACTTACATTAAAGTATACATTAAATAAATACACACTCGCTTCTCGCTGGTCGCGAACTCGTATCTAGGTTCTAGCGCTACTGCTCGCTAATCGTCGGCGGTTGAACAAGTGCCTAATATACACAACCCACTACTTCCCTCATGAACCCCTTTCTGCCTAAATACCACAACCGAACAAAATGTTAATGTTCAAATCATAATTACATTATGTCGGATCCTTTGTGAGTCACGATCCCAAGAAAAAAAACAACCCACCTAGTAAAAAAGTCTATCGTTTCCCAGGAATGCGCGTGCCGTCACGTTCCAGAGGCTCATTGGGACTTGGGACGGTTTTTTGACGAAACCCGAGCTTGCTACGACTCTTTATTTGTTTAAAAACAATGGCTAGAGCAGCTGCTGAGTTCATAGAAATGGGCATAGATTAACGGTTATAGACAAAAGTGGGCAGAGAGAAATAAAGACAGATTTGGGACATCTAACTAATATTGGTAGGTTTATTAGGATGAAGTCTCAGGAAATTACTGATCCGTAGGCTTATTACGTATCTTTTGCAAGTGAAAAACAATAGCGATCAAACGCTTTATGTAATAAAAGTCGGCATTACCTGCAGTGTAGGGTATGGTAATTCCTACACAATAGTTTGCTAATCACTCGCTGTTTGCCAAATACACTTTTTTTTTTAAAAACCGCCAACAACTCTTAAACTTCTGTATTGAAAAGCAATTATTGCGCAAAAATCTCTATTGTTTTACTCTTGCAAAAGATACGTAATAAGCCTGCCGGTTACTACGAAAAATGTATTGGTGCCATAGACTATATATTTTCCTGGATAAGTGCTTGATTCCTGTGAAAAAATCCACAGAAGAAAATCAAAATAGTTTATTTATTTATTATTAGAGGTACTTTGGAGGCGAGTCGGACTCCCGCACGAAGGGTTCCGTACCATTATCGCAAAAACGCAAAAAAAACACCGTCCCACTTAAATATTTCTTTTATTCTGTTTTTAGTATTCACACTCAAAATAACCTTGCTCTAAGAGCTTATGGTTACCCCCTGAGGACAGTCCCAGAGACGTTGAATATCGTGAATATTGTGATATTTTTCATCATTGGACTACCAGACGTACGGTGCCATCGATACATGGTGGACATCCCACCCATACGCACAAAACATTTTGGGAACACTTATTATGCGTACATCTAAGGATTGGAATTCCCTGGAGTCTGTGTTTCCCGACAGCTACAATCTGGGGGTCTTTAAGTCAAGAGTGAATAGGTTACTTCCAGGCAAGCGTGCTTCACCGTCGACCACATCATCGCTTACCATGATAATGAGATGGTGGTCAAGCGCGAGCCTACAGGATATAAACTAACTATAACATATAACTATGGTGAAGAATCACTACCTCTCTCTTTAATAGTCGTTTTCTTGTATTCTATGTTTTTGTTCCATTTGTACATATAACTATATATATTTGTCTATATAGTATATATATGTATTTATTTTGTATATAAATATAGTACACCAAAGACTACCTACAGTACTCTTTCCTTTCATTTTTAAAATCCATCCAAAGGTTGTCTTGAAAAGATCGCTTTTAGCGATAAGGCTGCCCATTATGTCACCCAGTGTAATTTTTACCCGACTGCCGAAGGAGGGTAATGTGTTTATCAGTCTATGTATGTATGTTTGTTCCTATGTGGCGTTCCAGATACCAAACGCGTTGGCCGATTTTGGTGATTCGTACGTCAATCGATGCGTCTTAACCCTGCGAGTGTCACTGGCTACATTAAAATTGAAAAATGGGAGCTTTTGGGCGCCATATTGTGAGGGCCCAATTTATTTTTTTCTTACAATCTCATCGTGTGGGGTATCAAAATAAAGGGTTTGAAGAGGCCATTTCAAAAATATATAACACTTATATGTTTAAATGTACCTAATTCGAAAAAATGTTAACTAAAAAGTATTAAATAAATAAAAAAAAAACAAAAAATCAAAGCAAAAAAATCGTGCTGTGCAGTCGGAGGATACATCTGGTTCTGGTCAGCCAGCTCGCGAATATGTATTCTCCGACTGCACAGCATGATTTTTTTCTTATTTACGTCTTTTTAGTTCGCATTTTAAGCAGTCGGGTGTTTTGTTTTTTTTCTTCATCTATACTTTCTGTAACTTATATGGTGTACATAATAAAGAGTATTCTATTCTATTCTATAAAAAAAACTTCTCCATTACAGACAAGACAGTTCAATGTATCAATGGTTCTCATTCATGCACGATGAAATACTAGCCACAAATTTCTTCAGTGCATAAACATATAGAGTATCAGGCCTACCTACTTGAATTAATTATCACATTCTTCCATCCAGCTCATCCAAAAATATTCACTGTTGAATGTAAAGCAGGTACTGTTACAATAATACATAGCACTTAAGTGGTAGGTGAGGAGATGTAAATAACGTGCATCGTGCATCGGGTGCATCTCGATGATGCGCATGCGCTGAGGTACCGTACAAATATTTGTTCCTGCGCTGGAGTTGGATATGCTGGAATGTTTTGCATCACGGGTGCACTTTCAAAACTTACTGCGATTATGTAGTAGGAGCTTTAAGCACGTCTTTTGTTTGTCGCCTATGCCATAAGACTAATTATAAAGAAAAATAATATCACGCATATATAATCCACGACGGATTGGTAGTGATGTTAAGGCACCATCTGGCGAACAGTTACGTAAACAAGAAGAAAATCATGCTGTCCAGTCGGAGGATACATATTTGCGAGCTGGTTGAACAAAACCAGATGTATCCTCCGACTGCACAGCATGATTATCTTCTTGTTTACGTCTTTTTAGTTCGCTTCTTAAGCAGTCAGGTTTTTTGATTTTAGGAATATTTTTTTAATTTATAACTTTGTAACATTTTCTTTTTCGAATTAGGTCAATATAAACATATAAGTGTTATATATTTTTGAAATCACCTCCTAAAACCCTTTATTTTAATACCCTACACGCCAAATTTGGAAACAAAAATAATATTGGGCCCCCACAATATGGCACCCAAATTCCGCCATGTTTAATTTTTTCTAATTTGAATGTAGCCAATGACACTCGCAAGGTTAAGACGAATCGGTTGGCATAAGAATTATCAAAATCGGCCAACGAGTTTGGTCTCTACAACACCACATAGGAACAAACATACATACATAGACTGATAAACACATTAACCTCCTTCAGCAGTCGGGTAAAAACCCTATTATACTTTGTCTAACCTGTAAATCGAAACCACAAAACATACGAGGCAAATCTATGCCTATTTTTTTAAATAATTTAGGGATTAACAAAAGATAATCACGAAAATTTTATCATTAAACTCTGATGGGAATATTAGTGTTCCGATTAGCCTAGATCTTATTAATAAACCGGTCAAGTGCGAGTCGGACTAGCGCACGAAGGGTTTCGTACCATTATTGAAAAAACGGCAAAAAAATAACACGTTTGTTGTATGGGAGCCCTACTTAAATATTTATTTTGATTTGTCTTTAGTATTTGTTGTTATAGCAGCAATAGAAATACATCATCTGTGAAAATTTCAACTGTCTAGCTATCACGGTTCTTGAGATGCAGCCTGGTGACAGAAAGACAGACGGACCGTGGAGTCTTAGTAATAGAGTCCCGTTTTTACCCTTTGGGTACGGAACCCTAAAAAATTAATATCTATAATTATATTATGTACCATGCGAAGATTTTTAGGCTCATCTTCTCAACAATTTTCACCCATGATAAAGCAACCTTATGCTAAAGGTAGGTATATAAATGAAACTATATCTCAGGTCAACAACACCTATATACTTATATAACTATAATCCATCAATAATTGTATTTTTTTGGGCTACCATTGATAACACTGGGCTGGGCCGCTCCAATTTCACCCGCGACGTTTTAACCTAAAAACAATTATTATTACTACTAATCTTATCACTCATATCATGACTATTTCGATCTAATTGTAGACGCACCTCGTCACGACCTTATCATTTTGTTTGTACACTAATATTTAATAACCTTAAAATTAGTAAAGTACTATAACTCTGGCATCTTGCAGTGCTTGACGTGTTTTCTCTAATTCTGAAATATATTTCGAAACGTGTTAGGTAACAGTGCTAAAAAGTGTCATTAGTAAAGACAGTAAGTGCTACATATTACCCGTTAATTGGACATAATAAGGAAAACTTTCTAAAACAGTGTACAAATTAAAAAGACTTGATGAAAAGTTTAGTGTTTTTCTTGAACAATCTCTGCTTATATAGTGTAAAGAATATCAGATTGAAGGACATACAAATCTGTGTTTCAACAGTGAGAAGATTCTAAGCCAATATCAACTACTTGTGTGTCATACTAGCAAATCTAAAGAGAAGATTTAAAAGCAAAAATATCATCAACTACATGCAGACTTTGATAATAAATTGATTGAAGAAACACTATCGATAGCAAATTCTGTGGAATTATTCGTTCAGAGTAACCACAAAGTACGTAAGCGGCGGCGGCGGCGAGTAACTTTGTCTTATACAAAGCAATCCAACAAAAATCAGATTAAAATAACAAAACTGCAACAGTCAATACCTTCGATTCCAAAAACAATAAAAAATAAACTAGGAACTCAAAAATATAAACGAAAAACCAAATTCAAATAACGAACAGTTTCCAAACGGCCAGTATTCTCCACGATGCCATCAGCCCTGGATATGGGGCTATTCAGCCAGCCGGAGTGGAGTGACTCCAGTGACTCCACGGAGCCCGGGCCTCTGCCCCAGCTGGGTTACTTCGTGCCAGTCAGGTGCAGGTGTGAGCGGACCTCGCATCATGTGTGTCGGAGAAGCAGAAGGTAATTAGAATAAGCACCTGAAGCGCATGAAAAGCGTAAGGGACAGTTTATTTCTTGTTGCTTTATTTCTTAACTAGTTTTTTGCCCACGCCTTCTCTACCGTGGCCTACCTCACAGGACGGGGCATTGTTTTTTGAAAGAGCATTTGACTAATTTAACCACGTCTGGTTAAATCAGTCAAAAGCTCTTTCAAAAACAGCCGGTGTCCACCAAGGCAATTTTGCAGTCTGCATGAAATTCCTCTTTAATTTTTGTGTGTACGAGTATTTAAACTTTGTTTTATTTGCTCCAGCAAAATTATAATTCTACATCGTATGTATACTACACTTTTAATCCAAGAAACTCCCCTTAATTTAAAAGTACTCAAAGGTGTTGACGTTATGCCTAACCTAACCTAACTCGTCACTTTTACTACCAATCTTCGTGCCAATGCAATGCTCGATTTAAGGACTCATTAACGTCTCCGCGCCCACGCTATTTATACACACTTTCTGACTTAGATTTACTCTTCAGAGAGTACAAGAATATAGAATGCCTTACGCTTCTCCTTGATTGAAAATCTTGCTTATGCTGAACACGGTCAGCAGTTAATATCTCAAAGTGAGCATTGCACGGTTTGAATAGCGAAAACCATAGAACAATACCAATCTTCTGTAGGTTTTTCCAGCAAACCGTGCTTTGCTTACTACAGATGTAAACGGTCACAGTAAATCAGTAAAATAAGTACTCTTCTGATAATTGATAGTGATCATATATATTGTAACTGTGGCTAATTTGTTGTTAAAATTTGTACGCGCCGGCAAAACAGAGAACCTACCCAATATTGTAATATAACAACACACAGTGTGTAACTCTACTAATAATTAAAAATAAATTAGTAAGGGTTTCAGGACATAATTATGACGCTGTAACAGATGCAATATCTATCACTGATATTGGACCACAACATTATTGTTAGCAGGAAATCGTTTAATTTTCCATAGTCCTTATGATACGGTCAGCGAAAGCCACTGCCACACAGAAGTTTGGCGGGGACTATACACAATTTTGATAGGAGACTCAATCATAGATAGCTAATCTCATACAAAAACAGCACCGTTTCGTGCCTCGGGCATCCGGTAAACCAACTTCAGGGCGGCCTAGAAGTTTGGCGAGGACTATACACAATTTTGATAGGAGCCTCAGTCATAGGTAGCTAATCTCATACAAAAACAGAACCGTTTCGTGCCTCGGGCATCCGGTAAACCAATTTCAGGGCGGACTAGATGTTTGGCGAGGACTATACACAATTTTGATAGGAGCCTCAATCATAGGTAGCTAATCTCATACAAAAACAGAACCGTTTCGTGCTTCGGGCATCCGGTAAACCAATTTCAGGGCGGACTAGATGTTTGGCGAGGACTATACACAATTTTGATAGGAGCCTCAGTCATAGGTAGCTAATCTCATACAAAAACAGAACCTTTTCGTGCCTCGGGCATCCGGTAAACCAATTCCAGGGCGGACTAGATGTTTGGCGAGGACTATACACAATTTTGATAGGAGCCTCAGTCATAGGTAGCTAATCTCATACAAAAACAGAACCGTTTCGTGCCTCGGGCATCCGGTAAACCTATTTCAGGGCGGACTAGACGTTTGGCGAGGACTATACACAATTTTGACAGGAGCCTCAGTCATAGGGAGCTATACGCTTACCCTACGCTACTGATGCTTATCTTCAACAATTCATGTTCAGCAGGCCAGACCTTTGCAGTATAAATACCATGCATAATATGGCATTCAAGTATACAGGTAACAATAACAAATTAGCATCAGTTGTTCTCTATGCCCCAGTTCCCACACAGTCGTTGACCGCAAGCTTATTAAAAAATTATAGTGGTTAATATTCCGTCGATGACAACGTTCGGCTATGTGTCTACAAATGTATAATTAATTGCGAAGCTTTGTTGAATGAATGAATGTTAATCGAGAACGAAACCTATTAAATTAGAGCTTTGGAGACAAGCAGTCTATGGTCTGCGGTCGATCTAAAACAGTGCTCCCGAACAGCAATTCCATAGAGTTAAAGCTGGTAACAGAAAACAAAATTATTTGGTCATCTAACATCTTCAAGACTGAAGAAGACGAAGTGAGCTCGAAAACTTTTTGCTGCACCTTAGCTAAAAAAATTCAAGCGAAGAGTCACTGTTAGAGTTTCTCTTAGTTCTTTAGCTTTTTAGCATAAGTCGGGGTATCAACTCCTATTTCTATATAATTGTCGAAAGAAATATAATTTCTTCGAAGGTACATAAGTTTCCTGATAGGTCATAGGGATAACAATATCAGGAACCGCTGATATAAAATCTTAATATTATATAGGTTCGACTGCTATCAGCTTATCAGCTTTCAGTTATAATTAATTGGAATCAAATATCACAATGTTAGGACCCATTAATATTAATGCTAATTTTTATCCGTAGTGCTAGGCAACTGGGCTTATCCCAGTTGTAAACTACCCTTTGTGCCTATATTAGCCTTGTTTATTCTGTCTCCTGACATGGAGGGAAGTGGAAATTTTTATTTTTTCCTACTCCTCCGTTATTCTTTTCTGATTAATTTCGTTGCGGAATCCAAGACAGTTAAATTCATTCTCCGGGACTACATCGAGCATTGCCTCGGCGCTTTTCTGGTGATCGCCACTGTTGGTTCTGGATTGCTATCAGCTTCATAAGTTGCTGCTAGCAGTGATCACAGATTTTCATGGATTACAACAAGACTCATGAATGGGCTGGGTTGACTCATGTGACGAAGGGATTGTTACTAAAGGAACGGTTACAAGGTATATTTTGGATTTTAGAGATGAGATGAGTTTAGGGGTCGACCAGAAAAAGCAAGATATTGAGAAAAGTGTATTTCAAAAATATCAAATTATGGAAACGAAAGTAGCACCTAAGGTCACACGTTGATAAACATAGAGGAAGGCCTTGGAAAAATTTTGCTTCAATATAAAGCGATCATACCTTGACAAAATAGTATTGATCATTTATGAACAAGACGGTTTTGTCCAAGATTAGTAATCGTTCACCAATATAGGCCTTAACATTATTCTTACTGATATATTGTTATGTACGTGGGTTCCAGCTAAATCTAACACAATTCCACTGTTAAGTTTGGAATGCTGTTACGGTATTTGCACCTGACTAAGCATGCACAATATGCACATAACAATAGGCTGTCTTATAAATAAACATGTCCAGAATTATTATGGTGCACAAGACAGAGGACTGTTGTTCTCACATATTTCTACACCTTCAAATTCTTTGACGTTAACTGCGAAGCACCGTTTGTGTGTCAGCAAGGTTCCGTAGTCATCCATATACATCATGGAAAACTGACTGTACAATTTCTGCCGTAAAGAGAATCTGCCGTAAAGCGAAACTGTCGTAAAGCGAACAAAGGCTATGATGTCTTATGACGAAAGCCAAAAGCTTTGTCGATTTTCGGTAACCTGTGAGGGCTCTACTCAACCTACCATACCTTCTCGTGGTCATCCACTAAAGCTGCGTGGACAGATATGATGTAAATCGCAGCTGCATTTATTATCCCAAAGACTAGCTTTAGTATCTTCCCAGTTCCCAGGTACAGAATGCAAATGTCTAAAGATCACTGTGTTATGCTGTATGTCACTCATTAGCAAAATTTTTTTTTTGTTTTTTGGGTATCTAAGTCTGTAACTTGTAACCTAAAATTTATTTACAAACTAATATTAAAACAAATAAGAATAAAAATATGTACAATTACGGGGCGTCAAAAAATTCGTCCACATCGCTGTCAACAGGAAAAGTGCCCAGAAGGCTGGCAGCATTGCCACGTTGGATGGCAACGCTGATTCTTTGGCCAAAAAAAAGGCCAGCCCTCTGGTCTCGTGAAGAGTCCACCGTTAGCTAAATTGTATGTTTCCATTGCCCACAGAGAATCTCCCCGTTCCCGCCGGTCCGTCTCGCAATGCTCCTGCAACAGCATATCTCGGAGGTCGTCGGCAGCGGCGTCACCCATGCCGATGCCGCTGCCGCCTCTCAACAACACCGTGGAGATGTACGTCGAGCCCGTCGTCGAAGATGTAAGTGCTATTTATTTATAAAAAAAAGGAGTTGTTGATATAAGGATGTTTTTCTTGAACCAAAGAACCAAGTTTAATATAAGAATTCATACTGTGACAAAGAATGTTGAAGATTCATGCGATTGTTCCTAAATAACCTTAGGCTGATAAAATTAGTTTTTTCTAAATTATTCTAGATGTAGTTTTAAGTTCGGTTTCCCCTTAGTCTTATTTAGTTTCCTAAGGTTTATTTAGCGTGGCCTACTGGGCCCAAAATATCATCAACTAGACAAGATGAAGAAGCTGACTAGAAATTATAAAATCTTTTATTGAGCTTAAATTATATATGAAAATAGAGATATTTCACACTATGATAAAGAATAACGGAACCAACTTGACTTTCCATGAGTTCTATGTAAAGCTAAAAACATTTGCAGTGAAGACTTTCTGTAGTTTTTGTCTATCATATGTGTGTTTATATTTGAAAACAGCTAATGTTCAGTCAGCAACGCTAGTTACCCCTGAAAGTGAAGAGTTATCTTCTCATAGAGGCTGTTCAAGTTTCAATGAACTCTCAATGCGAGCTTCTCTATATTACGTACCTGCGTGAATATCTCACGTATGTTGAATTTTTGAAAAAGATAAAAAAAAAAATAACGAAGTAAATTATTATTGTGCGGTCTCGATTTTATTGACACAAAATACAGTTACGGACTCATTTTTATATCACAGTTTGTCAGAGTCTTTTTCTACGTTTAGGTTTTTTAGGACCCTGGAACCAATAAAATTTATCAATTCTCCCATCAACACAAAGAAAATTAAAAAAAAGTTTGAAAGAGAATTGCTTTAAAATACTAATCAAAATTACGATGATTTCATTGTTATCGTTGTTTGTTTCTAAAATCGGTAACTTCTTCTAATAACAAGTTCTTCATACGTCAAATTTGTCCTCCGTGTATTTGTCAAGCACCTTTCTCATCGACTTGGCAATTTGTTCAGGTTTGCTGTAGAAGTACTTGTGTTGAGTGCTGCCTTCTTCGTTCACAATTTCGGGGTCCACCATGCCAGTAGGTGATATGAATAGTATTCTGGGGAAAGAAATAAGATTTTTATCATGTGATTCTTCATTATCCTTATGCCTTTTATCATTATCCATATCATCATCATCTTTCTGCCCTTGTCCCATGTTACTTGGGGTCGGTGCAACAAGTTTTCTACTTCCATATCGTCCTGCCCCATCACGCTATAATTGACTCCCTTTTCTTTCATATTATTCCTCGCACAGTCCATCCATCTTTGATCTTGTAGTTCTGTTGTTCCTTCTTTGCTAACAAACATACTTACATACATACACATAAACTCAAGTCTTTTACCCATGGGGGTAGGCAGAAACTACAAAACGCCACCTGCTACGATCCTTACATACTTCTTTTGCTTCACTCATGTTCATAGATCTAGTCATATACGCACGCCGGTTATGAGTACTGAGCACCTGGTCTTTCTGAAGAACATCACCATTAAGACTATGTATGTCTTTCTAGGGCTTTCCTTCCTGGCGTTTCCATTCATGTCTGCCTTGTAAATACCTTTCGTTAGTCGCCTTTCATTCATCCTCTCAACATGGCCAAACCATCTTAGCATACTCTTCTTTGCTAAATGATTATCAAATACACATCCAGAAGAATGAAAGACAAGATGTAGAAGGCGTAGAAGGCAAACGACCGAGTATTGTCACATACTTAAAGAGAAGCAGGGATGTGACCAGTGTTCATGATAGGCTAAACTTGAAATGTCATGAACATGCTACGATTTTCTAGTAGAAAGCCGACCCCAACATGATGGGAAAAAATCAGGCATATTGAATGCTATATCAATGAATGTTGTCAAAGTACTGCTGTTAGATACCTAGGTACCTACTATCGATTCATTTGAATTAGATTAAGATACACTCAGCATATATCTAGGTTGCGATAATTTTCATAATCGATATAATCGGTACAACGCTACTGTTGAATGAGACAGACAGATAGGTCCCTAGAATTATCGATGTTAAAGAGTATGCAAGTATGCTGGTGTTTCCATTAGTTTTAAATAGCCAAATAACAAGGCATATAAGCCGTGGTATAGTAAACCAAACATTTTCTCATCATTGACGGACATCAAGATTTTTTACGCGTGTATATTAATCTTGTACCTCGGTATATAAGATCCGTCGGGGGCAAAAACATTGTTCTTAGGCTCTTCTTCATCAACCAGATTGACCATTACAAAGTGTTTGCTCAACGTCTGAATCTCTGGAGAGTTGGCGAATTTCGGCTTCAAGTTCCTACAAGCGGTGCACCATGATTTGTGGATTATCACCATCACGGGCTTCTTGTGGTGTGTGGCTATCTGGAGACCGGATTCTAAGGATCCTGCCCACACGTAGTTGTTTCCAAATCCATTGTCCTTCCCAGTAACACTGGCACAGTGCACAGAGTCGAAAATTATATTGAAAAATGCTTTAGCAACCTTTCCAGCTGCCATTCTGGTGTTATTACTTTAATTTGACTACTCGACCGGGGTCGGGATACCAAAAGCTTTTTTAAACATTTTAATTTATTATACTGGGAAATTGCATGTTACTTTCTTTCAATCCACCATTTTTGACAAAACGTTTTTGAATATGAAGTGTCACTCGTCCTTGTCAGTGGTCACGTCACACGGACAAACAAGTAGGTTGACCAAAATTAAATTTTGAAAAATTTATTCAGGTTGGCTTACCGAGCGCAACGCCATCTAGTAATCGCAGGTTGAACTAACTAAACACAGGCGTGGCTTGTAATCGAGACAAGCGTCTCGTTGTTTGGTTTCAGATTTGTCCACTAGATGGCTTATCTTATGCATAACTTTTAATCCAATTTTGCGAGCGATTTTTTTTATATTGTGAACATTTAATTATAATAATTTACAGAGCATATAATATTCCAAAAAAAATCTGATTGTTAGAAGAAGGCTGTTATACCTAAGTGTAATTTGGTATTCTGTCGGTAAAAATATCCCTTCCCTGCGTGAAAGAGTAAAAAACATCCTTGGTTCCCCCCATGGTTTTCTTTCACCGTTTTTAGAGCAGTGGTGATGAAATAATTTACACAAGTAAACTGCCTGGATTCGAACCAGTGCTGCCAACTGGTCAAAGCAAAAACGCGCTGTTAGCTCTTTAAAAAAGCGTTAGAAAACGCTAAATGGTCAATGTAAAAAAAAGCGATATATTGAGAGCCAAATTCAAACAAAACCAAAACGAATAATTTGAGACAGTTTTTTTTTATAAGTTTATATCCGTTTTTATTATCGTCTCACTGCACAACTCCTAAAACTGACTCAGAATAACTGCCCAAAAGTTATAAATTACTGTCCGACAATAGAACAAAATTCATAAAAATACTTTTTTGCAAAAAAATACGACCGACTTCCAAATACAAAACTAAAAAATTACTTTATTTTTTGAAGTCGGTGTCTTTCGTAGGTAGTAGGTACCATTTTTTTTGCGTTATGGACACCGACTTCAAAAAATAAAGTAATTTTCCATTTTGTAGTTTTGTATTTGGAAGTCGGTAGTATTTTTATGCAAAAAAGTTTTTTTATTTTTCACTTTTTAGTTGTACCTACCTAATAAGCAAGTTAGTAAGGTAACTATAACCCCAGAATAGATTTCTTGAACATATCCGGTGAAATGAGAGATCTGCGTACCTCTTAAGAGCTTATTGGCGTGATGTTATGTTATGAAATGGTATAAACAATAAACAGACATGCGATTGCAGCAATCCCGAGAGATTTGCCGTTATTTATAGAAGAGTTCTGTTGTATATCTCCGAAGTTCTTCATCAAATTTCCACCAAATTAAAATGGGACCAATTTCGAAACATACTTTTTCAAACAAAAAAAATATTTTTTCTAAATCGGTCCAAAATTTACAGAGATATCGGTGAACATACAAGAAAAAAAAACTAACATAATGTCGAACATAGAACCTCCTCCTTTTTGGGAAGTCGGTTAAAAATAGCTAGCAAGGAATAAGTGCTGCCAACTCGAGGAATCGAGACTAAGACATCAACATCAAAAACAAAGTCTAAAAAGAATTGTGATTTGTTCCGTGGTAAACGCACATCACAGAATAAATAATAGTAAATGTGTATATCATATTAAGATTTCAAAAAGCGCTAGTTCTAGCGCTAGAACGCGCTATTTAACAAAAATAGCGCTAGATCTGGCGCTGAAAGCGCTAAGTTGGCAGCACTGGTTCGAACCCACGACCTACAACTTGTAAGTCGCGGCCGTTACCACTGGGCCACCACTGCTCTCAAGGTCTTTACGTACAAATTACAAATGAAAAAAAAAAAAAAAACTAATAAAATGTAATTACGACAGACTTTTTAAACCTACCGATGTGGATCGGCGCGCGAATCTGCGTGTGCGCATGTTTTTTGTCCAGTTTCAAACATCACTATGTCGATACGTCGCGCTCCACGTATCCTATTGGAAAAAGCAGATAAAGTATAATAATTAGATGTAATGTGTTCATGATGGAACTCTGCATTCTCTAACAAACACGCATTTGATACTGTGACAACAACACTAGTCGCTCGCGTTCATTCAACAAAATATAATCGTCCACAAAACGGGGAACTAAAGATCTTAATATTTCTAAAAATATTTATCTATTAGAAAACCTCGTTACAAAACTATTTAAACAACAAAAAAAAAACAATTCTGCGGTAGCTTATTTTTTTATTAAATAAAAAAAAAGTTGTACTTACATAAACTTCAAACGGACTTCGTCATTGATTGTCTGTTTCATCTTCGCGCGTTTTTTTTGAGACTGGAACGTGATCGTGCAAAGGTAGAAAACTGTGGAGCCAGTGTGAATTCGGTGTGATGATGAACATGTACGGGAAACAGGGACGCAACAGGAGTTTGTACGGGACAGTGCGGTCTATGGTTCCATCACGGGGGACGCCAATCGCCTCTGGAATGGACGATATGGTTTACACGCCACCTTATTTCTACCATATTCCACCGCCACCGCAGCCTTTGAACACATATCCTGGAAGAAAAAGACGAAAAAAGGTATGTTACAGCAATAAATAAAAGTTTCCTACTTTTAGATGTCTTGTAAAACTCCTGTGTAGAAATGCAATCTATCATTCTAACCGTAGCACGCATACACAAGGCATTTGCTGCAAAGAGAAATAGTCGTCTTGACTGAGTGATCAAATCACCGTGCGTTTCATACCGATAAATAAATTATGAGGACCATGACACTATTCAGCTAAAGCATAGCCTACTTGGCCTTTGTCTAAATAGTTATGAGTCATACTTAGGGAGGAATTGTCAAACCAAATATGAATCAAGTTGCACATTCCAAAGCGTCAGTAGTTCTCTATGGAAAAGAACGTGCAAGAAATTCCACGGACACACTTTTCCATCAGTTTTAATTACAATTATTTGGTTACATCATTCTTGTTGGAAAAAATACATATGTGAGAATGATGTTAAAAGATGCACGTAAAAGCGTTCTAGAGTAAAACAAACAATTCTAAAATAAAATAAGTAAGTAATTAAAAGTAGGCCGAAGCAGTTAAGTTATAACCAATCCCAACTGATGGCGCCCGTTCACGAACATGACGCATGAATTGGCATCACTCAGCTCAACCATCATGAAGGGAACAGAATCCAACACATGTGCCACCATCAGAGAGACATTTGTGAGCATGACACACTCTCAACTGCCAGGGCACACACAAGTCAACGAACAACACATAGGTACAGTAAATATGAACAAATGACTTTTTAGTAAATGGCTGAAACTGTACCATTTTCTTCACACATTCGATTTCTAGATTAAATCTGCCGTGAATATTTTGTTTTTTGTATTTACACTTCTCTTTCTTGTGTTTTCAACATGAAATTCCTAATGTATTATAATTTATTTGCTAGATTTTCTTTTGCAATTGGGAATATACAACAGTTTGCAATGTATTCCGAATTGCAATGCAAATATATTGAGTCTCTGTAGAGTTTTACGTACATCTAATCATCATCATAAGGAAGATAATTCGTCTCATCTATCGAACTTGTCTTTATCACTTGTGGTACCGTCTTCGGATATACTAAGGGCGTTGTAATCTCCCTCTGCGGCTGATCATAACTCCGATGCTTCTTTATAAAAGCATCCATGATTTTGTACGAGACAAAGAATGAGATTGAAAATATGGCCGCATCGTGGAATAGTGTCCTAGGCATCATAATCACTACAATTTTGAATAAGTTTCCTGTGTTTGTATTCCTCTAACACATTATACACTCAGCGATTTCTATTTCTGCCAATATGTGAACATTGTTGTACGTTTTGTTGCATTTGACGTCAAGTTGTCAGCCGTATATTTTTATTCTTTTATTTATGGTTTACAGCTATGAGCTTTGGTCTATTTGAGGTTTTTATATAAAGTTTTCGTTTTTGGTTGGACTGTCGCATCTTATGTTTGAATTGGATGGTGAGCAAGTTATATATACATTACATCAATATATATCTTGATAGAAATATTATTTCGAGAGGCTTGCTGTCCTTGTTGTAGCTTTCACTCATGTAAGTACAAACTAAACCCATGTTGCGGCCAGTAAAGAACCAAAAAGGTAAAACGCTTTTCCCCTCAGACAGTGCGCTCAACGCAATTTCTGTCTCAAGAGGTCCAGTTGTGCCTCAAAAACTTTCACTATTGTATGCTGTGCCCACAAGGATTAGGTAGGTACTGCTCGTCTTAGCATGTCTGGAAATCAGGGATATTTGCCATCGTGTGAAATAGGGTGTGTTTGTAGTATATCACACGCGGTCAAGTTTAAACTAAGTTATACAGAATGAGTTTTTTAAGTGGGCGTGGAATGGCAAATACGGAGCTATGAGGAATAGCAAAAACACTCAGGAGTCTCTGGGGGCCGATTTTGATGAAAACTTGAGATTTTTGAAAAAGCAATAATTGTAGACATTTATTGAACCCGCTTATATGGAAACAAAAACACGCTGTATTATTACCGACTTCATTACACTAGCAATATTAATGAGACACGAAAAACTTAAAAAAAGAGCTATTTTTTAACAAAAATACAGTTACCTTCATCTTTTTTTTTTTCTTTTCGGCACAGATAATATAATACCAACTAACATACAGATGCCTCATCCCATACAAAGAAACGTAACTAGCGTTTTTCATCTGATTATTTTTTTGTAAATCGATCGCGTACGGTTCCGTTCCACGGCGATAGATAGATCACCATCTATATCCGTGGAACGGAACCGAACGCGATCGATGTATAAAAAATAATCAGTATAATCAGTACAGTACGTCGGCACGGTTTCTTTATATGGGATGAGACATCACTGATATCGGTAAAAAAGAAGTTTATTTTTCTTACAGGATATTTTAAAAACTAAATCTATAAAGACAAGTGTAATACAAATTGATAACTAATATTATTTTGAAGTCGAATCTGCCAATTTTTTTTTTAAACTTGCATGTCTAATCTGCTTACTGATTTTAAAATAAAAGGTCTGCAGTAATTTGACTGTACAGAGGGTAGCATAATAATTTGTCATTTAATTGATGACTTGTATCTATCTATCTAATACCTTTAAACTAGCATTTTTTGTATATATGTATCCTTACATAGTATAAGACAAAGTCGCTTCCCGCTGTCTGTCCCTATGTATGCTTAGATCTTTAAAACTACGCAACGGATTTTGATGCGGTTTTTTTTTAATAGATAGAGTGATTCAAGAGGAAGGTTTACATGTATAATACACGCTCGCGAAGCCGCTGGCAGAAGCTAGTATATAATAATACCTTTATACGAGCAATTCTTGTATATATGTATATAATATATAATCTGAATCTCGGAAACGGCCCCAACGATTTTCATGAATATTAGTAGGTATGCAGAGGGTTTCGGGGGCGATAAATCGTTCCAGCTAGGTTTCAATTTAGAAAACGTCGTTTTCTCTATTTTCACCTGTAAACTGAAATATGCTAAATGCAATATCACTTGTCAATTATAATACACATCCAATGAGCCCAAACACAATGGTGTTATCTTGTGTGATTGAGGAGTTGCTATGGCCACCTTCCGGCTCCATCATGAGACCAGCTGCTTAGTATCAGATTATTTCAATGTTTCCAAAGTTTCAACCTTAATCACAAGTCAGGAAGTTTTCGAAAAATAGATTACTAGTTGCTGAACACACAAATATATTTCGTTAAAAAAGATCCCGTCCACGGCTTTAGTGCCATAAAAATGTAACTTTCTAAAGCATACTACTTAAAAACGGCTAGGTAAAAGGTTTAAAAAAATATATTTTTATTTATGATTGATGTACATTATTTTTGAAACAAGGTTTTTTCGTCAATTTTTCTGTGGATTTTTTTTTTAAGAAATCTTCATAAATGAAATAGCATATGTAAATCAGAGAATATTTTGCAAACAAAACTGTTCAAAAGGAGGTTCAATATTGATATTTTGGCTCAGAGCTAGCGCACGGCCAGTACTGCGTTAACATTGGGCGTATATATCGCCTTAATGGAGGGGAGCTCATAGGGACTTTGAGTAACCATATTCTGGGCGACAAGTTGATAGCGGAGTAGGTAAGGGGGGCTGAGAGAACACTGATAATAAATCTGAAAAGTTTCAGATAGGAGCTCTGTGTTCAGGGGTCCATTTTCTGATTTCGAACAAGGACACTTTTTATTTTGATCATCAGGGCGTCTAACTTTCTTTTAATCGGGCGAGGCTTGATGCAAAATGACTAAAAACGGCAAATCTGACAACGAAATTGTGGACCTTAATCTGACCAATCAAAAAATTCCAATTTGGACATTTTTAAACGGTATTCAGGGCGAACAAAAATATTCTGTGCAATAGTGTTACGTAACTGTCCTGATTGTAAACATATCAATGTCAGACGGGATGATGGAGCCTTAAGGAAAATATGACGGAATTTCGTTTTTTTAGAGAAGTACCCAAAAGCGGTTATAATTTAACGTTTATCACAAAATTAGCACACACAATAGTTTTGATTATTGTTTTGTCCCTTTTGAAGATTTGTCAGTATTCAGAAGTTTGAAAATACCAAGCACTTGAAAGTAATTATTAAAATTTAAGTACATATTTAAATTCGAATTTCGGCGAGGTACACCATAAACCAGTGTATGTGTGGCATAACTCGTCGAAATTCGAATTTAACAGGGTCGAATATAAAAAAAATGCTATGACACTGAGCACTCAGATTATTTGAAAAAAAAAACATGAGCTATCCAAAGAGCTATTAATGTTTAAAAAATATTCATGGATAAATTGTTTGATTAAACTGGCGAAGTCGGAAAATTAATAATATTTTTACTTCGCAACTTAAGTGTTTAAATAAAATTATCAAGCTAGGTAACACTATTGCACAGAATAATGTTTATTCACCCTGAATATCGTTTAAAAAATGTCCAAATTGTAATTTTCAGAAGAGTCCGCTTTACGGAAACACTATTTTGTTGTTAGATTCGCCATTTAAGCCATTTTGACGCAATGAAGATTAAAATAAAATGTGTCTTTTTTCGAAATCTGAAAATGGACCACTTAACACAGTGCTCCTATCTCAAACTTTACAAATATATTATCGGTGTTCTGTCAGCAGGCTCCACCTACATATCTATCAAATTTTGGCCCTGAATATGGTTGATCATAATCCTTAAGAGGTCGGGACCGTATGCCTTCTCAGAATGTGATCCGTTTTAGCAACATTATAGAAGTTGTAATAAATACAGCACTTACTACAGTGTTTATTTCAAAAATAACGGATTCGATTTATGGACAAGAACATTGATCATTGAAAAAAATCCAATGATGCAGTTTTAGTTTTCATCAAAATCGCCCCCGAGACACCCTTAAGTGTTTTACACTATTCTTCATACCTTCGGATTTGGCCATCCACGCCCACTTGAAAAACTCATCCAAAATCACATATACCTACATACTTGTAGGAATTATGAAAATGCCTTCAGGAAAATTTTGAGCTTGAATCTGGGTAAAAGAGTAGGAGAAAACCAAGGAAACGACGACGGGTGGAATGTGTAAAACTTCCTTGCCACAGTTGACTTTTCCTTTTCTTCTAGGGCGTCATGTTGTCAATCGTATTATTTGTATAGAGTCGCCACGATATCTGTAAAATGAGTTTGGTTGTTACTACAGTAGTATCTTTGTGGTCATCATTGCCGCTAGGACGACCACAGTCATAACTAGAAACATTTGAAAAAAATAATTCTTCATCATCTTCATCTATAAGTCAGTCTTTTCTTGTGGTAATCCCCACTCTCCTGTGCCAATCCCCATGCTTCTGTACCAGCCTCATCTTGGTTCACCCCGTGATAGACGATATAACAATGTAGTCTTCCCACCTCGCTGCCGGACGACCAACACTTCTTTGCCCCAAATAAGTCTTGGGCAGTTTCAGACAGAACATCCGTATTTCCAGGATCGTTTTTAACGGATCCGTCGCTACTGGAGGTGATGTTCACACCGCATTTACAGAACCGTTTTAACGGATCCGTCGCTACTGGAGATAATGTTCACACCACATTTAGTCAGTGTACTTTCAAACAAAACGGATCAGAATTTTAGTACTGTTGTGTGTGTGAACTCGCTCCTTACCGAATAAAAAAGAGAAAGACCTTTAAAACGGACTGCTGTATATTTTGTTTGATTGGTATATTTACTGGATCTGGAATTCTGTCATGTGTGTGAACTCGCTCATAAAACTACATACGTTAGCGCCGACGAAAGAACGTATATTATAATAAAGCGGACCTGTTAAACGGACCTCTGTGTGATCGAGCACTTAATCGATGGGTTTAAACCATCTTAAAGACGTCTGTCCGAAATCGGATCTCGTATGAGCGAGCATGAGATCATGAATGAGAAATTTGTCGTGAAGAAGTAGTTAGTGTGCATGTGGCTGGATTTAAATTTTCTTTGACTATAATTATTAACATATAAATTCACACCAAAGAAACGAGGGATGGAATTGTGTGAATATGCATGTATGGAAGGAAAGGACGTGCTCTGTCGACCTCAAATATTTTTTTTATAAGAAGGCGATAAGGATATTTTACAAACGGTTAATCTTCGCATTCGCAGTCGTCATCTTGTTGGCCACCACCTTTCGTTTCACTTGACGTGTGAGTGGGTTCTTCTACATAGTAATCGTAACGACCGTGTGACCCATATCTATCTAGGCACGTCTGAAAGAATTTATACGAGAGCCAGAATGTCAGTGTAAACTGGAACCAATCATAGAATAAAAACCGCGCCATCGCTTCGTTCAAATATTTTTAGTATGTCATCATTTTATTTTAATCGGTCTTCATGTTTGTTTTGATTTCGTAAATGTTTTTATTTTTCATTTTATATTATTTTCATACGTTACTGAAAAGTATCATACAATATTATACGTCACCACGACATTTTAGAAATGAATGCTGCTGTCAAAGCCGCAAAGGTGTTGCCATTTAAACACTTTTTTAGGGCAAAATACTTGGCTAATCGATGAAAATAGGTTAATTCACACTTTTTCAAAAAAGGTCGTAATTTGTTAATCGTTATTCCATTAGACCGCAAAAAAATCGATGTATTTTTAAAATTTGGAAAAGAACAAAGCTTTAACTTCAATAAAATTCAACATTTATTGGATACATTCTGCGGTTTATTCCCATCTGCCACCTTCGTGTTACCACCCCGGTGGTCGATGGCACTTATTTAGTGGTCATCTGTCCCCTTCATAAGTCGGGTGGTCGATTCTCATGACCGTAAAACGGGGTGTAAGTATAGAAATTACAGGGTGAATAGAAAAAATATCTAGAAAGTTTTCAAGGATCATATTTGACTATTTTTCGTTGAAGGATTTTGGTAGAATTAATTTATATAGATATATTTTGTTTTTGTTTTATTTTTTTATTTTTTGGACAACACCTTGAGTCAGACTTCCAAAAAACAAAATTGAAATAGGTAGGGCAATGCAAGGCGCGCATTTAATTAGAAATTTAGATGATATTATTATGTTTGCAGAGCCAGCATATTAGTTGGATACAAATAACAAAGTAAACCGGTCACAGCATCAACATTCACTTTTATGTGACAAATGTCATGAGAATCGAACCCCACCCCGGTGGCAGATGACATTCAATAAGTGCCACTGACCACCGGGGTGGCAAACGCCATTAGTAAGTGTCATCCACCACCCCGGTGGCAGATGGCAATAAAGGAAGGTGGCAGATTTCACTAAATAAGTCCCTTCGACAACCGATGGGAATAAACCCATTCTGCCATGATGTGTCTATAGTTACATAGATTATCTGTGCCATGACGTCACGTCATAATATGAACAAACACGTACTAGTCCAAGATCCTAGACATAGTACTCTGTGATCCTAGGGCCCTGGGTACACTTAACACCTGGTAGCTGTAGATTAGCCTTTGGCCAAAGTAGTACGTTCAAAGCATATACTAACATTACTCTATCCCACACATTTTGTGTAAAAAAAAGACAGAAACGTCTATGCTTAGGGGATATTTTGGTTTGGCACTGCTAGAGAATGCCTTGTTGAAGCTTGCGCCACTGTTGTTCATGAAGTTTAAATATAAAAATAATATGCATACGGTTAATATTCATCGTCATCTGGCTCGCACTGTTCCGCATGTTCCTGATAATAATCAAATGACCGTGTGACCCATATCTATCTTTGCATGACTGAAATAATTTGCACGAGAGCCAGAATGAAAATGCAAAATATATTGTGTCGCCCCTCGAATGGACCATTTAACGCAATGGGTAACACACAGATTTAACGCAATGGGTAACACACCGATTTAACGCAATGGGTAACACACAGATTTAACGCAATGGGTAACACACAGATTTAAATCTTGAGGTCATCACATCTTTGTGAGATTAATAATCGTCATCATCATCGTCATCGGGTTTGGAAACTCTCTTCTCGTTCCGATAGAAACTGTTAGACCCAAACCTATTGAACACAGCCTGAAAGAATTTGTACGATACCCAGAATGTAAATGACAATTGGACCACATCATACCACATCGGCCTCGGCCTCATTTTTAGGGTTTTATTATCGCCAGTAATTGTAATTGGATGTCATGTTTATTAGCATTTATTTCTTATTTACATAGGGTCACTACGTCATTTTTAAGAACTGACTGGAGCCGTCAACGTGTCAAAGCCACAATGGTACTGCCAGCTTTTGATAACTAACACAATCTTTTTAGGAAAAATAGATACGAGTTGGAACTGCTTTGTCTACAGTTTATTGCAACGAGCCTATAGTAGTCTACACTAATATTATAAAGAGGAAAGATTTGTTTGTAAGTTTGTTTGTGATGGATAAACTCTTAACTACTTAACCGGTTTTGAAAATTCTTTCACCAGTAAAAAGCTGCATTATTCCTGAGTGAGATAGGCCATTTTTATCACGAAAGCGGGTCATGTGGGGTGCGTTTAGGGAGCGAAGCCGCGGGAAAAATCTAGTACTTAATATTAAAAAAAAAACAATGTGTGTAATGGCGTCTCCCATATAGTATAGTCAATAAATACTGGTAGCCAGCTGCATTATGGTACGGTAGGAAACGTGTACGAACCACCAAGAAATGACGCCAAACAAATTAGTCTCTGCTTTTGCAAGTTTTGGGCAAGTTTCTTTGAAGAGTGGGATCTAAGGTCTGTGTCTCTTCTCGCTACAAATGCATAACTGCGTATTTGTCTGATGGCGCTACTGAAACCAGTCATCTTCAATAGATCATTTAGTCGCAAAATGTTGGGGTGCTCAGATTCAGGTTATCCATGCAAAGAAGGCGATGTGGCCAGACCACTTCTTCTCCAGCTTCTATGCGTGAATCCTCCAGCAATCTCAGAGATAAGCAGAACCGTAGTGGACTCAAACTGTATCCCAGAAATATTCCCAGTTTTATGCATATAGGCTTATCATTCACTTGAATCCCGGTTAGAGAACGACTGTCTTCTATTGCCCATACAGTCATGTATGTCAAGGAAGGTGCGCTGATTTTGTACGACTCTAACATCATCTTGAGCCATGTAACTAAATATGTTCGAGTAGCACTGAGTCGTAGGCGTTCTTATACCCTATTTAGACAGATCCTTGCGGTATTGACGGCTGTTGGCATGGCCATGTCGCTCCTTAGTGCCGCGAGGACCCGTTTCTACTTTATCTTTTCTAAGAGGCAGACAATCCAGCTGTTCTCAATGTTAACTTTTAGAGCAGCTCGAGGGACTCTCTGGATCAAAGGTAATGGACGGGATTTTATTCGCTCACTAGCCCTCGTGATCAAAAAGTGCATCTTTCAACCAATGAGCGCCCACTTTACATTTCGTAACATATGCTACAGCATGCTAGTCTTTCTTTCTTAATTTCGCAGCTCAACAATCATTGATAATTTGAGTTTTGATGAGTTTTATTTAACCAGCTTAGCGGCATCAGTCCGAAAAGATAAATTAGATGTCGCGATATGAGTATTCCTCTCTGTATGACATGCAAAGAAATGAGGACATTGTCGCGAGGAAAGTTTAGAGTTTGTTGGTGACTAAATTAATAGATAAGACTAAAGAACGACGACAGATGGAATATGTGAGAGACGAAAATACTGAATTCAGATGAGACGACAGCTAATAGAGATGTGTTGAAGAAGACAAGCTAAAGACGACCCCAAATAAATTGTAATAAGACGTCGATAAGGCCATCGTTAAATTTATTAACTTTGTCTGTTACGACAGATGGAATATGTGAATGCGTGAGAGATGAAAATACTGACTTCGGATACGACAGCTAATAGAGATGTGTGGAAGAAGACATGCTAACCAGACCCCAAATAAATAGTAATAAGAAGACGGATAAGACCATTCGTTGAGTTTGAAAACGTTGACTGTTAGAGAAAGCCAGATAAGTTGAAGAAAGTTGAAGCTCGTCTATGCCCCACTGTTGTACATGAAGTTTAATAATTTTCATCACATTTGCACGTGAAAAGTATCTAAACATACAGGTTAACTTGGCCGTAATGCCCCATATAAAACCCTCGGGCTTTCTTTTTGTCATGAAACCCTAGGGCGGTAAGTAATTTTTATTTAATTTATGGTACAGCACACAGGTCATGCAAGTTCAAGCAAGGAGTTTACACGCTATTGAAAAATTGTCTTAAAATGTTATCTAAACAGGAATTTCTCTGCAATCTCGCTACATGTTACTTAAATACTCTACTAATGTTCTTAATAATCGATTTTAATAGTTATGAAAACGTCGAAATTATTTAATTCTTTTTACACTCCGTCATGGCTGTATACCTACGTAAGTATTTGCCTTTAAAGTTTCTGAACGAAACACTGTATAATCTGTGGGGTGGGCAAAAATTCGCCAACCGCTTAAAAAAAAGTTCTCGTATTTCGTAATAACAACTGTGCTGTGCTGACTTGTGTATTAAATTCATAATTATTACTCGCAAATGTGATGAAAAACATTGTGTGTATCACGGGTGGTACGGGAATTACGAACCTCGACTCAGAAAGCCCTCAGTCTTCGACTTCGGGCTTCTACTAGAGCCTCGATCGTAATTCCTTACTTACCGCCCTTAATACACAATGTACTATTACATACGGTTAATAGTCGTCGTCATCGTCATCTGGCTCGCAATGTTCCGCATCTTCCTCTTCCTGATAATAATCATAATGACCGTGTGACCCATATCTATCTATGCATGACTGAAAGAACTTATACGAGAGCCAGAATGAAACTGCAAAATATAGCATTTCACTTGGAATCTTTATATTGGTGTTATTTCTTTCATGTCATACTATCCACTTTATTATCCACATTTATTTCTTCACCACTGCTCTCAAAACGGTGAAGGAAAACATCGTGAGGAAACCGGCATGTCCTAGAACCAAAAATTCGAAGACATGTGACATCCACCAACCCGCACTGGGCCCGCGTGGTGGATTACAGCCCATTCCCTCTCACAGAGAGGAGGCCTGTGTCCCAGCAGTGGGAACATTAATAGGCTGATGATGTGATGTGATGTGATACTATCCACGCAATGGGTCACACGTAGCTTTAAATCTTGAGGTCCTTTGTGAGATTAATAATTATCAATCATCAGGCTTGCCTGTCTGTTTCCTTGAATTCGCCTCTTTACGATTATAACTGTGTGACCTATAGCTAATTAAAATGGCCTGAAATAATTTGTACGATACATAGCATGCAATTGTGATCTGGGCCCAATCATACCACGTCATCTGCCTTGCCATCACTTTAGAATTTTTAGGGTTATATATCTTCATTTATTGTAATTCTTAATGGTGTCATGTTTATTTGCGTTTATTTTGCTGTATTGCTTATTTACATCGGTAACACGTCATTTTTGAGAACTAACGGGCGACGTCAATGTGACAATGCCGCAAAAGTATTGCCAGCTTTTCCTAACTAAAACAACCTTTTACCTAGGGTTGCCAACTTTTTTTGACAAATAAAACGTATAAAAGTGGTTTAGATAGGAAAAAAATAAAGTATTAGGAAGACAAAAAAGTATATTTCACATTTTATGTTTTTTTTGCTTTAAAAACGTATTTTTGTGTGCTTTTAGTCCTATCATATACAAACTGGTGACTTTTTTCTGTAAAGATGTAAGAAAACCTAATGAATTAGGTTAGGTAAGTAAGTTAAAAAATGTAAATAAAATAACTATACGAAAGGAGAGGCAACGTAGCTTTAACAATATTTGAACACATTTACAAATTTTCATACCTGTCCAATGCCAGCTGAACTGATTGTAAAATTCACGCCGCAGATAATACATTTTGCATTACTTTTATTTTGAAGATCACTTGTTAGCCAGTTGTATTGTTTTTCCCACTCAGGTTTATATTTTTGTAAAACTTTTGTTATTTTAGCTTTTTTAGGAGTCACTGGTGTGTCGCTATCAGCATTACTCGTCATTTTCAGCATTAATATTTACTTTAAAATGCATTCTTCACTTATAAACAAAACTAACGGACCAGTTTTGTACAATTTCGTCGATAATGAAAGACATCTGTGACAAATGTCACAACTGACATCTAACATTTCGTTCAGTAATTAAAAATTGTTTCCATTATCCGTTTTAAATATTTCGTTTAGCAATTATGAATCGTTAAGTACCTATAATGAGTATTTTGTTTTACGCACCACAGTAAAGGTTGACAATAAAGTATTTTTGCATACTTTATTTGTATGTAAAAGTATAAAGTATAATTACCAACAATAAAGTAGGATACGTTATTATAAAGTATGGTTGGCAACCCTACTTTTACCATACATAAATGAATAATATTGAAAATAAAAATAAAACAAGCTTTATAGCTTACCGTGCATTGTCTTCTAAACCAAAAGTGTATGAAACATTTTACCTTCTTCAGTTGCAAAATTTTACCCACACTTTTTTTTTCTCTTTTTTTTTACAAAAAGTTAGTAATACATAAACATGCTACGCCGACCACAAGAGACGATGAGGCGATATTTATGTTTGTAGAGGTTGACTGTTAGAGAATGCTTTGTTAAATTAAGTTTGACTATGTTCCACTATTGTACATGAAGCTTAAATAAATAATAATTTACGTACGGTTCATCGTAATAGTCATCGCCGTCGTCATCTGGCTCGCACTGTTCGGCATCTTCCTGATAATAATCATAATGACCGTTCATATTTATCCATGCAGCACTGAAAGAACTTGTAGAGCCAGAATGAAAATGCAAACTGTAGCTCATCGATCTTTGGAATCATGTCATGATACCAACTCAATGGGTCACACGTACGTATGTCTATATATGTACATTATGGCCACCACATCTTTGTGAGATGAATTGTCGTCAATTTTGCTAAGATGCTGTCGCAATTATCTTAACTGAGTCGGTACCTTCGTTGACGAGTGTCACAGTCAAACACAAAGCTTTCTTTCATGAAAGTATATGTTGCTAATACCTCTAAACGAGCAATTCTTGTCCGGCTCCAACGTTTCCAACGATGTTCATGAAACTTAGTATGCAACGGTTTCGGGGGCGATAAATCGATCAAGCTAGGTTTTTTTTTTTTAGAAAACGTCGTTTTCTCTATTTTCACCCGAGCAGAGCTCGGTCGCCCAGGTACTGTTAGTAAACCGACATGTCCTGCTGCCAAAAATTAGAAAGAAAGAAAGAAATCTGTGGCAATAAGAATTGTCTTTGTTTTTGTATTGTCTTTCAGACACTGGTTTTAATATTGTCAAGCCGTTTGTTTTTCATAATGTTCGAGGGAGTTAATCTACCTGTAAAAAAAAAATACAGACGTAAAAAATTAATTGTGTCTTCAAATTATTGTTCAAATGCAACTAAGGTGTTTGTTTTTAATAGGTTGTCTCTGGACATACTGATCCGATTACAAAATAAATAATAGTTTAAAAAATACTAAAATACAAGCTTTATTAGAAAACCAAACTAAAAAGTCGCGAATCTAGCGAATGACCCTAGAGCCAGATTGACTCGACACTAAACCGAAGACATTCCGGACTTCAGCCTGTATGAGATTAGGATGGCTCTGAAACAGCTTAAGAACAACAAGGGTGATGACGGAATTACGGCCGAACTCCTAAAGGCGGGTGATAAACCAGTACTTAAGGCCCTTTAGAAGTTGTTTGATTCCGTCTATAGGCCCATCTCACTTCTTAGACATGTCTACAAGCTGTTTTCAAGAGTCATCACGAATCGTCTCGCGCGCAGCTTTGACGATTTCCAGCTTCCCGAACAAGGCGGATTCCGTAAAGGCTTCAGCACCGTAGACCACATACATACGCTGTGGCAGGTTATACAGAAGACCGAAGAGTACAACCTGCCTCTCTGGTTTTCGTTTGTGGACTACGAGAAAGACTTCGATTCGATCGAGACTTGGGCTGTACTGCAGTTTCTCCACCGGTTCCAAATTGACTACCGGTATATCGAAGTGTTAAAGTGTTTAGGTTTGTACAAAAACGCCACCATGTCAGTTCGATTTCAGGATCAGACCTCGGCACCCGTCCTTCTGCAGCGAGGTGTGAGACGTCATATCTCCGCTAAGTGTTCACCGCTGCACTGGAGGATGTCTTCAAGGTTCTGGACTGGAGAGGGCTAGGCATAAAGGTTAATGGCGCATAAATCACTCACTTTCGGTTTGCCGACGATAAAATGGTCATGGCTGAGACCATGGAGCACCTCAGTACAATGCTCGATGACCTCAGTAGAGCTTCCGAAAGAGTGGGTCTAAGGATGAACATGGACAAAACCAAGGTGATGTTGAATGCACATGTGACACCCGCTCCTATCAAGGTCGGAGACTCTACACTCGAAGTTGTGGGCGACTATGTCTATCTGGGACAAACCATCCAGTTGGGTAGGGCCAACTTCGAGAAAGAGGTCCGCCGTCGAATACAACTCGGCTGGGCAGTGTTCGGTAATTTGCGAGTTATTTATTTATTTATTTAATACTTTATGCACACAAACGTACAGAGGCGGACTTAATGCGGACTTAATATTTTCTCATCCAACTAACCACAGTGGCTCAAGACAAAAGTGTACGACAAGTGTGTGTTGCCAGTGATGACATATGGCTCAGAAACATGGTCGCTTACAATGGGCCTCATCAGAAAGCTCACAGTCACCCAAAGGGCAATGGAGAAGGCTATGCTCGGGGTTTCCTTGCGTGATCGAATCAGAAATGTAAAGATCCGCAAGAGAACCAGTGTTACCGACATAGCACGAAGAATTGCCCAACTTAAGTGGCAGTGGGCAGGGCACATTGCTCGCAGAACGGATGGCCGATGGGGCAGAAAGGTTCTGGAGTGGCGACCGCGAACCGGAAGACGTTGCGTTGGAAGGCCTCCCACCAGGTGGACCGATGACCTGGTAAAGGTTGCAGGGATCCGCTGGATGCGGGATACACGGGACCGGTCAATGTGGCGACGCTTGGGGGAGGCCTATGTCCGATGATGATGATTATCATCGGTCCTTGATAAGTGTACCAAGTTTCAAATTAATCCGACGTTTTAAAGGGGATCAAAATGACGTTCAAAGATTGCGTTACATACATTGACATATATATTACTTTGGTTACATAGATACATACATACCAAGCTAATAAAAAGGTGTGATTGTAAGCTTCATTATACTTACAAATTCATTAATTTATTTATTTTAGTACAAAGAGAACACCCAATAGGTCAAATCAAATAATATTTACTTTAAGTATACACACACACGGTTAATTAAGTTAACAAACGAGACATAAATAGTAAATTAATAAATTCGAAGTATCTACTTTCGTCGGTCGATGTGGCAATGCTTGGAGGAGGCCTATGCCACATCAGCAGGCTGTACTTACATTTATTCTTCGTCTTCATCAATCGGCAGACCATCTTTTCGTCTTCTTATTGGCGTTCCATCGACCTTATGTGTTCCATAGTAGTTTATGATTGACGCCATGAAACGGTAACCAAGGCAGAAAGATATACTAAACCACACAATGTCGTAAACATGCGACCTATCTATACTTCTCAATTTAGTCCTCCAATCCATTTTTCTAGTTTTTATTTATATTTTTTAACGTTACTTTTTCGGCTACTGACAGCTGACATGTGAGTTTGTGTCATCTGTCAGGCTTCATTTGACGTAGTGATGGGCAACTCGATTTACTTACTCGAGTTAACACGAGTTGCGTCTAGCGCTAGTTGACTCGTGTGGGATTCTTGCCAACTTGAATTTAGACTGGCTTAAATGAACTTAGGAAGACAGTATCTGGCAAGCAAATGAGCAAGAACGCAATTCTTACTGTTAGGATGGCGGCCTGCGGGTCCTTTGAAATGGGAACAGTTCGGTTGTGACTACACCAATTAGAAACTAGAAAAACTGTACAAAGAATAAAATGTTGAAATATAGTAATCAGACAAAATTCGTGGGTTGACTGCACTGCTATGCAAACATAAAAAAAAATATTGAATGAACAACAATAAGTTACGTGGAACAGCAATTATGTATAAGAGTACGTTGTGTGTGCGTAGTGTGTTCCCGCCACAGTACATCGCCCGAACAACACCGACGACGATCGAAGGTTTTTAAGCAAAAACAAATATGTTAAAAAAGCATAATTCTTCCTTTTGCTTCGCCGTAGTCGGGTAAAAATTGATTTGTAACGAATAAATAATTAATAATACTAACTAAGCTTCGTTCTGCAAACTCGAGTGCCGTAGTTCCGGAAAATTCGTTAGTTTTAGAACACGAGTTCAATTCCAGTGAATTTCAACTCGGGTTAACTCGAGTCTTGTATTTGCCTAATTGGCACATCTCTAATTTGACGGTTAAAAAGTTGCCAGTGCAGTATGGGTAAAATTTCGGTTAATGTGGCGACACTGGGGGAGGCCTATGTTCATCAGTGGACATCTTTCGGCTGAAATGATGATGGGGAAAATTTATACCTTTTTCATAAAGAAGTTCGGCTATATGTTTAGGTCTGCTCTAGTATTTAAAATTGGCAACCAGCAACCCAGTTAAATTCCAGCCTTTTATAGGCTTTCCAGGCCTTTTTATTCGTGTTGAACGCGGTCTTGAGCTCGGCTGATGGTATGTGGTCTACGATGGACCGAGGCGAGCTCACAAGATGCCTGTTCAGGCTTGCTTTGAAGGCTCAGGGGTTATATTTGTGGTACTGCTTGTTTATTTTTAATACATAGGATCACTTTGTTGTCCGTCCGTCCGTCTGTGTGTGGAACGCGTGGAAGTATCAAGCTGAAAATTATATCAAACACTCAGGTCTATTGTCCCTTAAAGCTGAGAAACAATCAAACTTCTAAGCCAACGCTATCAAAAGATACAGCCGTTTATGCCGTAAATTGCCGCACATTTTCGACACTCGTAAGGGAATCAAAACCTGCAGGGTACTTCCCGAGAGCTCAGAACCTTAAAATTTTGGTACAAAGCAATGTCTTATAGCACAGATAAAGAAAAAAAATGCGAATACCGTAGATTTTTCGTAACATATATAATAAAAATATTTTTAATAATTTTAAACTTACTACCCCTTTCCTCATGAACGCGTAGAGGTATTAAATTGAGGTCTATAATACCTTTAAGCTGTAACAAAATCAAACTTCTATGTCATTGCAATCAAAAGAAACAGCAATTTAAGCCGCATATTTTCAAACTCGCAACTACTCGCAAGGGAATCAAAACCTAAAGGGTACTGCCAGTCGACCTAGAATCTTGAAATTTGGCATGAAGCAATGTTTTATAGCACATATAAAGGAAACATTCCAAAAACCTTAAATTTTTATTTACATCACATATTTATAGGGTTCGGTACCTTGAAAGGAAAAAACGGAACCTGCAGGTGGCCTACACATTTTAATTTGGTAAAGATCTGATGAAGAACTTCGAAGATATACAACATAGTATATATAGGTAGTTCTGTATATATAGATATATACAGAACTCTTCAATAAATGACGACAATTCTCTCGGGATTGCTGCAATCGCATCTTTGTTTATTGTTTACACCATTTCTCTAAACAGGTACGCAGATGCGTACAGTTCACCCTGGTACACTCTCATTCCACCGGTTATGTTCAAGTTACATGTTAAAATCAGCTACTAAGGGATATCTCTGCCTTAATAGGTCATGGTAAAAACTCCAATTTAATGAAAAGAATATCTGGGATTAAAAGCCGTCTAGTGGTTCTCGAGTTATAAGCGTAATAATGTACAAACAGATGTCCAAATGAAACTGTTCAATAATGTAGTATTTCCGTCGCAGTTATCTCTGTCAGCCACCACCTGTGATGGCTGAGCTCATTTTTCTGTGGGCGTCAACGATTTCTGTCACTGACATGAATCACAAATCACGATACGGTTGATATATAATGAACTAAATGAATGTGAGGTTTGTTATTTTAATTTTACAAACTTCAAAAAAAAGAAGGATATCAATTTGATACGTATGTATGTAATATTATTGGAATTACACAATATTCACATATGGTTACTCTATGTGAACTTCTAAATCTGTGTGCCAAATTTCATCAGTGTATATATGTTTGTCTACGCATTTCTCCAAAACTACTTATCGAATCGTGATCATTCTTTTTTTATTGGATTAAGTATCTCTCAACTTAAGTCATAGTGCAAGTTTCATCAAAATCGGTTAGGCAGTTTTCAAGATATGGAGCATACAACCGAACTCCTTAGCGAGAAACAGCACGAATGTATAATTGCTGTTATGGGTATTCTGTCAATCCTTTAGGTGCCTTACTATAGAACTTGCTCAATTTGTAGTGATGGTAAACCAAAAATAAAAAGAGAGAAAAAAATCTTCACAAAAATACAAACCGACTTCATAAATGAAACACCAAAAAGTACAAAATAACTTTCGTTACGGAAGTCGGTGTCGCAAAACGATAAAAACATGAGGTAGGAACATTGAGATAAGTGCGTAGTACATTATTACCTCAATGGGTACCGACACCGACTTCCGAAACGAAAGTTATTTTTCACTTTTTAGTTTTAGTTCTCGCCAAACTTCTTGTTTGCCCTGAAGTTGGCTACAAATAGCTGCGCAGTAGTAAATCTTATATAACAAGTAAAATTTCAAAATTTAAAAAAACCCCCGACACATTTATCTTGCGAAAACATCCCGGTTCAAACAGTAAAACGCCTATAACTTTTGAACGGCTCAACCGATTTTTTTCAAACATAGCTAAGAACACTCGATACAATCACCTTTCTAACAAAAAAAAACTAAATCAAAATCGGTTCATCCGTTGAGGCGTTATGATGCCACAGACAGACACACAGATACACAGATACACAGCAACACACCTCAAACTTATAACACCCCTCTTTTTCAGTCGGGGGTTAAAAACAGCACCAATCCGTGCCTTTTTGCGCATCGGAAAGCCAACTCCAGGGCGGCCAAGAAATTTGGCGAGAACTATATCTAGCAGTGAACAACCTTCATTGTTCTGCCCACTTCAGTGATGATACGGCTTTTTGAATCCATCATAATAATTGTCGCAAATGCTACTGCTCAGCATGAAGTCGTGGGTTCGATCCCCCGCACGGAACAAATATTTATGTGACCGAAATTTTATTTGTTCCGGGTGTGAGAAAATCGTTGCGTTTTTTTTTATCGATTTTTAAAAACTAATTTCTATGTATTAATCTCAGTTTTCTACAAGATGAAACTGGATCATCCATTCACGAAATTGCTATACATATCATCATCATCGTATCAGCCGAAAGATGTCCACTGCTGGACACAGGCCTCCCACAAGCGTCGCCACATTGACCGGTCCCGTGCGTCTCGCAACCAGTGGATCCCCGCACCTATCACCAGGTCATCATCGGTCCACCTGGTGGGAGGCCTTCCAACGCAACGTCTTCCGGTTCGCGGTCGCCACTCCAGAACCTTTCTGCCCCATCGGCCATCCGTTCTGCGAGCAATGTGCCCTACCCACTGCCACTTTTGTTTGGCAATTCTTCGGACTATGTCGGTAATCTTGGTTCTCTTGCGGATCTCTACATTTTTGATGCGATCACGCAAGGAAACTCCAAGCATAGCCCTCTCCATTGCCCTTTGAGTGACCTGAAAATTGCTATAAAATATTTCCAAAATATTTATCTATACCAATATTATAAAGAGGAAAGATTTTTTTGTTTGTTTGTATGTTTGTTTGTTTGTACCGAATAGGCTCCGAAACTACTGGACCGATTTCGAAAATTCTTTCACCTATGGCAAGCTAAATTATTCCTGAGTAACATAGGCAATTATTTTGACGGAAGCGAAGCCACGGGGGTCAGCTAGTTGTGTATAATTCTGGAAGGATGATGATCGTTAGAGAGAGAACATAACTGACTGTCTCTACGATTATTGTATCCAGAAAAAGACACTATTATTTTTTAAATTCTACTAAACATACAAGACCGCGCCTATGTTCACACAATATACGGTCGAAAGGAAAATCCGATAAATAAATCCAATATTATATATTAAAACACTTTAATGACCACAATATTTAACAACTTTTAAGTTGTAGTGAATAATAAGTGTTAATATATAAAAAACAGATGAAATAAAATATACTATTGAATGCTAGAACGAAAATAAAATAAATCGCCAAGTTAGGGAAGTCCTTTACCCCTCGATTGGTTTGTAGTACGCTTAACACCATTTTGTACTAAAATCTTGTCTCAAGAACTTTCACTGTCTAAGTTGCCACTAGCATTACGAAGAACATCTAGATCCAACGAAGCTCCGGACACGGATGCAAGAGGTACCTTCGTTTCTGTTCTCTCATCATTGCTTACATTTTTTGCAATTGTTGTACTGCTGTTACCTCTCCTACTCCAAAATGAAAATCCTGGGACTGTAAACATTCCGAACGAATACGCCACACCAACGGTCATAGACATTACTACACAAAGAAACTTGAACTGTTCTCGTCTATCCATTTTAATTTGCTGATCCAGTTAATTTTGAAGTATTTTCCATATCTTAGTTATAGCTTTCAAAAAAAAATGCTTCCTTCGCAATTTTTGGCCGGCTGACAAGCATTTTCTTCGCTCGATGACGTTTCGTATCATAGACAATTTTTCTTTTTTTTTCTGAAATAATGCAACAACATTTTACTCTACTGCAAATATATAATTTAAATTACCTTATTCCTGAACTCCGACTACGACGCGCACAGAAGAGAAGCAACACGAGCCAGGAGGATCATCGGTGAAGATGCACTGGTCTGGTCAAGGCACCAGAGCCTTGAACTTCGTCGCCATGTTGCCCTACTATAGATTTTTCATAGGGTACATTTTGAAGAGTGTGCGTTGGATTCATACCGTTTAATGCCGCCAACTTCTTTCGACCATCGGTCAACAAGACGTGCGGTGATGCGCCACCGATACACGATGTACAACCAACCCATACAAACAAAACACAGTTTCATCGTACATACATCTTACATATCTTTTCGGGGTGCGTCTGTTCCTGTAACAGATCGGCTCGAGCTCCTAGGCATGGAATTGACATCCAGTCTCAACTTCGACGTCTCCATTGAGTACAAAGCCCAAATTGCGGCCAAAAAACTAGGCATTCTAAATAGAGTGAAGTGATACTTTACGCCTGGACAGCTTTTAACTCTATACAAAGCGCAAGTTCGATCCTGCATGGAGTATTGCAGCCACCTTTGGGATGGCTCAGCTAAGTATCAGCTTGCCGCGCTTGACTCGGTGGAACGCAGAGCTAAGAAGCTCATTGGCGACGTTGAACTGATGGACAAGCTTAACAGCTTGGTTCATCGCCACAAAATTGCCTGCTTGTCGGTCTTCTACAGACTGTACTTCGGTGAGTGTGCTCAAGAACTCCACGACCTCATCCCACCGGCCCCCTTCTACCATCGGACATATAGACGCACTGCAAGTTACCATCCTTACCTGGTTGCTATTCCACCAATTCGCACCAAGCGCTTCCAAACATCCTTCATAATGCGCACAACGAATGAGTGGAACTCACTACCTGCGTCTTTGTTTCCGAACGCATTCAACCCGAATCTCTTCACAGTTAGAGTGGACAGGCTTCTTCTGGGTAAGCTCACTCCATCACCGACTCTGTCTCTGTCACCTCTGACCTAGACTAGAGTCAAGAGCAAACCCATCTCAAATAAAAAAAAACATACAACTTGGAATTGGAATTCCCTGCCGGAGTCTGTTTCCTTATAGTAAAAACCTGGTGTTTTTAAGTCAAGAGTGAACACGTTACTTCTAGGCAAGTTTGCTCCGTCATCGTCGACCACACCATCGCTTACCCGCTGGCAGCTAAGGCTCCAAAGAGCCTTTACATGTTAGATAGCTGATGCATCGCAGAACTCGCACATCTACATGTTCAAGTAGAACCATGCAGAAACCCCAACATCTTAAATTTTTCCACTTTAACCAACCTTTTTCTCGTCTTCATAATGTAAACATTCCTAATCTCTGAATTTCATGAAATAATGGTAGCTTGCTGCCATTGTGATCACAGCAACGGCAACTTTTGCAGCCTGCATCTTGAAGATATGTCTGCGATGAGCAGTATTCACGAAAATATCGTAAAACTAGTGAAACCAGTAGTATAATGTATTCTGTGAGTGAAACAATGGGTTCGCAATAAACACGCGAACCACAGACGCGAACTTGTATAAGCAGCTGTCAATGTCATCGAGAAAATATATAGAGATGTCAATGCGATGAAGGAGGTCTGAGTACTTATTCTAATATTTATGGCGTAAGCAACGATTTTTGTTATTATTGATAGGCTCGCTTGACCACTAAGGGCCTTCCACAGCATTAGTGCCGTAAAACGGTAACTTTCTAAAGCATACTCCTTAGTAACGGCTAGGTTAAAAGATTTAAAAAAAACATATTTCGTGTAACTAATAACTTTGTTTTGATGAAATTAATAACCACAACATAATTTTTCACTCCTTTTGGATACTCCTCCAAAACTACTTGGATGTTTAAAAATAGTATTACACAGAAAAAATATGGCTAGAATTTCCTCTTAACTGAAATTGCATATGTACCTACCTAAATCAAAGAATATTTTGCAAAAAAACACTCTCTTAAAGAAGGTTCAATATTGATATTCTGGCTCCGAGCGGGCGCACGGCCAGTACTGCGAATATATAGCCTTTATAAGCGATGATGAGGAAGACGGTGAAGCGCGCTTGCCTAGAAGTAACATATTCACTCTTGACTTAAAGACCCCTAAGTCTCCTTAGCTGTAAGCGTAATTAAAGTATAGTTCTCACCAAACTTACTGGCCGCCCTGAAGTTGGCTACAATGGCTGCGCAGTAGGAAATCTCATACAAAAACAGCACCCTTTCGTGCCTCGCGCATCCGGTAAACCAACTTCAGGGCGGCCATTAAGTTTGGCGAGGACTATATTTCCCAAACGTTGAGTGCGTATGGGTGGGATGTCCACCATGTACCGATGGCGCATCGCCGTACGTCTTGTAGTCCTATTGTCGATGATGAAACGGGCTAGGCGGAATTAGATCATAAAATTTCATTTCACACTCCCCGAAATGCAGACGATAAAAAACCGACAAGCTGGCAACTCTGCGACGATGTTCAAGACTCCAGTTTTGACTCGACCAGTACCTCATTGCTGATGAGCCTCTTGGCCCGTTTTTTGGTCGACTCTAGTGCATCAATCGGCAATATTACACTTCACTGCAACTACCTGAACAATGTAACTACTACCTAACCCTCCTATAATGCCCTCCTATCCATCACGCTATCACTTATCACTCTTTACACTTGTATCAATCCTCATTATCGTTCTACACACAATCCATCCATTTCGTCTTTGCTTCTGATCTCCCTATAATCATCTACTGAAAAACTTAAAAAAAAGCCTTTTGGAAGCCACGTTCAACAGTCGCCCTTGTCACTTCTCAATACTAGAATCTAAGGCACTTGTCTCATCTCCGACAACGATTAGCGAGTAAAGTTAGAAACTAAAAACAAGTTGGCGAGCAGCGAGAAGCGAGTGCGCAGTTCCAATTTGGATAGTGATGTCGCTCGGCTATAAACGAGTGTTCCTTCTTGTGCGACGGGCGATTACTAGAACCACTCGCTCGGGGCGGCCGCACTGTAGATAGAAATTACCGCTGGTTGGTCTCTATGGAGGAGTTCTGACCGCCAAGCGAGCACAGAGAATATAACCACTACGTTTTACAAGCGAGCAAGTGAGTATCGCTGAGCGAGTATAACTTTGATAGCTCTTGTCGCTGCGACAAACTTGTGGTGAGAGAATAGTCGCCGGCAGTGTGAACAGCCAGCGATCAACTTCTCTTTTAATGACACGGGATCTTATATCTTTTGATCGTTTCTTCAGCGAGAAAATAGCTAATAGCTTACTCGTCGGCGGTGGGAGTAGTGCCTAATAGTGACTAGTGTTGGTGTACCTAGATAGATACACCAAAAAGCAGATCGAAATAAAAGTCAGTTTTGTTTTAATGGATATATTATCTTGCTTCACTCTGAAAATTAATATGAATACTTTTGGTTGGTTGTGGTTACTACCGACCGGGACATGGTTTTGGAAGTGGAGACTCCTGAATGGGAGGGCATGGATCAGAAGCGCCTGGGCATGTACTAGTATCCTCGTCTAATTCTTTCATTTCATTCTTATCTTTGTCTTTCTTACAGTCATTTGGTGGACTGAAGGTTCCAAAGAGATAATTACCTAATAGTACGTTGCCGAAGATAAGACTAACGAAAGCAAGTAAGTCTGGTCGCTCCCGCACGTTATAGAATCTGTCCATCTCAGCCCCGTGTCTGGCACAGAATCGAGCACGTAACATGTTTTTCATATGTATCTTGCCCGTCTTGTGCCAGAGCCGGGTCGGTTTGATTCCGTTCCACATGTTAATCATATTTTTGTTTAATGAATCTTTTCAAACCTTAAGAAAATCAACAAAAAGTTGTGGTTGAGTTGTTTATTGTTTTGGTTGGATGGTTTGCATTATGATTGGCCATTGGATGTTTGACTTCCTATTTGATTTGTTGCCTGAAATTCGAAAAATGCGTTTTGAATTATGGGACTTGACACCTCACAATTGAAGAATCAAACTCACAGATTTGTTTAAAGATTTCCTAAGTATATATTCAAGGTGATATATATCCTATTTTAGAATAATTCAGTGGTAAAGATCTACTAGTTCTCTTGATATTCAGTTCGAAGCCTGAGTGCGTGAGTAAGGCCTCTTGCCTTGTGGGATATGTCCCACTACCAGGCCGGGCGAGCACGGCCTCTGTGATAGGCGTGTGTCACGCATTTTATCACGGTTTTTGCTCCCAAACTGTGATAAAAATGTGTGAATCAAGCCTGCCACAGTTGGCCGTGCTCGCCCGCCAGCAGGCAGGCGCCTCGCCTTCTAGTTGGCAATCCCCGGGTATACCTATTTTGAATTTTAATAACTTAATAAGGAAAATATATTACCATCATGGCTAACGTCGTGGCCGGCTAGCATTCTCCAGAATTGTTGCGCAGCATGACACAAACGCTGAAACTGTAACTATAAAAAGTAATTCTTGTTTATTCATGACATATATTATTGTTTGATATCAACTTTTTTTTCTATTTTTATTTGGCAGTTTGTCATAGACAAACATTTTTTTTTTCTTAATAGGGCTAACACTTGTCTGTGTCTTCCTGTGCAAGTATAAATAAAGAAGGTTTATCTATTTATTTATTTTTTGTACTATTTCCACCAACTACATTGGCGCCTATTCTATATCTATTCCTCATCCATACCAGTTCTCGCTTTCCATGCCTCTCGTAATTTCATGCTTCATACTTTGTCTTTCTTATATCCTTCAAAAAAAAGTTAAGTTAAGTTAAGTGAGCTCCTATGAGCGAGCTGCATCTCCGGCACTTTCCTGGATAGAAAGAAGAGGACTACCCGTTGGATTAGTTTTCCGGCAACCCAGCTGTAGGCATTGGGTAGATGCGATGATTTGTATTCGAGAGGTGAGCGTGCTTACAGCTCCGGGACCATTCTGGAGAAAGGGGAGCCAGCTTCTCTGGCGTCCCGAACGGGGATTGAATCCGCTAGCACCAACTGCGCTGGTGCCGGTGCTTGCACTAGTGCTGGCGTGCTGGGGTGCGTGTGGTGAGCGGCTTTATTGCTCCGGTACCATTCTGGACAAATGGTAGTGAGTAATCATGATGCGACTCACATTTTCTCTTGAGTACCAGGGGCGAGTGCTCTCGGAGGCGTGACCTACCGAAGATGGTCCCAGACACCTCGTAAGAGGTTGCCTGGTATAGTGTGCCGTCTTTTTATACCGAAAGGTGGGTAAAGGTGGCCACTATAGAAAATCTCAGTAGTTTGATTGGGTTATATCCTTCACCATTTATCCTGTGGGTGGGACTCCCACTTTGAGCTAATTACTATTCTACTTTTATTTCAAAACTCTAGGGAAAATAATTTATCATACTTGGTTTTTATTTTACATTATTCACTGAACTAGTTTACTTATTTCATAAATCTATTAAACTACTAATAGGTACACATTTTCCTTACTCTTATGTTTTACACATCAAATACAGTTATTCATAGATCTTCTTTACGTGCCATTGTTCTTAACTACTGCTTATCTTACTCTACATTTTATCTGTTACTTCTTCTCGTTACGATCTTCCCTTCGTCGTTTAAAAAAAAGCTGAAAGTTTCTCTGCCTAATAATACTTTAGTACAGGTAAGAACGATACCTGAATTTGGAGTTTTGGATGAAGGGTGGGTTTGGGAGATATCTGTCAAAACATGAAACCTTATCAGACAACATCAATTTGAATGTTTAACGGAATTCTTGAGCATAAAAATATAATTAAACAAGCCTAAATTACCACACGTACAGATTTCGTACAAAAAATAAACTCTAAAATAAATTTGGAGATTTATTTGGCTCATATCTCGAAAACTAATGAACATTAGTGAATTTTAATAGAACTTTATTGTGCACAACTGAACAAGGAATAAGCTTGCCATAGCACAAATTGCAGTAAAATCAAAACTTTACGAGAATTAGGAGTCTGCCCACTGCAGACCAAAGGCCTTAGCCTTTGTCCAAAAGCTACAGAGCAGTATTTGGCAGTTGGACAAAATAAGCTTATTTTAATTTTTCTCAGTTAGTTTTTAATCATGGTCTGACGGTTTGAGCAATTTATGCGGCCTACCTGAATGTCCTATCTTTGGTATTGCTCGTCGAATCGTTGAGCTCCTTAATTTCTGAGTTGAGCTGCACGGTTATTGACAAATGCGTGCACTGACTGGACAGGTCCACTCAATCTGTCTGGTTCTTTGCTCAAAATACCATTTCAGACATCAATCTACATGGTTTTCACGTGATCTAACCAAGATATTGTCTGGACTTTAAAAGAGACTGTGACCTCTGAGTTTGTTTCGGCCTTTCTTCTCAGAGTAGTCAGATAGGAAACGTCGACCTCATCTAGTTGAAAAAATATGGTCGACATGTGAAAGCAACATACAGCCATTAAAAATCCCACAATTAGTTCAATTACACCTATGCTAACTGTATTGAAAAGATCTATAATTGAATAATTCAATTGCGTGTCCCTGGCCATCGCATGCGATTTCCTTTTTCCGTTTTCCGCACTACATAATACAACGTCTCGCTAACATCAGTTACTAGTGAATACTTGCAAGGTATATGCTCCATAACTACGATAATAATTCCAGCATACAACTGCCCCACTGCAGGACCAAAGGCTCTTCTCATACAGAGAAGGGCCGAGCTTTGACCACCACGCTTGCTCAATGCGGTTTGGTGATTTCAGACAACCGCACGGGTCGATCTTCAAGGTTAAGCAACGCTTGACGAGGTCGGTCCGTGGATGGGTGACCATTTCAACATACCGAGATTACTCCGTGCCTCGGCAAGCACGTTAAGCCGTTGGTCCCGGCTGTCATTTGAAGATCTTTGACAGTCGTTACGGGTAGTCAGAAGCTTGAGATCTGACACCAGTCTTGCCAAGGGGTACCGTTTTACCCAGTTACTGGGTTGTGGAGGTCAGATAGGCAGTCGCTCCATGTAAAACACTGGTACTCAGCTGAATCCGGTTAGTCTGGAAGCCGACGCCAACATAATTTGGGAAAAGGCTCGGCAGATTGTTAGCTACTATACTTCGTAAAAGATAGCTTGATCTCTGCGACATATTCTTACGCTGTCTCTACTGTAAAACTCTGGAACGTGCTTCCCCTTGACATAAAAAAAGCTGAGAGTAAATTTTCATTTAAGCGTGGAATCCGGAAATATTACTTGTCCTCTCTCACATAGCTCGGTCTTCGTCATAGTTATTATATTTAAATTTCTGTTTCATTTAGAATAAATAATGATATGGTATTTATTATAATATTTATTAGTCTATTGTTTTAGTAATTATTTATGTATTTTATTAGTTAGATTGTTTATTAATATCTGATTTTAATTATTGTTCATTTTATTTTTGTACTCCTACCACTGTTGTGTCCTTTTTAACCCAAAGGTTGACTGATAGAGAATGCCTTGCTGCATTAAGTCCGCCTATGTATCACCATTGTACATGAAGTTTAAATAAATAAATAAATAAATATATTATGTCAAACTGACGTATACGTTATGACCTAAATTGATTTTATTTGACATTTGATTTAGACACTTTAATGTTACGTTATTGATAGCCTGTCAAGCGCTATTGTTACTGAATTGTTACTGACAGCTGTCGTAGAGATCAAGCTGTCTTTTATGAAGTAAAGCTTCTGCCCGCGGCTTCGCCCGTGTAAAAAGTTTTTTCATTATCCCAAGGTAATACAAACTATCCTATGTCCTTCCCAGGGTCTAAGACTATCTCCAAGCCAAATTTCATATACATCGGTTCAGTAGATTACCCCCAACAACCTCACAAACTTTACCTCTTTATAATAATAAATAAATAATATAATTATTTATTTCATAAAACAAGAGAACATTCACAGTTTTTGGTTAAAGTGTATATGTTTGTAGTGTTAGTTATTTAATTATTTTATACACTTTATATACTTTTATCTATGTAAATAAATGATGATTTCCTTAAAAAAGAGCACGTTGCACTATACATACATTGTAGATCATATTTTTTATATTTTTCACACTATAAGCACAATTATATAGACTCTATCCCTTAAACTAGATCTGTCTTGTATCATAAGAGATAGGGATATTTATAATATTAGTATAGATAAGTCCAGGTTTCCTCACGATATTTTCCTTCACCGTTGTCAGCGATGTCTAAGATAAACTTAGTAATTATATATGAATTTGAAAACATCACATACATTGCCCGGATTTGAACCCATGACCTCAAGCTCGAGAGGTGAGGTCTTTAGCCACTGGGCCACCACGATATAATTACGATACCTACTGAAATCCCCGTCAGGCCTATATTTAAAGGGAGGGTAGAGCAGTCAATAATTTCGTCAGTTATATTCTTCTTGTTAGCTGACAACCGAGAATCAACCAAGTGCTTCAAAGAAAATTTGACCAGGACCAAATTTTTTTATATTATTAACAATTTACAATTTTGAGGCACATAATTTATATCAGCTTTAAATTAGATACTTGTATGTCAGAGGTCTTTTTAGGGTTCCGTACCCAAAGGGTTTAAAGGGTAAAAATAACTAAGACTCCGCGGTCCGTCTGTCTGTCTGTCTGTCACTAGGCTGTATCTCATGAACCGTGATAGCTAGTAGGTTGAAATTTTCACAGATTATGTATTTCTGTTGCCGCTATAAAAACAAATACTAAAAACAGAATAAAATAAATATTTAAGTGGGGCTCCCATACAACAAACGTGATATTTTTACCGTTTTTTGCGATAATGGTACGTAACCCTACGTGCGCGAGTCCGACTCGCACTTGGCCGGTTTTTTTAAATCCTTGTATGAAAACCAAATGTTAGGTGATTCATTCTGATCCGAGCACCAATATCGAAGAAAAATTAGCACACCTGCCCTCTAATAAGTAGACAACGCCGTATTTATAGAAATAGCACCTCAAAAAATGCCAATTGCAGAGGAACGCAACGACCAGGTAACATTATAATCCCTATTTTATTGCCGCGCGAGTTTCACTGACAGCTCTCTTGAATGTGGTTCCTTGTATTCATGAGAGGCTGTGTTAGTGTGCGTGGGTCCCTGCGCAGGAGTGTCCTGTGTAGAGGTTAGCTCTAGCGGCCTTCACCAGAGATGCATTGAGACCGGTTCCGTTCGATTTATAAAATGTATCGATCGTTTCTTTGATTGAATTAGTTACACCACTATTAACGTTAGATTTAAAAGTTCAATTAAAATTACAGTTTCTAATTTTCACACGTAACATATATGAAAGTTTAAACGTAAAAGCAAAAGTAACACGTGCTTAATTTCCAAACATATCAACGCAGAAACTCTACAAACCGGTAATATTTGAGGGTTATGGTCAAACGTGTTCAAAATACTAAAAATGCGTACTGTTAAGTGGCAATTTGACAACTATGTAATGCTTGTTGTCTTTTTCAACTAAACTTTCAAGCTCGAGGCTCTCGAGTCCGCACCGTGCCTCCTTGTAGTGGGAGAGCAAAACCTGTAGATACTGTTCGCCCACTTCGAGACGGAGTACCTGCCCACGCTTCGTCCCTTTCACTCTCGTAGCGCTACGCACCAAAACGAGAATGTCGGTTTCACCTAACCACTCTGGTATGCAAAGATTGATAGCTTATATGACCATTTGCTTTTGAGAGTCCCCCAGAAATCACGCACGGTTAACTTTTCGCCTGGCGTCCTTACGATCGGCCAGCCAGACGTTGTGCTCAAAACTTAACTTGTAACACTCTCTATCATTTCCGAGAAAACTTTTGTAGTTCACATCGTAATGTTATTACGGAGGTTTATTGATTTAAGTCGGTGGTGTAACTCGTTTGTTTAAAGTAAGCCAGTGAAGCCTTACTCCGGAGGGTCAGGCGCCTGTGTGTTCGCTAGTTTCTGTGCCTAGATGCGTTTTTCTTTAGTGACTAAGACTAGTGTCGGTGGTATTCGGCTGTGTCTCAAAGTTTGAACGTGAAAAGTGCAATGTGTGGTTGAAACTTGAAGTTATACGGATAATGATTTGACAGACATGGATCCAATAGCAACAGACAACGGATTAGTGGTGAATAACTTGAACCACGTCCGGAGTGACTCTCAGGTAAGCCGCCCGCTTCTCGGAGTAGGTATCGATGAAGCAAAACACGTTTGCCGTTGCATACCTACCTATGAATAAGTGCAATGACTTCTCAATTATTTGATACATTTTAGTTTTGTGTTTGGACCATTATTTGCGGCGCATGGGCAACTTGCGATATTGTTAAAGTTCGAATTGTGTTGACCGCTAATTTGCGGTTAGTGGCTGACTTGAAATATGTGAGTAATTTTCACGTTGTCTTGTGAAACTTCACACCAGCCAAAAGTTACTGCAATTAACTGACAGACAAAAGAAATTTTTATGAAAACCCGCATTAAACAATGGTTCTATTTACATAATAATGTGACTGTGTTATTGTGCAACTGTATATAAAATAATTCTTAAGCACAAACGAGTTTTCTAGCTCCAGTGAGTTATGCAGTGGTTGCATGCACATTTGATATCAAATTATATAAGACTGCAGAATCAAATAGTTGTGTGCGTGTGATATATACTTCAACGCTTGGAAAGTAACCGGCACGAGTGAAGACAGATCATTACATGGAACTGTTAATTGAAAGATATCGCGAAACACTATTACATTGATTCAGTCAAGTCAACAATTATCACATTTATTACACAATGATCAATAGGATGATACAAATGCTACACAAACACTAAGACGATTAAGAAACGCAACTAAAACAACTGAAGTACCTAATACCAATCAATATTTTGTCTTTTATTCTAACATTATTTAAAAAAGCTTCAGGACCACTTCTTAGTTATAGATCAGACAAAATAAACAATGAACGGATATACAAGTAATTTGGGCAAATCTTGATGCATTGTGGTGTGCACATGCGGTTGAGAAAGTTTTTAACTTTCGGTCGTCAAAAGTGTACTGATAATGTATAACCTACATGTGCCAAAGTATTACAATACGAGTAACAATACAGAAACTGAGCAAACTTATCTAGATCTGCTCGCAACATTACTTGCTATGCTTTCTTAAAAGTTACAACAAGACAGAACCACTTGGAGTTAGAACAAGACAAAGAAGACTGAGCAGTCTAAAACTCTAAACCAAAGTTAGATCCTGTTTAAATTTCATAGTTCAGTTTCAAACTAAATGAACCTGTGCCTCGTGCAATATGTAACAAAAAGTTTGTGCGTCACCTGTTTGTTACAACAATCAAAGCAGACAATACAACTTAATAATAAGGAGCCGTAAAATCGAATGGACCAGCGAGATGAAAGAGTCTTTGTTTTTTGCCCCAACATCCAAAAGTGGAGGAAGGCACATGTCAGGTGACGTCACTGATCCCGCCAAAAACCAGTTTCGCGCCAATTCGCAGCTGTCGACGGCAAAGTGGTTGGGTCGCCAATAATTTACTTTTTTTATTTTATTTTTCTTGGCCTCGAACCCAGTCGTTCAGCCTCCGAGGTACACCGTTAACTCCGCTAATAATTGGCTCCTGTTCTGTTGTATCTTACGAGTATAATAGAGGACTAAAATTAACTAAAGATGAACGTTTTACTCTGTATATTTTTATTTTATATGCAGTTTTGCTGAATTGCTCTTGGCTCGCATAACAAGGAGTGAGTCACACGTCAAGATTCCCACGTTTGAGGGCCTCGCCAGCCTTTACCTACAATATCCGTTCATTAATGCAAATATTTGTTATAGTCTAAGCTTTTAAAAGATTTCTCTCATAGTTTGAGCTGACCTTTAAGTAATTAACACCAGACACCGGTATGTAAAGGTTGAGTTTATCATTACCATTGTCTCTATATTTTATACACACTCTATACATTGTCCTCTAATATAGAGAGCTGGGTATCCTAGTGTCTCTTGAATTCCCTGGTCAAAAATGTCGTCTAAAGAAACTTCATAAGCGTGTAAGTAAACGTCAAAAGTTTGCTTATCATAAACCAAACATTTCTGTACGATAAATGAGTCACCGAAGTGCAATAAACTTTGCTGTTTACTTAGCAGCACATACTGTTGCATGTTATTTTCATCACTCACCTCGCGAGCTAATGATTTTACGAAACTCTTAAGGATTTTGTTGAAAATCTAGACGTTAATCAAGTAATTATTATCTCTATTGCTTAAAGCAAATACGGATTTGTTTATTGTAACTAATTATTCTTCATGCAACGGTAGGTCAGAATCTTTTTAATTACTTTTATCGTCGTCAACATTATTCTGCTTTGGCTTGCCATTGCTGTCCCACGGCTGGACAAAGGCCTCCCGCAAGCCCTTCAAGACATTATTTGCCCGCGGCGTCCCGAACTCCCGAACCAACACTCATGATATGCGTCCAAATGGTCTCGCCACCTCGTTAGCCCATCATCATTTTAGCCGAAGGACATCCGCTGCTGGGCAAATGCCTCGTCGTCATATGTGTCGCCATCCTGCCCTTACATATTTTAATTAGCATTTATTCCTGTACATTTAAAATAATCTCAATATTTATCCCTGTTCCGGCCATTTTAGCTTTCAAATATTCTATTCACCGTTTCTCCGATCTTTCCATGCTCTCATAACCAACTACACTTCTACTCTCCTCCTTAAATTCGCAATTTAAAAAAAAAACTTCGTCATCGACCGTTATTTCTTGCAATTTCTCTCTCAGGTTTTTCCTTGCAAACGAACTGTTGGAGTACCTAGTTAGTTGACAAGTTCAATTCATACAAATATAGAATCCATTGAAGTACCGTACCGTCCACCTATATAGGTCGTCTGCAGTGCTTCCCGTCTAAATCTCGAAATAACTGCGAGATGCAAAATGACTATGTTGACTAAGCAAACTGCAGGCAATATGGACATTCACCTACATAGCGTACAGATTAACATTTATATCGCTTTGAATAAGGTATCATGTTTCCTGAAACACCTCGTAAAGAGTTCAATTTGATAGGCTTGTCTCAATGCTTGCCACCATTTTGACATTGCTTAGAAAATTCTGCATAAATATGCTTTTGACTGAGCAAAAAGCACTTCAATAAGACAGGGTTTATAGATTGTATTGTATCTCGGAATCCTATTACTGTAAATAGCTGTAAAATTCACTACAACTTTAGGCTTGCCCTACCCAAAGTAGGTACTATATTAGATAGCATGTATAATTGTTCAGTTAAGGTAAAATAAAATTTGAAATGTCTAGTTCAATTACTCGAAAATCGAGTGAACAGAATCATGTAACAGTAATAAAAATCACAACACAAAATAAAAATCAGTCGCGAAACATTCTACTATTTCCCGCTTTTATGGATGCTATCACGCAAGCGCGGCGTTTTCGCGCGTTTTCACTGACCATAAACAACGCGTCCAGCCACTGGCCAGAACAACTCTCTCTATTTAGTCGATTCTTGTTTTGATTAGCATTTTATAAATAATGCAAATCGATTAACAGATCATCTCATACTGTGATGTGATAGATACTGATTTGATTTAATTTGTACCTCGTCATTTCAACACGTTGTACTATTGTTTATAGATATTCGTAGGAGTTCTTGCATAATTTATGTGACTTCTAAGTGCATAGTTACCCTCATTTCATTCGCCTTGCCTAGGAAGTAGGAGGTATAGTGCTTATTGCATGTAGTGTTGTATTTATTCCTTCAATCTCATTTTAATTAATTATAGTCAAAGCCTATTATTTATTACAATTAGGCCAGTATGCGACGATTTTTAACGTCAACAATTTAAATATAGAAATAATAATAATTGATTCTACCGTACATTCGGAAAAGTAGCTTGTGTATGGAGAAGAGCGGACAAGAAACTCTAGATGACTCTTAAAAAAAAAGTATTTTACAATATTTCCATTATTTCATATACGGGAGGACAATACAATTTGTAACTTGAATGAGTTGGATTTGAGACTTAAAAAGCCTCTATAAAACTGTGTTTATGATCCAGGGGCAAGGTATCCCACAGTGTTGCCACCCCCCTTGATGTTCAAGTTAATTTTACACGGCGTAATAATTTTATTGATATCGGTACCCCAAGTAATAAAATTTTACGTAAGTAGGTAAGCAAATCATTCAATTAAATCCAAACCAAATATCTGCATTTATTATGTAAGGAACATCGATTACGAGCGTCCAGCGAAATTATTTCATCCTCTCCTTAAGGACTACGTAAAGACTCGAAGGTAATTATATCGAGGAAGTGGTCCCGTTCTAATACATATCTAGACGATCTAGTACATATGTAGGTAGTTACTTCTGTAATGTACTGATATACTCGTTTTCATAGGAATGCTTATCGCTAGCTTTCTTCAAGCCGCTCTGGTCAAGCGAGACCGCAGTGTCGGTGGAAAACATCGAGCCAGCTATGGCCACGTTTTCACTATTACAATATTTTAATTATGGGCAAAGAAAAATGTAGTTAGTAGCCTAACAGCAGTGAAACTTGTCTGTGTTTATGCATAAGGCTGTCAGTCCAGGTCCACTACGCGCGGAGCGGAGAAAAGAGGTGCGGAGACAACCAATCGATGTATTTCCTGATAGCTACAACCTGGGAGTCTTTGTCAAGAGTGAATAGGTTTCTTCTAGGCAAGCGTGCTTCATCGTTGACCACATCATCGCTTACCATCAGGTGAGACAGTGGTCAAGCGCGAGTTTACAGACTACAGACATACATCTAAGGCCTCATTTACGGAGACGCGGGGCGTCGCGCGTCGCGTTTGGCGGTGCGGACCGCACTAAATTCAAACATATGGCGTTGTATGAGAGCGTTTATGGAGAAGCGATGGCGTTTACGTAGAAGCGATGTGACGCGAGACGCCACGCTGCACGCGACGTGCAACGCCCCGCGTCTCCGTAAACGAGGCCTAACTAGGTGACGCCAGTCCTTCCATCTGTATGAAAACCAAGCGTGCACCTTTTCACACACACTTACCAATGAAAGAAAACATTTCCAAAGCCTCGGCCAACTTTTTCTATATAGTCTAGCTCAGTATGGCATAAAAAGGCATTTTTCTAGATTTCGGTGGATTTCCGGGGCCGATCATTAATTATCGTAACTTTATGCCGTTTTTTGGCACGCGAAGTACATACATTTTTATGTCTGTGCTACAGACAATAAAAAAAACTTTTCCCCTCTTTATTTTCCTATTAGTCTGGTTTTTATAAGTATCATCATTCGCAAGAAATTAGGACAGTAGTGGTGAGAAGCAGACTCCTGTGGTTTTATGCAATTTCATTTAATTGACCACATAACTTTGTTATAATGACGGCATTATACTAAATTGTCAGGGTTTGCACTCTTGGGCTCTCTGTTGTAAGTCCAGGGGGTTGACCACAAGCTCTTAGAGTAAAGTTATTTTGAGTGTGTGTAAGCGACAGATGTACATGACTTGTATACATCTGTCCCTTAAGCACACTGAAAGTAACCTGACTCTAAGAGCTTATGGTCACCCCCCCGGTTTGACCAAAAACAAAAAGACTGTCCAGCCCACGAATTTGTTAGTCCTTTAATAACTTAGATATTGTTTTTTGGAAGACTTTACACTTGCTGTGTCCACATTATCACTATTACAATATTTTAAGTATGGGGAGAGAAAAAAATGTAGTTAGGTTGCCTAATGTCAGTGACAACAGCACTGGTGCTGCATATAACGAAACGCAAACCCTGGTATGACCAAAAAGAAAACGCCTTTCAAATCCACGAATTTTTTAGTCCTTTAATAAGTACGGTATTTCTCCCTCTATGGTTTGTAATCGAATACATCGTATTCGTTATCTACTATTTCGAAAGTTTCACGATACGTGTAGGTGGAACATGGATGCCATTAATGTACACGGGCAACCGGCGCAATGACCATAATAACTCGTTTCCTTTCGATAATCATTTTCCTGTACACTTTTCTCGGCTAATATATTAACGCAATGCGATAAAACTGTCACTTACTTATTTTAATTTGTGTGCATAAATATTTTAATACTTACTTAACTCACGTCAAATTTTATTTCAATCTACGTAACAGTTTCAAAATCAAATCTAATAAACATAATTGTACTTACCTAAATACAAGGTTAGGTTAGGATTATAGACGATGGGCCCAAACCAGAAATTTGTCTATGTATCTGGGTGTCAGTAAATTATCGTTGCTGCAATTTTAATTATTTTTAATGAATGTTATTGGTGTTTATAATTAATTTTATACAACTATTCATCCATTAAGCTACTTGGTAGGTTAGAAGTTAATAATACTCGTAGATAATAAAATCAGCTTGTAACTGTCGCTCTGGACTTATGCAAATATTTATTTAAAAAAAACTGAACTATCTCAGCAACAAACAACAAAACAGCAATATGTATGTATAGCAACTAGGTAATTAGCAAATTCTAAATTCTGGACCCTATATATAAAAATCTCCGATATGTTTAGTAACCTAAATTCAAACAGCCTAATTTAGGTATTAAAAATATCGTATGATTATTTGAAGCACTGAATAGTAGATTCTAAATTCAAATTTTCTATGGATAATTTGAATTAAGAATCTGCTTTTCATTATTTCAACGAATTATTTATGGTTATTTTTTTTTATAATAAGACCTAAAAATCCTGTAGAGAATATTTGAATCAAACATCTGCAAATCTGATGCTAAACAAAACGTTTCGAGATTTTTATAAAGAGTAAAATTCTTAAAGAAAAAATTGAATTTAAAATCTGTTAATCAGAAATTAATAAGGGTGTATAATTGTATATGTCCCGATGTCACTGATGACCAAGACAAAGTTTTAAAGAAACTTTTTTAATTCAGTTACATGTGAATTGAAAAAGTTACATGGGTACTTGCCCTGATTTGAACATTTTGAATCCATGACCTCAAGAATGAGAGGCAGCCTGAACTATCAAGGACCATATTCCTTGATAGTTCAGGCTGCCTGGATGTATGTGAAGTTTTGAATAAAACGCCGTATGTATAAGAATTAATATTGTTCGTATATTCTTTTTATGGTTCCGTACCCAAAGGGTAAAAACGGGACCCTATTACTAAGACTCCTCTGTCCGTCTGTCTGTCTGTCTGTCTGTCACCGGGCTGTATCTCAAGAACCGTTATAGCTAGAGAGTTGAAATTGTCACAGATGATGTATTTCTGTTGCCGCTATAACAACAAATACTAAAAACAGAATAAAATAAATATTTAAGTGGGGCTCCCATACAACAAACGTGTGTTTTTGCCGTTTTTTTGCGATAATTGTACGGAACCCTTCGTGCGCGAGTCCGACTCGCGCTTAGCCGGTTTTTTGTAAATATTTAAATGACACGACACGGCATATTCTCTCTAAAAGAAACAATAACATCGTATACATAAAATATATTTATCAGAAAAGTCTTTCAAATTGCAGTCGTTTGTTTTAAAATATGTATAATAGGATTTTGCTTTGCAGAAGCTATAAAAAGCGCTACAGGAATCATTTGGCGCGTGGCCAAAAACGGAACTAATTCCGCCATTTTGTTCACGCCAATATGTTCTAAAGACAATTTCACAAAATTACCAACAGCGCACCAAACACCAAATGATCCTTACAGCAATGAAGACCTAAAAAGATAATTCAAAATAATAATTTAATCTTTGGACCGTTACGCTACGCTATCCTCTCTTCGTTGTTTAATTAAGTGAGGCAGGTAGGCAGTTTTGGAAAAAATAATCCTTACAAAATAGACCAGTATTAAATGAATATTTCATTTAATACTGCTCAATATAATAATAATAATTATAATAAATCTTGAGAATTGAGCTCTAATATTTAGTGAAATTCCCATCACGACAGTGATTCCACAAAAAAAAATACAATCATTGTAATATCACAGATCACGCGTTCATAAAATCGTGACGTAATAGGCGTATCGCTTGCTAGGACGCATAAATTCAAAAACAAAGCGGTTTTGACCAATTTAATTTTGAGATTCTTTATATAAGAAGGTACTGAAGGTAGTTTTATTTTCTTAATAGGATTTTATATTAAAGCTTTCTTACCAGAGGTAGAAAATTTAAATTTAAATTATAAAATATCAAACAACATTTGAGTGAGCGAACGGGATTATAAATGGGTAGGACATTTTGTAAAAAAATACCCAACAAAATCACACTATATAATATTATAAAGCCGAAAGTTTGTGAGTGTGTGTTAGTATGTTTGTTACTTCTTCACGCTCAAACGGCTGAACGGATCTGGATGAAATTTGGCACAGAGATAGATTATAATTTGGAATAGCACATATGATACTTTTTATCCCGGTATAATGTTCCTTTGGGATGACAAAACACTTTTCACGCAGGCAAAACCGCTGGCAGAAGCTAGTAAGAACATAATTATGAGTTTACACAATCGAATACTTAAGTGGTTCAGTAAGATCATATCATTGATAGTTTTTACTTTCATCTGACCATTTCTTTCTCGCCGTGGTAAGTATATGCGAAGAATCTCAGAAGCTTTATTTGTTAGTACGGTTTCTCAGCATTCAACTTGAAAATAGCAATGAGGGATTGATGGTCGGACTCGGACCCATTTCATTCATTATCAAGTGCACCGTATAAGAAGCGAGACGCAGGCGTTCCAATGGACGGAATCCAGCGCGAGCGTTATCGTAAATATAGTCTACGTAGGCTCTTTGATTACGGTAGTCTTCTAATAAGACGTGAGGACGCCCCTGAAATAAAAAAGTTAATTAGAAAAATCAAAAAACCCGACTGCTTAAAAAGCGAACTAAAAAGACGTAAACAAGAAGAAAATCCTGATGTGGTGACATCTGGTTTTGGTCAGCCAGCTCGCGAATATGTATCCTCCGACTGCACAGCATGATTTTCTTCTTGTTTACGTCTTTTTAGTTCGCTTTTTAAGTAGTTGGGTTTTTTGATTTTTCTAATTAACTTTTTTATTTATAACTTTTTAGTATTTTTTTTTAGAATTAGGTACATACAAACATATAAGTGTTATATATTTTTGAAATCACCTCTTAAAACCCTTTATTTTGATATGTCGACGATGGGTTTGGAAGAAAAAAAAAATTGGTGCTCCACAAAATGGCGCCCAAAATCCGCCATTGTTTTATTTTACAATTTTAATGTAGCCAGTGACACTCGCAGGGTTAGGACGAATCGATTCACGTACGAATCTCGGAAAGAATGGTCTCTGGAACGCCACATAGGAACAAACATACATACATACATAGACTGATAAACACATTATCCTCCTTCAGCAGTCGGGTAAAAACAGGGTGCCCTGCCTCCTACTAGTGTCGTATACCGACGAAAAACGGAGTGAGTCCGAGTTTTCTTTTTTCTACGTGGCGTCTTACAGTTCGGTCAAAGCGACCGTCCACTGCTCAACCGGGCTAGCCTGCAGAGACTAAGCTATATAGCCTCCAGCCAGGCACGTGAGTCCGAGAGCACATCGCTGCTAAATATATCCTTGTACATGTACAGAGCGCTATGTAGCTTATTGCCAGCTGATGATACAGTTCCCCTGCTCTCTCCTCATCTCTAACTCCTCGAAGCTAGTGCACAACCTATTAATTCTGTTCGCGTAAACTGCCAAGTGCTGGCAGTTGTCCGTAATCTCAATATTTTCTACTCGTTAAACTTACTTGTTTGATCTTATTCCAGTAACTTTATGTTGTCACTGTCTGGGTGCGAGTTTAGATTACCCGCTAATACCATCTGCGGGTGACCAGAGTTACTTGGTAGATCTCGTCGGCGAGGAACAGTCTCATCTATGCGAGTCGGACGGCGGCCCACATAGTGGTGGTCCATAACTGATAGTACTTTCGGCTGGTAGAACTCCAATATTGTAATGTCAATTATCTGGAAAGTACCATCTTTTATATAGGTTTTGGGCAGTCGTGAATTAGCGTGACACCAGTCTTCTTTTTATATACTCCAGAATAACCGCCGTTCTTGAATCTTTGGTTGATTGATATATAATGTTTTACTTCGACCTCTTGAAGGCACAGATCTTCGGGGGACTCTTCGATTATGTGCTTTATCAATTGATTTAACCTGTAGTCCCAGCCCAGGTGTAAGGGCTCACATCGCTTATATAAGGAAATGTTACCCTCCAGTAAAGTTTGGCAATATGTTGTATAACACAAGTTTAAATCGAAAGGAGGTGTCATCAGTGGCGTAGCTTGCAACCCCGACTACCTCCCACAGCCTTGTCTTCTCTGGTGCGGGTGTAGCACGATCAGACGAAGTCAGTGGCTGCTTTGATGATCTTGTGCCTTATACGACGGATAAAATCTCCCATGAATCTCTTTACAGTCTGGTGACATTATTACGGCGGCGAATGCTTGCAGTTTATAGATACCTACGGTCCAACGTAAGACAGTCTCGACGCGATGGAGGTTGCGTTTATTGACCGGTTAGTGTTGCAGATGTCGTCACATGGTAATTAGTGGTTTTGATTTATGGCTCCCCCAAATGTCTTTGTTTTTATTATGTAAACCAACTTCTGCCAGCGGCTTAGCTCGCGTTAAAGTCGAACATTATCCCGCGCGCACATATTCTGGGCAGATTATAATCTATCTCTGTGCCAAATTTCATCCAGATCCGTCCAGCCGTTTGAGCGTGAAGAAGTAACAAACACACTCACAAGCTTTCGCCTTTTTTACTATTACCTACCAGCGGCTTCGCCAGCGCGAAACTCAAAAAATATCCCAAGGGAATATAGTCGGGATAAAAAAAAATATCCTATGTGCTATTTCAGTCTATAATCTATCTCTGCGCCAAATTTCATCTAGATCCGTTTAGCTTCGCCTTCGGCGTTCTGGCGTTATTGAAAAACAAACAAACATCAATCCATCCAAACTTTCGCATTTATAATATTACTAGCTTCTGCCAGCGGCTTCGCCCACGTGAATGTCGAAAATTATCCCAAGGGGATATATTCCCGGGATAAAATCTATCTCTGTGCAAAATTCGTCAAGCCGATTGATCGTGAAGAAGTAACAAAAATACAAACACACATACACACACGCTCACAAACTTTTGCCTATATTGGTGCGTTAATAGGATAGTGACATAAATTAAGCGATTTGGTTGGCCTTGGCGCATAATTTATTCGAAAGATTTATTAAAATGTTAAAAATGTATTATTTTTCGTCATTGATAGTTATGTAGGTATTTTAAACTGCCTTTACTACTTGTTTCAAGTGCAACAGAGAGTTAAAATTTAATTTGTAAGTTGCTGAAATTTTAAACGTATCGCTGTCCTTTAGTGTACAGGTATTTAGATACGTATCGCTGTCCAATATTGTACAGGTATTTAGATTAGACCGGTATAAAAAAGCAAGTTCGCATCTTAAAATCGGTAAAAAAAAACCTGTTTCTCGCCTTACTCCCAATCTCATGATAGAAAGATCGCATGCTCATAATATGGAGTATGCTCTCTCAGAACTCAACTATATGCTTAAAATACGAACTATTGTTTCGCTGAACCGCGTTCCAAGTGGTACTGCCAACATTACAATACTCGAACCAATAACACAGCGTTTTCTATTCAAAGCGCACGAACTTCACTCCATTTTCGACCAACCACGTATCGTATCTGAGCGCACACCGCGCGCCCCGCCACCACGCCATCCATCTTGTTTTTAGAACATCACATCACGTTTCACGTGTGCGATGTTAAAAATACAATAATCATGGCTATGTTAGCGGCACCCCGGCGTAAACAAAAAGTGATTAATCTACGAGCGAAAAATAATGCGTGGAGCGATGATTCGACGAAGTTTGGCCAGCGAATGTTGGAAAAAATGGGATGGAGTGAAGGAAAGGGGTTAGGTGCTAAAGAAAATGGAATTGTGGAACATGTTGTAGCTAGATACAAGAACGATGATAGAGGATTGGGTTTTGAGGAAAGAAACGACCAGTGGACTAAACATGAAGACGACTTCAACTCTTTGTTAGCTAATTTATCAAACGGTGAGTACCTACTGCAATCTTAAACTTAATACAAAATTCAGTAAATTATTGTTATAAGCAAAATAATTGTTAATAATGTTATGAGAGCAGTGGTGACCCAGTGGTTACGGTCCCGACTTAAGAGTTGTAGATCGTGGGTTCGGTTAAAATTTCCTTTATGGGCCGCTGAATTATGGCACGGGGGGAACGGGGGAGGGTAGGGGGAGGGGTTTTTCCCCCCCCCTTACCATCCCCACCACTCGGAGCCCCATGGTTATGGAGATATCCATGGTTAAAGTTTTTAGGTTAGAATCAAAATTTCTATCAAAGTCCATCGATTTTTGGGGTGGGAAGGGGGGTAGGGAAGTGGGGGGTAGTGGGGCTACCCCACTGTACCATCCCAACCCCACGGAACCCCATAGTTAAGGAGATATTCATGGTTCAAATTTTTACAATTACTATTTAACAACAATGTCGACGGAGCCCCGCTGCGCGTGGCTCCTATTTCTGTCTGAAGGGTCTAAAGTAACCTAACACGAAGAAGATGACGGGAGCTGAGTTCGCTCGCTTTGCTCGCTCACTTCACCTCCCGTCATCTCTTCGAACCTAACCTGTCCGTGTCGGGGTGCCCTAAGCTCCCGAGCTCGCTTCGCTCGCTCCTGGACCAATTCTCATATTTTTACCTCACGAAAAACATACAAAAAAACATAAAATTTCCGAGTCTTGAAAATTTGTAAAAAGCTTTCTATTTATGAGTACAACCTATAAAAAAAAAATGAACTTCCAAATCAACGGCCCATAATGGAAATTTTATCCGTGGGTTCGAACCCGAGCAGGCGATTTACTTTGCGTTATTTATTTCATCACCACTGCTCTCTAAACGGTGAAGGAAAACACCGTGACGAAACCGGTATGTCCTAGAGCCAAAAATTCAAAGACAAGTGACATCTACCAATCCGCACTGGGCGCGCATGGTGGATTTTAGTCCACTCCCTCTACTAGAGGAGGCCTGAGGCCTGTGTCCCAGCAGTGGGTACATTAAAAGTCTGATGATGTGATATTATGAGAAAAAGTTACATCTATCCCACGTAACATCTATTTGAAGAACTGGCAAAAAATCAAAATATGTTTAATTTAATTCTTGAATTTTAATTTCAGGTGATAATAATGATGATAAACTACACAGTGGTGTATCTCTAGAAGTTAAGTCCAAGAAAAGTAGAGCAAGAGTCCATTATCATAAGTATACTCGTGGAAAGGACCTAACACGCTATAGTGAAAAGGATTTAGCTAATATTTTTGGAAAGAAAAGCTTGAAAAAGGAAGAAAAACCAAAAGTTGAAGAGAAGCATGAAACTGAAGAAAACACTGTCATTACATATACTGAAAAAGTTTTCACAGAAAAAGGTAGTATGGAAGATTATTTTAAAAGCAAATTGGCTGCTATAAAATCTAAAAACAAATTAAATATAACCAGTATGGACACAAATTATGATGACAGTGCTGACTATTCATTCCAAGGGTTCTCTGGTGCTGCAATTAATGAAGACAAAGAGGAAGAAAGTCATCAAGGATTTGGTTTCCAGTCATTTGATTATAATAATACTGAAGATACTGATAAACTTGAAAATGAAAGTATAGCCGCTGAATGTGAAGAAGTTACTGTTGAAAGTAAAAAGAAAAGTAAGAAAAAAAAGAAACAAAAATTGCTAGATGAAGAACAAACACAAGAAATCGTAGATAATTCAGAGAACTTTGATACTCAAATAGTTGAACCAGAAAAACCCAAGAAATCAAAAAAGAAAAAACAGAAGAGGGATTTTGAAGAATCAGTTGACGAACCTGTAGATACAAAAAAATCTAAAAAGAAAAAAGATGTTGAAACTGTTGAAGATCATGTTGCAGAAGATTATGTGCCCAAGAAAAAGAAGAAAAGGAAAAACAAGGATATTGCTGAATAAATATTTTTTTATTGTACTTCGTTTTTCATTTGTAATACTAGCTTTTTCAATGAATTCAATACATTATGATTCTGCTGCCTAATTGCGTTAGTGGATTCGGCAAGGCAAAGGGTTTGACCTCATGAAAGAGTATTCTCTTTATAATACATTAGAAAAATAGAGAATTGCTATACTCTTTCATGGGCTCAAACCTTTGCCTTGCCGAATTCACTTACGCAATTAGATTGCTGGTCTCCTGTTCATTTGTGACGTCTTAACCACACTTGATTCCAGCATCGGAAACACTGTCCTGGTAACTTACTATGTAAGCGAGTCTGACGACAATAAAAGTTTCATACGAACCCCCCATTTCTTTCCTAATTTTATACAAAAAGAAGTAGGATTCCATTGTCGCAAATCTACCCAAGAAAACGATGTGAATTGAGCAGACTACTTTTTGCATTACTATCCAAACTATTGCAACCATATTTACCATATTAAGTTCTGTGATTGAAACTGGTTCAGTAAAAAAATAGACTTCACGAATGAAAACGTGTTGGTGAATTTATTGTTTTTAGTTTACGCTAATAGATAAAAAAAAATACTATCATTAATTATCGTCGTGAACTCGTAATTACAAAAAACATTAATTTAGTCGACTACTAAAACGAGTAATCGATTCTGTGAGTCATAGAGATTGCGCGGCGTTCAACCATCGCGAATGCGACGCCATTCCGTGCGCTGAGTCGCGTCACTACAATTGTCAATGTCAAAATTGTTGGCTTTGGTGCGTACATTGTCGGGATAGCACGTGTTTTTATGTGAATTTTGAAGAAATCTTGTCCAAAAGTGATATTCAATAATATATTCCATTCATTTAAATAAAGTTTACTTTAATGAGAACTGAAAAAATATTTAATGATGGTCGTTCATGAAGACAGTGAGACGCCAGTGGAAGTTGCTATCATTCGGAAACCGCTTTTGGAGCAAAAGTCGTACGTTATTGTAAATAATCATGTCCGGGAGCTTACTAAAACAGAAGAAAGCACGTCTCCCGTTATGAGCAAGGAAAAATCACCACAACCATTGAAAAATGTTCGAAAAAAGAAGTCAAGATCTGCTAAAAAACCAGTGGCCTCGGAGGAATGCGTCGATGAAACAAACATTGCGACAGAAATAGATAAAAATGACTTGGAAGAGCTGAGAACTGTTTACAATAAGTGCAGAGAGGTTATGAGAAAGATTGAGTCAAAGTATGGGCATTTATTGGACTTGGATTGTGAAACGGGACCCAGTTCATGTAAAAAACGAAAGATTTACAATGAAGAATTAACAGACAATGACTGTGATTGTAAATTGAACACTAAGATAGTATTTGATGAAGACGGCAAGCAGACATCAGTTGAAACAGCCCCGGAGAAACATATTTGCGTTAAAAAGGCAAACAAAGGTCACAATGAAATGCAAACAAGGAGTAAAACCATTGCAATAGAGTATACAGAAACCGAAACAGGCTTACCTGACAATTTACCAGAACTGGCCAGTCTGTTACAGGACCCAGACTTAGGAAAACCTCTCCGGTACAAGATTGTAGACAAAATGAGGATGATCAAGCAAGAATATGTGAATGATATAAAATTTAATAAACACGCTATTATAGAAAAAATTAAAGCAAACCCGGATGAGGTGTTAGATTTTAAAGGCACTAACTTATCCACAATACCTGGATATTCGTGATATCAATAACTTTTACAAGGTGCTCTTTTATTAATAACATGCTGTTATTGAATAAATATTATATTTCTCTGTATTTATAGTTTTTTTTGTTTTATCCTCTAATTAACTTACTTGATGTTTGACATATTTACATGTGCTAATATTTTAATCACAATTGATTGATAATTGCCACTTCTGTGAGTTGAGACATAATTAAAACTAGTATATTTTTTCTTGTTAAATTATGTCACATAGGTAGTAATATGTTGTGCTTGTTGATAAAGCTTCTTGAAGTGAATAATGTTGGAATACTTCTGAAGCAGTCTTTATGATCTTAGGCGTTTAAAAAAAAAATCGTAAGCTGTTTAGCATCTGCATCCAAGATTCTAAACTCGAATTTCTCATTAGAAAATTTGTATTAAACATTTGCTTTGAAATTTTCTGTACTAGTAACAAACCAGCCAACTCACATTTTTTTATTCTTAAAATAAAAAAATACCAGCCTTTTACTGGCCCACTGCAGGGAAAAGGGTTAATGGGTCGTCTTAGGGAAGGCCTATTCTCACACAAAGAAGGCACAAGCACAAAGATTGCATACTTATGTAAACCACAAATCAAGATTTCCTTACGATATTTCCCTTCACAATTGCCAGCGATGTCTGAGATAAATTTAGAAAGTACATATGAACTGAAAAAGTCACATTGGTACTTTCCCGGATTTGAACTCACGACCTCAAGCACGAGAGGCGGAACACTTGAAGTGTCAAAAATATTTTAGTCATAAGACCCAGACTTCAATTCATATTGCCGAAATTTATATATATAATATTTAATATATAATAATTATTTTGTACCTGGGGATCAAAAATTGGTCATAAAATCATGGACTCAGAATAAACAATTACTTTAGAAAAAAATGCACCTATATACATTCACATTCGTACTACATACTAAATAAAAATCATATAAACATAACATAAAATATTATCTTATTTCCTAAATTCAAACCTTCATTAAATTGTCATTCCAAATACGGAATGACCAACAAAATAACATATTCTTTTTTCGAACCAACAGAATACCAACACCCATATTTGGTTATCTAAAATACACTTATCAGCTTTTATAGCAAATGTCTATACTTGATATTCAATAACACATTGTCGATAGGCGCTGCGACGCATCATAATGACGGTATTAATTTCAATTCTAGGATACTGAATGCATTGCCAAGCCATTCTCAACCCTATACCTCTGTTTCAAAGACTAAACAAACTGAAAAGCCCCAGATAATGTTACCGATCCGGTGTGGATAGAATGTCCATTGTTTCTGCGCTAAAACAAAACTACAACAGCTGATGAGAAAATCGCTTTTCACACGAATATCAACCTTAATCCGTTGACATAAAAGTGTCATATTTTTATTGATGCGTGTGACATTCAGTGGTTTTTGTAGCTTTGGTATACGAGAATCGCTGGGTGAATAATGATGTGGCCGCATACCTACACTTTACTGTGAACTCGACAGCTTTGTGAAATACAAAGTGTAACTGGAATTCAATTTGAGACCTGTCGTATCGGTGTGGAATCGCGAATGTCGGTATTCGAGCAGGAGACTGGAATAAACACTACTGACTTACGTCCTAGAATTAACAGGCCAAAGGTTAATAACCTGGACGATTAGTCTTGGTTTACATCTATTCAGGAGCAGTGGTCACTAGTGGTAGCGGCCCCGACTTACGTTTCGTGGATCGTGGTTCGAACCCAGGCAGACGCTTTACTTTGTGTAACTTATTTACTCCCCACTGCTCTAAAACGGTGAAGGCAAACATCGTGAGGAAGTCGGAATATCCTAGAACCAAAAATTCGTGGTGGATTAAGGCCCATTCCCTCTCTCACAGAGAGGGAGCCTGTGTCCCAGCAGTGGGATCATTTTATAGCTGATGATGATGATGAAATCTGATCATCCAGCTGGTTCTACTATCTCAAGATAATGAGAAGAATTTCCAGCTGTCTTGCCAATAATTAGGGCATAATTAGGATTAATTATTGCATTCCAAAGAGCTGTTCATCTTACAACTGCCTTATCATCGTTACTTGGAGTCGGCGGAACATGTTTTCTTCTTCCATACCGTCCTGTCCCCTGCCACGCTCTCACTAACTCCCTTTCCTTTCATATCACTCTTCACAAGTCCATGCATCTTTTTTTGGCCCTTTTGTGCCTAGACTTTTAAAAACTTAGCCGGTTTTTATTGTCGTCCTTTTCTTTCTCTATTATTCGCCATGTTTTTCTTTTATTTAGATTCTCTTCAGCAACGATGACATCCCTCCTGAATTACCCATCCAAAAAAAAATAACTTGATCAAGTTGCAATAGGTGTTCATTTTTCTGGCCCTCGGCATTCTTTTGCTATTTCGAGTGTTTCAGTTACTGTCTACCTGTAACATCCCACAGTTGAGCGAAAACCTCCCCAAACTGAAAAACTGGAGAGCCATCTCCAGTTTTTCATTTGTTTTTATTTGAATTTCAAATATTGGCGTTAAGTTATATCTAGCATGTGTTAAACTCTCACCATTAAATCAAGCGATCTCAATAATAAACTAAGCTTTCAACTAAGCGGAAAAGTGCGAGCGAAGCGTACAAATGTTTTAATTAAAAGTACCGATAACTGACTTATTATGCGCACACGGTGGCTTGTTGCATAGCACAGGCTTTCCCCGGACTTGTCCCAGATTGCAGGGCCGTGTCAGCTGTTTGATAGCCAGTTTTAGAGGGTCTTCTTATGTTCTCCGAGATTTTAATAAATGACTATCGTGATATGAGAAGAACTAGTTTTAAGGCTACTGGTCTGGTACACTCGACAAAGTTGACCACTCTTCACCTCATGACGGTCAAATGTCAGTTCAGCAAATACACGGTAGTTTTGAGTAGTTTCTAAGTGACACTTACTGTAGAAAATCCAGAAGATACAACTGAGCTAAAATTGCACAAACTTTAACATAGACTTGTGAAACATTGTTATTTTCCAAGTAAGCTCATAAAAAGGTACTTGAACTATCTGCAAAACCTACGCTCGATGTTAAAGAGCCTGCTACTTGTTATGTTTGGTCAATACTTTCTTTGCCGCTCTATCTTGGGCCGGCCACTAACTGAACTAACTTACAAGTAAACAAAACCTCAATTTGCATAGCAGTACATAGCGTTTAACTTTACTGCTGTTTAACCAGCCGCGTTAGGAAAAACGAGTGCTAGTTACAGATATTAACTTGCGGTGAGCTCATTTTAATTCTCGACTGTGTTTAGTGCCTTCGAGTTTGGGAAGGCTGTTCGCATTCGTAATCTCATATGTCGTGAGTCGGGCGTCTCCGGTGGACGCCTATACAACCTTCGGTGTGACATTTGAATTCCAAATTCGAAAAGCTTGGGTTATTGTATTAAAACAAAAAAAAATTGTTTCTCCGTGCCCTGATCTGTTTTTTTTTTGTTACTAAATTAGTGATGTTGTTCAATAGTGAAATGAAGTGAATTGTTTTTTAATTATTGTGGTAGTGAAATTGAGGCTGTTGTGCCAAAGTTTAGTGACATATGAGTGACTTCAATCTAAATAATTTTAACATGAAATTGGATAACTTTGGATTTGAGAAATTACAGGTACCTACAAATTAGATAACTTTGTTAATATTAAAGATTTATTTTAAATTTCACTTCTCTGAAAATTTTTCAGTAGTCATTTCTGGCTTTTCTTTTCGTTGTTGTGAGCCTCATTATAATTTGAAATCAAGATAAGATGTTTTATTTAATTGGTTATGTAAAGAACAATAACTCTGCTAGTTCTGTACGGATACATATTCCTTGTACTTAGTTCCATTCATATCAGTTGTGCAGATGCAACAATACGTTAAGACGTTAATATGTATTTGATATAACTTTTATTAAAAACATTAATGACTTCATTCAACGTACTGTAGTTTTATCGCCGTATTTAACTAAACTAACAATCACATGGAAAACTCTATACAACTTGTAAGTCTTCGCAAAGAATGTGTCCAAGTAACAATTTACCTAACTGTACCGTCAGCTTCAGAAACACAGTTAGCTAACATATTATTTGCGAGATACTCCACTGTATTATTAGACAACACCGTATGTTATGTTGAAATACTCATAACATTTAATTTAATTACCTAGTTCAAAACTAAACTAAGGCCGAAATTACAGCACCTCCACCTCGATTCACCAAATTCGCATTATACCTGTAGCTTATTATCTATTGACATTTGTCAATTAAGTGTCATTTATTGTGACAACGAAAAAATCTTCCTTCTCCTCATCCTTCAAACTGACTTGAAATAGGGCCTCTGACATGTGTGTTGTCATTTGAATAATTCGTATGCATGTATCATTCAAATCTATTCTCGTAATTGCTTGTGCAACGGCTGTCAACTGCATGGCTAATTGTCATTACGCTGTGAATGAATTATTTAGCGTATTTAGTAATGTAACGTGAGGGAAAGTATTCATCAAGTGGTTATGAGAGCATGAGATTGTTGGGTAAATAAAACAGAAGTTTAGTAAATAAAACAATATGGCTGTTTGTTCATGCAGACTCAGATCAAATAAAAAGTATTTGATCTGAGCATGCAGATGAACTGCAGGAAATTTGCGTATTAAAGTACCTATTAAGGAATCTGATTGATAGATAGATACCTTGAGTTAAATACTCTATCGGAATCGAGGATACGACTCCACCAACTTTAGGTGGTGGAAACACCGTTGAAAACTAGAGACGTTATTGGTCTTTAATTTATTTTCCGCCTCTGTATGAGAAAACATTCTTTATTTTGTTATTAAAGCTCTGTATTAGATATACCTTTAACTCAACAAAATTTTACTGACAATAGTTTCGATCATCATAATTTAAACCTTAAGACTTCCACCACCGTGGTCATAGGCTGGTCCTGTACTTCTAGCACCCAGCTTACCTCTTGTATATAATATCCCATCCACAGCATCTGACTTTGCCTACTACTGAGCATAAATCTTTCTTTTCTTGTGCAAATCTCCACACTTCTGTGTCAGCGTCATTCAGGCTCTACCCCTAATGGCAACAATGTCGTCTGTCTAACCGATATAATAGTCTTGTTACATCTGCAAAGATTACAGCTTATACTTTTGTTAACCCTTCACTAAAAGGTCGTAGACCATTATCCAAATACACGAAGTAAATAGGTCATGACAATTACATTTAGTATTACGATGTAGGGTTATAGAGGGCACGAAATGTATCAGCGACTGCCTGCAGGTATGTTCTTAGCTAATAAACTTAGTACGTTTAGGAGTTCCGGCTAGGCAGTGAGTCATTTCTCACGAGGCATTGGAATCTTTCATTCGTTTTATTTTTGTTTTATTGACAAACTAATATCGCTATTCATGTGTTTGTTGATGTCATAAAGTTAATGTCAAAGGTGATTTCGTTGTTAAGGTTTCAGCAGGTGATGACTAACGATTTTATATCTTCGTGTTTAACAATATAATCGGTGAAATAAATTTATAGGATTTCTGCTTTATTGATTGTACGAAGTCTTTAATTTTAAACAACTTGTATTTTCCTCAAAACCTTCTATCTACTCTTCCCGGTGATTTGCTTTCTCAGGACAATCTCCCGTAGTTGTCTCCCAATCGTACGCCGATGAAAATTGTTTTAGTACTCCCACATGTTGACAATGTTTTCTCTTCGTTAGATTGGATGTTTCGTTCACCTATTGAGTTATTTCTATACTCTCACAAAGTGTGTCAAAGCTGGGCTTTTGTATCTACACTTCCTACCAAGCTGACACAAAAAAGTCGTGTTTCTTGACCAAAGAAATCTATCCTCCCACGTTTACCATCTTCACGTAATACATCGTTAATATTCTTCCGCTTTATGCAATTCTTTTGATTAAAGCTTTTTTGCATTCTTCAAAAATCTTGTCTCCCATCACATATTCAGAAAATGTCCCATTGTTTGGTAACTCACGATATCTAAGACCTGGTATTTGCGGAACGCCCTTACTCTATTTGTAGTTGAAATTCGATCCACTTGATAAATATTACGCACTATTAAATATATCAGACGTTAATGTGTTAATAGTACTTATGGCTTGACTTTATGTGATTTCAATTGCATAATCTCTACCTGTTTGGATTTGCGTAGGTGCAATATATATCCAAGCCTTACATACTTTGACCTAAAGTTGCCCAATGAGTCTCTTCAAGATGTTCCGTAAATGGGCAAAATTTTGGGACTCGTTTCTGTTATTTGTGTTGTGTCAAATAGCTTGTTTAAATAATGATTAAGACGCTTTGCAGGTATTGAGAAATCTGTATCAGTTTTAATATTGTATTCAGTACCAGCTATGTTTCTTTCTTTAATGTATCACTAAGGTAATATGTTCAATATTGACATCTTCTTTCATATCGATGTAACGTTTAGTCAATTTACCTGGGGATCCAGTATCGAAATATGTATAACTGATTATATTTGATCAGTTGCTCATTAATTTGCGTAAGTTAAAATGAACACACAGTCGTCGTGGTTGGAATTCCACAGCTCTATATATAGCGTATGGTCAATATTAAAATCTACTCTGCCGTCGAAACTCTCCGCGATCTTTATCTAGCGAATTTTTATTTTATTTATTTATTTATATCTAAAAACTGCAATTAGTCCTGTACACTAGAATTCTCTTCCTATCAAACACATTTTAGCTTCCAGTGAATTCTACTGACTTCTTCATCAAAGCACAATTAACAAAGCCTTTGATAAGGCTTTGTTAAGTTGTGTTATTTTTCATAAAATCCTTCCATGGTTTTTTGGTATTCTCCTCTTCTTTATCTTGCGGTCAATCTTGTAACATCCCATAAGTGCCTATGTATTGCAAAAGTCTGCTTGCATAGATCGTAATAGCTAAATGCGTTTATACAGTAAATATTTTATGACTGTGCCCTGTGCAGCACAGATTTTATTGCGGTAAACTATAAAATTGCAGATAATATAATACCAGCGATAAAATAAAGCCTTGAATTGAAATATAAAGTTATGGGATAGGTAGCACTCAATTATCTCATTGGCATACAGATATTTCGTATTGTTCTCTTACGTATGTTCGAATTTGTTTTCTTATTTATATATGATATTTTTGTGATACTTGTGATGTCGCTTTTAATCCTTCTATTATTTACCTAAATCTTCAACTACCTGGTTTTTGTGGAGTCGCGTCATCTATATTTTCTTTCTCATAGTTTAATGTGCCTTCTTCATCAGTAATAGACACCTACCTACCTATTGAAGTAACTAATTAATAAAATAAAGTAAAATCATTATCATTACATTCTTTATCAATTTACGACCGTTCGCCTGTCTTAATTTTATCAATGGGTAGACCTGTGAACCTGTTATTTAATTTGGTCTGTCTGGCAGGATGCGACTCCTTAGTCCTTACAAGAGTCATGTGCTGTCCTCGAGTTTGAACATGTTGCGACTTGTCGAAAGCCTTACCTGTGTTCAAGTTTCCACAGAGTCAAAGACCCTTAAATATTTTTTTTTCATTAATATGTCCTTGAGAAACTTGACTCCTTGTGACGGGTATCGACATGTTGCAGTGTTCTCTGCCTATTGGGTCTTTGGTCTAAACATAGTCTTTACATCCGGTCTTCCCATATCAAATAAAAAACAATATGAGTAAGAACAGCATCGTTTAGTTCAGTTTTATTCTCGTCGACCTCTTTGAGCTACATAGATGACATGTTAGTTACTTCTAAAATGAGAACAGGAACACTCATAGCCAAAAGCTTTCAAGTTTAACATTGTATTTGGGCCATCTATTTTCAGCCGTATTTTTTTTTTTGGACCATTGTGTAAGAATTTGGTAATCACAGCTGAAGCGTAAATAACGTGGGCTTACAGAAGGCATAGCATTAATAAAATGTGGTCTTTTTGTCTTAAAACATGCGTAACTTTGACAGACGAGCGTAGGAAGCAAGGCTATGTTGGTACCAAAAGAATAATTTACTTCTTGTATGCACGCAAAGCGAATATTAATGATTTGAATGTACGTTTATTATATTGTAAATATGCAATGCCATACCTAAACAATAATATGACACCTATAGACATTTACGAATAACTCCCACGTAAGGTAGCTCATGAGAATACCAACTCCACGAAAGCAATGCAGGATGAAACTGGATTGATAGAAACTACCATCTCCTGATTGCCCGAATCTTCCAACCGAACCTTTGGCAGTACCTGCATTTCTAATCCTAGAACACTTAAGGACCTGAAAGGAGGAAGCGAGTCTTGCTATGCTAAACAAGTGTGCTCGAAACATCCAAACAATTTTACACAGAAAAGTTGCTGCCACAGCCACTCATGTCTCATTTCTGCAGTTACCAGCCAATGAGTGCAATTATAACTTATGGTCTCGGACTACGTTGTTTTTCTGCCACATCTTTATTGGTCTTCAGCAATCTACATTAAAATTTGCAGTCACGGCCCTATCTGATTTGGTATAACTGTACGTATTGCTCAACATTGCAAGAATACACTAATTATTGTGCGTTATAGATGAGTATCTGCTGCATGCTTCATGATTCCGTGATGAAATTGTATTTGCATAACCTGCATAAACGTTCCCATTAGAAGACATATTGTGTATAATGAAACTAGCTTATTCCCGCGACTTCGCTTCTGGGAATCGAACGAAAAATTCTCACACAGGAATCGTGGCTTTTTCCGCGATAAAGAGACACCTTGTTTATTATATCTATGACAGACACTCAGCGAATAGTATACTCGTAGCATTCTATACCTTACTTAACCCCTAGAGTGCCCGAGACGTGGATCCACGCGATACACAATGGCTTTTTAATTGCTTCGGTTAATTTCGGTAATTACGGCATTCAACTCTTTAAATAAATTGTAATCGGATCAGTTCTTCTGGAGATTACCTTTTACACACATATAAACAAACATTATAATTTCAAAAGGTTTGATGAAACATCGTTTAATAGATGCATTAGCTATCAAATCAGTCGATAATCTTTCAAAATCTGTTAAAGAAGAACAAACATCTATCAATTGAATAGGAAAGGGAACTTGAGTGAAGTCGATTCCAACGCAATTCTCGCAGTATATCAAGGAGTGGCGAGCCCCTCCTGACCGCGTGGGAATATCACGCATTGGTACTACAAACTTAGTAGTTATATATAGGTCGCTGTATGGCGCTTAATGAATGTAAACTTTATCCAGTTTAACGCTTAGTAAATAGTCGTAATGGTCGTAACCCATCTCTAATGAAAAGAGAACCGTTTGTAAGTAGAGGTCATTCTTTGTTAAACTTTTATTTTGTTTCATATTCTTTGGGTTCTAAGTCACATCTATCTTTATCGTTGTTTAAAGAAACAACTGCCATAGACTTTTCTTCAATTTCTTCTGCTTCGTATAACTTTTAATCTAATTGTACGATCTTATAAGCAACCAACTCAAAAAGATATTCTTCACTTATTTGTTAGACTATGTTTGCTCGCCAATCGTTGTGCAAGCTTATGAGTCACAGTGCTTTTTTAGGAGACACCTTTTTGCAACGAATTGCAACAGACTAGTTCTACGTGCATATTACTCTAACTACCAAAGTTACGCCGCATTTACTGGCTTTTAATCATCCTTTACACTTTACACAATGAGTAGTGATACATTGTCGTTTACACTGTTTGGCAAAGTAAGAGAAACACTATTGCTAGCATATCGTCGTAATTGTAAACAGTCGCATTTGTGTTTGCCAACCGACAGATTGATAACTCGTAAACAAATAATATTGTTGTCAAAACGATACTGGGGACATACTCTGTCCGTTATCGGATGAAAAATTGCGATATTATGTTCGTTGAAGCGAGTTCAATTTTAATAGGAGGAATGAACACCTATGTTTTTAGAGTTCGACTTTGATTTGATCAGGTTTTTGCTCTATAGGAATTACCAATAAAGGAATGCGAAGTTTCTGGTCATTATGTTTTGTGGCTGATGACATAAATATAGATATCAAATCAGTTAAGAGGAAAATAAAGATAATAATGAATTGTTAATTAATCACCTGTGATGATGCTACTCATTAGGAATTCGGTTCTCACGTTTTTCGGCAAGGATCTATCAAACAGGCAAATAATATTAACATTTAAAACTCCACCTGCGTTTGTTATCTTCGTCTTTAGACTAATTAATAAATATTTTAACATTTCCATAAATTAAACAGGACATACCAGACATAATTTGTGTATGCAAGTCAGTAGTTTTCTCAAAAGCTCGGATATTTCAAGGCTCCTTTGTCCATAAAGTCATGTATAAGTTACATTATATAGTATAAGCGTATGTGCATAACTTGTACATAACCAGCAGTCAGCAGGCTCTGCGCATGAATATTATCTTTTATATATCTTAGATATTTGAATTCTTTGCGAGGCCAGGGCCGATAAGACTTGAATCAACTTTCCAAGCGGATCTTGGGATAAAGTTGATGATGTTGGAGGCATCTTTGCAAATTATTAGGAGTTATTATGGGTATGGCCATGCTTAGATTGATGACAAAGTCAATCAATCGATTAGCCTAGCCTTTTTCCCAACTATATTGGGGTCGGCTTCAGTCTTACCGGATTCAGCTGAGTACCAGTGTTTTACATGGAGCGACTGCCTATCTGATCTCCACAACCCAGTAACTGGATAACATGGTACCCCTTGGCACACTTGGCAAGACTGGTATCAGATCTCAAGCTTTTGACTACCCGTAACGACTGTCAAAGATCTTCAAAAGACAGCGAGGACCAACGGCTTAACGTGCTTTCCGAGGCACGGAGGAAACTCGGTATGTTGAAATGGTCGCCCATCCACGGACCGACCTCGTCAAGCGTTGCTTAACCTTGATGATCGACCAGTGCGGCTGTTATTATTTAGCCACGAGTTCCTCAGATTCCAGATTCAGACTCCAGATTGATGACAAAGTACCTAAACTTTGAAACTCTTTAAAACACTTTTGTAAGATCATACTTCTGTATCATACTTGTTTTGAGATAACTTAATTTCAAAAAGAAAAAGCAAAATGTACCTATTTAAGAAAAATCTTCAGGTTTTTCCCTTTTCCGACAGCTTTATTGTCAGCTACTAGTAACGAGTTATCATCATACTCTTGCTCATATTTATAGCTTCCTTATTTCTAGAGCACACTCACAAAAGTGTTACAAAAGCCATGCTCATTTAATTAATTACTCCACCACGCTTTACCGTGATCACTCAGTAACTTATGCTCTAAGCACGGTCATCCATTGTCGTGCAACAGGTTAAGGATAACAGCCTTCATTAATCTTGCTAGTCATAAACCTAGGCTTGCCTTGTAATCTAGTACATCGTTGTTCTAGTACTGATTTATCACGACCTTTTGTACAAAGGTGCGAGCAGGATTAGCGGTATAACTTTAACAGATTTATAATTTTGTATTACAGTTTGAATAATTTGGGGATAAGCAATTTTCCTCTAATTTGAAATTTTAGATAGATACTTCTGTCTGTTTGATTAGAATTCCGTCAAATTATTTATTACAATTCTGGCAATACCTTTCTACGAGTACATCTCCTTTTTAATACAGTTTGGATTCCTAAAACAACACTTTTTATCCTCTATAAGCTTGCGCTTGACCACTATCTCACCTGATGGTAACCGATGCTGTCGTCGACGGTGAAGCACGCTTGCCTATAAAAAACTTATTCACTCTTGACTAAGGGCGGATTTAAGGGGGGGGGGACGGTATTTTGTTTACTGTGGAGGTTCCATCACAGTTGTAATATGTACTGTTGTTGGAAGCAAATCAAATTATCAGAGTTGTTAAAATAAATGAATAACATAACAGAAGGAACATGAGTGATACACTTGTCTTTCATAAACCTTCCTATACATACTTGAACTTGTAACAGTTATTCTTGATATTTTGCCCGTCCGCCCCTTGTGCCCCTCCCAGAAAAATATCCTGGGTCCGCCCTTGCTTTTGACTTAAAGACTTGTTTAAACAATCCTTTGATTTAACTATAATACGCAAATCTCCACTTTACCATTCCCTCAAGTATAATGACGTCATCCACATAACTAACCACAAACTTCTCCTTACAGACAGCCGAACGCAGCGCGGGGTGGGAGACTCACAGAGTCCGCCTCAACCGGGTACCGGGTTATGGTTTTGGTATCGCGGTCTCCGGCGGCAGGGACAACCCTCACTTCGCTAGCGGCGACCCGTCAATAGCAGTGTCCGATGTGTTGCGAGGAGGACCCGCGGAGGATAAGCTACAGTGAGTATTAATTAATATATTGTAAACAAAATTGGTTCTTTATACTCATGCTCTCCGAGCTTCTTATTAAAAAAAAAAAAGGAAATCCTTTATTTGCCTTACACAGTTACATGTTAGATGATTGTATTAGCTTGGTATTAATTAATTGATACTAACAATGACGTTGAAAGATTAGCAACGGGTCCCAAACTAGGCACAGCCTGTATCTTGGTGACCCAGACATAACACAGAGTTTAACATTTAAAGTGTCCTGCTAGCGCAGTAAGGCAATTTATAGCAATGACTAATAAACAAAAATAATATTATACAATATAAATAGCTAGAAACGAATGATATAATCTAAGACATAATGCAAGAAAAACAGTTAATATGAGTATGAAAGTGTAATATGAGTATAAATGTCGAGTGTGAAAGAGTGTGTGTTTTATCTGAGTGTGTGTACTAGTATGTAATGTGTGTAGGATCAACTCGTGCAACATAGAAAACTTTCTGTTTCCTCGTAAGTCCGGTCCAACAACCACTTCCTCAGTTTAGATTTGGCCTCAGAGTATTTGCACGGTATGGTTAAAGTTTTACTTATGGAATTAAAAATGCGTATTGGTAAATACGGCGAAAACCGGAAAGCATATAGTGTTTTAATTTTTGGAAGCTCCATTCTATCAGGCAGTTTCCTACCCCTTTGACTGTAGCTGGAACGAACTACCTTGTCTTTAACCAGTTTTAACAGTGACCCTAGGATGAATAGTGGTTCAAGCGTAATACCTCTTATTCAAATTGAACACTTGAGCAGATCTGGGCCCATTCGGATCTGCCTGGATTCTAGTCAATATGAACACCTTCTTCTGTCTTCAATCTGACATCTTCTCTTTTAAACATGGGTCTAGAAAAAAGTAGAATAGATTATGTTGGATCTTTTCTCAATATGAGGACCAGACCGGCCAGCACGGCCTTCGGTGATAGGCTTGAGTCAAAAATTTTTATTACTGTTTGGGAGCAAAAACCGTGATAAAATGAGTGACACAAGCCTATCACAGAGGCCGTGCTCGCCTCGCAGAGCAGGTTTGAGATCAGTCGGATTTGTCTAGGTATAATAGTATATCACGGGTCCTCGGCTCATGGTAGTTGGAGGAAATGTGGGGTTTTAGTCGAAGGAGTCCGACGTAACCTTCTTACCTCCCGTTCTCCCCAGACAGAGATTTATTGAAGAATATTTGCCTCACAGAAGGGCAGTTCGGGTCAAGTGCCCTTAATTAGCCGACATTGCCTCTAAACTCTTAAGATTGGCCAGTTTAAAAACTTAGTGTCATCTTAAACTTTTTTTTTTTCAGAGTTAACGATAGAATAGTATCCGTGAACGGCGTGCCCCTAGAGAATGTGGAATACGCGCGAGCAGTCCAAGTGTTGCGCGACAGTGGCGCAACTGTGTCGCTGGTGGTGCGGCGACGAGCGCCCGCGCCGCCTCCCACCGCGCCAACAACCATCAAACTATCACTAACTAGGAATGGGAAGAAAGAAGGTTGGTTGGCATTCACGCTTAATTTATTTTACGTTTTTTTTTTACCTAAGCTAAAATTTCCATGAAGATGTGACTTCCATCTGAATGACAAATTACTGGGGATTTGACAAAATAAATCCATGATACTAATCTAAAAACGAATGGAAAACCTCTAGTATTAGTTAGTAGGCAATGGTCTACTTAGATATGTTTGGATCGGTATATGATGAAACGGGGGCCCATGTCCAGCAGTTGACGTCTTTAGGTTGAGGAATGATGATGAGTTGGATATAGTTTCTACAATGGGAAAATAGTCGAACCTTGCCTTGTTTTGGGAATTTGTTAAGCATTTGTGTATTATCAGGAATTTTAAAGTTCTTTTCCATGTTATACCCAAAATCCTTTCAAATCCATATCTTAAATCTAAACATTGATTTCTTCCAGATTTCGGATTAGTATTAGGATGCAAGCTATACGTCAAAGAGCTGACCTTACGAGCCCGAGAACAACTGAACCAAGGCGGCCAGGGTCTCTGCGAAGGAGACATGGTCACCAGGATCAACAACACCCCAGTGACTGATGCCATGACTCTGAAGGAAGCAAGGAAAATCATCGAGTCCTGCAAGGACCGCCTGAATCTGGTGGTGACGCGGGAACTCATCAGGGAGGAGACGGTCACGAATGGGAATTATCAGAATAATTATAATAGTCTTGGTAAGTTGTGTGTTTATGCTATTTGCTTCTCACTCAAACTCAAATAATCTATTGCATTCATGTGGTAAGTAGAGTTTAAAGTTAGGGACTTACAAGGGGTAGCACTTGACATGACCCTTGTAAGACCACAGCTTAATTTTCTATTTGCAGAATTAGGACTCCTTTTTTCCGACATCTTTGGAAAATTTTACTGGTCCTTTAGTCGATTTAGTCCTGTGTTCCTGTCTAGGGTTTCACGTGAAAAAATTTGATTCTTAGTTTTCTATTGTAGCTACCAATGATAACATACTTTGCTAGCCATATTGCGGATAAGACTTTTTATTTACTATATTTAGCATAGTAACAAACCAATATAATTTATAGGTACTTAAAGGGATCCTGCCGTTTTGCCGAAAAGATTTTGACAAAATTTCACTACCCAAACAAATTTTAGCAACCTTTTTTTATACCAATGCAATATTTGGAATGATTCTAGTACGCACATTTTCATTTGGTCAAATTTTTACTTGGCGGAATATATTACTAAGGAAAGTGTCATTAAGGCATTTGGTCTTTAATCAAATGATTTATTACAGCAAACAATCTTTAGATAATAAACGTTTGGTTAAATGATTTGTTCTGACAAAAAGTATAAAGGCAAAAATAAGATTGTTTGGTACCATTATAGCAAAAAACGGCATAAAAATCACGTTTTTTGTATGGGAGCCCCCCTTAAATATTTATTTTATTCTGTTTTTAGTATTTGTTGTTATGGCGGCAACAGAAATACATCATCTGTGAGAATTTCAATTCTCTAGCTATCACGGTTCTTGAGATTACAGCCTGGTGACAGACAGACAGACGGACCGCGAAGTCTTGGTAATAGGGTCCCGTTTTTACCCTTTGGGTACGGAACCCTAAACATGCAATTTTGTTTTAATGGGTTCACCATGTTTCATCGAAAAGAAACTGACAAATTATCCTTCCTTCATTTGCTAAATTATTACATAGCAAAAAATATCTTTCCCGTACCCGTACTTAAAATATTTTTCACCTAAGTAAGTAGTATTAGTATCTTGTTACCAGATAAGTCTGGTTTTGAGTGGCAATATTTATTTAAAATATTAAGAGATCTTTACGACTAACTTATCTTAATTTCTATTTAAGATTTCAAGATAAGATAAATTGTTATTTCTTAAACATATGTAAATCGTGTAATAACCGTAAAAAAATAGAAAAAATAATGCAAATCTGTGTCCTTAGCGAATATTTTGTTAGATTAGCAAATTCTTTCGGATAATACGGAACTTGGAACTAGGTAATGGAGTTTTTAATATTTTTGTATTATAGACATTTATATGATAAAAAAATTAAGACTAATTAAGGATGCTGTAGATATAAAAAAAAATGTGTGAATGGAGGCGTGAAATGATAGCGAATATTATATATACATGGACGGCGAAGATAGGCTGCGCCACAATAGACATTTCTCCTGTATTGTGGGTTCATTAACAAACATTTAAACTCATATACACAAACAACCATCAGTTGACGTTCAAAAGTGCCTCTTAATGAAATAAATATTGTTAGGTTTGACTTTGACTTTGAGCCAGACCCATAAATGGTACATTAATTGTTTAACGGCAATATGTTCGGTCATTTCGAGACCGGGCACGATCCGCGACACCACTCGACCGGGAGCAAGTCTGTCGCATCGCAGTCTCGCGCGCAATTTCGTTCCCATACAAAGCCTAAGCCTTTGTATGGGAACGAAATCCTCCTTAATTCTTTTCTGATTATTTTCGTTGCGGGATCCAAGACAGTTAAATTCATTCCTCGGGACTTCGTCGAGCTTCATTGCCTCGGCGCTTTTCTGGTGGTTGCCACTGTTGGTTCTGACTTTCAGCAGTAGTGTAGTTAGAGTAGTGGCTTGCAGTGGTTTGGGAATAGTGCAGTGGGATTGTATACAAAGCCTAAGGACAAGTAGTGTCGCGCGTCTCCTGCCTCGGTCTCACGTCGTGGTAGCCTCCCACTTAATACAAAATGTTCTGCGAGGAATTTTCAGCGACATTTTTTGTTCCCTATAGAAGCCAGTCCCCACAACGTATATGGAGCAGTGGAAGCGACTCCAGGTTATTCAAGCAGCGGTCAGAACCTGTATGTGGCGGCGCCTGTCAGAGGCGGAGACGCACGAAGAGGCCCGATATCGCACGAACAGATCGACCAGCCGCCCCGACCGCCGCCGCCGAGGAACGAAGGTATGTGGTGGATGGAAGGACCAGAGAATAAGGTCACCGTGAATACTAAGGCGAGGGGAGCATGGTGTAAACTGCCATTCCACTTGGAGCCATGGGTTGAATTAACTGTTCAAGTCTCATAAGATTTCACGGTGATAGACATAAAAGAAACGATATTTTTGCCACTTTTTGCGATAATGGTACGGAACCCTTCGTGCGCGAGTCCGACTCGCACCTGGCCGTTTTTTCACAATAGAATGTCATGACATTGACACGTCATAGAACAGCCCCTGAAATGAAGAGTTTTGAAAGACCAGAGAGTAAAATCTATTGAATGACTTCGATTTTTAAACTCTACTTAATAAATATGATGACAGTATTAAATCTGAACTAAATAACATTAATTATGAAAATAACAAGACAAGGAATCTGAGAGATTTTTCAGGATAATGTGAAAATAAAAACATCTAAAAGACTGTCTCTTGAATAATAATATCAACATTTACTTCACAGATTATTACAGCAGTAGAAGACAACTATACGAAGAGGAAACCATGAATAATCAAAGAAATAAACCATCGTAAGTTAATCTTTTCCCTTCATTTATTTACAAGGTCAAATTAAACTACACACCAGTGGTTAATTGGTAGTTTAATTTGACCTGAACTGAACTGTTGACACGCAACCGTCAAAATACCTTTTCAAGAAATTGTATTTAAAAATTATTGCATATGCATATTAAAAATATTTGCATATTAAAAGCTATGTTTCCATTTACAGCAGTGAACCAAGGCTGATAAGTTTCCAAAAAGAGGGCTCTGTAGGGCTCCGGCTGTGCGGCGGCAACCGCTCCGGCGTGTTCGTGTCCGGCGTGCAGCCGACCAGTCCGGCCGCGCTGCAGGGCTTGCAGCCCGCCGATAAGATACTTAAGGTATGTGTTTATGTTAGTTTAGTCATAGATATAAAACAACCGGTCCGGCGTGTTCGTGTCCGGCGTGCAGCCGACCAGTCCGGCCGCGCTGCAGGGCTTGCAGCCCGCCGATAAGATACTTAAGGTATGTGTTTATGTTAGTTTAGTCATAGATATAAAACAACCGGTCCGGCGTGTTCGTGTCCGGCGTGCAGCCGACCAGTCCGGCCGCGCTGCAGGGCTTGCAGCCCGCCGATAAGATACTTAAGGTATGTGTTTATGTTAGTTTAGTCATAGATATAAAACAACCGGTCCGGCGTGTTCGTGTCCGGCGTGCAGCCGACCAGTCCGGCCGCGCTGCAGGGCTTGCAGCCCGCCGATAAGATACTTAAGGTATGTGTTTATGTTAGTTTAGTCATAGATATAAAACAACCGGTCCGGCGTGTTCGTGTCCGGCGTGCAGCCGACCAGTCCGGCCGCGCTGCAGGGCTTGCAGCCCGCCGATAAGATACTTAAGGTATGTGTTTATGTTAGTTTAGTCATAGATATAAAACAACCGGTCCGGCGTGTTCGTGTCCGGCGTGCAGCCGACCAGTCCGGCCGCGCTGCAGGGCTTGCAGCCCGCAGATAAGATACTTAAGGTATGTGTTTATGTTAGTTAAGTCATATATATAAAAAAAACGCTCCGGCGTGTTCGTCACCAGTGTGCAGCCGAACAGTCCGGCTGCGCTGCAAGGCTTGCAGCCCGCTGATAAGATACTTAAGGTATGTGTTTATGTTAGTTTAGTCATAGATGTAAAACAACCGCTCCGGCGTGTTCGTATCCGGCGTGCAGCCGAACAGTCCAGCTGCGCTGCAAGGCTTGCAGCCCGCCGATAAGATATTTAAGGTGCCTATGTGTTTATTACGGTTTTCTTTAAAATATAAATCTGTAGTTAGAAATTTGTTGATTATGTTGAAGAAGTCTGTTGTTTTCAAATTCTATCATATTATCTGCTTCTGTCAAACTTCAAGGTCAGACCGATAGAGAAAGTAACAGTTGTAATAATATTTAGATCTTTTCCTATAGCCCATTCCCTACCACGTACCCTAAATTATGATTAAGAATTTGCACGGGTTTTGCAGGGTTGACGAATTTATTGGCAAAGTAAGACATTAGAAATACCGACCCCTATTTCACCCTCTAAACATATATTCCAAAATTGTCCTATAAGCCATTTAACATTTATTCAAGTGTATTTGCCCGTATTTAATAATTCATCCGTCCATAATTTCTTGACGCAAGTCCAAGAATAACACGAACATTGAGTCCTAGTTTTGTGCGGTCGAACAGGTGAACGATATGGAGATGAAAGGTGTGACGCGGGAGGAGGCTGTGCTGTTCCTACTGAGTCTGCAGGAACGGATCGACCTCATCGTGCAACATTCTCCTGAAGAATACAATGCAGTGGCTAGCGGACAGATGCGTGAGTAAATCTTTACTTAATTGTGTAAATAAATTATTCATAAAAAAATCTATTTCTTAAACAAGCTTTTTTCGTGTTCTTCTCAGCTAACCTTTTCATTTGATACCCATATCATGTCATTGCACAAAAAATAACTAGTCCGCCATGTTAGGCCGTCCGCCATATTGGATTTAGAAAGAAGTCACTTAGCAAAAATACGCGCTTAGACGTGGAGTTGCGGACACCAGCCCGTCTTAATCTAATCTAGCTAACCATGCATTGTCATCCAAACTAAACGTGTATGCAAAATTTCTTCATAATCAGAGGAGGATAACTGCTTTAAAATTCAGTTGCATGATTTGACCCGAACACACTTACAAACATACATACATTGCAAGTTAAATAAAAGCTTGTTAAAGATGCGATGATTCTTAAAAAAATACATTCAAGAACGTTGTGTTTTCAAATATTTTCTTGCGATAATTGTATATTCAAAATTTATGTCGCACTTCTGACATTCAGTTTTTTTTTTTTACCTCTTAACCATGTTTTACTGTTGGAGATTTAGTATCAATTGCCGGTACAACTAAAAATAATTCAACGTATTAATAATAATTATTTATATAATTATATATTCATACTCGGTGTCACATTGCCTGATACATGCATAACAAGGCCTCTGCGAGATGGCTTCGGCCCCTCGCACGCCTTAAGGACCGGGGCCCCAGGGTCCCGAGATTGTCAAAGTCATGTAAAAATAATTACATACATGATACACGTCTAAAAAGGCCTCTGCGAGTAGCCTTGGACCCTGGCACGCCTTTCAAAGGACCAGGACTTCAGAGTTCCGAGATGGTTAAAGTCATAATTAAATTAATTCAAATTCATTTTAATTTGTATTATTTCAGCGGGTGACTCGTTCCACATAAAGACCCATTTCCATTACACGGAGCCCACGGATGGTGAGATGTCGTTCAGATGTGGTGATGTTTTCCACGTGGTCGACACTCTACACAACGGCACTGTGGGGGCTTGGCAGGTCTATAGGATAGGTGAGTTTTATCCAGCAGTCTAATACAAATATGACCCATCCGTTTGGCTTTATCGCAGTCGGATACAATTTTTTTTTAATTCTTGATATGCTGGCGCTTGACCACTATCTCACCTAATGGTAAGCGATGGTGTGGTCGACGGTGTAACACGCTTGCTTAGAAGTAACCTATTCACTCTTGACTTAAAGACCCCGAAGTTGTAGCTATCTGGAAACACAGACTCCGGCAGGGAATTCCACTCCTTAGCTGTACGCATTAATGAAAGTATATCCAATACGTTTAGTGCGTATGGGTGGGATGTCCACCATGTACCAATGGCGCATCGCCGTACGTCTTGTAGTCCGATGATGAAACAGGCTAGGCGGAATCAGATCATGCAATTTCAACGCACACCGAAATGTACCCGATGAAAAACCGACAAGCTGGCAACTCGACGACGATGTTTAAGGCTCTGGAGCTTTGACTCGACCAGTGCCTCATTGCCGATGAGCCTCTTGGCCCGTTTTTCTATCGTCACTAGTGCATCAAGCTGGCATTTGGCAGATCCGTCCCAGAGATGAGAACAGTATTCCATGCAAGATCGAACTACAAACAAATATACACTAACAACATACGAGATTGATAGTAGAAAAAACTTCTTGTAAAGAAACTCGTCTAAGGAAATACTACCACCATAAGTACCTACTTATTTATGTCGCAAAGCAGCTTGCCGTTGTAACGGAACGTGAGATATTACAGTTTTATCTCGGACGCGGCAATATTATTGCGTTGTTTTTGGTTTTGCATAGCCCATAGATGGTGGTGACCGGTTGGCATCAGATGTGATAAAAAAATCTACGACTGAGTTTTTACTGTTTCATCATCATCATCATCAATGTTCCCACAGCTGGGACACAGGCCACCTCTATGTGAGAGGGAAGGGGCCGTAATCCACCACGCGAGTCCTGTGCGGGTTGGTGGATGTCACATGTCTTTGAATTATTGGTTCTAGGACATGCCGGATTCCTCACGATGTTTTCCTTCACCGTTTTTAGAGCAGTGGTTATGAAATAATTTACATAAAGTAAAGCGCCTGCTTGGGTTGGAACCCAAGATCTACTGTGTGGCTGTGTGATTGTAATGATTGTCGCCAAGGTCGCCACTCTTGGGAAATTAAAAGGACCTGAAAGATTAGGATTGGCGAGGGCTGTGCCCTCAAATCTAATTATTAACATTTTATAATGAATTCGTTATCTTCTTCAGGTCGTAACAACCAAGAGGTCCAAAAAGGCACAATCCCCAACAAGGCTCGCGCTGAGGAGCTGGCGACCGCGCAGTTCAACGCTACCAAGAAAGAGATGAGTGGAAACGACGGCAAACACAACTTCTTTAGAAGACGTCGTTCTACGCATCGACGAAGCAAGAGTCTTGGCAAGGTAAGATAACATTAATCATCATTTTAGAAAACCCTAAGTTATTTCTAGGAAAGGTATAATGATAGAATAACGTCAAACGACTAATGAACCGAAATAAAAATCTTACATAGCCAGATTTTATAATACTCTGTGTCTTGTATTATGTTTATGAAAACGATGTGTTATGTTTTGACATAGATTGAATTGGCTACTATTCTCCAAAAACTATTTATTTTGTACTATTGTAAATCAAAAAGCATATCTCCACGTATATATTTCTCTAATATATGCAAAGGTGAATCGTACAGCTAGATTTGGAAAATTATAATATCTTTAAGCTCAAAAAACTCTAGTCCTAATCTTAATTTGACTTACCCCACAGGAACATTGGGACGAGGTAGTCCTATCAGACAGCATCAGCAAGTTCCCCGCATATGAACGCGTGGTTCTGAAACAACCCGGCTTCGTTCGACCAGTGATAGTTTTGGGCGCAGTCGCGGATATAGCCAGAGAACGATTGTTGACCGAGAGTCCTGATAAATTCTCATCGCCAAGTAAGTGAAGCTGGTTAACTTCTTCTTTTATAGTTTCAACAGTTTTGTTAAAGTGGTCGTTTTAATGTTTTGCATAATATCCTGATATTTTTATTTGTGACTGTTTATTTAACTTAGATAGTATTATGATGTCGTCTAGGTAAACACAACTTCATTTTATTAAATAAGTCAGGATAAAATCTTGTAATTATAAATTACTTATTCGTTTCTCAAACACACGCTTATATTGACATAATTATTATTATATAAGGCTTATTAATTGATAGAACTTCATAAAAATCGTTATTGACTTAATATCCATAACTGATAAAAACCAAAAGCCAGATCCAAGTATGAAAATATTCTAATTCTACTCTTTGCTTTGTTTTAGAAATGGATAGCACTTTAGAAGATACCAAAACGAAATCTGCCGGAATTATCCGCCTGTCAAGTATCAGAACGATCATGGAAAGGGGGAAGCACGCCTTATTGGACATCACCCCTAACGCTGTGGACAGGCTCAACTACGCCCAGTTTTACCCTATTGTGATATTCCTGAAGGCAGATAACAAACATATCATTAAACAGCTTAGGGCTGGGTTGCCAAAGTAAGTAAACCAAGTAACCTGTTTTATTTTTATAGTTTACGACATAAATAGTTATAGTTAAAGACCATTGTTTGTTAAGTTGTTCGCTCAAGAATAATCATTATTGATTGCCTCGATGGTGAAATGGGTGCAAGCGTGATTATTAAGACTTGGTTTGATCAGAGATTTGTGCCTTGCCCAATATTATTAGTGATCAGCACAACATTTTTCTTCTTTCGATTGGCTCTATCAACCGTTATGCTATCATTCTCTCCTTTTTTTTGACCGACTTATAATGACAATAACCTGCAGAGTTATAGTAGTTATTCTTTTTGTTTGATCTTTCTGGTTATACACCCGTGATGTTGTTTTGTTTTTAACTAAGCCTTCTTTTCCCAGGTCTGCACACAAATCATCAAAGAAACTCCTAGAACAGTGCCAACACATGGAGCGAGTCTGGGGCCACGTGTTTACGCACACGATCACACTGAGTGAAGCGAACCAGAACACTTGGTTCAGTAAGCTTATCGACTTGATACAGAGGACGCAGCAGCAGCAGCTGTGGGTGTCGGAGACTAAGGTGAGCATTTTGAATAAAATTGTGATAAAATTGATGATATTTGGGTTATTTAGGATAAGTGTAAGGATGTTGGTGAGGGTTTTGCTATGAAACAAGTAACTAACGATTTCAGGAAAGGGACAATTTTAAATTTATATCTAATTTCTGGGTAAATAGACAAAGTGACGCCCAGTCAGCGAAAATGATTATAAAAATAGTAGCTGTTGCCCGCGTCTTCCTCCGCGATAATCCCGTAAACGACAACTGTTTTGGTTGGTCGACCGAAATAACAATAGCCCGCCAAATGACATCAGATTAAGGCCGATTCCACCAATGAAACTAACCGCGATTAGTTCAACTAAATTCAGTTAATGCAAATATAGCGTTCTGTGATTGGTTGAGACCGCTAAGAAACTACCAATCAGAACACTGTATTTGCTTAAACTCAGTTTAGTTGTATTAATGGCGAATTGTTTCATTGGTGAAATTGGCACTAAGTTAATTAGAAGTCATTTTATTTTTTTTAGAATAATTTATCACTTGTTTTATAGCAAACAAATATACTGCTCTGTATGTTCTTATTATATGTATATCCATTGTTCTAAGGGATTCATTTCTCAATGTGAACGTATTGTCTATTACAACAGTAAACGCATCATGCTTCAAGATGGTTGTTTGGTAAAGGCAAATTGGTGCATTTGGTAAACTTTATGTGCTCTCAATGTCTCTTAGTACCTTTATAATTTATTTAATCGGCATTTTAAATGTGGATACAACTCTCAGCATATGAAAATTGCCATAAAACAATAAAATTTTAATTATGTAAGTCCTTGAATTAGCCAAAAATCATTAAAAGTTCCTAAAAGTGCCAACTCGATTGCGGTTGATGGATGTGGGCCAGTCGATAAAAATTGTTTGGTCAATGATCAAGATCCAAACTGAATTGATTAACCGTATCTAGTTGGGCATTGTTAATATATTTTTAAATCTTATATAGTTGTATCCACATTTCTAAGACCATAAAACATTATATATTAACCAATATCGTTTCTGTTCTGTCTTGCGGCGGTGTAGCACGTTGAAATGGTGTCGGACATATACTTCCCCATACCCCCTTCGCCGTACCCAGCCTTCTACCCCATCTCCTATCCCTTAAACATGTATCCTCCGTCTCCCCAACGACCCGTCAGCTCCCCCCAAAATTTACCTCCCTTAAACCTTAACCCCAGCACTAAAAATCACGACCATCTGTATGACGCTAACCGAAATCATGTAGTACCTTACTACTACTCTGAAACTTTAACACCCTGCATGCCTAACAATGCTTACAGTGTGCCAAATACTTACATTACTAACAATAAAAACAGACATACTTTAGCCAGCTATCCTTATGATGACAGGCAGAATTATTATCAGAGAAAAATCAGTCCACCGAAGTTAAAAACTCCTCTAAACGCAAGCCCTGAACTCTCTCATATATTCGCCAAAAGCAACGTTTACCCACCACAGAGTTTTCGACCTTATAGCGTTCTTGAAACGACTACGAAATCGCCAATCCAAAATGTTCAAAGACCATCGTCAGTCGTTCCAATGTCAGATCAATACAGACCGGCTTCATTTTTCACAACGGACAATGAAATAAAAAAGACAAATGAAGTCCCAGAATGGAAGGCAAGACTTCAAAAAGAGAATCCGAAGCCTTTATTCAAAACTTTAGAAAGACCGTTGAGGCAAACGTGTAGGATTCCCAATTGCAAATGTAGTGACAAGCCCCCAGTACAACCCGGAAGGTTTAGCGAAGTGCGAACCTTACCTATACCTTCTGGTAGAAACTTAAATAAGTATAGAAATCTATCTCTGCCTACTTTAAAGTTGGAAGAGATAGAGAAAATAGAGAATGAGAGTAAGTCGGAAGCAGAAAGAGATAATCCAGTCATCAGTAAACCGATCTCTGAACAGCATTTAGGGTATGTCTAGAGTAGCGTAGAAGGTAGTTCTAACAAAATTTAACCAAAGTTACCATTAGATTTAGCACAAGTATTTCTTCTTTATATTTTCTTAGCTTTTTATTTGTATATTGGCTGCTTGACTGCTTAATGTTAATTTGCTTATATCACTTCTTTTTTATTATATGTATTTTGTTTGTTTTATTGTTTAGTTTTAGCCAAAGATTTACTGCCAGTGTGTTTTGTTTTTGTAAATATTGTCACAATTTACCAGTGTTAAATACCACCTGTGTTTTATTGGATCGATATTCAAATATTATTTTTCCTTTAAAAAAATACTATCATTGCTGTCGATTCGTCTCTTTGGATGTGTTTATAGTACATTACTGCAGCCAGCAAAAGAGGCATTGATCACACATACGTAAGTCCATCAATGCCTAGTTGTGGCCAAGGCTTGTATAGTACTTTTCTCAAATAATGGGTGGACATTAAAACTAAGTAGTACCTAGAACTCATTTTGCCAAATACAATTACTTTTCAAAGTCAATGACGAACAACAATAATTTTGCCCGCGTTAAAGTGTTGATTTGTGTTTTTTTTTATTAAACAGCTTTCTATTTGCAAGCCAATTAGAAATTTAAATAAAACCTTTGATGAGTTACCTCCTTGGTTGCCATGTTTCTGAGTAAAAGATCGTTCAATTTTTAAATTACACGATAATTTATATGGCCGCTAAACTACGACAGATATGGAATTTCATACAACTTTTTCCGGCCGCTGCTCTCATGTATTTGGCCAGTACAGCAATTTCGATTTATCTCGAAGAAGGTTGGCAAAAAAATGCTAAAATTTTCAAGCGTGTTTGAGAAATAGTACATTACTGCAGCGGCCAGCAAAAGAGGCATTGATGGACGAACGTGTAAATGTGGGCCGAGGCGAAGCCGAGGCACACATACGTAAGTCCATCAATGCCTAGTTGTGGCCAAGGCTTGTATAGTGCTTTTCTCAAATATGCGCGGAAATTTAAACTAAGTAGTACCTAGAACTCATTTTGTCAAAGTCAATGACGAACAACAATAATTGTTCCCGCGTTAGTGTTCATTTGTTTTTTTTTCAATAAACAGCGTTCTATTTGCATGCCAGTTCGAAATTTAAAAGAAACCTTTGATAAGTTACCTCCTTGGTGGCCATGTTTCGGAGAAAATGATCGTTCCATTTTTAAATTACACGACAGATATGAGTTTACTATGGAATTTATTTGGCCGCTACACACGACAGATATGGATTTTCATACAACTTTTGCCGGCCGCTGCGCGCATGTATTTGGCCAGTACAGCAATTGCGATTTATCTCGAAGAAGGTTGTCAAAATAATGCTCAAATTTCCAAGCATGTTTGAGAAAAAGATTTTTTGTTGTTGTTTGATATCATATTCATATTTCTTACATAATTTTGTTTGAATATCGATTCCAAAGTGTGTAAAAACCCAGAACAACCATTAATCATTGACAGACGCTAAACCCGTTTTTAGTTTCTGTAATGTGTTAAAAGCAATCATTCATTTGTCTTGTCTTGTCACCCCATTCCATAACCCACCTCCCGGACGACATCGAACCTTCTGGAATGGCGGAACAGAGGCCAGAGCCGTTGTCCGACGACTTTTTGTTCTCAATGTCGTCGAGTACTGAGAACAGACTGTCTTACGCTTCGAGTCCTGAGAGTGACTTGGAAGTGAGTCCTCCACCAGCCCCGAGACTCGTCAAGTCTTCGTCTGACCCCTCAATAGCTACGACTCAAGATAATATGGACCGGGATGATGATATCAACCATATGGCTGATGCTGTACCTCCTCCTTATACGGTTTGTATCTGTTTTGTTTTATGCCATGTGTTTGAATTATTGTTTGCCATATTTTGTAAATGCCGATTGATTTTAGATTATAATATTAATTATGTTGAATTTATTAAGGATGTTGGAGCTAGTAAATGAGGTTTTCCTTTTTAGTTAAATCGGTAAAAAACACTTAAGTTAAAATGATAACTGTAATCTTGTTTTTAAGCCATTACAAACGGAAGAAGGTATATGATATGTGCTAATCCCATTCAAAATAATTTCTTCATTAATAGTAGAGGATCTTGAATAATCTGTAAATAAGATTATTCGGTTATCTTCTTTCCTGAAGAGTATGCCAAATTTTAGTTCGGAAACTTCGACACAATTCTCCAAGTAATGCATGCTACTGTAACCGATGATATTGATACTGGAGACAATTAAATCAAAAGGTTTTTTTGCTTTGTGTAGTTTGATAATTCATCATATGTCGACAAACAGCAAGGCGGCTACGGTGACAGCAAGTACGGCTTCTCAGCGTCCACAAACGGTGCGCCCACGAACGGAGTGAACCACAGTCAGAGCCATAGTTTGGGCAACAACGAGGCCCCGCCGTACCAGTTGAATCCTATGACGCATTCGCCACCGCACTCGCCGTTGTATGGAACCGGTAAGTTCGTTACGATAGCAGGCATAAGTGATAAGTATATAATGAGAATCGAACAGCTCAAATCTTTTTTTACTTGGGTATCTCGCAATTTCGATAGAAAAGAAAAAAAAAATCTTCCTGTACACATGAGAGAACTCCTAAAAGACTATTCATTCTTTTAGGAGTTCTAAGTATCAGTGATTTTGGATTTGTTTAACTTATCCAATCTATTTCTATAGTTATTCATACCGAATCTTAAAACTAAATTATGAAAACTAAGGTAGAAATAGTAATCAAGAATGGTTTATTCATCTTTACGGTTCTCAACACTCTGAATAGTAGGCATACAAGATCAGCTAATATATACCGTTATGGAAAGCTATCAGTGAACAGCGTTGCTGCCTGACGTATGTAAACATAAATATTCAGGTCAACACGACAGGAACAGTGGTCCTGAAAATGGTTGCCGAGGCATAATAGAAGTTCCATTGGTGTGGAAATGTCTTCTGGCACATAATGATACCTGTTATCATACTGTGACTTTTTCATTACTATTATTCACAAGTGAGATAAAGAGTCTTTTTTTAAATTTATTGGTTGAGTTGCTTTGTTCTTAAAAAAGTTTCGATACAAAAAAGATCGTGCTCAATAGTACAAATGCAACACATTTCATGCAACTTCGTATTTAAATAGATAATTTCAACTCGTGTTTAATAAATAAAACTTTCACTTAAATATAACTTTTGATTTTGTCTGTAATATAGAAAACTTGAAATTCCCCATTTTGTACGTGGCTAAATCGCTATCCGCGAAAAACAAAAAAAAAAAGATAACTCATTATTTTTAGAATTTTAGTCTACGGCCGATCGCCATTGTTAGATGCGCGCGCATAGGAAAACTGAATAATTTTGCCCGCCATTGCGAAAAAAAAATCACAACTCGTTTTCACTGTTGGAAATGATTTTTTAGTATTATTTTCTTCACAAGTGTGTTGAAAAACGTCGTATGATACACGTGTGTATTGATGATTACCGTCCTCGGCTCTCTTAAGACCCTCACCTAACGGCTCGGGTCTCAATGGCGCCTCAGCGGTAATCACCAACTTTACACACTTGTACCATAATGTACTATTATGCTCTAAGAATGTGTTAGGTTACGAATAAACTCACAGAGACTTTAAAATGGACTAATACTTGTTCACCTGTATAATGAAGCATTGTTTCCGTCAGTACCAGAGCTGCCCCCGCGCGGGACAGTGAGCCGGCCAGCTGGTGGGGTTCTATTGCCCGCGCCGCCTCCCGGAAGACCGCCACACAACCTACGGCACAACACTTCTGTAAGTACCCTTATATTTCTGCCAGGCGCTATAGCCAGGCTTTCTAACAATGTGATGATATTTAGTTGACTTAAATTTTGAGATCGCGCCGTAGAATCAACTATTTCTGATTTAATTCTTGTCTTCCGATTCCTCGGTGGCCAGGCTACTATGGGAATTAAAATTGAGTTATAAATATTAAACCCTCTTTGAAGCTTTGCGTTTTGGAGGATCAGTAAAAGGATCTTGGACTTGAATGTGCTTTGGCAGTTAAGAGTATGTCATGCTCTCTCAAATGTCTCTCTGATGGTGGCGCATGTGTTGGATCATTCGGTTCCCTTTATGGTGGTTGAGCTGAGTGGTGCCAAACCGTGCCCCATGTTCGTCAACGGGCGCCATCAGGTGGGATTGGTTATAACTTGGCTGCCTCGGCCTGTTTTTAATAAATTATTTTATTTAGGGGTTGTTTGTTTTACTCTCTAGACGCTTTTACGTGCACGTCTTTTTACATCGTTCGCACACATGTGTAATTTTACAACATAGAATGATGTAACCAAATACATACTTGTAATAAATGTATTGATGGAAAAGAGTGTTCTTGGAGTTTCTTGCACGTTCTTCTCCATGGAGACCTACTGATGCTTGCGAATGTGTAACTAGCTTCATTAGTTTTTTTGTTGACAATTCAAAAGTACTTAGCTGCCTTAAAATGGTCTAATAATTTTATTTTTTGTCTATTTATGGTATTTCTACTCAAGGTTAACCGACACGCGTCTAGAAATAATCGTATAAATACGCCTAATAATCTTATAGATTCTAGACCATTCTTCTCTTCGGCAATTGTATTATATTTTACACCTCTCAGGCAAATCGGCCAAGCGCCCAAGAGCGTCTATTCGGGCCTCCCAAAGACCCGGGCAGCGATGAGGCGGCAACTTATACTGCACGACCGACAAGTATGATCATACAGCCTAGTCAAGGACAAGGGTCGCTCGATAGACATCGACATCCTTCTAATCCGGTAAGTGGAGTTATTGAGTTCAAGATTGTTTGAATTGTGTGGACATATTTCAAAATCCATGGCGCTAGAACAAAGTCGTGGAGAAAAATCGGTCACCTCATATTGGGTTTAATATAGGTGCAATTTAAATTAAGTTGTCCAGAAACAAGCTGGAAATAAAGAAAAATATAAGTAGGATGAAATGCCTGAATAAAGATCAAAGTAATTTCAGATGTTTCGGACGCATGTAGGTATTGCTAATTGTCTTTGATTGGCACCCATGAAATTAGATACTCTGCTTTTACGACAAAAGGTATATATTTTTTTTTTTAAAACATACTTTTTATGTTATACATTTAATTTAATTAATATTAAAAGTTACAACAACATTGCTGGAGCGTAGTAATGTTCCAAATTCAAAAAACGCACCAGCAATGGATTTGATTTTCTTTGTCCGTAAATTCGGTACCTCGCGAGTTCTTTTTTCTAAAATAATTACAATATTTCCATGCATGTTTGAGAAAATATATTTTTTCCTCACAGCAAAGTTCATATGACGGCACCTCACCTTACGACTACAGCGGCGCCTCCAACAATGGTTCAGCGGTAGGCTCCTGTCGCCTGCCCCCTAACGCACCCGATGACCTCAAAGTAGCACCGCCTCCCATGTAAGTAGTTCGGACTTTTATGAAAACGGAGATCAAACACGAATGTAGGTACCTTACAACGCGGTACCAATTTCTTTGTTGTACATTCATTCATCTGCCTAGCCTATTTCACAACTTTGTTGGGTTCGGCTTCCAGTCTAACCAGATTCAGATGAGTACAAGTGTTTTACATGGAGCGACTGCCTATCTTACCTCCACAACCCAGTAACTAGGTAACACGATACCCCTTGGAAAGACTGGTGTCAGATCTCAGAGGCTTCTGACTACTAGTAACGACTGTCAAAGATCTTTAAATGAAAACAGCCGGGACCAACGGCTTAACGTGCTTTCCGAAGCACGGAGGAAACTCGGTATGTTGAAATGGTCACCCTTCCACGGACCGACCTCGTCAAGCGTTGCTTAACCTTGTAGATCGACCCGTGCGGCCTTTATTATTTAGCCACGAGCTCCTCAATGTTGTATATTCATTATTTCAATTCCTCCTTTGTTGTACATTCATTATTTCAATTCCTCCTTTGTTGTACATTCATTATTTCAATTCATCCTTTGTTGTACATTCATTATTTCAATTCCTCCTATGTTGTACATTCATTATTTAAATTTTTTGTCATTACATTCCCCTTGCTGCAGGTTGCCCTAAAACATAGTTGACTTAAAATTATGGTAAGTTGTCCCCAATAAGTAACGAAATGCATTTTGTCTTGATATTAATTACAGAAAAGAGCCGTTTTTTATCAATATTTGATTCAAGTTATATAAACAATCCCACTAGTTATAAAAAACCGGCCAAGTCAAGACATACCAAAGCTGGATTCATGGGACTTACTAAAGCTGCTAGTTCCTTAGGAAAAAATAATGCAGTTTTGTATATGTTTTTCTTAAGCTTACACTACTCTTTAGGTATTTACCTGAAGAGGACTAGACGAAAAATCTTAGACCAGTGGTAACTGTTACTGTCACCCATGCCAGTTACTTAATAATTTTATTTTATTTGCAGAAAAATGGAACCACCACCGCCTCCTAACCCAACGGCAATGTCACAGAGTAATATGACACAGAGTCCGCAACGGAATTCAAACTCACACGAACACAACTCACTGGATTACAGAAGTCCAGAACAGAATTACAGGTCAGTTGTATTACAAATACTTACAATAATTTTTTATTCACCACCTTCCCATAAGAGCCGATTTTCGCATTTATCATTTATCACTAAAGTCATAACAATACTAATTTTATTATTGAACTAGCTGCCGCCCGCGGCTCCACCCGCGTAGTATTAGTACTTCTCCCAATATCTTTATAAGTTACTATCTTCTGCCCGCGGCTTCGCCTGTGTAAAAGTTTTTTTATCATTCTAAGGGAATACAAACTATCCTGTGTCCTTGTCGCACTTTCTCCACGCCAAATTTCATCTAAATCGGTTCAGTAGATCGAGAGACTACACCCTACAACCTCACAAACTATACCTCTTTATAATATTACTAGCTGACCCGCGGTTTCGCTCCCGTCAAGTGGTTAACAACCTATTCACCTGCCCTACCGATCAACCTACCTACCCTACCCTATCCTACATACCTACCCTATCCTACATACCATACCTACCCTACCTTACCTGCCAATTTGTTGAATAAGAATTAATACCACAATACAAATGTAACCAAATTTTGTTTCTACCAGCGGCAGCGATCTAATTAAATTTTAGAACACAACAGCTGCTATTGTGACTTAAGTATGATAGTTAGATATATTCTCTCGCAGACTTTTTTGTAGTTAATAATGAGTACTTTAATCATGTAGTACATAGTTTTTATGTATCATCAATAATTTTCTCAACGCACGCCAAATAGTGATTATTATAGGCAAAATTTTGATACGTTCAGCCGTTCTGGCGTGATTGAATAACAAGCAGTCAAACAAACATCCATCCATCCAAACTTTCGCATTTCTAATATTAGTAAGATATGTTATTCTTAGTACTGGACTTAGGTACCCACATCATTAAAATTTAAAAATATTCTTGTCGAAGGCATATTGTCCCTTTTGAAATCGGTTAAAAATTCAATAGTCACCAAGATTCGCATTTCGCAATGTGTAACCCAATCTCTTCCCATTTTAAATACCATGCTGTTCAGAAAAAAAAAAAACATAATAGGCACCTTTTGGTCCCAAAAAAAAGGTCGAGTCAACTGACCAAAACTAACTCACAAAGGATCTCAGACAATAGACCAGCAACCTGTGACTACTTTCACGGTGATCTCTAAATACATTATTATTGTAGTTTACTTTGAAGCCCGAGGTTGTGACGTATTTTGTGTCGGTTACAAGTTTTGAAATGCAGCAGATGTTTCGTGTGCTTTTAACTTGAAAGAAAATGGTGCAGTGACAAAATTTGTGATTTAGTTTGAAAAAGTCGTGAAATATTAGTGGGTAAAATGATTAAGTTCAAGAAAAAGTATGTATGAATCCTTTAAGAGCCCCTACAAGTTTCACGAGCTAAAAACAGAAAAGAGCTACTTTTTCAGCGCAAATTTCTCAATAACTATAAGATATATGATAAATCTTTTAAAGCAATTTTTTGCGTCACATAGTTATCTAGTAAATGTACAATAAAAGAATATGTTGAATATAAAAATAACTGGTAAATAATTTGCGCTCGCACCGGCACGGGGCATTCAGTCTCGCTCACCGAACAATATACTCCAAGAGGTCTCGCTCAAGGGCTTGTAGACGACGGACCTGTCTCGTTTTTACTATCGTCATTATTTTTTTTATCATATGTATTGTAGTTATTGAGAAATTTTCGCCGAAAAAACTTGTAGGGGCTCTTAAACTTGGCAGTTTATGTCATGTAGGTACAGACTACAGATTGCAAAAGCGATAAAACTTGGATGGTCATGTGTTACAAATCCCTTGATTCTCTTCGATATCACAAAAGTTAATTTAGAAATTGTTAAGAATGAAGTGTATAATATTATCATTTCAAAGGACATTGTGCCTGTTATGATTGGCTAAATATTTTTCGATATTTCTGTACCTAAACTATTCTGCACTATATTTTGTTAAATACTTAAGAATTTAACCAAATTAAATTGCAAATTGAACCGCAGTTATATTAGGTTTTATACTTAGCGCTTGCAAGATACCTGGGGAAGCGGGTCGCTAGTATATAGGTATATTATACTTAGATCCCACTGCAAATATCTGCAGATATTTTGTTTTCATAATATTTTTATGAATTACTAGCTTCTGCCAACGGCTTTGCCCGCGTGAAGACAGAAAATTATCCCGAGGGAACATATTCCCGGGATAAAAAGTATCCTATGTGCTATTCCTGACTATAATCTATCTCTGTACCAAATATCACCCAGATCCGTCGAGCCGTTTGAGCGTGAAGAAGTAACAAACATACAAACACACAGTCACAAACTTTCGCCTTTATAATATTAAGTGTGATTGTTGACAATAGAATAGATTACTACAGGGTTACTTGGCCGCATCTTGCCGCAACTAGATCTTCGTATTTTTTTTGTCTCTGGCCTACACTAGGAACTTCTACGGTGTCGTGGGTCCGTATGCCACATCAACTAGCTCTCAGTTAGCCGCCCTTTATGGGTTGTCAGGTTTTGCGGATAAACTGGCAACCCACAGCTTGCGGCTTACTGAGAGCTGGCAACCTTTTTTTTTTTTTTTTCTACACCAGTTTCTTTCAAGTGACGTTGGATTCACTTAAAAAATCTTTTATATCTGGGGTTCATTATGAAACATAAATTTCAGTTTATTTAATTATTAACTTCTGCCAGCGGCTTCGCCAGCGTGTATTATACATATAAACATTCCTCTTGAATCACTCTATCTATTAAAAAAAACCGCATCAAAATCCGTTGAAAAATTTTAAAGATCTAAGCATACATAGGGACAGCCAGCGGGAAGCGACATTGTTTTATACTATGTAAGGATAAGGAAGGTTATTACGATTAGATATTTTTGGAAAGGTTCAATGAAAAACCCAGATTCCTGCTGATTTCTGCAGTCGGATCTTAGGCTATATCTACTTAGTGAACTTGATGATACTCAAATACAAGTTATTATTTTAGTAGGCCGCCAGAGTACCGGAGTCCTCAAACCAGCCGTCCCCCGCCTATGAACGGCAACAGTCCTCACACGCCCATGCACGCGCGGGGACCGTCGCTGCCCAATGTGCCAACCAATGACCATGCCAAATACAGGTACGTACATTTAGAATCTAGATATTATCATTATTAAGGTTACACTAGTCGAAAATTCTTCCATACAAACGTAGTCTGGCGATTACTCCACTGTTTGACGATGTACGTTCAAAATAAAAAATAATACCAATTTGTCTCATCATTATCTGGCCCTGTATGGAAACGGAAAAGTAAAAAATACAATATTTGAAAGTTATGAGCGTCGAAAGTTCCATTTTTCAACACTAAATTTAACGCATCTTTGGGCGGAACTAAATACCATAAGAAGAAAGAAATCCTAAATCATCATCCATTTCGCTACAAATTTGCAAAAGTGCAAATTCGTACGAGAACTAGATTCTTACTGCTCATCACAGCATCAATCTCTTTCGCACTTGTTGTCAGATGAGACTGCATGCATTTTAACCCCGCGCACAAAATATTTCGTGCCGTTGACTAGGGGAACCTTAAGTTGAAGATTTCTAGCTCAATAAGTATCATTTAACAAAGAAAAATCGTATTTTTGCCTCAGTTTATCAAAGTGTGCAACGTACACTACTTTACACAAAATAAGAAATCTTTTACCCAAAGATAATTTAATAGGTTTACCTCCGGTTTCTTAACACTCGATTATCGGGCTGTAAACGTCATCGACGAATTATCGCCGGTTATCTGATGTGATAGCATGTTGAAAATTCATTCAACCAATCACTGCAGATAACGCGTGCTTGACAATTGGTCACATTAATTCTGCGATAATTTGGTAAGAAACCCGCCCTAAGATAAATATTTATAATAATTATTTTTATCATCTGAATTATTAATGTTACACCCAGTTTCTTGAATGTCCTAACGAAACAACAAGCTAGCAAAATGGCTTACAGAAACAATAAGAGTCGTTTAAATTACTTGTTCATGAGATACCATCAGTTAGCTGATTTTGTGTTGACTAGCATCGTAACACACAAGTCGAGTCTACACAAAAATCGGCCAAGTGCGTGTCGGACTTCGCATATTTAGGGTTCCGTACCAAAGTAAAATCTGATTTATCAATATATTGGTCTTTGTTAGTAATGTATACGTAATAATAAACATTATCACCAAATTTCAAGTTCGTGGTTCACTGGGAAGTTAAAAATCTTCGGCACAAAATTGTGTGACAGATGACGAACAGACAGATGAGTGAAAGCAATAGGGCTCCGTTTGGACCCTTACAGAACCCTAAAAACTAGTTTTTTCAATATTGTTGGATTTATTTTTCTTACAGATTTTTGGTTTTTTCAACATTTAAGAAAGTCGTTTTTAATCATTAATTTGTCTTCGTGTAGTGGGCGTACAAACTCAGCGTCCCAAGCGGACTACGGAGGACGCGGCGGAGCCCCCGTGCCGCCCTACAAGCCGGTGCCTCCTCCCAAGCCCAAGCACTACAGGCCTCCGGACAACACACACCATCCTAGGAATGGGGTGAGCAGATACTTTGATGTCGTCTAGATATACACATTATTTGCATATTTTGCTGGCAAACTTAGTTCATAAATTATATTTCTTGCATCGGTACTTAATTGCATTTAATTTACTTACTAACTTATTATAGTTAAGACTGTATCCAAAAAAGATTAATTGATTTACTCCCGGTTTCTCAAAACTCGATTATCGGGCTGTTAAACAAATAATCGCCGGTTATCTGCTGTGATTGGCTGTTGAAAAGTCATTCAACCAATCGCATGCTTGAAAAATTGTCACATTAATTTGGCGATAATTTAGTATTGAGAAACACGGCCTTAGCAAGTGAAATTGACTTGTTTAGCTTACTACTCGTATCACAATCTTGACTCATATACAGAACGTGTTTTATTTTTTGTGGGACATGTCCACCACACTATTTTTGCATTTGATTTGTTATTACGTTCACTGCCCAATTTTCAAGATATCCTATTGTATGCTGGCATACCAAAATATTATAGAAATATTTTCAAAGCGCCAGGCGCGTTATCGATTGGAGAAACTCTTGTAATGCGCGTAAAAGTCTTAACATATCTCACCCATTGTTTGAATAATTCGCATGGTTTTCTTCAGCACAGTCTTAACCAGCTATTTTCTAACAATACCATTCCTGTGGCCCCAGCAGAGCATGGAGCCCCCGCCCCCCTCAGGGCCTCCAGGACCCAGACCAGCGGCCCCGGGCGGGTTCCCCGGCTCCCCGCACTACTCGCACCAGCACTCGCACTCACAACCCGCACATAGGCCGCATAACCACAATAATTACCAACAGGTGGGTACTGCATCTGTGTGTTGCATTTTTTAAACTACTTGGACTCAAAAAAGCAATAAAATTGCGAATATTTAACTTAAGACCTGCTTGCGCCACCCTGGGTTATTTTATTAAATCCGAGTTAGTAGCTAACCCCGTGTTATTTATGATATTTATGTATGCCAAAATTTAACTCTGAGTCACAGATAATATAATACTACCATCAAACCACCCATCCCATTCAAATAAACCTTGCCGACGTAACTATCATTTTTCATCTGATTATACCGTTCGGTTCCGTTCCACGGCGATAGATAGATCACCATCTATATTTGTGGAACGGAACCGAACGCGATCGATGTACGAAAAATAAGCAGTATAGTACGCCGGGAAAGTTTCTTTGTATGGGATGAGACCCCACTGTCTAAGTTAAGTTTTTCGCGCAAGTGGGCCAAAGCAGGTTTGTGACTTAAGGATATGGGAATCAAAGAAGTCGGTGTGAAGATCCTTCGTGGGCGCAATGTTAACGAAGCTTCCCGACGCACACCTATCCGGGTATTCAAGCTGGCGTCGTATGTTAACTACTTGGATTCGCAGTATTTAGACAGCATACACGAAGATGATACTGTTCATTTTCTAAATCAAATTTATCAACAACCGTTTCCAGTTAAAACCCTGCAAAAAAAAAGAGTTACCCCCGATTTCTCAACACTCGATTATCGGGCTGCCTGTTATCTGCTGTGATTGGCTGTTGAAAATTCATTCAACCAATCACAGCAGATAACGCGTGCTTGACAATTTGTCACATTGATTCTGCGATAATTTAGCGTTGAGAAACCCGGCCCAAATCATTCTTAATCCAAAATTCTCACTGACCCATACTTACCATTGTACAAAATACTTGATTTGTAGCAAGACCATTAGATCTACTTAAAATATTATTCTTATCGTATGGTGTAATTTCAGCAAAACATGTACGGTGGACAGATGCCACCGCAGTCACCGCCATACTCGGGACCACCGTCACACCACCGAGCCATCAATTTACCACACAATCCACATCTCATAGGTAAGCCATTTATACAATCTATTTTCGGACAACGTTAGGCGCTATAAAAAAAACAGATATAGCGAAATTGTACATAAATTCACTCACTGATTTCAGTGCCCTTGAGGTGCCAGAAGTGTCTGAAATATCTCCTCAAGAGAGCTTGTAAATTTAATAATTTATGGTTGCCCTAGTTAGTAATTCTTCCATACAAACGTAGTATGGCGATTACTCCACTGCTTGACGGTGTACGCTGAAAATAAAAAAATGATATCAATTTGTCTCATCATTTTCTAGCCCTGTATGGAAACAAAACAGTAAAAAAAAACGTGTATTTGATAGTTCCATATTTGAACACTAATTTCAAAGCATCTTTGGGCGAAAATAAATACCATAAAAAGAAGGAAAATGACAAAACAGTCACCATACAGGGTAAAAAAATGCAATTAACTTTATTTTAAACAAATACATTCAGTACTTTTTTCATGATACTCATACTTCCAAAGGTCTGTTTATAAAATGTTGCGTGCTCCTTTTCGTTCGAAATCATAATCCATTTATTATTTTTATTCCACGAGTGTGTATTCGTTCGTGCACTAGCTCTTTAGTGCTCGTCACAGCGTCTAACCCTTTTGTACGTGTTGTCGGATGAGATAGCATGCATTTTAACCCCGGCCACAAAATATTTCGTGCCGCCGACTAGGCCAATTCACCCTGTTTAACATTCATTTGTAAACTAAACAAAGAAATATTGGTTACTATAGTAACAAACCATAAAATACAGTATCCATAATACCAACTATGATATGTTTCTTAACTTCTTCAATTTCTTTCAGATTTAGCAGGTAGTAGAGAACAACGCGGTTCAGCGTTCGAACTTTACAGGAAACCTCAACACATGCATAACTTAAGGTAAGCTCTATACTGCACATTTCATCGACGTGTACCTACACTATTATAGGTCCCCAAACATCTACAGTCTCACAAAACATGTCAAAATTAATAAATCTCTTATACAAAGTGCATGTTTCTGAAATCTCATTCAGATTTGTCATTTTCTCCTTAATTTTATTATCAGCCCCTGTACAATTTGCTCTAACATGCAAACACCAATCGCTTCAACGACTAACAATGTCTTGTCGGGCCACAGTATTAGTTATGGTTTTGTATGTGGTATTTTAAACAGTTTTATACATATATTTTGTAACATATATCTCTTATATCGGGGCGTTAGTCTGTAAATTGTAATAACATTGTAATCTATTAGAGTATCTAGCTGTTTGTTTCGGAACAAACTATTGGCAGTGCGTGTCTGCATTTTAGTGCAATTTGATGATTATGTTGTGAAAGCATATTGAATTAAGTTCTGCATATCTTTTCTTCCTGTATTCAATTCAATATGTATTCTCATGAAATATTTCTAATTTGATCTTCATCTGACTTATCTTTATTTCTTTTAATATGCCATATTTCTATGAGATATTCTTAGTATTAATGTTTCTTAGATATTTCCAGATCATTATTTCAATATGCTTTTTTTAGAATCACAAAATTCATCTTTTGAAAATTGTCATGCTCATTGGGACATTTCAGAGATTTCAATATTGTTCCACTTATCTTTTAATTTTGTAACTTCTAAAAGATTTTTATGTTGAACTATCTGACATGTCCTCAAACTATCTATCATGAGTAACTAAGAGGGTGTTTGGTTGTGGGTGTCCGCAGTTCATCAGATGCCATGAACTCAAGTGTGGAGCGCGACGAGACGTTCTCGCCAAAAACTAAAAAGAAATTATCTAAAAAGCCATCGTTCATTAAAAACGCCGTCCTCGATCTATTCCGTTCGAAAACGAAAACTTCACAAAAGGTGTCTCGGCAAAAGTCACTGTGTGAAAGTGACTTACAGCAGAGACAAAACGTGCCGCAAATGCCGATGTTACGACGAGAGAAGTCTGACCTCACTGACATGAGCATACACATGAGAAACCAGCAAATCAGGAACCAGATGTTGCAAAGAAGCAACTCGTCCTCTTGCGAAAAACCAGTATTGAAACCAATCTTAAAACGACAGAGTTCGTTTTGCGATGAAAGAAACGGATCCATCTGCACCGTCAGAGATTATGACGCCAAACCCGTCATGAAGAGCCTGAGAAGGCAGAACTCCATGTGTGACATAGAAACAGAACCGAAAGTTACCCCGCTGTTACGTAGACAGAATTCTCTCTTGGAGTATAATAGGAGAGGCATCTACGGACAGTCGTCCAGCTTTAATATGATTACCAAAATAGACCCTATCTACCAAAGACAACAGCAAGTAAAACATGAACCATTTCATCCTACACAACCGTTACCTCCAGAACCAATATACCAAAGTAAAGAACATTTTGTTTATGATCCTATTCCTAAACCGCGAAGGACTTACACTTCTTCTCTGTATGATACTTCTACTGATAACCCTTACACGAGCAGGTCTGAAATGTCCAACCAGAGTTTTGAAAATCCGTATGGAAACCGACAAACATTGGAAATGCCGTTAATGGATCCACCTTATGCAACCAGGGGTGAGTGCATAAGGGAAAGCCCTTATGCAACGAGGGCTGAATGTGTAAGGGAAAGCCCTTATGCTACAAGAGCTGAATGTGCAAGGGAACCCCCTTATGCTACAAGAGCTGAATGTGCAAGGGAACCCCCTTATGCTACGAGAGCTGAATGTGTACGGGAAAGCCCTTATGCTACAAGATCAGAGTGTACAAGAGAAAGCCCTTACGCAACAAGAGCTGAATTTGCTAGGCAAAGCCCATATGCAACCAGAGCTGAATGCGCAAGAGAAAGTCCCTATGCTACTAGAAATGAATGCGTAAGAGAGAGTCCATACGCCACGAGGGCGGAATGCGTTCAAGAAAGCCCTTACGCCTCAAGGGAAGAATGTATCAGAGAAAGTCCTTACGCAACAAGAAGTGAATTAATCTCAGAAAGTCCGTACACAAATAAACAAGAGATCGCCAAGCAATCTGATTCTCTTTACAGTGAATCGCCATATTCTAGTAAAGAGCACATGTTACGAACTAGACTAACACCCGATAGTTCCTATGCGACTAAAGAAGAAATGTTACGACAGAGATTTTCCGAATCTCCTTACAGCACAAAAGAAGACATGCTAAAACACAGAATGGATAGTTCTGGTAAAGAATCTCTTTATGGGAGAAGGACCTACGATCCGCCACCTAGCACATCTTGGAATGAGAATCATTATGGTGTAAGGCCAGACAGGAGATTACAGACACCAGTGAATTTCCCTGGTAGAGTGTCTCCTATGAGTAAATGTATGAGTGAGCCTCCATACGCTACACGAACAGAAATGATGGCGAGACTAGGCCAAACTGAATCACCGTACGCCACTCGAGCTGAAGTTAAATCAAGCTGTTCTGATACACAATATGGCACTCGCAATGAAATGATGGACATGAGACCCGATGTAAGACCAGCCTCTGCAGAATGCACATACGTATCAAAACAAGAAATATTGTCACAGAAAGCCGCTTTACTAGCTAAAAAGTCAAGTTACGGTATAAGACTGGAAGAAAAACTTGAAATAATAAAGCAAAGAAATCAGGCTAAAAAGGAAATGATTTATCAAACTAGAAAGGAAGCTAATGAAAGCGATTCTGTAAAAATTAGAGAGCCTCTTTATGTTTCTAAAAGAGATTTGAAAGAGAGTGTAATATACGAGTCTCAACAGGAAACAAAAGAAGTGACTCAACCAGAAGAACAAGAAGGCAGTAGTAGTAGTGCAAGTGCAAGAAGCAGCCCTTACGAGCTAGGTGATGCAAATCACTTATCTCGCAGAGAACCTGTGTATCAGACAAAAGCGGAGGCTGAGAGTGGCATAGAAAGTGAAACATTCCAAGAGATTGACTTTTCAAAACTCCGTCTAACGGATTCAAAAACTGACGCAGAGAAGCAAAAATCTAAAAATCTGGAAAGCAGTGTTTTGAAAGGAGAACCGATGTATGCTCCTAGATTGCACGGAAAAGCTGATCACATTTCAAACGCACTTAAAGTAACTACTGCACCAGTTCCTTACGAATCGACCACATCTATGGAAACGCATTATGCGTCCGAGTGTAGTATGAACTTTGAGAATAAACCTCAAAGTACTCCTTACACTTCACAAGATTTGAATGACCGGACTAAACCGGGCAGAAGCGTGAAATTCTGTGAAAAGATATTGGAAAAGAGCTCAGAAACGAGTGAAGAAAACTCGCAAAGCATGTCATCGAGCCAGAATGAAACTACTGTAATTCAGCAAAACACAACAGTAATAGCATCAACATCTGAGGCTAACGAATCTAGTTCAAGCAAACCAGAGGAAGTTGAGCCTGATGGACCACATACAACCTGGGGAATATTTGATAGCGAAGGAGGGGTTTTAGAAGATAGGCAATGGGGCGTCTCTTTAATAATACCACCAAAAGCGATAGCTCCGGGAATCAAGCAAAAGATCTACTTTACGGTGTCTGATCCGCGACTCAGCCAACGAGTGGGGGGACCTCCCATCGATATGGACAACGGTAAAGGCTTTTGTAACGAAGCACGCGTTAAACCTTGTAGTGTCGTAGTCTGCACATACTAATTGGCATTTTAATATTTGCAAATGGATTGGAATCTGGAAATATTGCACAAGGACTGGGAATTGTGATTGTTGTTCGAAATTTTTCTCTCGAATATTAGATTCGATGTTTTGGATTTGTTACACAATTAATGTTATTTTATGTATATTTAAATATTTATTGCACGGTATTGCATGAAGAGCATTTATTTGAACTGAGACTTTATTAAAAGTAGCATCTTCTTTGTAGTCGGTTGGTTTAGTTGGTTAACTATGTTTATAATGCCTTCTCTATCATATAATGTATTCATGCACATTAGTTTTAGTAGCTTCATTACCACACTTCATTCATTATATTTATTAACTAACTTATAAGACTAACATTGGTTGTATAAAACATATATTGCATTTGTGTTTGCGCAGTTTCTGCAACACAATACACTCGTACTTAGAGATCGAAGAGCGAAGACGTCAACGACTGTGCTACTTACATCCGTCGTGATAGTATGTTTGATGATATTTGTGCACTATACTTTATGTTCAATGACGTCTATATTGTTTGTTTTTCCAAATTTTTTGCTTTATATGTCTTGACGTTTCGATACTTCATTATTTTGCCGTAGATTCATCAAATCTACACAAAAACATACTCATTTTTCTCCATTACTGTCGTGCCTTGCTTTTTCTGCCATTTTTCGTGCTTTGCTTGCTAACTAACTGCATTAATGTGTTGCGATTTGTGTTTGTGTGTTCAACTCAATGTCGTGTACCTACAACTACCCAACACAGCCTTAGCTGAGATTTAAAAACTGCCCTTTGCACACTTAATAGAACCAAACTTCTTCAACAAATTGAATCTTAACGCAATTTTCTTAATACCTCCAATTTAAGCCAGATTTAATATTAGCTTTCAAATTAAATCGTATTAAAATTCTGACACAACTATCTGCAAAATTCAATACTTTCACATAGCACATTAAAATCTCTAACGACACTACCCTCAATCCTTTTCTACATATTAAAACTGTAACCTAACTACAGGTGAAGCGATGCTGTCCCCACTAGTGATGTGCGGTCCTCAGGGCCTTGTGTTCCTGAGGCCTGTGACGCTGCGTCTGCCTCATTGCGCGAACGCCGTGCCCTCTTTAGGCCTCACGATCAAGGCCACGGATACCGAAGCACATCTCAGCACAGATTGGGACCAAATACACCTCCCTGCGACAACCACTTTGAATACTGTCGCTGTTAAAGTTGATCACTTTTAGGAATTGGATGAATTGGTATTGAGAGTGAAAGGAATTCCTTATTTAACCTCATATTTTATATTTAAATGACTTAAACGATAAATCTCTAAATAAAAGTTGTGGCATTTTCGTGTCGATGCTATCATTTCTAGTTGAAAAATCTTTTAAGTCTGAAAAACGGACTATAAGTGAACAACTTTTTCGGCAACTAAAAGTGGTTGTGAAACTATAGTATTAAAAATTGCTTTTATTTCATATTTGGCATTCCCACCTATATATCAATATTATCAGCCTTATTTTGATGTAAGTAGTGGTGCTACATACGTATAGTTTTAAGTCTTATTGATTTCTTAGTTGAGGTCTCTCGCCAATGTTGAAATTAGTCTTACTTGAAACTTGTCAAAATCATCATAATTATCATTAAATCTTATACCACCTAGTTCAACGTAGATTTAGACGTGAGTATTTCATAGGATTACCTTGTTATGAATTTAAGATCTTAATAAAAAATGATTTCACATTGGCGTTAGGCTTCGTCCAAATAGAATTTATTACTGAATCTCTTGAACTTTGATTCGAAAGAGTGATATACGTGAAAGACTTTTTATTATGGAACGATGTGAAGCTTAGAAAGAAAGAATGTACAGTTATAACTTTCATTAACATGATATTGCTCTTGCAAAGCGTTTGAATAAGCATGACGATCATCGTGAAACATACAATAAATACGATTTTGATTATAAGAGGCCTTACCATACCGTAAGTCTATTTAGTAGTTTTAAAATGTTCATATATTGTAATATTTTTATTTAATAATCAGTTATTAATTTAGCAATAAATATTGTATCGGATTGTTAGATTTTAAATTTGAATATTTTTGTATTTTTGGCTTCCGTAGTATTTGCAATGATTTTAAAGCTATTCCTTCATTTGCTCGCCTTGTTTCAAGTTTGGCGCAGTTGCTCAGTCTATAGCAGCCAAATGGAAAACTAGCTTTAATTTGTTAAAGTACTTTAAACTTTATGCTCTGGCAATAAGAGTCAACTATGATTGTATTGGTGTCTACTTTCCCAACACACTGTATATTTCTTGTTATTAGTGATAACGATGAGTTTACCTTTGACTTTATAATTAAATTTTATATGTAATGACAAATATACCTTGTTTTATTTAATCACTGTGACCTACCAATAATAGAGCTTAATTTTTCCTATGTTACTCTACATGAGGAACTATTTTACCACGTGATTTAAAAACGGTAAGTCAGTCAAGAGAGTTGTAGAGTCAGGTTCAGTGGTGAACTCGACTACTCGAGGTTTAGATCCACGTAATTTCAGAATACTTAGAAATATGGGGCCTATAGGTACATACGATTAGGGTCGTTGTGGCAACAGTGGATCAGTATTTTTTTCAGTTACATCATTTTATTACTCTCGACTTTCATAATTGTACAGCTAGATAAGTAACTTATTGGTCTACTTTTTTGTAAGACAGCATTTTGATGATACTGCGTTTTATATTTTAAATGGGAAATTATCCACTGTGTACTTATATGGGTACACAGTGAAACATAGTACATGTACACAGTGAATCAGAGGAGTGTTTTATTATTTTTATGTTATAATAGTCAGTCTCGAATCAGGAACATAACTGAGATCAAACGAAAATAAACATCAACATGATTACACTTTAGAAAGCCGAAGTACGTTAGTGTGACGGTACACAGTGAATCATTATCCACATGTGTACCCGTAATCTCATAAACCCGTATCCAGTGTGTACCCTCCGGCCGTACTGTTTTATTGAACAATAATAAAAAAAAAAAAAATGCAACACGTGGCAAACTTACCATTAAAGTGGTGCTTTAGAAATAGTTTTTATAAAAAAGTGTTATTACTTTTTCATAAAAAAAGGGATACAACGAATACATACAGAGAGAGTAATCACCAACACTTACATAATCTTTTTTTTTTGAGCTCGCTATTCACAAAACCGTTAACAACAAGTTTTTGCGACGGCAGAGAGGCGCGCTGAGTAGAGCGGTGGCGTCGTATGTTTGAAAGCGAGGCGAGAGAAAGAGATACCTTGTGTCACGCCATTCGTTCTGTCCTTTATGGTGATGCTTCACTGTGTACACTTGATTCACTGTACCCACAACGACCCCATATAACTTTCATATAATGACTATGAGGTTATCAAGGCAATCGGTGATGCCACCTTTTCTTCAGCCAGAGAATCAGCATTGTCATCCAACGTGGCAATGCTGCCAACGTCTGGGCACGTGACACATAGATGTGGATGATTTTTTTGATGCACAATGAGTCCTTTTCCTTCTCCCCTTTGTATTTGTATCTAAGTTACTTTTTATTTAGAAAATTCAAATTAAATTTATTGCATCCTTAAGGGCCTACATACGCTTTAGTGCCGTAAAACGGTAACTTTCTAAAGCATACTCCTCAGTAACAGCTAGGTTAAAAGGTTTGCAAAAAATATATATTTATTATTGATTCATGTACATAATTTTGAACACAAGGTTTTTTCATGTAACAAATAGTTTTGCTTTAAAAAAAAAATTAACAACACGATATTTTTTCGCAACTTTTGGAAACTCCTCCAAAACGACTTGGATGTTTAAAAATAATTTTATACAAAAAAATTGATGGCTGGAATTTCTTTTTACCTAACATAGCATATGTAAATCAAATAATATTTTGCAAACAAAACTGTTCAAAAGGAGATTCAATTTTGATATTTTGGCATCGAGCGGGCGCACGGCCAGACTGCGTTACATTGGAGCGTATATATCACCTTAATGTGCAGGTGGTAAATATAACAGGCAATTGTACAGATTCTACACTGTCTACTTCCAGTATCTACTGCATTATTCTATACCGTAAAATGAAGTTATAGAATAATTCCCTGTAGTTGTGCCATTACTGTAGTAATGTGAATCGTCATTTTTCTCTGAAGGTGAATCCTAGGTATCAGCAAAACAATATATATATATAGTCTCTTTGGCTCCCCATTTTCCCTGCCCAACCTCACGGTCGGGATTGAAGTTCAGCGGCTGTTAATATTATTTGCAGATTGATTCCTAGTGGTTATTGTGATATAAAATTGGTGTAGTTTTGTGTCTCAACTGTCTACGCAACTGGACAATATGTGGAAATCATTGACAGAAGTGATCTCGGGATAGTTGAGCGGAGAATTTTAATGTAGTATTGACTACCTCCGCAAAGCTTACTGGGAAGCTTGACTCGATACAATTTGCTGCCAAATACTCCAAAAAACATTAGAATATCTTATATCCGCATTCTAATGCATACTAAAGATTAACTAACGCGCTAAAATGCCGGCTGAATAAAACTTCTTCTTTTGATAGATCCTCAAAGGATCGCCGCAAAAAGTTCAAGAAATTAATTTGCAAATTCAATGATACCCTTCTTCTCTTCTTTAGATTCTTCACTACACGACATAGGCAAGAATTGTCTTCGGCATTCTGATCATCTGAGTAATAAAAAGTAAATTGACGTAACTATCATATATCATTAGCACATCACCACCGCATAAATTAAAAAGGAACTATTTCCCATCCGTAGCAATAAAAAAAGCAATTCCCATTACATTACAACTTTATGATTGACAAACAAATGGACTGAATTAACTACTTATGAATACGAGAAGCACATTCGGTATGAAATAATGATTTTCTCACACATTCACTTGCGTCCGCGCATACGTACTTGGTTATAGTAATTATTCTTGTAGTGCTACGATTGTAGAAGTCTTTTAATGCACAGTTGAAGTGGATAAAACTATAGTATCCGTGTAATCCGTCCAGCCGTTTGAGTGACAAATCAAATTAGCTAAAGAAACAGGGCGAATAGAATAGAATATACTTTATTGTATAGGTATCGAAGTAGACGTTATCTTTGGGTATTGGATATAAAATTTCTTACATCTAATTGTGGGCTCAAAGGCCGTTGGCAGTGCGGTGTCTTGAAATATGAGTTGGTATTTTTCTCCTATTTGTTTTCTCGCCATTAGAGTTTCGTTAGTTTTATTCAATAGAGGCTCGTAAAATAAAGGAGTTCGATCAATAAAATTGGCAAAGCAAAGTTTGTCTCTCATGTTATTATATGCATGAATATGTTTTAAGAACCTGTTGAAAAGCAACATTACTTTTATGATATGATGAGCTCAAACATTAATAGATCAGTAGAACTATTAAACGTCACCCTTATTTCGATTCAATAGACCACTCTAGAAGCAGTGGTGGCCCAGTGGTTACGGTCACGACTTACGAGTTGTAGGTCGTGGGTTCGAACCCGAGCAGGCGCTTTACTTTGTGTAATTTATTTCATCACCACTGCTCTCAAAACGGTGAACGAAAACATCGTGAGCAAACCGGCATGTCCTAGAACCAAAAATTTTAAGACATGTGACATCTACCAATCCGCACTGGGCCCGCGTGGTAGATTATAGCCCATACCCTCTATGAGAGGAGGCCTGTGTCCCAGCAGTGGGAACATTATAAGGCTGATGATGTGATGATGATGATGTGAGACCACTCTTGCTATTTTTTTCAATTATAGCATCGTTATTATTATTTCTTTACATAGCGAGTTTCTGCCGTGCCTCGGAAAGCACGTTAAGCCGTTGGTCCCGGCTGTCATTTGAAGATCTTTGACAGTCGTTACGGGTAGTCAGAAGCTTGAGATCTGACACCAGTCTAGCCAAGAGGTATCGTGATAATCAGTTACTGGGTTGTGGAGGTCAGATAGGCAGTCGCTCCATGTAAAACACCGGTAGTGGTACTCAGCTGAACCCGTTAGACTGGAAGCCGACCCCAATATAGTTGGGAAAAGGCTCGGCAAAAATATGATAGCTTAATTATGATCATATTATAGGACAGAATTGATCTAAATGACTGAGCACATCAAATGTCACGCAAAATTAGATAAGTTTTTGTAAGATAATAAGAGCTAAAGACATTTTAAAACCGAAATATGTATGTGCAAAACCTACATAATACTCTCCACTTAACTACTGGGTTCCTGACGGTGAAGGACGACGTCGAGACTGGCCCAGAAAGAGGTGGAGAGTTGACTTGGACGCATACCATGAGGGCTGGTTAGTGGTTCGAGGCAGCGAGGGAGAGTAGTACCTTATAAGGACTTTGCGAAGGGGACCAGCAACAAAAAAAAAATCCTTCACCCTAGTTGTGTATGTTTAAAGAGCAGGGTACGGATTGTTTCCCTTGTATTAATTAAATCAAATCATTTATTCGCTAAAAATAATAATTAATTGCTTCATATATTCAAAAATGAGACGGATTTAAACGTAAAAAACGGACAGCGTAAAAAACGCAATGAATACCTACTGTTGAGTTTGCAATTCCGTGCTTTTAAAACAGATACGCAATTAGGGTGCTGGTAAGCCTTAGGCCAGGAGAACACGTGTGCCCCAGCACTTATCCTGGCGTCATCGCAACGGAACATCCCACTATTTTACAGCTTGGTATTATGATTTGCATTATAGCAACTGGGTTACATGAATGTTTGCAATTTGGTCTCAAGATAAGATCGCCAATTTGACAGGCATCATTCAATTTCATGATACATGTTCCTAGTTCGTTAGGAATGTGTTTTGATCATGTTATGTGTGGTCTGAGGTCATTGATCTTGTTTGAGTCTATTTTGATGGTCGTGTCACTTGAATGAGGCGATTTTGAGTTTTACATGGCCCTACCTTGGTCAATGAATGTAAGGACCTACTTTATTGATTGCGATTGGTTACCTACTTTTACTGTTTTTGTAGTTCTTCTGTGTTCCGAAGAACGTTTCTTTTTATATCATGCAGAGGACAATCAAAGCATTATATCGAAACACACACGTAGATATTTAATTCCTTCCATTCATAAAGACCAAAGTCATTAAAAAGCCGATAGATTAATACGAACATGATTATAGACATTTCCACACAATGCATATAAATTAAGCTACATTCTCTTGTCAAACATTGAGTTTCATACATTGTTCACAAATTGGCCTCTTTTGAATAGGTACCTATCCTAAAGACACTTTCTTAAAATTTCATATTTTGGTGTTTAGTTTTGTTACAATGATTAATTGGCTAATTTGTTTTTATTGATTTGTGGCTCATACAGAGTTTGGTATTCCGATCATATCCGAACTACGTAAGGTAAAGCTAGGATGATTGTTCTAAACTTCTTAGATTACCTACACATTTTGCTACTTGATAGTCCCGGCCGTAAATTTAGTATGTTTTCGCTACGCTATCTCCCGACAGCCTACTTTCTACCTAGTTTTCAAGCTTGGCCGAGCCGAATAGGACTTTTATTCAAAAAATTGTGTTTAAGTTCTGAATACCTACATATAATGGACACCCACAACAAACCAAATATCTCTCCACTAGCTTCTGCCAGCGGCTTCACCCGCGTGGAAAGTGTGTTATCATCCCAAAGGAACATTATACCGGGATCAAAAGTATTCTATGTGTTGTTTCAGACTATAATCTATCTATGTGTCAAAATTCATCCAGATCCGTTCAGCCGTTCTGGCGTGATAGAGTAACAAACATACATCCACATCCACACACACACACCCATCCAAACTATCACATTTATAATATTAGGCATTTTCAGAACCTTTATAAAAGTACAAAGCTTTTCGAACATCTTTTATTTTTGAAATTGAACCCGTATAAATGATACAGTTACCTACATGACAATGGACATAGGACATTTACTGGACATCGAGTAAACTTTGGCACGATCTCTAATGTTCCTTCGGGCACTCTATGCGTGCGATTATAACACCATAATACATTAACACCTTGTTACACTAATTCAAAGCCCTTTTACCGTGATTGACGTTGATACAATATTACACACGCCTGTTGCATGATACACCTATTTAAGTAATTGAAAATCGTGTCTAGTTAATTCAATAATTGGAGATGTTTAACGCTTTCTCTGTCAAAATTGTGTTAATATTATGACAAGTGTAACATGGATCTGTATGTGTAATGATGAACCACGAATTAAGGTTATTTAACATTGAACTTTTATAATAGATATAGCTTTATGGAAGACCAGAAGCAGATTGGGGAATCGCAAGTTCAACTTTTTCAAGTCGGGCAAATTCTTAACACTACTCACTACCTACACCTAAAAATAAACTAAACTAAAATATGGCGTCGAAAAACTCCTCCACATCGTTGTCCTCTGGTAATGTGGCCAAAAGACTGGCAGCATTGCCACGTTGTATGGCAATGCTTATTCTCTGACCAAGATAAAAGAAAGCCCTTGGGTCACGCGAAGTGACAACTAGGCGTTTGGAATGATCTTTAAACAAAGCGTGAACACTCGGACCCCACGGACCAAGAGTTGCAACAACAAATGGCTCGGCAATATAACTATCGATGAGGTGATTATATTTCCGCCGCTTGAGGTTATCTGCAGCCGCAGCGGCAGCGCCAGCACAGCACGACGAAATAGGAAGATGGGATGGAAGGCTTACCCAACTTCCATGGAAACAAAGACATCCCGTCCGGACTTGCCATCGTCGCGTGCCAGGCCATGGAGACATTTTTTTATGGTTTAAGACATTTATTTCTCAAAAACAGAATAAATACATTCACTTACAATGAGAAACAAAAGTTACACTAAAAAATTTAAAAACGAGTAGCGGAACAGTCCGTTTTTTGGACATTCCTACCGCACTATTCCCAAACCACTGCAACACCTGAAAGCCAGAATCAACAGTGACGACCACCAGAAAAGCGCCGAGGCAATGAAGCTCGACGAAGGCCCGGAGAATGAATTTAACTGTCTTGGATCCCGGAAAGAAATTCTAGTTCTAATACGGCCGGAACGCCGACGGAAAATAGAGGCAGAGTATTTTATCTTTAACCAACTTATACGTATTTAGTGGTAATAAGGTATAGTGCTCGTCAAACTTCTGGGCCGCCCTGAAGTTGGCTTTCCGATGCGCAAGGCACGAAACGGTGCTGTTTTTGTATGAGATTTACTATACTGCGCAACCATTGTAGCCAACTTCAGGGCGGCCAAGAAGTTTGAAGAGAATTAACCATACAGATTGTAATGTTTAGTGATCGCACCCAATGCATGGGGATTGATTCCTTCGCGGCATTGAACAGTACGTTAGAGGATGCCGCGACGGGATGCGACGGTACACTCCAGAAGATTAACGCACATTGTAACGGCATGAAATCTGCCTTCTCAGCAAGAACACGCACTCCCGCGCTACGCTGCGTAATGCAGTGCAGTGTGCGAATCGTATAAATGCAATAAAATTCGATTTTACCACCGCCCCGACCCTTTCCGGAGCCTATCTTTCGAGAATAGGGAAGAGATGGGCGCTACAAAAATCTCGCTGGTAGTGTTAAAACCGGCACTGGCTAGACCCACCTGAAAATCCTTGGATTACGACTAAGGAACCAGGTGGGCCGCTGCTAATAACTTAAAGGTAGGTACAGGTCAACGATGATGATATTTTTCGCTATAAAATTGCAATCTTTCTAGATTACACTGGAAACTGACCGTGAACGAAATATCAAAGTTTTTGTACACATAATTGTTAATTACAAAAGGCCATAAGACGAGCTGCAAACGATACTATAATGTGGGATTTCCTACGCATGTCATGTCAGAGGTGAATTTATTTGAGGATGTAATAAGTTTACACAATTTTTGTATTATGTATTTTTGATATGTTATTATTTTTGCCGAGTCATGATGCTCAGTAGTTCGTGGGAATGTTATGACCAAACTGGTGTTCCCCCAATTAGATGTTAAGTATAGACTATGTCTTTTTATACTCTTTAGAAATCTAGTCCTGCGCTCCGCAATAATTAGAAGCAAACATGAAATATAATTTGGTTCTGTACCTGTATACGTATTACCTTTTGTCCGGAATAACTTCTGCCCAGCAAAATAAATCTACTTTAAGTTTTTAGAATGATCTGTAATTAACATAAAAAATGTTCAAAAGAATGGGGTATCAACCTACCTTCCCTACGTTCGAAAGTGCCGCTTAATGGCCTAATTAAATAAAGAAATTTTGATTTTGATTTTAAAACCATACGTCTGAAGCGGTATTTAGCTTTTTCTCCATTTTAAGTTTAGCTCACAAATAACAGTAAAATTAGGAAAACAGCCTTCAGTACCTACATTTGAAAGGTCTTTACTGGCAAAGGTTACTTTTTTTTCTTGGATGTATGCTCATGCATACTACACTACCACAGTATTATATTATCTGTGAACACGGGGAGATAGTGCAGTTATGTGGGACTCCAACCCACTAAAACTCTACGGTGTCCTCCTGTGCCGCTTATGGCGGGAACACGGGCACGCGTTAGCACTCACCGCGAAATTTGGTTACTTATTCACATGATAATTAGAGACCACTCTGTAACCAATTGCAGCTTTTATATCAGTATTTTGTATGGAGCGACTGCCTATCTGACCTCCAAAACCCAGTAACCGGGTAACACGAGATGTAACTATTTGGCCGAATAGCTGTTTGGCCGGATACCGAATACCAGATATTCGGCCAACCTTGTACCCGGATATCCGGCGAAACATTGCCGTTTGGTGCATCGCAGGAAGCGAGTTTACGTAGGTCGCGCAAGTTAACAATTGTTTCATTGACTTGTTGAATTGATTGCAAATACGATAGTTTGGTTATTAAAATACGTGGATTTTTTAATTGAAGTATGTTTACAATTCTAAAAAGATATAACGACGAAAATAGCACCGGGAAAGAAAAAGGTTGCGTTTATGGGATATAATGATAAAAAGAGTGATGATCATAAGATTGCTGATTGTATTTGATAAGTGATATAAATAAAGTAATTACATCATCATCATCAGCCTATTAATGTTCCCACTTATAGGATACAGACCTCCTCTCTATGAGAGGGTATGGGCCGTAATCCACCACCCAGTGCGGGTTGGTGGATGTCACATGTCTTCGATTTTTTTGGTTCTAGGACATGCCGGTTTCCTCACAATGTTTTCCTTCACCGTTTTTGAGAGCAGTGGTGATAAAATAATTTACACAAAGTAAAGCGCATGCCTGGGTTCGAACCCACGACCTGCAACTTGTAAGTCGCGGCTGTTACCACTGGGCCACCAATCCAATAATTATTTATATGTATAATAAATCCGTTCCGTATGGTGCCGGACGTAAAGGTTCCGTATGGTGCCGGACGTAAAGAATTTCACCATCCCATGTCTTCCCGTGGGTGTCGTAAGAGGCGACTAAGGGACAAACCAGAGAATGGGCAGCAGCGTTCTCTGTGCTTCTATAACAACCATACTGCGATCGCCAACCCGCCTGCCAAGCGTGGCGATTATGGCAAAACCCCCCCAATGAATAGCACAAATAAAAAATGGCCCCTGGTACCCGGCAGCTTGCCTACCCTCGACTACGGTAGCGGTCGAGGCTACGGCATGGCAAGGGGTGCTAAGAATCTCCGGACGAGATCCGGCTACCCCAAAAATCACCGACGACTGGACCTGGCAACGTACAACACGCGCACACTTCGGACCGACGAGAAGGTCACCGAACTCGAGGAGGAATTGAGCAGGTTGCGATGGAGTATTATAGGGTTATCTGAAGTCCGAAGAGAGGGGGAGGACTCGATAATCCTCAAATCCGGTAACCTGCTCTATTTCCGAGAGGGTGACCGGCAGTCCCAGGGTGGTGTCGGGTTTATCGTCCACAAGTCCCTTGTGAACAACGTGATGATGATCGAGAATGTGTCGACCAGGGTGGCGTACCTTATACTCAGAATATCCTCAAGATATTCGCTGAAGGTCATACAGGTCTACGCCCCAACCTCGGCACACCCCGACGATGAGGTAGAGACCATGTATGAGGATATCTCCAGAGCCATGCATGGTTTCAAAACTCACTTCACCGTTGTCATGGGGGACTTCAACGCGAAACTGGGCAAAGGAGACGAGGATGAGCTGCAAGTGGGGGAATTTGGAGTTGGACAACGGAACCACCGGGGTCATCTACTGGCCAGTTTTATGGAGAAGGAGGGCCTCTATATGATGAACTCCTTCTTCAAAAAGCGTGAGCACAGGAAGTGGACCTGGCAGAGCCCCGATGGTGCAACAAAAAATGAGATCGACTTCATCATGTCAACCAAGAAGCAAATGTTCAATGATGTCTCTGTGATCAATTCGGTAAAAACCGGGCGCAATCACCGCATGGTAAGAGGCACATTGAACATTAATATTAAGCTTGAAAAACTCGACTGATGAAGTCCACGCTCCGGCCAGCACAGATCCAGGTCCAAAGCCCCGAGAGCTTTCAGCTCGAACTCCAGAATCGTTTCGAGTGCCTAGGGAGCTCCGTGGATGAATATAGCAACGGGTTCGTGGAAGCTGTCCATACGGTCGGGTCTAAGTTTTTCAAGACCCGTCGTACAGATAGAAACAAAAAGCTCTCTGATCATACCCTCAAGCTTATGAAGGAGAGGCGTGAGATGATCCTGCAGTCTTCAGATGAGGCGTGCAAATACCGGCAGCTCAATAGACAGATTTCTAAATCCTTGAAAAGAGACCTCCGCCGCTTCAATACCGAGCGTATTAAAGACGCGATCGAGCGAAATAAAGGCTCCAAGGTGTTTTCAAGGGATCTGGCTATTGGGCAGAGCCAACTCACGAAACTGAAGACCGACGAATGCAGGATCGTATCCGCCAAACCGGGGCTTCTCAGGGAGATCGAGACATTCTATGGGCAGTTGTACACATCGATCAGCAAGCCCGTTGCGAGTCTAGCAAACGACCCAAGAGCTAGATTGACCCGACACTATACCGAAGATATCCCGGACGTCAGCCTGTACGAGATTAGGATGGCTCTGAAACAGCTCAAAAACAACAAGGCGCCGGGTGATGACGGAATTACGGCCGAACTCCTGAAGGCGGGTGCAAAACCGGTCCTTAGGGCCCTTCAGAAGCTGTTTGATTCCGTCATACTCGAGGGCAAAACGCCACAGGCATGGTGCAGGGGTGTTGTGGTACTCTTCTTCAAGAAGGGCGACAATGCCCGGTTGAAGAACTATAGGCCCATCTCACTTCTTAGCCATGTCTACAAGTTGTTTTCAAGAGTCATCACGAATCGTCTAGCGCGCAGGTTAGACGATTTCCAGCCCCCCGAACAAGCCGGATTCCGAAAAGGCTTTAGCACCGTAGACCACATACATACGCTGCGGCAGGTTATACAGAAGACCGAAGAGTATAACCTGCCTCTCTGTTTAGCGTTTGTGGACTACGAGAAAGCCTTCGATTCAATAGAGACTTGGGCTGTACTGCAGTCTCTCCAACGGTGCCAGATCGACTACCGGTACATTGAGGTGTTGAAGTGTTTGTACAAAAACGCCACCATGTCAGTCCGTCTTCAGGATCAGACCTCGAAACCAATCCTTCTCCAGCGCGGCGTGAGACAGGGAGACGTCATTTCTCCGAAACTGTTCACTGCTGCGCTGGAGGATGTCTTCAAGGTTCTGGACTTGGGGGGGCTGGGCATCAACGTTAATGGCGAGTACATTACTCACCTTCGGTTTGCCGACGACATAGTGGTCATGGCTGAGACCATGGAGAGCCTCAGTAAAATGCTCGATGACCTCAGTGGAGCTTCCGAAAGAGTGGGTCTTAAAATGAACATGGACAAAACCAAGATCATGGTGAATGCCCATGTAACACCCACTCCTATCAAGGTCGGAGACTCTACTCTCGAAGTTGTAGACGATTATGTCTACCTGGGACAAACGGTCCAGTTGGGTAGGTCCAATTTCGAGAAAGAGGTCAACCGTCGAATCCGACTCGGCTGGGCGGCGTTCGGGAAGTTGCGTGGTATCATCTCGTCCAATTTACCGCAGTGTCTCAAGACAAAAGTCTATGACCAGTGTGTGTTGCCAGTGATCACCTATGGGACCGAGACGTGGTCGCTCACAATGGGCCTTATCAGAAAGCTCAAAGTCACCCAAAGGGCAATGGAGAGGGCTATGCTCGGAATTTCCTTGCGTGATCACGTCAGAAATGATGATATCCGCAGGAGAACCAAAGTTACCGACATAGCCCGAAGAATTGCCAAACTTAAGTGGCAGTGGGCAGGGCACATTGCTTGCAGAACGGATGGCCGATGGGGCCGAAAAGTTCTGGAATGGCGACCGCGAACCGGAATACGATACGTTGGAAGGCCTCCCACTAGGTGGACTGATGACCTGGTTAAGGTTGCGGGAAGGCGCTGGATGCGAGACGCACGGGATCGGTCAATGTGGCGACGCCTGGGGGAGGCCTATGTCCAGCAGTGGACGTCTTTCGGCTGAAATGATGATGATGATGATAATAAATCTGTTGTTTCGTATTTTTTTAAATTCTGTATCCGACTGGATACGCGCTTGTCATCCGGTATCGGGCCGGATTGCAATTGAGCCGCCGAATAGGCCGGATACCGGATAGTTAAAGGATATCCGTCTAATCTAGAGATTACGACGATACCCTTTGCCAAGCTGTGATTGACCATACATTGATAGCTATTGTTATAATCGCGCCCTTCTCAAAACTATCAATGCAGCTGTACGCACTTAAATAAAATTTTCCCTCGTTCAATGAGTACAACGCGATTTTTTTCAAAATTCCCAGTTATTCTATAGAAAAGTCTAATCTAAGTTCATTACCTGTCATAAAACACGTCAACATTATACGGCATTGATTATTGAATCGATTGTACATAATATACTCAGACTGAGAATCGAATAAAAACCGGCAAGAAGCGAGTCAGTCTCTCCCACCGAGGGTTCCCTAATTTTTTGAGAATATTTTTTATTGGTCCATTTATAAGGGATTTTTTTTTGCGCCTGTAAAACCAAATTTTGCTTAAGGATTTTGATGATTAATGAAAATTGTGCAAGTTGCAGTAACATTGTTTTATTTTGCCTGTAATTTTCATTGATAAGAACTTCCATCAATTTCATTTATTTCAGAATTTTCGCTTTATAAAACTTCTTATGATATCTTTATTGACTTGTATTGTACGGAACCCTATATATCGATACTTTACCTGATACGGATAGAATCTATTGTTCAATTGTTAAAACTATATAAGATATTAATTAGTAATTAAAATGATGTCGACACAACAATTCAGATTACGGGGTTACTGTTGACCTAACTGGCTTGGGTGAACAAAAATTGTATAACAATGATTCCGATCTGGTTTTTGCTTGGTCTGGAGTTCTATTGTATGGATTAAGCTCAGATCCGGATAGTTAGTGTTGTGTTTTATACTGAAGAAAGAAAGAAAGGGTGTTTCCAGCAAATTACCAAGGGAGGGGGGAAGGGGAGGGGGGTGGGACAAGTTGTTATACCGGTATGAACGATTGGAAAAGTATGAATTTTAAACAGTCAAAAGCACATGAAGCTTTGCACTGGTAGTGTGAGTCTTACCCCTACAGCGATTAAGATAAAAATTGTACAAAGTCTAATGTGTAAAGTTCCACGAGCTTCTGACTGTTCAATAAATAAAATTTGTAAACAAATATATTAGAATTACAGAATAAAAAGAATTTGGGGCAAAATATAGGATAAAAGAATAATAAAGAATTATTAAAAAATTTGGAGACAATCAAGTGTCCATTGACAATTACAAGTTTTTAATAATAAAGTAGGTAGTCGGGTGATTTCTTTTTTGTATTAAGTTAATTAAAACACTATCTTCAGGGATTTTTTGTAAACTTCTCGGCCTCTTCTCTTCGTTATTATGAAAATCTTGTAAGGGTCGTTCTTCTTCTGCTTAGCGATGACCGTTTTGCGTAGTTGTGACGCATACTTTGTAATTATTGTATTTAAGATTTTTTTGTTATTTTTATGGTATGCGTCGTGCCTGGAGCAAATAAACAATTTTTCTTTCTTTCTTCTTTCTTTCAATAAGTATTCTCCGCGTAACTTTCGTGGCGAATTTTTTTTTAGAGTATTCTTCAAATAAATGGACACACGTTTAAGACGCTGTAAAAACAATAAGTAATTTTTGTATTATATATAAATCGGTGCAAAAACTGCAGAGATAATCTATTTTAAATTTTTGCGCCCATGAAAGTTACGAAAGACGTTGAGATTTTTTAAGCAAGATGGACACAATTGGAAAAACAGCCATGTTTGAGGTGGGGACACAACCTTCCGACTCGCTACATGATTGCGTTTGGGCGCTCCTTGTGGGGCTCCACATCGCTGCCAATGCGGTGAAGCAGTCGACTGCCTCGGACACCATGGCCTTTCTTGTAGTAAGAGTGCAGGTCGGATTGCGCGGCCCGCTAGCATTAATGATCTCATCCGTCGTGCCCTTGCCACCTGTCTTAGAACCCAATGACCTGGCACGCGTCGATGGTATGACCATAATGCCATGGAAGTTGGGTAGGTCTTTGGTGTGGGATGCAATTTGTGTCGACACCCTTGCACCATCCCATCTTCCTAGCACTGTGGGCTGCACTGGGGCGGCTGCTGCAGGCGCTGAAAACCTCAAACGGCGCAAATACGACAAATGTGTTTGAGCCGTTTGTGATTGAAACACTAGGGCCATGGGGTCCGAGTGCACACCTATTATTTCGGGATTTTGCCAAGCGGTTGGTCGACTCTTCACGAGACCAGAGGGCTGGCCTTTTTTTGGCCAAAGAATCAGCATTGCCATTCAACGTGGCAATATCCACGTTGAATGATTATTACACATTTTACATATATACATATTTTTATTTAAGTTTTAATATTAGTTTGTAAATAATAATGTACATATGTAAATAAATAAATGTTTACCATAAAAAAAAAAGATTATCTTATTTCGTATTTGTTTGGTTTAGATGCGACGAAGGTACGTGTTTCCTCCACTGACTGTGGATACCATAGACTAATATATATAGATTGGTGGATACTCTTTAGGGTATATATGTTCTGTGGGTGGATACACTCAACTGAGCGCCCGCGCAGCTAAAACGTGTAGCGATAAATTGGCGCTCTTGGAAGATAGGTGCAGTTTTGTTGCGCGCTCGCGAAACTATCAAAATCGTGTGACTGAGTCATAATGCCTATTAAGTATTGTAACTTAAGAGATAAAATTAATTTTCTTTGTTAATTATGATGCATAGTTAAACACTATTAATTTGAGGTACCTATTACAATATATGCTTATGAATTGAATACAAAAATTATCAAAGTTTGCCGGCAGCGCGAACAGAGTGTGACGCGCGAAGAACACCGATCTCGACATTAGTTTTTTTTAAAATAAATAGTTTAGATGGACTTAGGACTTTTGATTCCTTTGCATTTGGCTTTTTTAATCTCTAGGGGGGACAACTTTGGCCAACGACCCTTTGGCGACCCCCATGCTGTAGAATGGTGAGATCATGAAGAATGATGAGAATTTATAGTTATGGAGTTTAATCTGGAATATCTTAGTAGCATCCCGGCGTCTGAATTGTGCAGCATCTCGGTTGATGGCAATAGTATTACACGTATTTTTTTTATTTGTTATGGGTTTGCTCTTGACTCTAGTCTAGGTCAGTCTAGGTCAGAGGTGACAGAGACAGAGTCGACGATGGAGTGAGCTTACCCAGAAGAAGCCTGTTCACTCTAACTTTAAAGAGATTCGTATTGATTGCGTTCGGAAACACAGACGCAGGTAGTGAGTTCCATTCATTCGCTGTGCGCATTATGAAGGATGTTTGGAAGCGCTTGGTGCGAATTGGTGGCAACAAGGTAAGGATGGTAACTTGCAGTGCGTCTAGATGTCCGATGGTAGATGAGCTGGTGGGATGAGGTCGTGGAGTTCTTGAGCACAATCACCGAAATACAGTCTGTAGAAGACCGACAAGCAGGCAACCTTGCGGCGATGAGCCAAGCTGTGAAGCTTGGTATCCACTAGTTCAATGTCGCCGATGACCCTCTTGGCTCTGCGTTCCACCGAATCAAGCGCGGCAAGCTGATACTTTGCTGAGCCATCCTAAAGGTGGCTGCAATACTCCATGCAGGATCAGGATTTGAGACTGGATGTCAACTCCATGCCTAGAAGCTCGAGCCGATCAGTCACTGGAACAGACGCACCCCGAAAAGTAGGCGCCTGATCGAAAAGACTCCTTTTAGCGGTAAAAAGACACGCCTGTGTTTTGGTGGCGTTAAAAGAAACCAGATTGTCATCACCTCACTGGGAGACAAGGATTAAAGACAAATCTGTCCGCTCTACCATCTACATTAGAGATAACTGGCGAAACAAAGTTGTACCTGTCCATTACGAACAGTTCTCTCGCCCTTTGTGGAATACAGGCCTATGATGGTGTTATGTTAATATGGTAGTTGACAAAACATATTTATTTAGTCCATCAGTTAGATAACCTATACAGTGCATTGAAATATCGTGTGATTTCACGGTGTGCTACACTTTATACTGACAAAGTGACGTCACAAGCCCCCAATCCTGAACTTTGATGCGCTTTATCTTTGTCAATTTTTATTTATTTGATAAAGCAAAAAATACGAGTTCATTTTTATTTGATATTCTCACTGGCCTACTAATTAGAATTATCATTTTTAGGGATCCGTACCCAAAGGGTAGAAACGGGACCCTATTACTAAGACTCCACGGTCCGTCTGTCACCAGGCTGTATCTCATGAACCGTGATAGCTAGACAGTTGAAATTGTCACAGATGATGTATTTCTGTTGCCGCTATAACAACAAATACTAAAAACATAATAATATAAATATTTAAGAGGGGCCCCCATACAACAAAAGTGATATTTTTAGTTTTTTGCGATACTGGCACGGAACCCTACGTGCGCGAGTCCGACTCGCACTTGGCTGTTTTTTTCTACCTAGTAAATATCCCTATTATTTCAAAACACGATCACATAACATCTAACAACAATAATGATGACACAAACCAAAATTTCACTTGACCCGCCTGACATTTAGCTTTGTAATTAGATTATGAGCTAAACGATATATAAATATATATAATTATGAGCGAGTAGGTCACAGCCTTAAGGGCAGGCTTCAACATTAGACATCGTTCAGTACGAACTATTAAACATGATCTAATTTTGACCTATGAGTAAAAGCGTTGACTCATGCGCAGGTGACTTGATCGATAAGTATATTATTATGCTGTACTAGCACTCTGCCCGCGACTTCGTTCGCGTGATTTCGTTTATGCTATAAATGATATTCTTATATGCAGTTAGTGAAGGCGACCAAAAATTAGCTATTATTAAAACAATAAAAAATGAGTATCGTAGATATACAGGGTTTATTGGATTGGGACGATTCGTTATTTGACTTAAAGAATAATAAATTTTAGGTTACCGCCACAAAGTAAAATCCTCCCCTAAAAACTTATCAACCCCTTTTTGCCCCGTTGGGGGTCGAGTTTTGAAAAACCTAAATATGCTTTTCACTCTTTTCTTCTCTTTTTTATTTATCGTTTATGTTAATCAGATAGCGCAGTGAGATTCCTTAAAAAAAACTTTAAAACCCCTAACCCTATCTGGGAGAGAGTTTTAAAATGTTTTATGTAAATTTTGAGTATCAACCTTATCCCCAAGGCATTTGATTTTACATACAAACTAATTTTTACCCTTTTCAGCTCCTTAAAGGTTGAATGGCCGCAAAATTGTGCCTTCGTGCTCCCCTAGAACCCCAAGTCAAAAACGAAACCCTGCCCAGTAAGATTCTTACCTTGAATTAGTTTCGAAAAACTTATAATGACAACCTTTATTCATTATTGTATCCTTATGTTGGTATTTGCGCCAAGCTTTAAATTAATTTTTTGAAAAAATAAGATCCTTCAAAAAAAACTTTTAACACCCCGTAAACCGTATTTTGGGAGTAGATTAGTAAAACTAATAATGACAACCTTTATTGTTTATTTAGGTTGGTATTTATGTCAAGTTTCATGTTTATTTACCCAAGAAATCAGATTCTTCCATACAAACTTCAACACCCCCTAAATCATCATTTGGGCATAGTTTCGAAAAATTAATAATGACAATCTTTATTGTTTACTTAGGATGGTATTTATGACAACTTTCAAATGAATTAACCCAATAAATAAGATTCTTCAAAAACACTGTAATACCCCCTAAATCGTCTTTTGGGGGTAGTTGCAAAAAACTAATAACGAAACCTTTATTATTTATTGAGGTTGGTATTTATGCCAAGTTTCAAGCTTATTAACCGAAGATATAAGATTCTGCAAAACAATTAACATCCCCTAAATCATCTTTTGGGGGTAGTTTCGAAAAACTAAAAATGAAAGCCTTTATTGTTTATGTCAAGTTTCATGTTTATTAACTGAAGTAATAAGATTCTTCAAAAAAGATTTAACACCCCTTAATCGAATAATGACAAACAATAAGTTTATTTAGGTTGGTATTTATGTCAAGTTTCATGTTCATTTACCCAAAAAATCAGATACTTCCATACAAACTTCAACACCCCCTAAATCATCATTTGGGCATAGTTTCGTAAAATTAATAAAGACAACCTTTATTGTTTACTTAGGATGGTATTTAAGTAATAAGATTCTTCAAAAAAGATTTAACACCCCTTAATCGTCTTTTGGGGGTAGTTTCAAATAATAATAATAACAAACTTTATTATTCATATAGGTTAGTATTTGTAGCAAGTTTCAAGTTTATTGACCCAAGAAATCAGATTTTCCATACAATCTTCAACACCCCCTAAATCGACTTTGGGGGTTGTGTCAAAAGACTAATAATGATAACCTTTATTGTTTATTGAGGTTAGTTTTTATGTCAAGTTTCATGTTTATTAACCCAAGATTTAAGACACTTAAAAAAAAAATAACATCCCCTAAATCATGCTTTGGGGGTAGTTTCGAAAACTAACAAAGAAAGCCTTTATTGTTTATTTAGTTAGGTATTTATGTCAAGTTTCATGTTTATTGACCCAAGAAATCAGATTTTTTCATACAAAGTTCAACACCCCCTAAATCATCATTTGGGGGTAGTTTCGAAAAACTAATAATGTCAATCCTTATAATTTACTTACAATACTATTTGTGCTAAGTTTCAAGAATTTCGGCCGAAGGAATTAGATTTTTCATACAAACTTTCAACCCCCTTTTTACCCCCTTAGGGGTGGTGTTTGACAATGAAAGCCTTTATTTTATATTTAGATTGGTATTTATGTCAAGTTTCAAGTTTATTAACCCAAGATATAAGATTCTTAAAAAAAAAATAACATCCCCTAAATCGTCTTTTAGGGGTATTTTTAAAAAATATGAATTGCTACCTTTATTATTCATTTAGGTTAGTATTTGTGGCAAGTTTCAAGTTTATTGACCCAAGAAATCAGATTTTTCCATACAAACTTCAACACCCCCTAAATCATCATTTGGGGGTAGTTTCGAAAAACTAATAATGTCAATCCTTATCATTTACTTAGAATACTATTTGTGCTAAGTTTCAAGAATTTTGGCAGAAGGAATTAGATTTTTCATACAAACTTTCAACCCTCTTTTTACCCCCTTAGGGGTGGAATTTCGAAAAATCCTTTCTTAGTGCACACTTACGTCACTTGAGGAACCTTTCTGCCAAATTTCATGCTTCTAGGCGTAGCAGTTTTGGCTGTGCGTTGATTGATCAGTCAGTCAGTCAGTCAGTGAGTCAGTCAGTCACCTTTCGCTTTTATATATATAGATAGATTTAATTATTTAGAATGTCTTGTTTCAGGTAGATTGTTTTCGTTCTATCTTTGCGTGTGGTTTGGATTTTAGTTCCTATTTGACCTGTACAGCAAACTTGTGCGAGTGCAAGAAAGCTGCAGGATCCAAGACACTTTTTATCACAACCCCAATGAAATTCTAATCGGGTTTAAAGATACATTATTTAAAAAAAAAAAACATACATTGTTCACTTATCGAATAAATACATGACTAAGGTTAGTGTAGTAGTGTAGTTTTGTTTTCTTAATGTAGGTAGGTACGATGTCGACTATAGTGAGACTTTTATCATTAGCTTAGAAGTTTTGTGTTGTTTGTGATGTACTGTTTGAGTTTAGCTCTGTATAAATTAAAAGAAGATGTGTTCCTTATATCTGCTGGTAGATTATTATAAAGCTGGACGCCTTCGTATTTTATATTTTTCTTGGCATATTGCGTTCGCGGGGGACGCGTCTGTATTTGGTTAGGGTTTCTTTGGCTGTATTTGGATGTTTTGGACATCCCTAACTTTATACGTATTTTAACAAATACCTATGTCTGCTCGAAAACGTGAATAATGTTGGCGTTTATTATTTATTTATTAAAAATTCATGTAACATACAGGTACATATGCCTGAGGCTAAGGCATACTTTACCGGTCAACCGTGGGTGATAGAGAGTAAACATGGAAGTTGCATTTAACAAATGGAAATAATTATACTATTGAAGTCAAATTGGTAAATTGAAAGGTAATGCCATTAAACCATTACAACATATGTACTTACTAAAAATGCTGTATTACTTTTCAGAGTCTCCTTCTCAATCCAATAAAGTCGAAATTACCCCCGAGGTATTAACAGAAAGCTCAATTATCTACTAGAACTGCATACTTTTACAGAAAGAACAGTGACGTAATTCGTAACAACGGATCTTGCAGATTCATGGCTTTGTTTAATCGGAACAATTCTCATGAGATTGTGAGGTGATAACTGGCATCGGCGCAGGCGACGCGACGCTCGTAATGACGTTTCACGCCTCACGATCGAGATAAATAAACATTATTATTTTTACAAGCAGTATTATTAGTTAGATCTTAAAGTTATAATCATTTTGCACAGCGTTCTTAATCCTATCAAGATCATCTCAAGCCAAAGGCATCTGCAGGACATTGACCTCCCCCAAGAATCAAGGGACCAGTCCTTTACTGCTCGAATAAAAGCTTTTAAACAAAACAATTACACCAACTTCCAAAACAAAACACTACAAAGCCAAAAATAATTTTCTTTTCCGAAGACGGTGCCTTTGGTACCTTTGTTTTCCATTTTTCGACACCGACTTCGACAAAGAAAATTATTTTTTGCTTTGTAGTGTTTTGTTTTGAAAGTCGGTATGATTATTAAGTTAAAAAGTTTTTATTTATTTGGTAGGTGAAAAAAACTATGAAAATCATTTATAGCCAAATTACATCTCATGAAGGTTCTAATAAGCCGAAACACGGATTTCGGAGTTCCAGTTCCTTCCTGCTTCAACATCAGATCAGTTCCATAGATGATACCATTTTCATCAGTAGGTACCACCGGTAACTACCTAAATTTATAAGTATTTGATTCATCATAGTCGGTTAACTATTCGAGATATCTTATACCCGTGACATACTTAGCATTAAGGAGTTCCAGTCGCCATCTGTCGTCTTCTTCGTCAATTCCACTTCACCAAATGATATTTTCTGAGTGCAAATGATTGCATAATTGCATTGTTGATTAAAATACCAAAATTGCTATATGTATGCCTATAATATTTGAGGAGTTCCCTCGATTTCTCCAGGATCACATCATCAGATCCTGACATGATAACCAAGGGACCATCTGGGAAAACCCTTTCAAACAAATGAAGAACTTCCCAAATTGGTCCAGGCGTCTTTGAGAAACAGGAGAAAAAAAAAATGCCGACGAATTGAGAACATCCTCCTTTTTTTGAAGTCGGTTAAAAAGCAGCATAGGCTCACAATTTGTATCAAAACGCTCGGTCTTCTGTCTTCCGACTTCAATTTACAATCTCCTTCTTTTGCGTCTCTTCATCCTTTCCCCTACAAGGACCTCCATACAAAGAACCATCGTATCAATTTTCTTACGATGATCTTCAATTTCTCCGAAAATGTCTTCGTCCTTTTCTCGGGACCGGACATCATTATTCTCTATCTTATTATTTGTTTAAACCATAGAAATTATACAGAAGGATTGCACCTTCAGCCGTTTCGTTAAATGATCACGTTTTGAAGTCAAATGCTTTGCTATCTGAATTGAAAGCATAACGTGCATCCTTGGAGGATGACAAAATACTGGTTGAGATTTTTGATAATAAATATTCAGTTATATTATGGTTAATGGGGCGTGCAATCCAAGGCTGTAATTAAGGTTGCCCTAGTCGTCCACACGAACTATTTTGTGCGCGGGGTTAAAAATGTGTGCTATCTCATCCGACAACACTTGCGAAAGAAATAGATGCTGTGATGAGCAGTAAGAAACTAATTCGCGTACGAATACTCACTTTTGCAAATTTGTAGCGAAATGGATGATGATTTAGGACGAAAATGAGCGCACGAAATTTTATAGACAGTACCTTTGGGTATATTGGATATCATAAAAATACTACTAAATGTATCTTTTCAAAATAAAATTATTTGCGTTGTTGAACTACTAATCTATTCCTGTATGGTGACTGTTTTGCAATTTACCTTCTTCTTAAGGTATTTATTAGCGCCCAAAGATGCGTTAAAATTAGTGCTGAAATATGGAACTTGCGACGCTCATAACTTTCAAATCTATATTTTTTTACTTCTTTGTTTCCATACAGGGCTAGATAATGATGAGACAAATTGATATCATTTTTTATTTTGAACTTACACCGTCTAGCAGTGGAGTAATCGCCAGATTACGTTTGTATGGAGGAATAATCGACTAGGGCAACCTTAAGTAAAATATATAATATTTCAAATGTTTTAATGTTCGGGCAATCACAGGCGAAAACGAATCAATACTGCACACTCTTACCTCAGTTTCTGGAACATAAGTGATCGCAAAATGAATGTGCCAAATTGTCAAGATCGCGTAAACGGCTGTTCCTAATTGACAATAAATTTATTCAACCAATCACGCAGTTTACGCACGGTTTCAATTTGTCAGATTAATTTTAGGATAATTTTCATAACATAATTTGAGTAAAGGTAAGTGTTGAACAAGGGGATTTAAGTCTCAAGAATGGTCAGTTGTAAAGAAGTCCAAAAATATCTTTATCGTTACATTTTAAAAAATCCCTAAAATTGTTCCGTAGAGGGTCAGTTAAATATTTCCCAATTTTTATTATTGCTCTCAGATTAGAGTTGTAAAAAAATTATTTTTTATTTTTTCTTAGATGAAAAAAAAACGTTTAAAAAAAGCATGAAAAAAAAAACCGTTTTTTCTGGCGTATGTTTTTTTCTTGAGTACGAAAATAAAAATATTTCAAGGCGGTTATCGTATATAAGTTAATTTTTTTCTTTAATTAGAAAGTACCATTTGTTTTTTTTTTTTATAATTATATAAAGTAATTTGCAACATCCACTGAAGTTTACTATTTACGGACGGGGATTATCCTAATTAGAAAGAAAAGATGATTCTGATTGTAATAAATAAAATATTTTCTAAGTTCATAAAATAGGTTTTTAAACATAATTTGACTTTAATTAAAAACAAACACAACAACCAAATTCAGTGTTTCACTTTTACTGAAAAAAAAAACGAAATGTAGAAAAAAACGACGGTACCAAGGTTTTTTTTCATGTTTTTTTTTCAAACTTGTGAAAAAAAACATTTGTTTTTTTTTTTTCAATTTACATCTCTATCTCAGATAGTAGCCGGAAGGCCTTAAAAACTATTAACCGAATAACATCGTTTAATAAAGAAATGTTAACAATAAGTATGTCGTGTAATGTTTCGGCACTAATTGTGACCCCGTCTAACCCGTCAGGGGTCATAAGCATGATTTAATGTACCTATCTACAACACAATGTGAATACCAAAAGCATTGTAAATGCTTTTTTACAAAACTTTATATTTTGCCTTCGATACTAAAAAGTGTACGGATTTATAAAACAACTAGCTTCTCGGCGTCGCCTGTGTGAATGTCGAAAATTATCCCGAGAGAACATATTAAATATCCTAAGTGCTATTCCTGACTATAATCTATCTCTGTGCCAAATTTCTGCCAGATCCGTCCAGCGGTTTGAGCGTAAAGAAGCAACAAACACAACTTATAACAAACACACTCACAAACTTTCACCTTTATAATATTATAATGTGATTAGTATCATTAAAAATCAACATTATATTATTAACATTATGTTATATACCAAAATTGGCATGTAACCTTTTAGTATTATCTCCGATTTTTGACCCTAGTATCGATCGCAGTGTATGTTAGGGCAAATTGGTAAAACAATCACTGGCACGGAAACATAAAGAATGTGTGTCAGAAGCAAATTCAATCAATCAATCTTATTATAGACGCAGTAGCTCCTACGTTACGCTTACGAGTCGCAACTTCAATTACCACGATTAAATTGTTATATGACCTACAGAAGATCTTTCCGTGTTTAGCTGTTTCAATAAGTGATTTGTCTACACACGATAGCGCACAACTACATGTTCAGATAACGTTTTATTAGGTACTAGCTGTCCCACGCGGCTCCGCTCCCGTCAACTGGCTACATACTTACCCATCTATCCTACCCATAATACCCTACCTACCCTACATACATGATTGTTGCGTAACTTAAACAGTTTACGCAGCGCACGCAACGGATGCTCTCAACAGGAATATTTTTCCCGTTTTTGCTACATTTTTCAATTATGCTCCGCTCCTATTGGTCGTAGTGTGATGTTATATAGCCTATAACGGTCTTCGATAAATGGGCTATCCAACACAATAAGATTTTTGCAATTCCAACCAGTAGTTCCTGAAATTAGCGCGTTCAAACAAGCAAACAAACAAACAAACTCTTCAGCTTTATAATATTACTAGCTTCTGCCAGCGGCTTCTCCCGCGTGTTTTACATATAAACCTTCCTCTTGAACCACTCTATTTATTAAAAAAAACCGCATCAAAATCTGTTGCGTAGTTTTAAAGATCTAAGCATACATAGGGACAGATAGCGGGAAGCGACTTTGTTTTATACTATGTAAGGATAATGATAATAGTATAGATTTAAGTGATCAGTTGACAGAAAAGTGGCCAATACAATATCTCACAGAAAGCGCCAAAACCCAGAGGTCAAATATATCACAATTTACTACAATTTGTCATTATGGTGTTTACGCATTGCGTTGCATGAACTTGACCTTATTGTGGCTTATTTGATGGATCTTCTCATGTTTAAACTTAAGTGGACAGTAGATAACCACCAAATTATTGTACGTATGCGAAATATGAATGAGATGTCCCGGAGTAGGTACCACAGACTTTCGCGTATTGAGTATTCTGTGTTCGTCTAATACTTAATCTAAGTGCAGAGGGTCAGTGTGATATGCATGCTCTCAGCCACAAATCATCTTACATCACATCGTTTGACCTAAACCCCCTGACAATACTACTTTTTACAAGTTGGGGTCGGCGGCAGACCACACAGGAGATTGTGATCGAATCAGAAATGTAGAGATCCGCAAGAGAACCAGTGTTACCGATATAGTTCAAAGAATTTCCAAAAGTAAGTGGCAGTGGGCAGGGCACATTGGTCGCAGAACGGATGGCCGATGGGGCAGAAAGATTGTGGAGTGGCGACTGCGAACCGGAAGACTTTGCGTTGCTAGGCCTCCCACCAGGTGGACCGATGACCTGGTAAAGGTTGCGGGGATCCGCTGGATGCAAGACGCACGGGACCGGTCAATGTGGCGACGCTTGGGGGAGGCCTATGTCCAGCAGTAGACGTCTTTCGGCTGATATGATATTGATGATACAGAAGATGGCAATTGGATGTCTTCCTTAGGAATTAGTAGAAAGTGTTGTTTTACCGAGAGCGATGGCAAGAATGGAGGAAAGCTTTTTCCTAGCACTAACTCACTACCTACATGCTATAATAATATAATAACTAACTTTGAGTGACGCGGCAGAATTGGTCCCAAGTGTCTGATCTAAATAGTTATTTGTTTCTGTAACGAAAACTATCGCAAAATTTGTGTGGCAAATTGTTCAACACACGTTAGCCGTCATTACTTTGAAGCATAGTAACACAATCGCATCACTTGACTCGTGTTTTATTTGTGACTAGCTTCTGCCAGAGGCTTCGCCTGCGTGTATTATACATATATACCTTCCTCTTGAATCACTCTTTATATTAAAAAAAAACCGCATCAAAATCCGTTGCGTAGTTTTAAAGATCTAAGCATACATAGGGACATACAGCGGGAATACTATGTAAGGATAAGGATAAGGATGCCTCGATAAACCATTTCATTTAGAAACCGGGTATAGTGGTATTACGAACAATGTATTTCTAATTAAACGACACGTAGGTACATTGACCCCATTTATCTTGATTCAATCTCTATCTCTCATGTTTCTTTTTTTAATTAACCTCACACGATGCTTCGCAAATTGAAGCATCTCAGTGCAAAGTTGAACGTCTGTTGCGAAATATTCATCCCGTTTTGTGTTCGTTTGAGTACTGTAGTATTATATTATCTGTGGTTTGAGTAATAAATAGACGAGCATGAACAGTCGTTGCCAAATTCTGACGGACGTGAAACTATTTGTATTTAAAGTTAGATACCTACAATATGGTAGATGCTCGTCTTGCTTTTGTTATTGACTTGCTGTATATTGTTGGTACTTGGGTCTGAGGTAACAGATTAGGGAGTGTATAATCTAGATTTCAGGCTAGAGCCTTATTTTAAACGCGAGAGCAGCCTTTTTTACAAATTAATACTTTGTTAGATTTCGTTACTGTATTTTTGTTTAAGCTCCTGCACTGTTCTTAAATCTAAACTAAAGTGCCTAGGCATAGATATAACATTGTTGGTTTGTTTGTATTAATTATTTATCTGGAGGAACTCGTCCAATTATAAAATAAAAGTCACTTATCACGGGTAGAATGCTACACTATATCGCTGAGTGCTTTGAGCTTAGTCCCAAATTTTATTGTTAATTGGGGGAAACCATCAAAACAAAAGCAACCTAGGCTTCAACGCTCCACACCTCCGCATGTGTAGAAGCTATAATAGTTTGTGTACAACACCAGATACTGACTTACACGGTGATTCACTGAATATGTTTAGAAGAGCAATCTCGGAGGTACGGGAGTGCGCAAATACTTCAACTTAGTCTAATTACGAACATAATTATACATCCTACTTCTTTTTCTTTTTTTATTCTGTCTGTTTTTCATTTTTTACGTTTTTATTTACTATGTTTTTTAAGTTTAGATTCATATTTATACCAGCATCTTTACTTTTTCTTTGTTTACTACAAACTGTTTTGTATGTAATGCTGATAGTGTACCTTATAATAAATAAACACGCCTGTACTTTTTGGGATAGACTAGGGAGTGTGGGTTTTTTACCGTATACAAACCGTGACTACTTAAAATACCACCCCGGAAACCGCTCTGTGCAACGCCTGTTAGAGGATATCCCTAATCTACAGAGTATTAGGACACAGGCCTACTTTTTTAGGGTTCCGTACCCAAGGGGTAAAAACTGGACCCTATTACTAAGACTCCGCGGTCCGTCTGTCTGTCTATCTGTCTGTCAGTCACCAGGCTGTATCTCATAAACCGTGATAGCTAGACAGTTGAAATTTTCACAGATGTGTTTCTGTTGCCTTTATAAAAATAAATACAAAAAACAGAATACAATAAATATTTGAGTGGGGCTCCCATACAACAAACGTGCATTTTTTGCCGTTTCTTGCGATAATGGTACGGAACCCTTAGTGCGAGAGTCCGACTCGCACTTGGTCGGTTTTTTTAATTAGCAGAATATATACATCCCTGAAATATTTACAAAGTACCTTAGTATATAGAGCAAAGTTCGGCAAAGTTCGTAGTGTCATAAATTTTAAGGAGAGTCACGAAAGAATGGAATAAATTGAAAACAATCTAATTTAATTGTAACCTTTTCTTTTTTACAAGCTTTTATTTTTAGGGTCAAATATTGCAACTGAATGTTAAAGCAGTTATCCGCCACCGATTCAGATTAAAAGTTGCATACACGTTTAGTTTGGATGACAATGCATGGTTAGCTAAGTGACGTCATTATAAATCCAATATGGCGGATGGCCCAAGATGGCGGACTAGTTATTTTGTGTGCACTGCCATGATATGGGTTTCAAATGAAAGGGTTTGCTGAGAAGAATACGAAAAAAGCTTGTTTTCAAAAAGAATTTTAATGAAAAATTTTAACTTAAGCTTTCTATTGATTTGTTCCATTTTATTTACGTCACTCCAGTTTGCAAGCTGTGCTGGTGGCCCAATTTTCCGAAGGCTCCTTCTAGTTGTCATTACGTCACTGGCAGTGTCATCTCAACCTCTTACAACATGCCTTCTAATCCAATCGAATAGTATGTGCTTAGTATGTGGCTGAAATCAATAATGCTTAGAAAAGTTACTTACTGAAACCTGACTATTTTTCCAAATCATTAGTCAGATTTTATAGGTTTCTGTAATCTTGGATCTATTAGCTCGGTTACAGATTTTCTTCTTCAAGGCATAGATTAAATATAAATTTCGCTCAATGATTTTTGTATTCCAAGAAGACCTACCATAAAAATAATTAATTATTTTGAGCCACAAGACTTCTCTTTTGTGAGAGTGCAGCGTGCTGAAATCTACAACGCGGGCCGAGTGCGGCTGTCTGGACTACTTCGAACTTTTAGTTCTCGGAATCGGTTTCCACACGACATTTGCTCTTGTAACTGTAGATTACTCATTAAATTCAATTTGTAATCACTATTTACCAATTAAGGTACACAATAAACACAAGGCATTCAGGTCTTCAAAATAGAGCCTGAAATATTTAGTTCACATTAGCAAACTAGTGCATCTCCACAGATGTTCGTACATGAATGAGTTGCACGTTGCATACGATTGCAGGGCTTGCATTTAGAAGGCGCTGAATAGGCCTGTCTCCTTTGTAGTGATCAATGAACATAATGTCGGGGTAATGTGTTTGGTACACATTTAGTGTGTTAACATACTCATGTTCATAACTAAATTCATTCCATTAAATTTTATTCGTAGTCTGTGACTCATAGACGTGTTTTGCTTATGGTTCTATTTTCTGTAGAAAAATTAACGCATAGAAGTCGACTGGTGGCAAAATCAATTTCTTACTTTTGTGCAATTTAGGTTTATGAGAGGTACCTACAGTTTTTTATTAATTAAACTATAGGCAAAATATGGATAGAAATATAAAATCTTAGGTAGAGCTTATTCATAAGCACTTATAATTATTTTTCGAGTAATGCAATTAACAGTATGGCTAACACAAAGGTCCTGCGTGGTGGATGTCGACAATCTGTGACCCAGCCCATCTCTTAAGGCGCAGCTACCCCTCAGTAGCTGATTTTAAAATGAGAATTAGAAGAATTAGAAGTTAGTCGTATTTTTTTGTAAAAGGTATATGTTACATTGGATCATTTTATCAATTTAATCTAAGAAAATTTTGGGATTTATTCGTATAGCAACACAACAGTGAAATTAATTTGTAAAGTTATACTTCACGGACAAAAAAAACGACACTCGCACCAAAACCGCCGCGCGTATTTTAATGAAATTATCACCATCTCAATAAGACAATATTATCTACGTTTTGATCTGTGGCTTATTTTTTAAGTCATAGAATCATACGGAAAGTACAAACAATGGATTTTGGGTCGCGCGAGTGTGAAACTCATCAGAAAGCTTACAGTCACCCAAAGGGCAATGGAGAGCGCTATGTTCGGAGTTTCCTTGCGTGATCGAATCAGAAATGTAGAGATCCGCAAGAGAATCAGGGTTACCGACATAGCCCGAAGAATTGCCAAACTTAAGTGGTAGTTGGCAGGGCACATTGCTCGCAGAACGGATGGCCGATGGGGCAGAAAGGTTCTGGAGTGGCGACCGCGAACCGGAAGACGTTGCGTTGGAAGGCCTCCCACCAGGTGGACCGACGACCTGGTGAAGGTTGCAGGGATACGCTGGTTGCGAGAAGCACGGGACCGGTCAATGTGGCGACGCTTGGGGGAGGCTTATGTCCAGCAGCGGACATCTTTCGACTGATATGATGATGATGATGTGTGTGAAACTAGTGTGCGTTTTATTCCCTCAAGGTCGCTGGCGACTGTCGTCGTCTTAAAGAGGCATTCCGTTTCTCAGCAATGGAAACATAGGTTCACCGGTAGGTGAACCACCATAAGAAATGTATGAATACTTATTACAGTTAATAAAGCCGAATTTCACAAGACAATCATAAATATAGAGTATCTAATACTCATTAAAAGAGATCTAGAACTTAATCGATACATTCGATCGGATTGCACCGCGATGTCGTCGGAATAGCCGCCAATCTGTAGAAAGTACCGGGTATCATTTCTAATAGCCAATCTTAGGATCTTATCTAGGATTCAGATTGCGATAACTTCGCTATTGAGACAATGAGATGACAAAAAAGATGTGTCTCTATTATACAACTCGGGGCAACGTTTCGAAATTGCAAGCGAAGATGAACTTAGAATTGATACTGTTCACAATTTTTCAAATTCGAACCTGTTTAACCCTGGTTGCAAGCCAAGAGTAAAGCTAAGTTTAATTTAACTCACATAGCGTACAGGTATTAAAGAAAGAAAGAAAGAAAAGAAAGAAAGGAAAGAAAGGAAAGAAAGGAAAGAAAGGAAAGAAAGGAAAGAAAGGAAAGAAAGGAAAGAAAGGAAAGAAAGGAAAGAAAGGAAAGAAAGTAAAGAAAGGAAAGAAAGGAAAGAAAGTAAAGAAAGGAAAGAAAGGAAAGAAAGGAAAGAAAGGAAAGAAAGGAAAGAAAGGAAAGAAAGGAAAGAAAGGAAAGAAAGGAAAGAAAGGAAAGAAAGGAAAGAAAGGAAAGAAAGGAAAGAAAGGAAAGAAAGGAAAGAAAGGAAAGAAAGGAAAGAAAGGAAAGAAAGGAAAGAAAGGAAAGAAAGGAAAGAAAGGAAAGAAAGGAAAGAAAGGAAAGAAAGGAAAGAAAGGAAAGAAAGGAAAGAAAGGAAAGAAAGGAAAGAAAGGAAAGAAAGGAAAGAAAGGAAAGAAAGGAAAGAAAGGAAAGAAAGGAAAGAAAGGAAAGAAAGGAAAGAAAGGAAAGAAAGAAAGAAAATAAAGAATAGAAAGAAAAGAAAGAAAGAAAGAAAGAAAAGAAAGAAAGAAAGAAAAGAAAGAAAAGAAAGAAAAGAAAGAAAAGAAAGAAAAGAAAGAAAAGAAAGAAAAGAAAGAAAAGAAAGAAAAGAATATTTATTTGTGACCCGCACAAGAGACTCTAGTTAACCAAAACACAAACATTAATATAAATAACCCCGTGCGAGACCAAAAAGGCCAATGATACATAGGTGCAAACCGCAAACCAGCTTCAATTTAGGTACCTCAATTACATGAGACTAATTTGAGATGAACGATCCATGGTCTGAGCACACAACACAGTCACACCAACGAATATTCACCATTTCACCAACGATTGATTCTCACTAGAATGACCATCAACCTGAAAATCAATAGAAATGTGTAAACGCTCCAGCTGGTTGCTTTTCTTTATGTCGTCTTTGGATCCTGAATAGTTTAATATTGATCTTGTGCTTATCGTAAAGTCTGACAATCCGACGTGAGAACTTTTTTGTCCATAATACATAATTGCTTTGGTCCAGACACCACGACTTAGTAACTTTTTAAATTACCCAATGTTAAAATCTACTCGCTAGTTTAAATTTTAAGTTCTGGTAACTATTAATTCTTGTGTGTAACCGCAACAATAAAATTAACAATTAAAAGTTTGACCAGCAGAAAGTTACTGTTGGAAGTTTACCGACAAACCACAGGTATCGCAGAAGCTAAGCTGACCTAGTTTACAAAACTTTGCCTAGGTACGTTTGGTCGTTTGCAAATCGTACGCATCCCTTGGTAAGCGGTGGTGGTTGCTATAGCAACGGTGATAAAAGCCTGCGCGGGCGCAGCATGCCACAGTCCGCGCTCTCGCGCAAGCGCTCCGTACGCACTCGGTGAGTTCTTTTTTTTCTGAAAATAGTTCGTATTTTGAAGTGAGCTGAATCTTTTGACCGGATAATTTTGGGATGGTCTGGTTTCGTTATTTTTGAAAGGATTTTCTGTGGTGGAATTTTGTGTGGGTCAATTTTGATGGTGCATTTTGCCATTACATTTAATATTCAGACATTATTTTAATTCAAAGTTATATGTAAAATTATTGTGTGTAAAAGATAAAGATTCAAAATAAAATTTATAAAATACCACGCGCCGCCCAGCTTTTTCCGCCCGCCCGTAATTTTACATACTATTTGATTTTTAACATATTTTTTAATTGCATACTGAGGATTTGTAAATCTATGTAAAAGTACATTGTATTAAATTTGTATAGTATTCTTATTATGTAGATATTCAGAATAAGTTAATAAATTAAAAATAATGAACCCTTTGTGATACTAAAGTTGTCAAAAAATAAAAGGCCCGTTTTGACAACTATAAAAATACTTTATAATAATTAAACTTGATGCTTGCGAATGATACTCGTTGTCATAGTGTATATGTTTAGTTAGTGTTATGTGTATATAGGGTAACATAGTAATACATTAGGATTATGAATTTGATTTTTATTTTTTTACGTAGAATGTTATCGCGGCATGTAAAATGAGAAAAGTCAACGGGCTTCTTAGATTGTAGCGACTTTAGCAGCTTAGAATATATTTAAATTTAACCTTATTATAATTTTAATTTCGAAGTGACCCTAAGGCCTTAGCTAAACCTTTACATTTTTTTTATTTGTTTGGAAATGGCCCGGACCACGGCTATCAATTATTCTGTGACTGAGCTTATTTAACTAATTACCAACAAAAATAAAAATATGGTTTTACCTCCAATGATCATGTCACCATTAATAATTAAACAATATAGTCGATCTAAGGACCCAAAGCGCGAATTGAAGTTTAAAAAAAAACTTAAATCCTTTTTAGAACCTCTATAGTAGAACTAGATAAAGTATTATACCCGATAAAGCAAATATGTATTAGCAGAAGATAATTATTTGTTGCATATGGCTACTAACTAAGTTCATAAGTTTCATCTATCCATTACATAGTCTTTGACCAAATATATTATTGGGGCGCCTTCCAGTCTAACAGAATTCAGATATATGCCTACTGGTTTTGCATAATGATTTTAAATAAAGCAATTCTATCTGACCTCCAAAGTCCGGTAACTGGGTAACACAAATTTCCGTGCATTCAAGCGTTTTGCAATTTTTTATCCGTGGTGCTAGGCAACTGGGCATATCCCAGTTGTAAACGATTCTTTGTTACTATTGGGCTTGTTTGTTCTGTCTCCTGCTTGATATGGAGGGAAGTGGTTTTTTTTTTTTTTTTCTTGTCCTCCGCTATTCTTTTCTGATTAATTTCGTTGCGTGATCCAAGACAGTTAAGTTCATTCTCCGGGACTTCGTTGAGCTTCATTGCCTCGGCGCTTTTCTGGTGGTGGCCACTGTTGATTCTGGCTTTCAGGAGTTACAGTGGTTTGGGAATAGTGCGGAGGGATTGTTAAAAATTAAAAAAAACTGGGTAACACGATACCTCTTGCTGGCGACAAATTTCAGCTATTTGAATACCCGTAACGACTGTCAAAAGTATTTTTAGTTTTTTATTTGTTCGCTCACGCTTGACTAAGTCGTCTTACCTAGTACCGTACGCTCATAAATCGCCCTAAACAAATCTGAGATAAATTCTCAACAAAACGGCTTCCACACCGACACCGTATTACAATAACAATAATAATTAAATCGGCAACAAAAACTACAATCTCATACCGACACAATGTCGCCAGCATTCTTTTCACATTGATAGTTTTTCCGAAGCGTGGTGCGCTTGCGCCGGTGACAATGACAGGTTTTTCTTGCTAATAATATGTATGAACAATCGAAGCATTGCACTGTTCGGTGGCGGTTTCAGAGATCTGTGTATTGTTTTAAATTGAAATAACTGAGATTAGATCTTGGATAATTGGTTAAAGGTTCATAAAGTTTTAGGTCAGCATTGCGATATTAATTTATTTACTGCAAGCGCACTTAATAGAAACAGATTTGAAACGGACCGTACTCAGTTACTGTATTTCCAGCACCTTTGCTTATTTTGATGCCGATAAGCCAAAAAGCTATTGAGTTAATGAAAACCAAGGTTTGCTCTTAATAAGAGGAAATATGGGCAGACAGCACCGACTGAATTTCCTTAATAAAAAGAAAATGAAAGATATATACTAAGCCACTAAGTTTTCTTTTTTGATGATACATTATCTTTAGAAGCACTAGAACCCTCACAAAATGATCAAAATTGCGCTGTCAACAGCCCGGAGCCTTAGTATACACATATGACAAATACAAATGAAAAAAAAACTTTTTACAAAAAATACAACCGACTTCCAAATAAAAAACAAAAAAGTGAAAAATAACTTCAATTTCGGAAGTCGGTGTTCTTGTTTTATTTTCTTCGTTTTTTGACACCGACTTCCGAAATTTAAGTTATTTTTCACTTTTTTGTTTTTATTTGGAAGTCGGTTGTATTTTTTGTAAAAAGTTTTTTTATTTTCACTTTTTAGTTGTGCTACACAATTTATATAGGCTAGGTACCAAAGCAACTTTGCAGTCAAACTTGTATTTAAAAAAGAATATAGGTTTGAAAGCGTTGAAAGACTGAAAAAAATATGGGCGAAGAAACTAAAAGAATATATTTATGCCCATAGTGAAACCAGAATAGATTTACCCAATAACATGAAACTTAAACAAATTCGGTCGAATAAGGGTATACCAAGGTGAACTGTTTACACCTGCGTACCCCTTTAGAGCGTACTAGTGTAATGTTATGTTATGAAATGGTGTAAACAATAAACATAAATGCGATTGCAGCTATCCCGAGTGATTTGCCGTCATTTATTGAAGAGTTCTGATGTGTATCTCCGAAGTTCTTTATCAGATCTTGATGAAAATTAAATGGGACCACATGACAAACACCAGCTTTCAAATAAAAAAAGAATCATCAAAATCGGTTCACCCAGTAACAAGTTCTGAGGTAACACACATAAAAAAAATACAGTCGAATTGAGAACCTCCTCCTTTTTTTGAAGTCGGTTAAAAAGGGAAACATAGGGGCTTAGTATATATCTTACTTTTCCAGTTTATGGAATATCTTTTAAATTGGTCAATATTGTAGGAGGAAATAGACAAGAGCCAAACCACGATTTATGACTTTTTACTAAGGAAATTCAGTCGGCGCTCTCAATCCGGAGGTACTTACTAAGATTTGTACTAATTCATTTATAGACCTCAAATACAATATGGTAACAGATGACATACGTATGGTGGACAAGGGAGAGGGACTCCTTCGACCAGTAGCCTAATTACGTAAAGGAATTCGGCAAGACAAAGGGTTTGACCTCACGAAAGAGTATAACAAAAAAATTTGGACGCTTTCATTGGTAAAGATATTCTTTTCGAAAGAGGCCAAGAATTTTTGGCAATACCTAATAATTTTAAGAGGATTTGTCATACTCTTTCATGGTGTCAAACCCTTTGCCTAGCCAAATTCACTTACGCAATTAGGCTGCAGTAGTGGGACATCATAACAGGGTCATTACACAAATAAATATAAATAGCCTTTATTTTCCACACAAAGTACTTTAGGTAGTGTTATAAAAAGTACATTATTTAATGTCGTGGTGGTCCAGTGGCTAAGACCTCGCCTCTCGTGCCTGAGGTCGTGGGTTCAAATCCGGACAAGTACCAATGTGACTTTTTTAAAATTCATAAATACTTTATAAGTTTATCTTGGACATCGCAGGCAACGTTGAAGGAAAACATCGTGAGGAAACCCATAATTTTTATGTAACTTCAATAGATTTCTCAGCGCACGGCAAATAATGAATTTTATAGGCAAAAATTTGCTACTTTGGATTAATTACATTATTGCAATTTTCTTAAGGATTTGTAATTTCATTCGAAAATAAATTATAATGTATGATACTTGTTGATAATTTAGGTTTTTTTTGGTGAAAAATAGTTAAAATCGGTCCGGTCAGTTTCGGAGCCTATTCGGTACAAACAAACAAACCTTTCCTCTTTATCATATTATTATATCATATATATTTATATTAATATATATTATGGTATAGATGTAAGTCTGAAATAGCCAAGTCAGAGGCCTGTGGGGTTCCCAGAGGCGGCTTAATTAACTCTGACACCAGAGGTGCCCGAAAAAAATCCAAAAATCCTCGCACGAAAAAAAGAAGAAGAAATGTTTAAAATATATAAACTATGGGTTAATTAATTTTTGGCCTAAGGCCACATCATTCCATGCTGTGCCCTGCCATTAATCTCGTTCTTAGACCGATAAGAATATAAAAAATAAGACTAGCTTTTTCAGCAATTAAGTGAACAAATTATAGACAGAACCACTCATTAAGCTCGCTCTTCACGTTTTGCTCATGAATGCACGTTAGTACAGTAATTGCAGCGTCAGTTTCACACACTTTGTTTCCGCCGCAACTGAGCCCGACTTATCTGTTCAGTCGGTCATTTCCGCAGAATATAGGCTTCTTTATTACGGGTGATCAGTTTGTATTTCAGAAGGCTGTTTTTTGTAACAATATTAGGTTCCTGAAATTTATTCTGAGCTATCTAGGACAAAGACAGTAGTTTCTGTGTGATTGGCTAGCTAACCGACATTTAGCTAAAGTTAAACTATTACTTATTATATTATAAAAAAGTAAAATTGTTTGTTTCTTTATATGTTTGTTAAAAAGTAATATCTTGAAGTATTTATCCGATTATAAATATAAATTGATGGAATATACTGCTTGTTAAATGAACTACCGACGGTTTCTAAACACTCGATTCGTAATCGACGAATAATCGCCTGTTATCTGCTGTGATTGGCTGTTGAAAATTCAATCAACCAATAACAGCAGATAACGCGTGCTTTACAATTTATCACATTAATTCGGAGACAATTTAGCGGTGAGAAACCCGGTCCTATGGTCCCCGTGTGAGAGTCTGTCTCACGGGAGCGTAGTCGGTGAAAAAAGATAGAGAATAAAATAAGTTCAGCTAAATAAGTTAATAAACCACACTTTGGCAGTATTATGTTGAGATTAATTTAGATTAGAGATTTTTTGTAATTGTTCGACTACTATCTAAACTTGGTAGTAGTAAAGACGCAGTAGCCGTTAAATTTAGGTCATTTACCCCCAGTTTCCCAGCTCTAAATTATCGGGGAATAAATGTGACAAATTGTCAAGCACGCGTTATCTGCTGTGATTGGTTGAATTAATTTTGAACAGCCAATCACAGCAGATAACGCGTGCTACTGTATTGGTTAGGCTACTAGCTATAGTGGTTAGGCTACTGTATTTCTTAATCACTAATACGAGTCTTATATAAATTCGAATCTAAAAATAAATTATTCAAGACCAATTAATACTCTGACACGGTCAATTATTTATATTAGACCTATATGATCGCGTGATATTATTATTTAGCAAATATACAACTTAATATAATTTCTAGGACAAGGGGATGCCATGCTAATTTGTCATACCCACTTACTCTTATATATTGTAACTCTCTAACTGTAGGTAGGTACATAATTAGAAACTCATAATTCAGTTGAACAGTATATTGCTTGTATGATATTAAATAACAATCCGATATATGAAAGGTCAAGTGTGGTAGGTGTTTAATTAACAAGAAAGCTGAGTAATTAAGTAACTACTAAAAATAATTTCCAAAAATATATATAAATTGATTGAGAGAGCAGTGGTGGTGGAGTTATGAATATAAATGTGGATGGATGGAGAGGAAGAGGAAGGCCAAAGAAAAGATGGATGGACTGTGTGAGGAGTGATATGAAGGAAAGGGAGTCAGTAATAGCGTGACAGGGGACAGAACGGTATGGAAGAAGAAAACGTGTTGCGCCGACCACAAGTAACATGGGATAAGGGCAGGAAGATGATGATGATTGAGAGAGCAGTGGTGGCCTATTGGTAACGGCCGCGACTAACAAGTTGCAGGGCGTGGTCAAACCCAGGCAGGCGATATACTTTGTGTAAATTATTACATCACCACTGCTCTCAAAATGGTGAAGGAAAACATCGTGAGGAAACCGGCATGTCTTAGAATCAAAAATTCGAAGACATGTGACATCCACCAACATGCACTGGGCCCGCGTGATGGATTACGGCCCATAACCTCACACAGAGCGGAGGCACGGAACGCTAGTCTAAGTGCGGCAAAGGGGTCCATATATCCTATCCTATCGTAACATTGATTTTTGACTGCAGCATTGATGAATTCTAACATCAGCAGATTTTGAAAGCTGATTATTTAATAAATGTATATTGTTTTTGTATTTAAACATGCTCAAATGATTTGCTCGACAAATAATTGTTGGGATGAAGCAAAAACACCGATGGAAATTGAAGGTACCTATCGCTAATAAGGATATTGCTCAGAAGTTGGACCGGTCTAAATCGACCATAAAAAATGTTGATATGCTGGCCAAAGATCTGCCTCAAAAAGTTTGTATCTCTCAATGTATTCCTAAATTTTACACACGTGTAGCATAGATAAACTCTTTACTACTGAAAATCAATTTTGTACGGAAATTACTGCGTAACTGACCTGCCTTATTTAGTTATAGTTGACCCAGTGATTCATGAGCCCAATGCTACTTGCGTGTGTGTTTGTGAAGTGAGCAAAAAACTATCCGTCTTATAGCAAATGTTGAATGTTTTTTGCCTCTTAACCTTTAATTGAATGAAAAGAATTGAATTACGTAGTAGCAACTAGCTTCTGCCCGCGGCTTCGCCCGCGTAGAAACTGTTTTATAATCCCAAGGGAATTCCTTCCCAGGGTCTCAAACTATCTCCATATCAAATTTCATTTAAATCGGCTCGGTAGATCCAGAGATTATCACGTTCGGTTCCATTCCACGGTGATAGATAGATCACCATCTATATCTGTGGAACGGAACCGAACGCGATCGATTTACAAAAAATAATCAGTATAATCAGATAAAAAACGCTAGTTACGTCGACACGGTTTCTTTGTATGGGATGAGGCATCTGTATGCTAGTATTATATTATCTGTGGTATAGATAAAGCTCTGCAATGTGTTTTTATGACAGAGCACCATTTATGGCCCGAAGGTAGTAGTTTAAAAATAATTAAACGACCACCATAAAAACATTATGAACTCTGAATTCACACGGGACACATCTATTATTCTACAAAACAATAAACAAAACAAAAAAAATCTACGTGCCAATTAAATATTTGTAAGTAAAGAGTTTTCGTTAAGTAACAGTTCATGTTGTTTTGAGATTACACTATGATTTGAGGCCGTTAGTTTGATTTACTTTTTTTTTAAGTTCTCATGGTACCTCCAAATCCTGACAATTTGCCAGATTATAAATACCAGTTATAAGACGAACTCCCATTCAACATGACAGTAAAAGTTACAGACAGCAAAACAAATATAACGAACAGCACAAATGCAATAAACAAGCAAACAAAACTCATGAAATATGGATATCTTATAGGCTATGCACTCCTTCAGCAACCTGTTGAAATATTTATTGGTGGCACATGTATTAGATTATTCGGTTCCCTTCATGATGGTTGAGCTGAGTGGTGCCAATCCATGCGTTATGTTCGAGAACGGGCGCCATCAGTTGGGATTGGGTTTCTTCTACTTTTAATTACGTTTTTATTTTATTTTTGAATTGTTTGTTTTACTCTAGACGCTTTTACGTGTACGTCTTTTTTCATCGTTCTCATATATGTATTTTACCAACAATAATGATGTAACCAAATAATTGTAATTAAAACTGATGGAAAAGAGTGCTTGTGGAGTTTCTTGCACGTTCTTCTCCATATAGACCTACTGACGCCTGCGAATGTGCAACTAGATTCATATTTTATTTGACAATTCAAAAGTACCTATATAAGGTTTAGTTGCATTAGAAATATTTAGATATTTTTGATTTTGATTTATTTACTTGTGTTATATGGGACTTTAAACATAACTGGCGATATTTGGATGTAATATAGAAACAGGTACACCTCTGTGACTCTGCCTTAGGTCATTTGTTCACTAGCCACCGCACGACATGATTAGCGGTCACGATTTTTAACACACGACACACTGCAGATGGTCTGTCGTCCGTTCGTTTGTTCACTAGACACGTTTCTGCAACGACACTGTAGTGCACTTATATTGTTTTATAAGCGCGTGAGTGACGAACAACGCGTGAGATGTGTGGTGCAGTGTATAGTGTCGTCAACAAGCTCATACTTGTTTCGTACAGCCACTAAATCGTCACCGCAAAAAAATCGCGACAACATAGCGGCATCGACAACATAGCCGAAAAACCGTTTGTAAATCATGTCGCGTGTGCTGCAGTATCCTGCAATGAACAAACGGTCCATACAAGTATATGGAGCTTTGAATCGTGACCACATTTTGTCGTGCCGAGTTGTGTGTCGCATCGTGAACAAACGGCCTTACCCTTCGCGAAATACATCCATGATGTTATGTATGTACGGTGCTCTCCAATCTTTATGGCCGCTCTAATGTCTGCTACAATGACTGCGCAGTGTAAACCTCATATTAAAAACGCAGCGCGCCATGCCTTGCACATCGGAACTTGAGAGTGGCCAAGAAGATTGGAGAGCACTGTACACTTAAGGGTCAAAAGTGCAGTCACACTCTACCAAAACAGCAGCGGCAATTTTTTTTTAGGCAGGTCATTTTCACGGTTAGTAGGTATAATTTATACTATATTTTCTATACAACATATTAAACAAGTTGTGGATAATTTCATTTCTTCCACAAAAACTAGCCATTTGAATTTTGGGAGAGTAAGACTGCACTTTTGAACCTTGACTGTACATACATAAAACACGGTACAATAGTCCCATGTCGTCAAAGTAGTTAAGTAACACGCAAATTTCCCACCTAGACAAACCTAGTATGAAAAGCACCTAAATTCCAAAGAAATGACCTACCATCACCGACTGGTCCTAATGGGCACATTGCGTGGATGGCCCGCAGCGGCAGTGATGCTCCGGTCACGTTCCATCAGCCCGACAGTTTCAGAACACGTTGTTAGAGAATATGACCCCGGGGTACACTATGTAGGTGCTAAGTACTGTATCTGTTTCAACTAACAAGATACTGCACTTCACTTAGCATAACATAACATTTTTACAAGAAAAGAGACTTGAAAAGAAAGTACTTAACAGTACAACGGTGTTTTGGTCCTTCCGTACATAATAGTACATTATGGTACAAGTGTGTAATGTTGGTGATTACCGCTGAGGCGCCATTGAGACCCGAGCCGTTAGTTGAGGGTCGTAAGAGAGCCGAGGACGGTAATCATCAATACACACGTGTATCTTACGACGTTTTTCAACACACTTGTGAAGAAAATAATACTAAAAAATCATTTCCAACAGTGAAAACGAGTTGTGATTTCTTTTTCGGAATGGCGGGCAAAATTAATCAGTTTTCCTATGCGCGCGCATCTAACCATGGCCACAGATTACTAAATAGTTACTACCATGGCGATCGGCCATAGACTAAAAATAATGAGTTTTTTTTTTTGGCTTTTCGCGAATAGCGTTTTAGCCACGTACAAAATGGGGAATTTCAAGTTTTCTTTATTACAGACAAAAACAAAAGTTATATTTAAGTGAAAGTTTTATTTATTAAACACGTACAAGTTGAAATTATCTCTTTAAATACGAAGTTGCATGAAATGTGTTACATTTGTACTATTGAGCACGATCTTTTTTGTATCGAAACTTTTTTAAGAACAAAGCAACTCAACCAATAAATTAAAAAAAAGACTCTTTATCTCACTTGTGAATAATAGTAATGAAAAAGTCACAGTTTGATAACAGGTGTCATTATGTGCCTAGTTGCGGTGAAATTAGAGCCACTTTATGAGCAAGTGTGTTGAAAATACATAAACTCACATCTTTACCCATGAGGGTAGACAGAAACAAAAGAAAGCTACCAGCAGCGATCCTGTCATGCTCCTTTTACATCGTCTATGTTCATACACGCACGCTGGTTATGAGTAGATATTACCCACCTCCCCACCTTAAATTTAATTTTCGTAGCCGTAGTTCGTAGCAAACTAAAGACATCAACGCGTTTGCTAAATTTTAACATTTGTTTTACCTGCTTTGCTAACTGCGTCTTTTATTCGTAGAATAAAATGGATAACTGATACATTTTGTATAGACAAATCCTCAGATTCACGTTCAGAAATCAAGGCAAAAACTTAACATTATTCAATAAAGTCTTAAATAAGTGAAACACGTCGTAAATTCTGATGGAGACATAACAAATATAATGGAAATAGCCTGAAGCGGATATTTACAAACTAATACAGCTCATCTTTGAGATAGTTTAGTGTGTACAGGTAATTTGCAAAGGGCGTGAGTAATAGCTGGGACTGCGGATGTTATTATTTTATGAAGTGTTGGCATATATAGTGTCGTGACACATGTATTTCATAGATTGTAAGGAAGTTGTTTTCTTACAAAAACAGACTGTCTATTTTGATGATTGGTCATCAATAGAATGCGAAACTAATCCCTTAAACAGTTACTGTTGATCACCTATCACCACCACCGAATTTAAATAAGTCTTAACAAGGGGAGAAGACACTGACTTCTGTAACACAGGTTTTTACCTAGCTCAGAAGGCAGGGTTTCAATTATATTTGTTAGTGGTCAAACGCAAACATAATAAAAAAAAAATGTTTATATATTTGTCAATAATAGTAGATTATTGCATCGAGCACAAAGTAATTTATTATTGCACCGAGTGCCTGATTTAGAGCCCGAGCGTTAGCGAGGCGAGCGGAGCGAAGGCTATAGGAATAGTAGATAAAAGAAACTCATATCAAACAGTTAAAATAGAACTTTCTATAACACTGTCGGCTTCATTTAGAATGTTTTCCGGAGTTAATGTGTCGCTAGATGATTCCATTTTAATTCGAAGCCAAAGCACTCAAAATCACATAGTATCACACTTTATCGTTTCCAAAAATATTGTCAAGCAAAATTAACAAAGTGCCCGCCAAATCACTTTTTTAAATTTCTTTCATTTTTAAATCAGAGTTAGCAGCAATCATTTTTTTAAATTTGGAACCTATAAATATCCTACTTATAGAAACGAATAATACATACGTAAAAAAAAAAGTATTGATATCGGCTGGCTGAATAGAGCTAATCCATTGAGATTGGCACCTTTTGGTGCGATTAAAAAATAAACTGTGCAATAATGAAATTTCATACATTTTTATTAAAGACTCGCTTTGTACAGAGTTTTTAGTGTGATTGTGATGAAATTAAAGCATAGTTGGAAGAAAAAATATTTTATTTGATTAGATCACCTTAACTGATGTTAAAAAGCGAGTGATTTTTTATTTTATTTATGTGTGTGTTTTTTTTTGTGTGTTTTTTTTCGTTGTACTTTTTATCCCGTAAAAATATAGGGGTTATTTGGGATAAAACAGGTGAGCGAATCCGCGGGCAAAGGCTAATGGTTGCATTAATGGCATTCAATCAGACCACTACCTTTTTGAAAGGGCAATTATTTAATATCACACTAATATTATAAATGCGAAAGTTTGTGAGTAAGTGTGTGTGTATGTATGTTTGTTACTTATTCACGTTCATACGGCTGGACGGATCTGGATGAATTTTGGCACGCAGATAGATTATAGTCTGGAATAGATCATAGGATACTGGAACTACTTTGTATCCCGGGTTTTGTTTCCTAGGGATAAATTTAGACATTCAAGCGGACGAAGCCGCTGGCAGAAGCTAGTATAGAATAAGCTACAGTTACTACGGTTTTATCCGCATTTTTAAATTAATCGGAATAATTTCTATGAAAAACGGTCGTCGCATTCTTATCGGGGTTCTGGGAGACAAGGATCGAGGGATCGCCAAGCTTACCTTAGCAAGCACTTCTTACTTACTTTAAAAAAAAGAAATTTAGAAATTACGCGGATGCAACCTGTTTTAGTTACCGCTGTGTTTTTTTTGTAACATTTTTGAGTGTGTCGAAGAAGAAGTATTCAATTACACTTTCGACTAATTTGCCGTACTTGCGTGTTATACCGTCATTGTGACCTTTAGGAAAAAACATAAGCTCATCAGTCATCACAGAAGTAGGTCATTATAATGATATAATGCACAGCAAACGTAACGAGACAGACAACATCCCGTCCTATACTTACATTATAGTAATTTGAAGCACTCGTGCGTTTTTATTACATTTGATTAGATTATTACATGGCTATTGGTTGGTGTGCCTGCCTGTGTAATCATTGTTTGCTTACTCTTAGGATGAACAAGCCGCAGGCAATGGTTATAGCCATTCAATTAATTCTGGAATGTGGAGGCAACTTCTGATTCGTATGTTAAAAGGACCTCCTTTAAAGACTAACGCTTTCCTACAGACAGGCGAGATACGACAATGATGCGACGAAAATCGCAGATTTTGGAATATTCCGTGAAAAAAATCTCCTGATAATGGTTGTCTCATTCTTGTCGCCTTATCACGGGTCACTTGTCTGCGGGAAACTTTAAGCAGCTCTGATCCAGCTTTTTATGAATTAAAAAATATACTCTCGGGTCTACGGACCAACTTAATAAAAAGTTTAATCTAATCAATAATTTAATTGTTTCAGATTTAGTTTAAGCACAGAGGTGCAGCACCAACATCATGCTCCGTTTGTCAACTTTTTGCAGTAAGTATTAAAGAACTTACCTGTTTTAATTGCAGTAGAGTTTTATCAGCACAAACAAAGTGTGGAAATCTCTGCCACCATGACCAACTAGCCTTCAAAGCAAGAGTGGACAGGAATCTCCTGGGGTAGCATATCGAAGATCTTATTCAATTCTTACCATCAGGCGATATCAAGGGCAACAGCGGGATCATCTATACCAATATTATAAAGAGGAAAGATTTTTTTGTTTGTTTGATTGTTTGTACCGAATAGGCTCCAAAACTACTGGGCCGATTTCAAAAATTCTTTCACCGTTGGGAAGCTACTCTATCCCCGGGTGACATAGGCTACTTTTTATCCCTGTATTCCCACGGGAACGGGAACTACGCGGGTGAAACCGCGAGGCGTCCTCTAGTCATTAATAATTTAATAAATCTGTAGAAAAGTCGTCTTTGTACATCGAAATTAATTCCAATAAAAATGCCAGGGTGTTAAAGGTTAACCAACAGAACCCATTGCCAGCATTTCAGGCATTTTTGTCTGTTTATCTGTTGAGTTGTGCACGCGTCACGTAAAATGTTCGATACCAAATTAGATAATTTTTATGCATAAACATTGTGCGTATCTAACGTGATGTATTACTTAGTTTTTTTTCATCGCAATCGGTTCACTTTATCAAAAGTTAGATGAATTTAAAATGTTCAAGAAGTAAAATATCGGAACACATGCAAATTCGATACTCGGACAGTTGAACTCCATATTCGATAGATGGCGTTGTGCATTTTACGTCATTTTCTTTACGGCGGTGTTAAGATTCTCCACGGCCAGCAAAAAAAAAAGGTTGGGAAAAAAACGTGATTACGGTAGGTAGCAAGGTAAGTAGGGAAGGTAGGTTAAGTACAGGGCAGGTAGTTTAAGTATGGTAGGTAAGTATAAGTAGGATAGGCAGTTGACGGGACCGAAGCCGCGGCCATAGCTTGTCAGGAATAAAAAAGTACATCACGTAAGAGAAGATTGTTGTTATAAAACAGAAGATATGAGCAAATATGAAAAGCAATAATACTTAAATTCAATATGGAAATACTTGTATAACATCGTATCTAATATAATGATTCCTTCAACACCAAACATTCACTTATAAGAAACACGTACGCACACAACCTCTTCACCTCAGGATAATCAAGGAATTATAGAAAATGACGTCATAAAACAGCTACACATGCATTCTATGCAATTTCTCCTAGCAGTCCTCGTCTTGCATAATTTTAGGTCTAAGATTTATGATCACAAATGTCTGTAATTAAGATTTTAATATATAATAGCCTACAATGAAACTACAATTCACTGCTTCATTAAAGGTTGAAGTTGTTGGATGAATTGGTAGTTTTGGGACATTTGCTGATAGTTTCTACACACTCATTATAGGAGATTTATCTAGGCAAATTGAATTACAAAACCTTCCGGCTCTAACCTAAAAATAAGACTTTTAACAAGTCCAACACGTTACAACCACTGTCCTCGCCTTCATCTGCAATATCTTAAAATAGGTACTTAAATAATAAAACAAAATGTCAATAAAAAAATCCGACTGCTTAAAAAGCGCAAAGTAGTCGGGTTTCATGATTTTTTTAATTATTTTTTTTTTTATTTACCACTTTTTAGTTATATTTTTAGTACATTTAAACATATAAGTAATATATATTTTTGAAATCACCTCTTAAAATCCTTTATTTGATACCCCACACGATGGGTTTGGAAGAAAAATAATATTTTTTCCCCACAAAATGGCGCCCACAATCCGCCATTTTTTTTGCCAATTTTTTTGTAGCCAGCTACACTCGCAGGGTTAAGACGAATCGATAGACGTAAGTAATCGTCAAAACCGGCCAACGCGTTTGGTCTCTAGAACGCCACATAGGAACAAACATACATACATACATACTGATAAACACATTACCCTTCTTCGGCAGTCGGGTAATTAAGAAAAGGCTTGGCCACAGCATGTTTCCATCTGAAACTGCTCCTTCTTTCATGCTGCTTTCTGGATCCTTGACCTGATATTTTGTATTCCAATTTTTCTTTTTACTACAATTTTTCAGGCATTAAAGACAGAATCTAACCACTGTGCTTCTATATTTCGTTCAAACTACAAGTCAATGTGTTCCCATTTTCCCAACACATCGTATTAATGTTCCCACTGCTGGGACACAGGCCTCCTCTCTGTGAGAGGGGATAGGCCTTAATCCACCGCGCGGGCCCAGTGCGGGTTGGTGGATGTCACATGTCTTCGAATTTTTGGTTCTAGGAGATGCCGGTTTACTCACGATGTTTTCCTTCACCGTTTTTTGAGAGCATTGGTGATGAAATAATTTACACAAAGTAAAGCGCCTGCCTGGGTTCGAACCCACGACCTACAACTTGTAAGTCGCGGCCGATACCACTGGGCCACCGCTGATTTTCCCAACATCACATTATAACTCTCAAACGATTAGTTGGAGGGGTCTCCATGATCGAGTGTCACTCGTTCCCAAGTATTTGCCCGCCAAGCCTGACCTGCCGTGAGACTATTTACCATATCATTACTGTGGAAATCATCTAATGCGTCTTGTGCAACACCTGCGCAGGCGCATAACGCACTTGTACAGTTTTTATTCATAGATGTATGAAATTGGTTTTTGTTGCAAAAGTGATATTTTTGAGTAGATTAAATGGTTTTTGTGTGATTTTTCTTAAATGCTCAGTGTGAGTGTTTGGTCAGCAAAAGTGCTATCGGGTTTTCCGCGTGGAATTATTCAGTTGTTAACCGAAGTCTGAATTTGAACTCGGTCGATGATAATAGATATATATATTACATGGGACTTATCTATACTTAATCCTTTTTAGGGTTCCGTACCCAAAGAGTAAAAACGGGACTCTATTACTAAGACTACACTGTTCGTCTGTCTGTCTGTCACCAGGCTGTATCTCATGATCAGTGATAGCTAGACAGTTGAAATTTTCATAGATGATGTATTTCTGTTGCCGCTATAACAATAAATACTAAAAACAGAATACAATAAATATATAAGTGGGGCATACAACAAACGTGTTTTTTGCGATAATGGTACGGAACCCTTCGTGCGCGAGTCCAACTCGCACTTGGCCGGTTTTTTGTAAATGTTTGAATTCATCCAATGACTTGTCCCGCTGGGTGGAGCGGGGGGCCGTGTCAAAATCAAAATCTAACTTTTTTTCACATAGGCTTACATGGGCATTTATAAAACGTCGACAAAAGGTGCACGGTTCGGGTTGGTCGTTTCCTATGGAGAAGAACCGGCAAGAAACTCCATGGTTACTCTTTTAAAAATGGTTTGGTTCTTCAGAATTTTACTGACTAAAACCCACCCCTGTTCCTTCAGTTGCTAGTGCCAGTGCCTTGGTAACTCTTTTACAAATTTATCCGCGACACTGGGTGTACCTCCGTCACAGATAATATAATACTCCTCCGTATATATACTCGTATTTATAGAGGCAGGGATTAAAAGTGCCATAATAATATGATACAATTTATCATTATCTTTGCTCTCATAAATGTAATTGAAGTAGGTATACTAATAGCTGAGTATTTTCCCTAACGCATTCATAAAAACAATAGTAAATTCCACATCAATGGACATTCGCATTCTCCTTTCACATACCTCTTGCATACAGATAATAGGAAATCAGACATTCTAGTGATCTAACAACCTGCCAAAAACACATAACACGTGTATCTTATCTAAACGAACATCTACAACGGCCTTTCCTATTTGCAAAATAGCTTATACAACTAATGAAGAAACGGTGACACAAACTATAGCACTGAATTAAATAGCATCTTCGCACGTTATCCGACCAACTTAACAAATGCAGCTCCGAAACTCTAATATAAACTTTACGCCTTTGTAATTAGACCGAATTTAATTGCAGACTTCGGTTGTTCGAGCGTAAATTAAAGTTGGTACAATCCGAATCTTCCTTGTTCCATTGTTTTATAGCGATCGTGACGGAAAGCACGAGAGATGCGCCATCTAGTGGTGAGATTGTGGCAACGAACTATTTTGAATATAGAGCATTTCCCTGTTTGAATTCCGAACACCCACGACTGAGCATAGAGAAACTGGAGCAGCGATGTCTTAGTACTGCAAGAAGGTTGCGGTCCGCGCTTTTGCCTTTTTGGAGTACCTAATGGTTTTTCAAAGCCTAAAATGGAAGTGATGCATGATTTGAAGTCACGAGTAGCATTGTATTCCTATTGTCTGTAATGATGAATTGGATTATTTAACTAACTACACACGAAATGTAACATCATCTTAGGGCTGGATTCTGAATTGAGTATTTTGAGTTAAGATGGTGTCAAAGCCTAATTAAATGCCAACGTTTGACAGTTGGATGTTAATAAAGTTTGAAAAATACTCAAATTCAAATTTTATATTCACAAATCGGGGTAGGTGACAAATCACTTAGCCAACATTAAAATATATGTTGAAAACCGCAACAAGCATACCAAACAAGATTTCAGGCAATATCTACATAATGACTAAACCTAATGACCTGGCGATCTAAAAAGCAACGCATCTAGGACCATTAAATGTAACAGACATTAGCCATATTGTGAAACATGACCATGTCAACTGACCATTTGCGAGACGAACAATCAAACTAATGTTTGTCACTAAATTGTTGGTGTCACGTCACTGGCATACATTTTGCGAAATAGATTTAATCTTCCATTTTATTTACGTATTTATAGTCGTGACAATCGAAAAGTCCGATGACGTTTCTCATTTTACGTGCCGCGATAACTTAGTACGTAAAAAAAATTAAAAATCGTATTCATAATCTTAATTAATTATTATTTTATTTATTACTATACACTATAACAACGAGTATCATTCGTAACGATCAAGTTTAATTAAGTATCCGTTTCTTAGTTTGTCACGGCTAATAGGTAGATACTGCTGATACTTTCATGTATACTAATAATATAAAGAGGAAATATTTGTATTTTTGTATGTAACGAATAAACTTAAAAACTACTGGACCGATTTCAAAAAATATTTCACCGTTGGGATAAGCTACACTATCCCCGGGTGACATAGGCTTCTTTTTATACCTGTATTCTCACGGGAACGGGAAATACGAGGGTGAAACCGAGAGGCATCCGCTAGTCTTAAATATATTTTCATCTTTCATTTTTTTTAGTAAATAAGATACATTATTTCATAAAATATATTCATGACATTTCATTACTATATTTTAATCAAACTAATTTGGCACACGGACTACTAAATCGTTTCGTATTCGATCCCCAAGAACGAACCAAGAATTGAGTCATGCGGTACCCCTTAAATTATCTCCATAAAATTTCAAATTACCATTACCTATATACTTACGTGGTATGTAGTACGTAGTCGTGTGTCTGTCACGGAATTATACTTACCCTGATCTGACCTGTTAGGACACAGTGATATTTCGGTGACCCTTATATCATCCCAGAGTAAATGTGAATCAGGGGAAGGCGTCTAGGGCATGTCATCGTAAGTTTTTTTATTCCGACTTTGTGTTCTGATATCTCAATATCGGAATTGCGCAGTTTTAAATCATCATCACATCTTTTTTTGTTAATTGCAAAAATTCGGTATGAGGTTGGATTGCGTACATTAAATAAAACCAGCCAAGTGCGATTTGGACTCGCGCACGAACGGTTCCGTACCATTATCGCAAAAGACGGCAAAAAATCACGTTTGTTGTATGAGAGCCCCAATTAAATATTTATTTTATTCTGTTTTAAGCGGCAACAAAAATACATCATCTGTGAAAATTTCAACTGTCTAGCTATAACGGTTCATGAGATACAGCCTGGTGACAGACGGACAGACAGAGAGACGGACCGTGGAGTCTTAGTAATCTAGTGTCCAGTTTTTACCCTTTGGGTAAACCCTAAAAAAGCACATTTATGCCGCGACATGTTAGGAAAACATCGGTAATTTCGTTGCGACATTCCGTTATTAATAGATTCCGATATTCATGCCCTACATTGAAATGCCTTCCCCTATGAATATAAAAAGAACTAGGGTAATTATTTTATAGAATGCAACATAATAGGAAATAAAAAAAGTCATTTATTCTTTCAGACATAAAACAGCCATTGTAACTTAACACAAATCTTCGGTCTTGATCATACTTTGCTAACAAACTTTAACAATATGCCATGAAACCTAAGTAAAACTTAACAAATAACTTAAAATTGCTCTATTTTTCTGAGAAAATTCGTTTGAAACTAAACAGCCGTGTAATCTTTCTTCTTCTTGTTAACCGACTACGACGTAGCCAAAAGGCAGGGTTATGATTTTAGCAGTCTATGTATGTATATTTGTATTTACGTATGTTTCTCCGTAGCGCCTAAATTATTCATACGATGTTGATGAATAAGGTGTTAATCGATTCGTTATTATGGCCCGGGTAAAACATACTAGAAAAAAAATCCGTTGGGTTACAGTTTTTTATTAAACTTTTTGTTTTTGTGTGAGGATGTGGCCACCTTCTGGTGTAAGAATTAATGAAGCCGCCTCTGGGCCCCACAGGCCTCTGACTTGGCTATTTCAGACTCACATTAACTATATAAGTCCAGGTTTCCTCACGATGTTTTTCTTCACCGTGGCCTGTGATGTCCAAGATAAACTTAGAAAGTACATATGAATTTGATAGAGTCACAAGTCACATTGATACTTGCCGGATTTGAACCCACGATCTCAAGCACGAGAGGCAAGGTCTTAGCCACTGGGCCACCATCGTTTGTTTGGCATGTAAAGCCAATTTGTAGATCGGATTTAAGATAGCAAACTACTTATATAATTGGAAATTAAATTACATGTATCCTGATTAAGTGATTACGGTATCTATTGTTTGAACTTGCGCTTTTTTTGATTAAACATTGTTTCTTGTATGTACATACGACGTAATTCGAGTTTCTAACAATTTCCGCCAATGTGTTACTTCAATGATTTTTTATCGAAGACTGGATCACTATAAGACCATACTTAATTTTTGATAGGTTTAAGTCATTTCACATAGATGAGACCTTCTGTACAAAGTTATCTGTGCTCAATCAATCTCGCAATCCTCTATCAAGATTTGTAAGTAGACCTTGCTCTAATTAAAAAAGAATACACCTTACATTCAACATAAAAAAAAAACAATTAAAAACGTTCTAATTCCTAATCGCTCCGTTTATTTCCCGCCAACGAGGCGGCCATCTTGCGAAACCTCGTCGATACCACAGCGTCCCACGCGATCTCATCTCGCTCTATTGTGCCTCAGGGTGTAGTCTCAATTGGATCAGATCTGATGTTACACGGTAAATGAGTGCAGATTGGACAATCGACGGGGTTAGAGACAGTTACAGTTTGATAGGGATGTCCTATCTACAAAGCTTTCTGTAAAACTTTGTTTTCCGAATGCACAATGCTTTTTCAGTCAAGTGCATTGCAAAAAAGGGTAGTGTTGTTAAAAATTCAACATATTAAAAGCAAGCTTAGTAGTCTACAAAGTGCATTTTACTTCCTCAAATCATATTCATTCTATGGCCATCAGATTGTCCACAGATTCAAAAAAAACGATACAATGAGTTCAATAAAGAAGATAATTTAATATGACCAATTTTCTTTTTCAGTGCTACTGGCTCTTGCCGCCGCCCAGAATGGGTACGATTACAACAAACCCAGCAGGCCGTTTGGACCGGGAACATCATCCAGCCGGCCCGGAACGTCTCCGGGATACGGCGGCTCCACCACCACATCATACCCTATCAGACCACAGAGTGATGGCACCAGCGGACCTGGAGGATCGACCACAGGCTACCCAACAGGGCCCAATAACTACCCTGGATCAGGAACCCAGAGACCAGGATACCCCGGATCTGGCAACCAGGGAACAGGATACCCGGGATCAGGGAACCAGGGAACAGGATACCCCGGCTCATCATACCCAGGACAAGGACCCAGTGGACCATCTGGAAACTACCAAGGACAAGGACCCAGTGGTCCGTCTGGAAACTACCCTGGACAGTCAGACTCATCCTACCCTCAAGGCTCCCGTGGCCCTGCAAGATATCCCGGATCGGGTCAAAATTATCCAGGATCCGAACCTAACTACGGGACTACAAGTTACTCTGACAGCGATACTGGTAACTACGAAGGCGGCGACTACTCAGCTATTCCTGGCGAACCTGACATAGATTATCCTATATTGTCCTATATCCCTCAAACGTCTTTCAGCTGTGAAGCTCAATCTCTGCCTGGCTATTACGCTGACGTGGAAACCCGTTGCCAAGTCTTTCACGTTTGCTCGAATAACATAACGTACGATTTCCTCTGTCCTAATGGAACCATCTTCTCTCAAGAAGACTTCGTTTGCGTGTGGTGGAACCAGTTCACCTGTGAGTCTGCTCCTGGCCTTTACGAGTTAAATGCTAAGCTTTATGATTATTCGATAAAGGCATCGGACTACAATAGTTTCAATGATTACTCCGGCTCGTCCTACCCAGGTGGTAGAGGACCACAAGGACCATCCTCTTACCCAGGTTCCGGTACTTCACGGCCTTCTAACTACCCTGGTTCTGGACCATCAACTCCTTACCCTGGCATCCAGTCGACAACTTCATATCCAGGATCTGGCCCTCAGGGACCCACCGGAGGTTACCCAGGCTCTCAAGGTCCATCTGGCAGCTATCCAGGCTCGCAAGGGCCTTCCGGTAGCTACCCGGGATCTCAAGGCCCATCTGGTAGCTACCCAGGCTCACAAGGTCCATCCGGAAGTTATCCGGGTTCTCAAGGTCCGTCGGGAAGCTACCCGGGTTCTCAGGGTCCCTCCGGCAACTACCCAAGCTACCCAGGATCAGGTAGCGGTCCACAAGGACCTTCTGGCGGTCCAGGAGGCCCTGGGTCCAACTACCCGGGCTCGAGCACTCCCTATCCTGGATCAGGTCAAAGTAGCCAAGGCTATCCATCAGGCAGACCCAGTGGGCCTGGTTTCAACCCTACAGGCAGTAGGGGAAGACCAGCACAAAAACCCAACCGAGAATATCTACCACCTAGAAATTAATTATGCAAGAATTAGAAGACTGTACCTGATTACGTAAGTAGCTGACCTACGTGGGCAGCTGCAAAGATTTCTGGTACGAATAAAGGTTTAGGTTATGATAACCCTAAAATTAGGACCTACCCTAATAACTTGGGCGCCAGTATTAAGCACAATTTTGACAAACGAAAGTTGGTGCTGACTTTTAAACTAAGTACGTAAATATAATTTTATACTTTAGAAACTATTTATTAGTGTTAGCTTGTTAGTGTTAGTGTTAGTTTATCGAGTTCGATTTTATATTAGAACCATAATTGGTTAGAAAATGTGATGTTTAAACAGAAAGTTACCAAAACTAGTATTTTGTACCTAATTAAAATTAGTTGCTTCCGTGAATCCTAATGAGATCCCTTTAAAATAAGCTTTATCTTTATTAACACTTTTTTGTACATACACAAATGTTAATCTATAATCAAATAAATGAATATATCAGCAATATATGCGTGTTTTAACATAAGTTAAGTTCTTACGATTATCGTTCAAGATAATGCCGAAACAGAAATATTTAGAACAAATTCTTAGACATCAAATAATTGGAAAAGGTATCCGAAGTATCGACGAAATTTTGAAAAACTATCTAGCCAAATTCGTACTTACATATCTATAGCGACACTTTACGTTGTGCCTTTAATTTATTCCCTGGTATAATTTTAACAGTGTCTTTTATACTTACCTTACTCGTGGTTCTATTCACATCCCTATTTATCATATACTCATAAGCTTCCTTAGGCACATAGTTCCCTTCCAGTAAAACGTTCACAAGCCCACACATCTTCTCATTCCTATATATCTTCTGGTGACGAACGACATTCGCCAATCTCTGGACACTTTCATATGTCAAATTGTTATATCTTAGATTTAAGTAGCAGAGGGTAAGGTTACCAATACAATGACTTCGACCTTCCTTTACTGTTACCATCATTGGACTGAAGGGATGCTCGAAAGGTCCTACTGTTTCTAGAGCCATTGATCGAGCCTTTAATTTATGTTCATTATCATACTTAAGTTCATCATCAGACTCATGTTTCACATCATGTTTGGGTCTATGTCTCTTAGTTGGTTTTACTTTCTCTAAATAACTCTTCTTACGAGATGGTTCAGTGTTAACCAAATTCAGCATGTACTTACGATATAGTGCTTCTTTTCTTTTCAAATAATACATATAACATCTATTTTTGTCTTGAATTTCATCGGTGTTCAATGGAAATTCTGCTAGCACATCAAATATATATTTTGCACCGGCATCATCGATAAGGTTGTCGGATATATTCAAATACCGCAAATGCCTGTTGCTTCTGAGAGCTTCTGCTAAATATTTCAGTCCAACGTTAGTTATGTGGTTGGACGATAGATTTAAAACCAACAAGGTTGGTTCCGCTGGCTCGAGATAATGCAACCGTGAAGCTATTCGTTCACAGACAATATCGTTTATATTGCACCTCGAAAGCGAAAGACTTTGAAGAGAGGATGCATCACTGAGAAGAATATCATAATTCGCTTCTTTCAGTGGAGAGTGATCTAAACATATATCCGTGATATTGGATATCAATAATATCTTATTCAACTCGTGAATGGTGTACATGTCGATGCAACATTGTTTGATGGTGAACTTAGTCAGATGTCGAGTGAATGGAACTTTTAAAGCTATAACTTGCATCAGAACCCTCGGTATTGGCGCGTAAGAATATTTAACCATAAGTATCTCTACCAGTTCATGTAAACGTTCGTATACTGCCGTTATACGTAACCTGTTCGTTTCTGGTTCAAGAAGAAATTCAAAAGACGAGTGTGTCTGTGTGTGTGCCTCAGCTGGTGATTCAATGGATTTCTTGTGTTTGTTTTTCGGTCCTTGTCTCTTTGCTCCTTTGGACGCTAAAAAATAAAAAGTCACCAGTTTACCACACCAGTCACGGTTACTCTTACCCACAAGGTGGGGACAGTAAGAGCGTATACCATTATATTCGTGGATACTGAGTTTATTGTGTAAAACTACTTGTATTAGAAGCAAGACCCAAAGGGGGATATAATCTTTGTATTCCAGCGAGTTCTAGAGCAAAAAATAGAGAAAACTTACGGAGTTGAATCTTCTTATCAACTTTAATACAAATCGGACATTCAAATATTTTGCTCAAAGCCTGTACGAAGTGTTCGAAGTCCACATGTTGAATGCCACCTGCATCAACGGAAGATGGAGACTTTTCAGAATCGAGGGACGGTCGTTCAGCCTTCAGTGATATCATAGATAAAGCTCTCATCGGCATCTTGAATTCTTGATACAATATACTTTTATAATTCATGAAATTCTCCAAAATAATGGTAAGCAGACGCGATTTAATATCGTTGTAATCAATGAAGGTGGACGCAGCCATCTTGAATGCCTTGTAAAATATTAAAAGATTCGAATCTGATACGTGATGTCACGTCATAAAAATTCTTTGTTTTTGTTAGGGTTCCGTACCCAAAGGGTAAAAACGGGACCCTATTACTAAGACATCGCGGTCCGTCTGTCTGTCTATGTGTCTGTCTGTCACCAGGCTGTAACTCATGATCCGTGATAGCTAGACAGTTGAAATTTTCACAGATGATGTATTTCTGTTGCCGCTATAACAACAAATACTAAAAACAGAATAAAATAAATATTTAAGTGGGGCTCCCATACAACAAACGTGATTTTTTTGTGATAATGGTACGGAACCATTCGAGCGCGAGTCCAACTCGCAATTGGCCGGTTTTTTGAGTTAAAAAATAACGTAATATTACGGCTATGTAACAATCCGGTCGTGTGCCCGTAATTACCGAAACTATAGAAATGATACTGTCTCGCGGCGTGTATCCAAGTCTTAAGCACTCAATGGGCTTTACACAAACCCCATGTAATATATGCAATAGGGAGCGATCTTATTGCTATCAAACTGCGAGTATCAACCCCGAGAAAAAGATCGAGATTGCACGCTTCTATTGGGAAAATACTCGTACGTAATGGGAAACCGTATAGGTAAGTAACAATTTTCACAAATCCTAAAAGAAAATACCTGATGATAATTTACTTAACCTAGGATCTAGGATCGCACAATCGCTTGCCAATCACTAGACCAATAATGAACGCTTTCCAGTTAATGTGTGAGTAAAAGTAACTAAACCTAACGTACTAGTAACTAGTGCTCACCGAACTTCTGGGCCGCCCTGAAGTTGGCTTTCCGATGCGCAAGGCACGAAACGGTGCTGTTTTTGTATAAGATTTACTACTGCGCAGCCATTTGAAGAAGTTTGGCGAAAACTATATCTCCTATCGGATGGTGGGCGGCGACGTGTGGCGACACGGAGAAGAAGGCGTCGTGGAGGCAATCGCCTCGATGCCTAAAACGTCGAAATCCCGCCTGCATCACGGGCAGTCAGATTGGGCATTCAGTCTGTCCACCAAGTGACTCCAGGAATGGCGGTGACACAGTGTTCACGTGCTGCCGTGCACAGCGAGGCTCAGGGGAGACGGTTCTCAGTCTCCCCAGGGACGTGCCAAAACAGGCGTTACACAGAGGGGGTTCCGGATTAGTCCCTTAAGAGGTAACAGGGCCTCTTCTAAGTGCTGATGGTGATCACCGGGGTGGTTTTAGTGAGATAAAAAGCCCACACTCCCTGGTCTTTTCCCCAAAGACGAAGCGCCTTTTGAAGGTTGCCCAAAATAAACAAATAAAAGGTACACTCTTAATAAATACGCTATCATTCAACGACTATCTTCTGTCTACCACCTTTATGCTGATGATATCCAAATTTGGTGAATACATAATGAGAAAAGCTTTAGAAGAATGAGAGGGAGGCGTATCTGTCAGGGAAATAAATATCAGCAACCTGAGATATGCGGATGACACTACACTCTTTGCAGCTTCAAAGTGGCTAGCTGATTTGTTTCGCAGGGTAGAATATGAGAGAGGACTGGTTGGACTTACCATTAATAAGTCAAAGACAAAAGTCATGCTCATCGACAGAACCTGTCAATTCTCTAGTACGAAAGAACTCGCGGACCTAGAATTTGACAACGGGTTCCTCGGATCGCTACTTACTGACCAGGGAGTAACCGAAAGAGAAAAAAAAGGATTCAAATGGCCAAAGCTGCGATGAGTAAGTTCACACGTATTTGGCAGGATAGGAAGGTCTCCAATGACACCAAGATGAGACTAGTCCGGACAATGGTTTTCTCGGTATTCCTTAAAGGTTCGGAGTCGTGGACGATTCGGGCAATAGAACGGCAAAAGATAGAAGCTTTTGAGATGTGGTGTTGGCGAAGAATGCTCCGCATACCATGGACCGCCAAGAGAACGAACAAATCTATCCTTGATCAACTAGGCATAAAAGACGAGACTAACTATAATCTGATACCGAAGGATTCTTAGCTACTTTGTTCATATTGCCCGTCGGGAACCAGAAAATCTAGAGAAGTTGGTGGTAATGAGCAAGGTTTATGGGAAAAGACCTCGCGGCCGGTCACCTAACCGCTGGTCAGACCAGGTAACCACCCTCACTGGACTCTCTGTTACAACCGCCCTGAGAGAAGCTGAGAATCGATTGAAGTTGAAGAACATCGGGCATAAAGCCACGAGGGCCTTTCAGGAACATGACCTTCATTAATGAAGAACGCGACCAAGAAGAGATCCAAATGTATACCCAAGTCCATCTCGTCTGGTGCATTGGGTGGTTAGAGGATACCATACTGTATATTTGGAGCGACGATCGCCGCCCTGGGATCTTGACGCAAATAGCTCTTGTCACTCTATCAGTGGCGCCTGGACACACAGGAGTGGGGTGAGCACATGATGCCTCACATAATCATATAATTTCGAGGTGTACAGGGCTGAGCTCCGCCAGATCCTAATGGTGGTGTGGGAGCCATGACTTGCATAATCCAGCGCAGGACATGCTACAATAGCGGTGGTAAGACCTGTTCTGAGGGAGTGGCTGAAGAGACGGCATGGCCCTTACTTTTCGGCTGACTCAGGTACTATCCGGGCATGGGTGCTTCGGGAAGTACCTGTGTTGGATAGGCCGGGTGCCGACGCCCGGTTGCCATCATCGTGGCGGATGCCTCGATGAGACGGCGCGGCACACCCTTGAGGGATGCCTAGTTTGGACAGTCCAGCGCGCGCCGTGATCTCGTCGCGGCATTCGGTACTGCGGATAGCGTCTCGTTTTCGGTCGTGGTCCATTTCATGGTCGCAAATGAGGCGCTGGAAAGAGAGCGGGAGGATACGGCCACACTGCCCATCCGTATAAGACGCACCAGGCGCCGGAGGGCGCGTAACAATCTCCGGCTGCTATAGATAGGAGACCTGCAGATAACAGACTTGGGGAGTCTGTTGCCTGAATAGTCAAAGGCTCGAGATGCGCAAGCAATCCAGCGCCCCGTCTAAAGATAATTGAAGAACACTGTGTAGTTGCACATATTAAAAAAAAAACAGAAATGGGGGCAAATTAATGTAAAAGCTAAGTTTTCTTGGGAAGTTTTTATTGTTGCAGAAATAATATTTACATTGACCTTCTTGAACTTAAAAGTAAAAATAAATAAAAACATTCTGTGTTCTATGGCATACCTAAATTTACAATGACCTTTTTAGACTTAAAAAGAAAATAACATTCTGTGTACTATGGCATACGTAAACTTAAAATGACCTTCTTAGACTTAGGTCATTGTAAGTTAAAAGACTTAAAAGTAAAAATAAATAAAGACATCCTGTGTTCTATAGCATACCTAAATTTACAATGACCTTTTTAGACTTAAAAATAAAAAGAAAAAAACATTATGTGACTATGGCATACGTAAACTTACAATGACCTTCTTAGACTTAAAAGTAAAAAGATGCGAACACATCCTGTGTTCTATGGCATATCTAAACTTAAAATGAACAAACTTAAAAATTATAAAGAAACACATCCTGTGCTCTATCACATCACATCATCAGCCTTTAAATGTTCCCACTGCTGGGACACTGGCCCCGTCTCATAGAGGACACCATGGAGTGGGCACCACGCGGGCCCAGTGCGGGTTGGTATAGATGTCACATGTCTTTGAATTTTTGGTTCTAGGACATGCCGGCTTCCTCACGATGTTTTCCTTCACCGTTTTGAGAGGAGTGGTGATGAAATAAATTACACACAAAGTAAAGCGCCTGCTCGGGATCGAACCCACGACGTGCAACTCCTAAGTCGGGACCGTAACCACTGGGCCACCACTGCACTTGCTTCCTGTGTTATGGCGCATACCTAAACTCACAATGATCTTCTTAAACTTACAAAGTAAAATGAAACAAAAGCATCCTGCGTTCTATGGCATACATATACTTACAATTACCTTCTTAAAAGTAATAAGAAACAAACACATTCTGTGTTCTAGGCATACCTAAACATACAATGATCAAACTTAAAAAGCAAAAAGTAACAAACACATCTTCTTAAACTTACAAAGTAAAATGAAACAAAAGCATCCTGTGTCCTATGGCATACCTAAATTTACAATGACCTTCTTAAAGTTAAAAAGTAAAAAGAAACAAACACATCCTGTGTTCTAGGCATACCTAAACTCTAGATATGCCACAGAACATAGGAGACATTAGGATAGTAGGACTATCTCGCAAATAAATAAGTAAAACAAAAGTAATTAATCTGAAACTTAACACGAACTATAGAAATACTTAAATAATAATTAACAAACGTTTGGATAGAAATTAACAAAACGCAATGGAGAGTGAAGTAAAGTTAGTGACGCCTGAGCCGGTATGCTCGTAAGTCAACTTTTGGACAAACAAACTGTCACACCCAGGCCCATTGCAATGGGCAAAAGTTGCGATTGCAAAAAACTTGCTTACCTAAACTCGATATTAATCGATTTGTGAGACAGAAGCATGATTAAAAAATGATTTTTTGTGCGCTAAACCCTTAACTTTCTTTTTAACTTCCGTAGGCTTAGTCATTTCCACAAACTTAACAACTTCATTCAAATAAAAATCAATGTCGCGAAGCTCAGAGCAATTTTCTGGAATTTTGTTACCGTCTAGAGTAATCCTAATCAGCCCTGTCTCTTTACTCGACATGTCTATAATGCCTGCCTGATACTGCAAAACCTTGGACAGCTTTCGAACTGATGGGTACTCCAAGTCATTATACGCTATATTTAAAGAACACAAAACTAAATTTCCTTTACAGTAGTTTAAGCCATTTTTAATCACCAAATTATTGCGCGAGAAAGGGTCAAAAAAAATTCCTACTATTCCCAAAGTCATCGTTTCAGCATCTTCTTCTACGGGTCGCATTTGTGACTTTGTCGATTGTTTTTCCTTTAAACGCAGACGTCTCATTAACGCCTTCCGCCCACACGTAGAGCCACTAGTACTGTCCATATCTTCAAAATTTCCAATTTTTAAATCCTTTAGACATTTTGTATACACTGCCGTTTTATTTTGCAAATATCTTAACTTTCTGCGTTTCGCGGCATAGTTCTCCTTAAAATCCAATGGGAATTCCATTAGACTGTCTAAAATTCTTAGGAAACCGCTGTCAGTAATTTTGTTCCCTGATAAATTAAGGTGTAGCAAACATCGATTCGTTCTAAGCACGGACCCGATAAATTTCGCCCCATCATCTGTTATACGATTTGAGCCCAATTCTAATATTTGAAGGGTACTTGCGGCAGGAGCATCTAACTGAATATTTTCAAATATTTTCTTGCATACTTCGTCGTTAATGTTGCATCTATTCAAGGACAAATATCTCAATTGCGAGGATTGTTCAAGTAAAATGTAATAATTGCCTTCTGGCACAAAGGAATCATCGAAAATAATTTCAGAGATATTTGAAATAAGTAGTAATTTGTTAATCTCGTATACCAATTGAGCAGTAAGACCACTTTTTCGGAAAGTGAATCGTGTCAACGAAGGGTGGTAAGGGGCAGAGAGGGTAAAGGCACAGATAACCTTTGCTGTTGCCTTGACTGGACTTCCGACTATTGATATTTCTACGAGTTCACTATGGTCATCGTAGGTCGCTGTCACTGGCAGAGGGAGTACTGGGACCCTTGTGGCACTGCCCGTAAAACTTTGTTTGTTAAAGGAATCTGAGCTTTCATCAGTACTATTTATTGATAGGGCGTCTTTCGTCTTAATTTTTTTAACTTTACTAGTGGTCTTTTTTTCACCGACCTTTATATAATGATCTGTAAGTAAAGAAAAATGCGTTGAGGGTTGTTACGATTGGTAATCACAATATGGTGAATTTATACGGAGATGAAGTTTAATAGCGACAGAGAGTAAATCAAAAACTCGTCAGTAACTACTGATACTGAAGACACTTTCATAGGAGTTGGTATTTACTAGTTTACACTCTGATCAGTACATAAATAAAGAAATAAGCATCTCCATTCCTCACAGTCTATTCCTTTTTCTTGTGTATTTATTGCAAGTGTGTACATCAATTGTTAAATAAATAAACGAATTAATTATTTTTAAAACGTCAAATCCGTGAGGATCTTAGCAAAGGCATTTGGACTCATCTTGGACATAAATTTGGCGCAGAACGGCTTTACTTGCTCTGAGGCAAGCTCGCACGCCAACTTCTAAACTCTGGGTTAGGTAAGTAGGTAGGGACCAATCCTTGTCAGATAAATCTTCATCATCATTTATCATTTCAGCCGAAAGATTGCCACTGCTGAACATAAGTCAAGCCATGTCTTACAACCACACCGGCCAATCCTTTGCGTCTCGCATCTAGCGGCTCCCTAGTGGGAGGCCTTCCAATCCAACGCAGCGTCTTCTGGTTCGCGGTCGCCACTCTAGTGACCTTATTCTGAGTTTTTATTCAGCATCAACTGGATGATCGCCGTCAGGTGAGTAAGGTGTAACCTCATTTTAGGGTTCCGTACCCCAAAAGGAAAAAACAGAACCCTTATAGGACCAGTTTGTTGCCCGTCAGTCTGCATGTCAAGAACCTTTATCTTGGGAACGCGTGGAGGTTTCGTGTGGAAAATAATATCGTATATACTCAAGTTTGCACCCCTTGCAGCTGTGAAAAAATCTACTAGATCAACGCAATCAAGAGAGACGCATATTTTACACTAGCAAAGGAATCAAAATCTACGGGTACTTCCCGTTGACATAGGTCAAACATGAAATTTGGCAAAAAAAAATTGCGGTTCATTTTTGGTCTTATAGCACAAGTAAAGGAAAAAAGCCGAAATCCATAAATTTATCTTTATCAAAAAAAAGATTATTAACTTATTTATCGTAAACTGACCTCGACTTATGTTGATATGTGGGGACTAGTTTTCCAACGGCAAAGTTAATTTACCCTCAATTCTGTATACCTTATCGTTAGAGCAATATTTGATGCCGTAATAGTTTATGAACTTCAGTAAGTTGTGTAATTATGTTGGTGAATGTATCTGTTTGTAAGGAACCCTCAGTGCGCGAGTCCGGCTCGCACTTGGCCAGGTTTTTTTGTATACAAATTGACTGAATGTTTACGCGCTCACGTTAAAAAAATCGCACCACCACCTGAGTGCTTTTCTGGACCATCAACCATCCGTTCTGCGAGCTCTGGATGCTATCAAGCAAACTCCAAGAACAGCAATCCCCAATCCCATTGCTCTTTGGGTGATTTTAAGCCTTCAGATGAGGGTCATTGTGAGTGATCACGTCTCAGTTCCGTAAGTCATCACTGGTTAAACTGGCAACACAGTGTGTGTTGCCAGTTTAACCAGTGATGGACCAGTGGTTAGAATATAAACTTTCGTCTTGAGATACTGTAGCACTTCCCGATAAGGTTTCTTTGTTAAGTCCTTTAATTGCCTCTTTCGACACCCACGGGAACATAAAGATGGTGCTATTCTTTGCGTCCGACACCAAACGGAACAGATTAGTCTCACATTATAAATAATTTAGTTTGCTCCGACTAGCGATTCGAAACCAGGGGGAATCTCAAGATTCGTAGCCGTATAATCTTATCTTATCTTTTGGAGGGGTCGCAAAATAACTCGGACACTTTGACCCATTGGGATTTATTGTGGTCCCCTAGATAACCAACTCCTCCCCAATCTAGTTGAAAACACTCTTAATGAGTTTTACAACGAGATTAGGAGATATGAGCCTATAGTCTTCTGGTTTTGGATATCCAACCCCTAGGAGACTCATTCACTTACCAGCCAGTGCATCGCATGTGCACAGGAGGTGCTCCATGCGTTCCGTCTGTTCCCCACACAACCCGCTTGGTGTCGCGGTTAGACCCTTATCATGAGCATGTCGTTGGTTCCAAAGTGCCCAGTAAAGGTCCCAAGCAGATAGCGGATTTGCCCCCTGCTCATTTTGCAAATGCATTCCCGGGCTTTGTACGTAGAGCCTAGAAATTTCTTGGAGAGTTGTAGACCGGTATTAGACAGCCAGTGTGATTGTTGTCTGTGATATGCAGCTCCCTGAATGTGGCTTTTATGAGACACGTCGAAATGCCTACACATGGTTCTGGACCCACAAAATCATTTGCTGAGCCCTCTCTTGCCAGTTCATCTGCTATTTCGACACCATGGATTGTGCCCAGGAACCCACATCAGTCTTATTTTGTTATGCTTCCCAAGCCTTTTTAGGGTTTGGACAGCATCCTGAACAAATTTGGAGTCCACTTTGTAGGATGACATGGCTTTGATTGCTGCCTGCCTGTCACTATTAATATATATGGATTTACCTCTGGTTTCTCTGTGTATATTCTTTTGAGCACAGGTTATTATGGCATATGAGTTTTACTACCAAGCACCACAATAACGGTGACAGCACACGGCCTTGCGGACAAACTTTTGTTGTTTTTGCGCTAATTCTGTCTTCCATCAGTTCCGATCTGACTATTTTGCTTCTCAGCATATAGCCAATCCAGTTGCACTTGCACACCAGTTGCACACTGTTGACTATGGACTCAAATGTTGTCGAAGGCTCCCTCTATGGTAACTCTTTAGGTACCTGTCTACCAGTTTCTCCAAAGCTTTTAAGAGAAATGATGATAGACTGATGGGCCTGTAAGCTTTAGCTTCTTCGTAAGTCGGTCTACCAGCCTTCGGTATAAAGTTGAATTTGACCTCCATCCATGCCTTGGGTACGTACCCAAAGGCTAAGCAGACTCTGTAGAGCTTACTCAAATGGAGTATCAAAACAGAGGCTCCTTCTTGCAATAGTATTGGGTAGATGACAACCGGACCAGGTGATTTGAGATGCTGGAAGCCCGCCATGGCAAGCTTCAGTTTCATCTACCACTTTCTTTGCCGTTATTTATGGACATGTGCCTTGTGAGCTCGTCATTTGTGACTGGTTCCTCTTTATCGCTGCCACGCAGTACCTACACATTCTGGGAAGTGAGTCTTAAACATCACGCTGAGAGTGTCCTGTCCAGTTTCCGTGAGATACCCATTCTCATCCTTTACAGATGATAGTGGGTTTGTCTTAGTCATGGACAATGCTTCGCACAACATCATACCATTTGGCAGAGCTTCGATGGAGGTGCAATGCTTCCGCCAAGTTCTTTCGGCCTTGCGTAGTGCCTAAACTGGGTTTACTGCTTGATTTCGAATGTCCGATGGCTAATTCCCCGAAGTCATCTGATCGAACGTCCGAATTGCCGGAATTCTATAGCATCGATGTACCACAATTTCGAATATCCATTAGATCGAGAGTCCGTTTCGCCGAAAAGCCATTGCAACAAGTCCTTTCCATCGAATGTCTATTGGCTCGGAAAATTGGCTGGCATCGAATGGCTCGATGTGCCAGTAATTCGGAAGCTATTCTACATAAATTATTCAAGAAGAGTAAAAGAAGGAATGTTAGAATATTAGGTACCTAATTGATAATGCCAAGTAACTACGGTAGCACTAAATATAGGTATAGTTGTCGGCACGAAACATGGCAAGAGTCGTTAGATGCGCTCAAGTCGTTTTTTAGGTCTCTTTGGTTAGCAATGCAAGCGGGACGCGGGGAACGTTTAGCACCGTTACGAGCGCGTGATTGGTGGTCAGATGACACAAGGATCGACTGACCAATCGCGTCGCGTCCACGTTTCGATCGCTCTATAAGGTGGTTAGTCAGTTCATGCACTATGCGCGAACCTGGCGCGAACTTACCCCCACTACGTCAAAACCTTGCCAAGTTACATGCCGGGGACTATAGGTATGGAAAAAATTACCTTGCGCCTTTCGAATTATGATAACTGAAGTAGAGGGTGCCCATTGTTTACACGCCCAAGGAATAAAAGTGTCGAAATCATTAGGAGAAAAAGTAGGTGAAGTATGAGATTCTAAATATTCAGGGTCATGTTCTGCGGTAACCGAATCTTGCCTAGGTTTTCCATGGTGTCCTTTGTGGGCATCAGCGGCGGCGGTCGCTTTTTCAATTTTAAGAACACTTTTCGCTTTTAGTCCGGCTTTTATCATTATAATAAACGAACTGATTTTACTTATTTAATAAATGGAGTGTTCTTAAATTTAAATTGTCATGTGTCCACAGACCATTTTTACTCTATGTGTCACTTTCTTTTTAAATAGAGATGGGCGTCGGGTACCTAAAAATACCCAACGGTATATATTCAGGTAAAATCCTATTCGGTTAAATATCGGGGTTAATAGTTACCTAAATCATGGGTACCTTGTCATCAATCATGGGTCTTTTTTATGGACGAAAATAATTTAAACATATTCGTAAAAAAGTTTTTAGGATGATGAGGGCAGCAAAATACGCCAATTTCTAAATTAATCAGACTTTCTAAAAAGGAGTAGGTTCGACAGTACGGTTGTTTTTTTTTGTGTATATTTTGACTTCGCCGATTTCTCGGTCTAAACATTCGTTTTTTGTTGTAAAAATATGATCCCGAATTGGTCCCATTTCAATTAAGTGAAGATTTTTGGTGACCCGAGCAAAGGTTATGGGGACCTGTTGTAGTTGAAGCGTTTTTTTGTTTTTTAGGCTTTGCCCAGATTCGCTATCCCCTTCTCTATGTTCTGGATGTATTTTTTTTTATTCGATAGGCGCGCGTTTGACCAATATCTCACCTGATGGTAAGCGATGATACCACTTCATCGACGGTGAAAAACGCTTGCCTAAAAATAACCTATTCACTCCATTGAGATAATATGTACTACGTACTAGAGAAGCTATCCTAAGCAAAATACATGCCCCATTTTGTCAATTTTGACAAGAGTTTAAATTAAAATTCGCTGCAGCGCTGAAACAATTATTAATCGTCTAACAAAACAATATAAACATACAGCGCTAGAGCGCTTCTAAGGTGTAGTTTTATCGCGACCAAAAAGACGTAAGCGCCGTGATTTTCATGGCGCTTACGCGTTTCATTCAACGTTCTGCAACACCTTGTCATTCATATAGACTAAACTGCTGACTGACTACAGAAGTGACATAGCTTTATACCTAACAAGCTTCACTAGAATTCACACTTTTTCATAATTTATTATTACTTGAAATAACTTAAGTAAAGTAAAATAAACTTTTGTACTTCTTTATTTAATATATAATCAAATGCGCTTACAATAAGTTAAAACATATAAAATCGGAATAGGGAATTATTAATTATGTTTATTTAGTTACCCCTAAATAATATAAGTTTAGTTAACTTTTGACGCTTCGATAAATAATTATTAGTCTGATCAATTTTAGCTTCGTGCTTCAAGCGAATTGTTGTGTATTTGTTTATGATGGCCCGTATCAAATGTGTTCGGTGATTTAAAGTGCTTGGTTGATCAAAAGAATGTTGAAGCAAAGATGTAAATACTTCCTTGTGAATAAAATATTCCAAAGTATTAACAGTAATATAACTAAAATGATATTTAGTAGAGAGACTGATTCCACCACTTTGTTTTATAAGTTTTCTTATTACAGTTTCCGTGGCGATACATATTTTATATACGTCTTCTGTAGAGTACGACAAGCCACCCATATCTTTAATAGTAATTAGTTTATGATGTGGCAGCCTTTCTGATGTACTTAAACTATCCACACATACGTCACATTTTAATGACTTTGTCAGAATTCGGGAAACGTACCCAGATATGTAACCGACTATCAACTGGGAACCAAATGGGATTTGTTCGCAACTGAGTATGCCCGCAAAAATTACACAGTTGTTCTCGGCTTCTATGTCAGATTCTAAGCAGCGAGTAGCTGACAAGATTTCACATTGTTCATCGTCATGTCTGTTCATGTGTGTAGTACTATTAATTACATCAATAGAAGAATTGTGCAGAATATTGAAATTGTCTAGTGGAATACAATTGCCTGTAAAAGATGAGCGAAGTTCCATGTGGTTTAATGTCTTTTTATAAGCAGCTCGAAATTGTAAAACATTTGGGTTATTGTTATATCCACCATGTTTTCTGATAACCCCAAAAAAAAGCTCTAAATGGTCCTGGCTGAGGCGATACGTTGAAATATAACGCATGACTTTTTTTTCCTCGACTGCATCTTGATATAATGTTTTTAGAGATTCTATGCAAATAATGGCGCCAATAAATCCTGTTTTGTTTGCGGATTCGACGATTTTCTGCTTTGAAATGGATAATATAATACGAGGGGCAAAATTTTTTCGTTTAATCACTCTTCTATGTTTTACGTGAAATTCCAAATTTAATATGTACTTCTTTACTTTGTCATGAAATTCAAATACTTCAAATTTATTTTGTGTAGCAATTGGTCGCTTGAATCCATAAAAGTGACACTTTCGCGAATTCATAGTGTCAAAGAAGTTATTCATGATTTTCAAAAAATTAACAGTTCCTGACGAGTCTAAGAACTGCGATGACTTTAATACCTGGTCACATAGAAGCAATGAGTTTGCTACACTCATACTTAATAATTGCGTAGCCAGCTTGACTTTCATTATCTGGTTACGAAAGTGGAGGTGTCGTGGGGTTAGTTTATTACCGAATCTGAGACCCTCTTCCGTTTGAAGTTTATTCAAATCGATCAATAGCTGCCATCTAATTTTCTTGCCATCTTCATCGAAAAGTAGTCTCTTCTTTTCAAATGAATTTCTAATTAATTTGATTACATGGCATGGATCAAGAAATACACATACTTTCTCTTGAGTACATGGGTGCGGAAAATGTGTGACAAAATTATTTGGGTCGGTTAGTTTACAACCTAGAATTTCCACAGCCGACAAATTTGCGGAGCATCCATCGAATGTAACGCTTACTACTGAAACTCCAACGTCATGACATTTTTGTAAGCAGGATATAATTAAATTGGCCTTTGTTTCAGCCGTTATACCTGCTACTAAAAAGTAACCCACAGGCAGTTTCCAATTTTCAGTCAGGGATACCAACATAAATACTAAGGCCTGTGATGCTACGGTATCGTCAACATCACTTTCTTGAGGACCCGCACCAAAATTAACGGCACCAAGCTTCTGTTGGTTGTGAAATAACCTTTGTTTACGAATAGCCATCTCGTCGAAGACTAAATTGCACACAAGACGTTTTTCACTCGATTCACTTTTTATTTTCAGAGCTTTAAACGCTTCATTAGTAAATCCAGGCTCAGCATCAATCGTCCCATACCATCGACAAAGAGTTCGTGTATGTGGAAGGACGTTATTGTAAATATTTCTCACATATTTGTAAGCTGCTGGCGAGTAGTAATGTAATGTCAATGCGAACTTACGTAATGCAGGTGTATATTTTAGAGAATATTTACTTTGTTTATTTTTTCTGATTAGTGTTTTGTGTATTTCGACCAATTCTGCTTTAGCTAGCAAATTATTTTCGGCTATTCCATCGAGTGAAAATTTTGTTTTAAGAGATTTTACAAGACGGGTTAGAGATTCGCATTTCTTTTTTAGATATCTGTTTTGGCGTTGAACCTTTTGAATTTTATCTGTTAATTTTTTTTTTTCAATGGTTATATCATGTATTTTTTGCTTGAGAACTATTTTTCTTGGTGAATCAAAAATTGATTCTGACTCGCTAACAGACTCGGAAATTGGTTCCATTGTTCCAGTACTACTTTGAACCACTCTTGGCTAAAACAAACAAAACATAGGTAATGTTAGTGATGACTGAAATAATATTTTGTTACTCGTTTTGAAACATTATTATTTCCATTATTGTTACTAACATCTACACAAGGTACAGCAGACTTCTTCAGAAAACGCCTGCCCGCTTTTGTGGTATATTTATCCTTTTCGCGAAAATGCAACGAACATACATAAGTATGATTGGATGGTAACCAGGTATCTTCACTGCGGTTGATTTGGATAAATTTTATCCATTTTTCCCTTTCTTCACGGCCCAAACGTGGAAACCTTAAAAATAAACAAAATGTAATAAATTATGTCTTACATTATTTAATAATTATTTTGCATCTTTTATTTTTTTTTCTTTTTTCATTGAATAACCGCAGTCAGTTCTTTTCTAAATATTATGTTAGATTATTATTTTCCGCTTTAAAAAGAAATGTCCGCTAATTCTACCTACACTTGTTACATAAATTGTCACATCTTAATTTTTAGTCTTTATGAAAAATGATACAACCAAATATTTTGTTAAAATTATATTTTAAAATTATTATATAGTTACTCACCGATAAAAAGTTATTCCTTTGCACTTTGCCGTATTGGTTGAATTATTAGTGCAATATCTTAAAACACACGATGGCATATTTAATGCGTTTGAACGTTTTTTCGTTTAAAAACAAACAATGACATAGGCGCTCAAGATCTAGCAAGCAACTGAGTTTTGTGCGGCCGGCAGACCGCATATGAACAAAACACAGTAGTGATGTGTGGTGACTTCTCTAGTACGTAGGTACATATTATCTCAATGATTCACTCTTGACTTAAATATAAAAATGGAGCCGTCACGGGACGCCTGGTAGATGTGAAACATCGACGTTATTTCGTAAAAGTAGTATGCAGAAAAGAACAGATTGTGGTAGGAACTAAAAATGTCAATAAAATAAAATAAAAAATATAACGATTTTTTTTTCTAGATAACGATGATTTTTTATTAAATAAACATTCATTTTCATTAAATACAAAAATTTACATATTTATTTTAAATCGAAACTACTCAATAAATGCACAGATAAATGCATACTTTAATTATAAAAATATAATTAACTTACTGATGACTTGATAATGTGTCATAGTGTGATTTTGCTTTCTTTGCAGGAGGCTGATCACTTCCACTCTCTAAATTATCACGGTCAGACATTTTATTATCAGAACAGAAAAATGATTTATTTACCAGAAAAACACAGGTTATGAGTACTGTAATAAACAGAGTATACATTATAGGTATCCGAGCTCAGTGGAGCGAAAGAGATGGCTTAACGCCGGATCGAGTGAGAGAGAAACGCACAGTCGATTGCGCGTGGCGACGCGTCGCCACGCCAGAAATCGGTCTCACGTGCGCCTATAGATGTTTCACATCAAAACCCCTAGATTGTAGCTGTCGGGAAACACAGACTCCGGCAGGGCATTCCACTCCTTAGCTATAGATACGCATAATAAAAGTGTTCCCAAAACCGTTTTGTGCGTATGGGTGGGATGTCCACCATGAACCGATGGCGCATCGCCGTACTACGTCTTGTAGTCCAATGATGAAACAGGCTAGGTGGAATTAGATCGTGCTATTCCATCGCATACTCCCCGAAATGTGACCGATAAAAACCGACAAGCTGGCAACTCGGCGACGATGTTCAAGTCTCTGGAGCTTTGACTTGACCAGTGCCGGCCATTGCCGATGAGCCTCTTAGCCCGCTTTTCGGTCGACTCTAATGCATCGCAAAAACGGAAAACAATAGGTACCAAAGACACCAACTTCGGAAAAGAAAGTAATTTTTCGCTTTTTTTTTTTTTGTTTTGGAATTCGGTTTGATTTTTTTGTAAAAAAGATTTTTGTAATAATTATCTCAATTACTTGATTGGATTGCCTATAAAAGTTGAATAAGAGGTGGATACTGGTATATTTCAGCAGATAAAAGTCCCATCAAAACGAAATAACTATGGCCACACCGTGGAGCTATAACTAAACCCAAAACACTAAAATAATCATCAAGATCGGTTCATCAACAAAAAAGTTATGCCGGAATAGATAATCCCAATAACAAGGATGGAACTTGAACCAAGGGCACATAATAAATCCAAGGGCGTCGCCAGCCGATGGCCCAAGTTGTTATATGGACATTGGACGATGGGAAAAGTATGAATTTTAAATACAGTCAAAAGCACAAGAATTCACATTGGTAGTGCGAGTCTTACCCCTACGACGATTGTAATAAAAACGATCCTAAATCCAATGTGTGAGCCATGAGCTCTTGATACCAATAATAAAATTGTTGAACGTTATTATATATGTTATGAATAGAATAGAATAGAAAACATTTATTCGACATAGACAAACACGACAACAAAATTCACAAAGTAACAGAGAAGAACAGCAAAAAAAAAAGTACAAACAAGGACATTATGGACCAAGTGATTATTAATACGGCATTATTCTAGTGTCCGACCGAAACTGGTTTTTACGACCGTAACCAAATTTCGGCAACAGTGATACTGTCAAACGCTTTATGTTATAAAAGTCGGAATTACCTGCAGTGTAGGTATGGTAGGTCCTACACATTCGTTCGCTAATCGCTCGCTGTTTGTCAAATGCACTAATTTAGTATTTAGTATTCTACGATGGTGGAAAAAATGCAAAACAAATTTACCCGGTACCTATACATGAGGCAATTTGGTATTTACCCTTTTTACCCGCTTATGTATCCAACCCTCTTTTTTATAGGGATGGTTGGGTACTATAAGTTGGAGGTAAGGCGCAACCTCGCCCTTGTAAAATATGTCTTCATGGTTTTTCGTGGTATGCTAAATAATCCACAAATATTAGAATCGTTGGGATTGCTCGTTCCAAACAGGAGGCTACGGTTAGGACCGAGGGAAGGGCTGTTTAAAGTCCCGTCAGCACGCACTAACGTGTTAAAGTTTGCACCAGTAACTCGAGCAGTTAGGATACTGAATAGCGTCTCTCTGCGTTTGGACATATTTTCTTGCTCTTTGGCGGAATTCCAGAGGGTGATACTTAGTGTGTTGTCCACTGTGTAACTTGTGCCTCTACCCAGACCCGTTACTCGGACTGGCAAACTGGCAATGTATGACTACATTTGTTAGCTTGGGTCTTACCTGTAAAAATAAATGTATGTGTTAATAATAATAAATAAATAAATTTAATAAAAAACCGCCAACAACTCTAAAACTTTTGTATTGAAGAGCAATTATTGCGCAAAACATCGCTATCGTTTTGCTTTTGCCAAATATACGTAATAAGCCTGCGGCGGGCTTTCTGAATAATGCCCATCACTTTTTGGGCCGCGGGTAATAAAAATATGTGTTTCATTAAATTATTTTAATGTTGACATTGGTTTTAATATAGATTAAGTAAGTACGATTACTATTTAGGCAACTAAGTTGACGGAGCCCCGCCTATTTCTGTCTGCAGGGTCTAAAGTAACCTAACATGAAGGAGATGACCTATCCGTGTCGGGGTGTCCTAAGCTCTCGAACTTGCTTCGCTAGTTATTGGACTAATTCATTGACCATAATTATCGAATCGCCCAACCGTTACGTAGCAATATTCATAATGATCAGTCAATGTGATAAATATAGAAGTTTAAATCAGTATTCATTACATTGCCCGATTTGACTTGACTAGATTCATAATGCCCGGCCATTATACATAGTGCCCTGATTTATCACTTGATCTATGACATATACATTAGCTAGTGTAGAAAGAATTTGGAGGCAATCAAATGAATTTTAACCGACTTCCCAAAAAGGAGGAGGTTCTATGTTCGACATAATGTAAGTTTTTTTTTTGTGTTTGTTCACCGATATCTCCGTCAATTGTGGACCAATTTTGAAAATTCATTTTTTGTTTGAAAGTATGTTCCGATATTGGTCCCATTTTAATTTGGTGAAGATCTGATGAAGAACTTCGCAGATATACAACAGAACTCTTCAATAAATAACGGCAAATCTATCGGGATTGCTGAAATCGCATGTTTGTTTGTTGTTTATACCATTTCATAACATAACATCACGCCAGTACGCTCTTAAGGGGTACGCAGATCTCTCATTTCACCGGCTATGTTCAAGTTTCATGAAATCTATTCTGGCGTTATAGTTACCTTACTAACTTGCCTATTAGGAGGTACAACTAAAAAGTGAAAAATAAAAAAGAAATAAAAAGTCGGTGTCCTTAACGCAAACAAATAGATACCTACGAAAGACACCGCCTTCAAAAAATAAAATTATTTTTCACTTTGTAGTTTTGTATTTGGAAGTCGGTAGTATTTTTTTGCAAAAAAGTTTTTTTAATAATAAAGTACCTAAGTAGTCGATCGACATCCTTTAAATTAACACAATCTTCGAGGGTTTTTTGTCAACTTCTAAGAAAGAAAACAAATTTATTTGACACAAGCCAGAGCACACAACACAAAAAAAAGAAAACTTAGACTAAACAACAACAATATTTACAAAAATAAAACAATAAAATGTGTGTAAGAGAAGTAAAAGTAACGTTGTGTGTCCCACGGCTGCGCCAAATAGGACCAGTTCAGCAAAATGTTGACGTCTCGATCACTTTATTACAAAAATTGGCCTTTTATGTCCACACTCATCATGAGCAGACCATCGAGGCGATTTTGCCATATAGTGTTTCATAATCAGGTTTTTATTCTCCTGAAGCTAATGATCACCCTACTGCACCTACTTGTTATACACGGTAGAGCGATCTGAAGTTTCAACGCTTTTGCCGTTTCGGGCAAGAAGAATTTTGTCTTTTTTAGGCATTTAGGACATCAATAACGGTTACATTTGATAAGTGAGTGGAGTGGGGGGGCAACTGCCCTCCCTCCCCCAAGGCGACGCCCATGACTTGAACATTTCTAGCGATATGAAAGTGTACCAGGGTAAATTGCCAACTGCTGCTGCTGCTGGCTGACTGAATAGGTTTTTTTCTAGGCAAGAGTGCTTCACTGTCAACCACATCATCGCTTACCATCAGGTGAGATAGTGGTCAAGCGCGACCCCAAAGACTATAATAAAACTTGGTGGGCAGCTCACGTATGATGGGTAGAGTGGCGATTAGCTCTCTTCCTCCTCTTCTTTTCTATGGTACCGTTATTCCCATTAGCTCTAGCGTAAAATATCTCGGTTTGCATCTTGATTCGACACTTGGCTGGCAAAGTCAGGTTACTAGTGTCAGTCAAAGAGTCAACGGCACTTTGCGATACCTGTATCGTCTGAAGAACTTTTTGCCCGCAAAGACGAAGACTATGCTTGTGCAGACTTTAATTTTCCCCATAATCGACTATGGTGACGTATGCTATTTCGACTTGAGTGCGGTTCTGCTGAATAAGCTTGATAGACTCCTCAATAACTGCATTCGGTTCATATTTAACTTGAGGAAATATGACCATGTGTCGAGCTATAGGTCTGAGCTCAAATGGATGCCCATTCGCCAGAGAAGATGTTTGCGCGCTCTAACTACGCTTTTCGCCCTACTCAACTCTCCCACCCCGCCTTCTTACCTTATGTCTCACTTTCAATATTTAAGTACTTCTCACACTAGGAATCTGCGCTCTTCCAACAATCTTCTCCTACTCTGTCCTTCTCAAACTACTGATTTTGTTCATTCTTCCTTTCATATTCAGTCTATTCTTCTTTGGAACGCGCTTCCTCTCGAAATCAGGACGGCCACCAGTCGGTATTCTTTCAAGCAGAAGTTGCGGTTTTATTATCAGCGGGAGGGAGGGTCATCTCGATAACTTATTTATGTTAGTTATTAAATATATATTTATATAGGTATGTATTATATAAAATATGAATGTATGTGTATTTTAAGCAATCTATAATTATTATAACCGACGTGTGTGTATGACTAGATGCATGAATGTGAGTGAAGCAAAAGAAGTATGTAAGGATCGTAGCAGGTGGCGTTCTGTAGTTTCTGCCTACCCCCATGGGAAAAAAGGCGTGAGTTTATGTATGTATGTATAACCGGCGTGTGTGTATGACTAGATGCATGAATGTGAGTGAAGCAAAAGAAGTATGTAAGGATCGTAGCAGGTGGCGTTCTGTAGTTTCTGCCTACCTCCATGGGAAAAAGGCGTGAGTTTATGTATGTATAACCGGCGTGTGTGTATGACTAGATGCATGAATGTGAGTGAAGCAAAAGAAGTATGTAAGGATCGTAGCAGGTGGCGTTCTGTAGTTTCTGCCTATCTCCATGGGAAAAAGGCGTGAGTTTATGTATGTATATATAATTATTATTTTTGTTACCACGTATTAAACAGTGCACGTGCCATGCTGTCTCTACACCACTCTTGGTTGACTGGTAGAGAATGCCTAAGGTATTAAGTCCGCCATTGGACTTTTGTGCATGAAGTTTAAATAAATAAAACTGCCTAAATTTGCGTACCCCTTCAGAGAGAAGCGGCGTGATGTTATGTTATGAAATGGTGTAAGCAGTAAACAGAAATGGGATTGCAGCAATCCTGGGCGATTTGCAATCATTTATTTATTGAAGGGTTTCATTGAATATCTCCAAAGTTCTCCAAAGACGTGATGAAGACGTTATTCGGGATCATACTTTTACAACAAAAAAAAAATTCAATATCGGTCAACAATTGACGGAGAAATCGGTGAATATCTACAAAAAAATAATATAAACGTACAGTGCGTACCACGAAAGCTGAGACTTGACACACCACGTGGTTTGAGTTGCGCAGTAGACGATTATAGGTCTCTTCAGCGGTATGAGGTCTGATTCTGAGTGTGGGGAAAAACTGGGCGTCATCGGGGCGGCGGACAAATCGCGGTAGGCACGGTCAAGTCTCATCTTTCGTGGCACGCACTGTACCTACTGTCGATTATTAGAGAACCTCCTACTTTTTGGGCAGTCGGTTAATAAACAAAGGAGACGGTATCACAATTGATCCAGAAATTGATACGAATAAACTGTATACCGATTACCGATTGATTGCTTTTAGAACGAGCGGAATAACCCAACACAAGTCACATACCCCAAATCCATGGGAGCGATAGGCTGACAAAGTCTCTTAGGTACGTGGCGTGGCTTGGCGTACCGTGTTTTACCAGAAGCATTTCGATTTCATACATTTACTATTGTTAAGGAGCGTCATCGCTGGGAGCATTATTTCGTGAGCGTTTGGAAACAAATCATCATAGGTGAGCAACAAATGATCTACACCGCGTGGCTCGTGGCGCATTGCATCATTCAATGACGCGAAATCCTAGCTAACAGATTACATTGAATACAGTGAACGGAAATAAATATGAAAATGAAAATTTGAAAATGACCGACGAGCTAATTGAACTTGTACGTCAACGCATAGTTTTGTATGACACAAAGTCTAGGGAGTATATGAATCATTTGATCAGCACCCTAATTGTGTAAGTTCAAAGAGTTGCGCAAGGTACTGTAACGTAGGATCGGTTCGGGAACAATAATATGCCAAATACAGGAATAACAGTTTATTTCGCGGTACCCCCGAAACACGTCACAATAAATCTATACTAATATTATAAAGAGGTAAAGTTTGTGAGTTTGTGACGTTGTAAGGGGTAATCTCTGGATCTACTGAACCGATTTTGAAAATTCTTGCACCGGTATAAAGCTACATTATTCCTGAGTGTCATAGGCTATAAAATATTTTCAAAGAAAATAGAGATCCTTATGAAAATTGCAATAATGTAACCCAAGGTAGCAAAATGTTGTCTGTAAAACACATTATTTGGCGTGCGCTGAGAAAACTATTGATGATAGATACAAATTAGTAGGTAGGATAGGCAGGTTAGGCAGGGTAGGCAGAGTAGGCAGGGTAGGCAGGGTAAGCAGAGTAGGCAGGGTAGGCAGGGTAGGCATGGTAAGCAGAGTAGGCAGGGTAGGCAGGGTAGGCAGGATAGGCAGGTTCGGCAGGGTAAGCAGAGTAGGCAGGGTAGGCAGGGTAGGTAAGATAGGCAGTGTAGGCAGGAAAGGCAGGGTAGGCAGGGTAGGCAGGGTAGGCAGGGTAGGCCGGGTAGGCAGGGTAGGCAGGATAGGCAGGGTAGGCAGGAAAGGCAGGGTAGGCAGGATAGGCAGGCTAGGCAGGAAAGGCAGGGTAGGCAGGATAGGTAGGGTAGGCAGGGTAGGCTGGGTAGGCAGGGTAAGCAGAGTAGGCAGGGTAGGCAGGGTAGGCTGTGTAGGCAGGGTAATCAGAGTAGGCAGGGTAGGCAAGATAGGCAGGGTAGGCAGGAAAGGCAGGGTAGGCAGGGTAGGCAGGGTAGGCAGGGTAGGCAGGGTAGGCAGGGTAGGCAGGGTAGGCAGGATAGGCAGGGTAGGCAGGGTAGGCAGGAAAGGCAGGGTAGCCAGGATAGGTAGGGTAGGCAGGGTAGGCTGGGTAGGCAGGGTAGGCAGGGTAGGCATGGTAAGCAGAGTAGGCAGGGTAGGCAGGATAGGCAGGATAGGCAGGATAGGCAGGGTAGGCAGGAAAGGCAGGGTAGGCAGGAAAGTCAGGGTAGACAGGGTAGCCAGGGTGGGGGGCAGGGTAGGCAGGGGGCAGGGTAGGCAGGTTAGGCAGGGTAGGCAGGGTAGGCAGGGTAGGCAGGGTAGGCAGGGCAGGCAGGGTTGGCAGGGTAGCCAGGGAAGGCAGGGTAGGGGCAGGGCAGGCAGGGTCGGCAGGGTAGGCATGGTAGGCAGGATAGGCAAGGTAGGCAGGGTAGGCAGGGTAGCCAGGGTAGGTAGGCAGTTGACGGGAGCGAAGCCCCGAGGGTCAGCTAGTATTTAATAAAATTGTAGGGTCGCTGGTTGCAGTTGGCTGGTCAAACTTTTTATACTATATTAATTGAAAGGTTGAGGGTGGACTAATAAAAATAAAAAAAACAGTAGGCCTGTTCCTCTGCACGCCGCAGCATAGCCAGCCAACTCCACTCTGCGACGCCCTGCCTAGAGCGGACCGCCTCATTCTTTACCGAACAGTCGGTTTAGCGGGACAGTCAGCCCCAGCCAGGCAAACAACAGGCAGTCAGACAGTCTCTGGTCCCCGCCAGACCCCTCCTGTAGTCACAGAACAAAGAAATCTTAGAAAATCGTCAGCCTGTCAAAACAAATCAAAGTAAACAAATCATTAGAGGTTAAATGTTTTCAAAGTAATTTCAGTGAAATGAATGTGTGAAATTACTACCCCAAAGTGTAGTTCTACAGTCCAGCGAGGCGCTGAGAAAGAGGAAGCGTCTCAAATTGACTAAAATAAAGTGAAACCGAGCGATGAACGAGGTAACAAATTTTCCTCTAACAAGAATTCATTCTACCCAAAAAAAAAGTGTTGCAGTACGCTTTCGTTGCATTAATTGCTTCTTGCTTCATAATATGTTCAAAAATTCGTCAACTAAACAACTTAAAAGATGCAATTAATACTGTTGAGTTGTCAAAATGAAAGGGAAGGAGTATGCTTCGTGGTGTACATAGACGGAAATCGTCTTTCATCTTGCACGTGACTGGTCGATTCATGGCATCAAATCCTTCGCCTTGCCGAAATCACTTAAGCAATTAGGCTGCAGATATGTACGCAATTAGTACGCCCGGTGCTGAAATGCTGCGTGGGAAAAATTGTGAATGTGCATGGAAAAATATTTGTTAATAGCTGACCCCCGCGGCTTCGCTCCCGTCAAAATTATAGCCTATGTTACTCGGGAATAATGTAGCTTTCCGTAGGTGAAAGAATTTTTAAAATCGGTCCAGTAGTTTCGGAGCCTATTAAATAGTTATCGGTACAAACAAACAAACAAAAAAATCTTTCCTCTTTATAATATTGGTATAGATATAATCAGTTTATTGATAAAAATACTAAAATTGAATTTCCAATCAAAATTGATCGTAAAACAAGCGAAGTATATAACAATTTAAATAAAGTACCTGGGCGACCAAGCTCAGCTTGAGGGAAAATAGAGAAAACGACGTTTTCTAAAAATTAAACCTAGCTCGATTCATCAGATCGATTTATCGCCCCCGAAACCTCCTGCATACAAAATTTCATGAAAATCGTTGGAGCCGTTTCCGAGTTTCAGATTATATATATATATTATATATATATATATATATACAAGTATTGCTCGTTTAAAGGTATTAGATATATCTGTCTCTCTCTCGAAATCGCCGGTTTCTATGACAGTAGTATGGGCATCGTGCTTTCTGGCGTCAGATTGCACGCCGGACTTCTCTTTTTATAATTCTTAACTTAATATCTGAAAAAAATATTTTCGAAAATCTTTCTTGTTAATAAGCATTTAAATAAGCAAATAAAAAAAATACATGCATATTGCCTTGCCTTATTTTTTTGTTTTTGCTCTCAAGAAGTTTCATTGCTAGGAGAAATGTGTTTATTTATTAAAACGTCATGCAACATTAAGTTATATAGGCGGACTTAAAGCCTGAGGTATTCTCTACCAGTCAACCAAGGGTGGTGGAGAGATAACACGGCAGGAGGATACAATAAATTGAAGGCCTTCATCAAAATCATCATCCGAATCCGAACTAAACTGACGTACTGTTGCAAAGGTTCATCCACTCAGAAACCCCTGTTCAGAAAAAGCGCCAGTGCGAGCCAGCCGCCACGACACGCCAGCTTAGTATGCACACTCACTCACCGCTACGATACGCCATGCCACGTAAGTATGTTGCCGCCTTATGGCTTTTCTTACCACTCACTAGTACAGAAATCAGTTAAGTATGCTGTCCACTTTCCTGCCCTTATCATCCTAAAAACTTTTACGAATAAGTTCTAACTTCGTTCTTATAAAAACAAATATCCCTGATTTGGGTAAACCGTTAGCCTTTAAAAATTTTGAATTTACCCGGGTATTTACTGCCATCTCTACTTTTGAATAATGTGGATAAAAATCGTGAAAGCATACATAGAGAAGCTTGAAAAGTCTACAGAAGTTTGTAAAATCCTTAGATTAAATCTATAAGAAAATAAATATTTAAAACCTGCTAAATACAAAGCAAAGCACTACAACCACTGACCTCTATCATACAATGATAGAGGTCAGTGACTACAACCCATGGACTTAATATAATATTTATCTTAAGTCCATGAGTCCATGCTACAACCAGAACCAGAGACAATATGTTTTCCTTTTTATAGGATACATTACAAATAAATCGACTAAAATTACTAAGAGACCCTTGGTATATTCTGTGGCACTGTAGCAAGCATCACTACTCTTGTCATCAGCGTTGCCAGAACTTAACTTTTGTTACATTTTACTTTACTTTTGACCGTCTCATGTAACCTCCATGTAACACGACTCAAAATGTAACTTTTAGAACTTACTAAAAATATTAAAATATTTGCCCGAAAACAAAAAATAATCGTGAAATGGAACGCATCTAAGAAAGCTTTTGTTCGTCGTGTTGTCAGTAAATCAACAACAAAGTCATCTTGCAACTGAAATAAGTTTATTTTTGTAACAATCGTCAACTAAATATCAAGATTATCAAATAGCATGATATATGTGTGACATGCACTATACATAGATTCAAGAAGTTGATTTGGATTGTTATTACTCATTTTTAAGTAACTTTGGTTTCGTTTAGAAGAACTAGAGTGGGATAAATATCTACCGGACGGCGTAACTTAGATTTGATTTTATTTATCGATCTTTTCGCGACCAAATCGGTACCTAGCTACATAGTTGTTTCTAGTTGTAATTTGAATGTTGTCACGGAGTCGCGAGGGGGCCCTCCCCCGCGACTCCGTGGCGTGCCCGAAAATTCTAATAGTGGGCGGGTTCCACTACCTAAATAGTAGAAAAAAAAACAAATTGTAGTATTTTATTACTTTAGTGTCGTTTTCCACATAAAATAAGGTAATCTAGCTTTTCTCATGAAAATGTAACTTTTTGTGATGTCTCATGTAACATTTGACAATCTGCCACTGGCAACACTGCTTGTCATTCATGCATGGTTGTCTTTACGGATTGCATTCTTTTTTCTGCGATTGTAAAGTTTTTTATCAAGATTTGCAGCTATTGAGTTAAACAATATTGAAAACTGCAATGAAAGTTATAGAAATAACATCTTGCTTGTAAATGTGTTGTGTAGGAGCCGTCCAAGTGCCTATCGAGTTATTCTCAGAAGTGAACTGCGTATCATGTAACTTTTGTGGTTTATTTTGCGGCCTAAAGCATCTATTTCCAACTCGAGAGTCTTCCTTGCCGTGAGTGTATTTGTATTATTTCTTATGTTAGTGGTTTCCTGTTTTAGTAAAGTTCCTGTGACATGATTTAGTAGTTTTCGTAGTGGATTAGTAATAAGGCGAATGTCAAGGTTCCCTATATACCTTGGTACCTAGAGGTATATCTTAACATTTACCCAGGTCCGTGGTGTCGGCAGTGGAATTGGTTAAACCGCAGCACTTCCTACTTCCTATGCCTACTATGTACAGATTGCATGTGGAGTGCATAGTTTCTTAAAACTCCAAAGGTATAATACCTAATACTAAGAAGATAATAGTGTCCAGTTTTCCTCCTAAAGATTGTGTCATTAGTCAGTAGTTTTACTTAGTCACTCACTAGGTTAAGGTCTTTTCAAAAAATTATACAGCAAATAAATATAAATGCAAATAAATATAAGTAGTAAGATGTGTGTGTTGACAATAACAGATGTTCAATATTCTAAGGCCAAACAATTTATTTAATTGAACAGCTTTATGAAACCTATCTACAAATATTTCTCATGGTCAAATAGCTACAATGTTGTCAAATTTACATGTTAGGCATGATGTATATACATGTTAGGCATGCTATGTTTTAATTTTAATGAGTTTTTCAATATGTGACCTTGTGACGTCTGTTTTGTGTATCACTACATAGTATAAAACATAGTCTCCTGCCTGGTCTGTACATGATAAACTCAAAAACTACTGAACAGATTTTCATGCGATTTTCACCAATAGAAAATGAGAAACGAGGAAGGTTTTTGTATATAGTTTGTCACGGGCGAAGCCTGGGTGGGTTGCTGGTCGGAAATAAAAAGATCATTAGCACAATTTTATCTGATCAATACTTTGCAACAAGCAATGAAACTGCTCTTTTTATCATCTTCCAGTCTTTTTTCCATGTTGGCATAATATGTCGTCATAAATAATAGAACTCATTTTCTTCTGTCTGTACTGTCAACTAACATACTATCAATGCCTTCCTTTTAGAATAGAATAGTATAGTTCTCTATTTGAACAGAAAGTAGGTACAAGTTACAGATGTTAAGTTCATAAGTTAACATTTGTTGTCATTTGTGGTCTTCTCTATTTGTTGTTTAGTACTTTTTCTTTTATATCAGTCACTTCTTCCAGTCTTTTTTCCATGTTGGCATAATATGTCATCATAAATAATAGAACTCATTTTCGTCCGTCTGTACTGTCAAACAACATCTATCAATGTCTTCCTTTTAGAATAGAATAGTATAGTTCTTTATTTGAACAGAAAGTAGGTACAAGTTACAGATGTTAAGTTCATAAGTTAACATTTGTTGTCATTTGTGGTCTTCTCTATTTGTTGTTTAGTTTGTTTTTCTTTTATATCAGTCACTTCTTCCAGTCTTTTTTCCATGTTGGCATAATATGTCATCATAAATAATAGAACTCATTTTCGTCCGTCTGTACTGTCAAACAACATCTATCAATGTCTTCCTTTTAGAATAGAATAGTATAGTTCTTTATTTGAACAGAAAGTAGGTACAAGTTACAGATGTTAAGTTCATAAGTTAACATTTTTTTGTCATTTGTGGTCTTCTCTATTTGTTGTTTAGTTCATTTTTCTTTTATATCAGTCACTTCTTCTAGTCTTTTTCCCAAGTTGGCATAATATGTCATCATAAATAATAGAACTCATTTTCGTCCATCTGTACTGTCAAACAACATCTATCAATGTCTTCCTTTTAGAATAGAATAGTATAGTTCTTTATTTGAACAGAAAGTAGGTACAAGTTACAGATGTTAAGTTCATAAGTTGTCATTTGTGATTTTCTGTATTTGTTGTTTAGTTCGCTTTTCTTTTATATCAGTCACTTTAGTATTAGTAACAAAATACTAGCTGACCCATCAATTTTGTATTGAGCCTGTATTGTACCTATGCTGAACTGTGTGATCTTCTTCTAATCCCTGAAAACTTTACAGTTTGAAAAGTGATTAGAAAGTCACCGGGAAAAGCTAGTTTATCTGACTAATCATACATAATTCATAGTGATTGAGTTGAGCTTCACAGACTGCAAAATTACACCTGTTTTTTTGATTTTGTTTAAATTACCTGCAACTTTTTACATGAACAAGCATCAGCTCAGTATTTACTTTTTTCTTTTCCATCTGGATATAAGTCCTTTTGAAATGACACTCCTCAATTGTATTTACTCCTTGGTTTTGGCAACTAATGCCTAAAAGTTGGTGTAAGTCCAACAATTTTGAAGGTTAAAAGAAAATTCTACAAACTGCCATATAACCAAATTGCGTCATATTACTATTTCATGTCCATTCAAATAACAAGAATCTTAACAAATGCTAATTAGGCAGTTTCACTGACAGCCGACATTGTTCATGAATTCACACACAGGTATACACCATTCACACCATACAATACAAGTCATACAACTGATGGGTACATATTATGGTGTGAAAGTTGTAAGGGGAAAAGTATTTTGTTCTAATCTATGATAGTGGTGGGGGTGCAGGTTTAAAGCTGATTCATCACATCATAATACTGCATGGATTATTTATTATAAGAAAAGTTACTGTACATATTACAATTTTTTAGATGAATTACACATTTAAATAAATAATAATACCTAGTTTAAATTACAAAATCATCAGATATTTATTCATATTAGGCTGAGAGCCAACTCCTTTTTTTAATGTAAATTTTTTTAAATGTTACCCCAAAATACCTGCCTATCAATACTTTGTTGTGTGTTTTAGATGCGAAGAAGAAGTGGCTCAACAAACTCCCCAGACAGTGATAACAATATTATTACTGTTTTATTGAATAAATAAATCATAATAAATCATTGTTTCCTTAATTTTTAGTTGGAAGCAGGATATTTTATCTAACTAGCCTTTTCCTGTGGCTTTACTTCCTTGACCTATTCCACTGAATCACAAGTTGTAGGTTGTGGGTTTGAACTCAGGCAGGCACTTTACTTTGTGTTAATTATTTCATCACAACTGCCCTCAAAACGGTGCAGGAAAAATTCGTGAAGAAACTGGCATGTCTTAGAAACAAAAATTCGAAGACATGTGAGATCCACCAACCCGCACAGCCCACGTACGGCCCATTCCCTTTCACAGAGAAGAGGCAAGCACGCACATGGGAGTCTTAAGTGCGGAAAAAGGGGGTCCATCTACTATCTCCCACTGAAACCATTATTCTCCCGGATAAAATATGTGACACTCAGCAATGTTTATATTAACAATTTGCTAAAACCGGCACCTTTGGGTATGCAGATGACTGCACTGTTGCTGAGAGATACTTGTCCAACGCATGCGCCTCAGATCCTCCCCCTCAGGTCTCTCTGTGAGGCCATGGTGAAGCGTTTGAACCTGTCCTTGCAGGCAGTCTCTGAATGGGGCGATGCCAATCTGGTCAGGTTTAATGCTGCTTAAACCCAGGCGAGTAAAATTCCACTGTAAAGAGCCAATTTCACCCGGCTCCAACTTTCCGATATGTTACCGAACCATCTAGAGCTTCTTGGCGTTACGTTGACATCGATTCCAAATTTTGGCCCATACATTGAGGCAAAGGTTCAACTGGGCGCCAAAAAGTTGAGGATCCTTACAAAGGTGAGAAGGTACTTCACGCCGAAACAGCTGCTCAACTTCTATCAAGCGCAAGTCCGATCATGCATGGAGTACTGTTCTCATCTCTGAAACGGATCTGCCAAATACCAGCTTGATGCACTAGAGGCGATCGAAAAGTGGGTCAAGATGCTCATCGGCAATGAGGCACTGGTCAAGTCAAAGCTCCAGAGCCTTGAACATCGTCGCCGAGTTGCCAGCTTGTCAGCTTTTTATCGGTTACATTTCGAGGAGCGTGCGCTAGAATTGCATGATCTAATTCCGCCTAGCCCGTTTTATCATTGGAGACCAGACGTACGGCGATGCGCCAACGATACATGGTGGACATCCCATCAATACACACAAAACGTTTTGGGAATATTTTTATTATGCGTACAGCTGAGGAATGGTATTCCCTACCGGAGTCTGTTTTTCACGATAGCTACAATCTAGGGCTCTTCAAGTCAAGAGTGAGTAGGTTACTTATAGGCAAGCATGCTACACCGTCGACCACATCATCGCTTACCATTAGGTGAGATAGTGGTCAAGCGCGATCCTATTTTAAATAAAAATATCTTTCTATCAGTAAAAGACTTTTGCGATGCAGTACCTACTTACAATTTTCAAACATATAAACAATCAATTTTGCCTTGTAATATTAGTATGACACAATGCTGTTATTTTAAAGCTGTGCTTGTTGGGGACTGGTTATTTTAACATAAATTTGTTTTATAATATACTCTTTATTTAATTTTTTTTTATTTAATTTATCTTTTGAGGAAGGGAACTTTCCACATATATTGAAAAAGTCAATAGTTAAGCCACTTTTGAAAAAAGGAGAAAAATCCGACATGAACAACTATAGACCAGAGTGACACTGATACCAATTATGTCCAAAATTTTCGAGAAAATCATGTTAAAAAGGCTTCAAGATTTTATAACAAGCCATCGTCTACTTAAAGACGAGCAATATGGATTCAGACAGAATAGTACTACTTCATTGGCATGTTTTAATTTGATCAAAATTATCACCCAGGCAATAAATGATGGAGTACCAATTGCTGCAATTTTCCTTGACATGAGTAAGGCGTTCGATTTTGTGGACCACAATTTGCTCTTATATAAGCTAGAAAAGTATGGAATAAGAGGCAAAGCTAATGACTGGTTGAGAAACTACCTAAATGACAGAAAACAATGTGTGGAAATCTCTAAAATCAATAATAGCAACAAAAAGATGTTACATAGAAGTGACTATCGAATAAATAATTTTGGAGTGCCACAGGGCACAGTATTGGCAGCTTTCTTATTCCTAATATATATTAATGATCTACCAAATATTACCTGCCATAACACAATATTGTTTGCTGATGACACGACCCTCATTGTGAAATGTGAAAACCCAGATTCATATGAACTAGAGATAAACAACGCAATAAACAAAATAATACACTGGTTACATTCTAACAATTTACAAATTAATATGGAGAAAACTAAAATGATCCAATTTCATACGCATAAAAGAAAGCCATTGACTTTAAATGTTAAATATAATGATACTATCATCGAAGAAGTTCAAAGTACCAAATTTCTGGGTATAATGTTGGATCAAAATTGTGATTGGAAAGCACACGTCGAATACGTTTGTGATAAACTCGACAGATTTGTCTACGCAATTAAAAGATTAAGAGTCACGGTATCAGCAGAAGCGGCTCTTTGTGCATATCATGGTTACGTGTCGTCCGTACTAGCAAATGGTCTCTTGTTGTGGGGTAATTCGGTGGATGTTATAAAAGTGTTTAGAGTACAAAAAAAATGTGTGCGTGCAATATGTGGGGCCTGGTATACGGACAGCTGTAAACCCTTGTTTAAAAAGTATAATATTCTACCATTACCGTGTATGTATATCAGAGAATTATGCCTATTTGTTCAACAACATCCGAAATATTTTATAAAACACAAAGATGTAATCAAGCGCAATGTAGCTCCTAGAAATAAAAATAAATTTAAACATGAGCTCTGTTTACCGCAATGCAAGCTCGAATTGCATAAAAGGAACTCGTACATAAATGCTGTAAAGGTATATAACAAATTACCGGATGCCTTTAAAGATTTACCTTTTCGAATGTTTAAAAAAAAGGTAACGCAATGGTTAAAAGAAAAATGCTTTTACGATCTCAATGAATACATGTCAGATCCCCGTGAAAGAAACTAAAATATATAATATTGGTATATACCTTATAATAATTAATTGATGTTCAAAATGTACGGAAAATAAAATAGTTGTGATGTTACCAATTTACTTTGTTATTTAAAATTGTTTATGACATTATCAATTAAATTTACAATATTTTTTATATCAGTTTATGACATTAACAATTAAATTTAAAATATTCTTATAATAGTTATGATATTATCAATTAAATTTACAATAATTTATAATTGTATTCTTAATTTGACATTGATTGAACTGACATTAGTATAATAATGTAACTCTGACATCAATTAATTTATTTGTCCTATAAAAATCCTAATGCATGAGATCTTTGTTAATACTGTCTATTCACTTAATTTATTAAAGATACGTTTAGATGATAGTACAAGCTAAAAGTAAATATTTGCACACCATATTTAATGGTAGAATGTAAAGGGACCTTCATAGATTTAAGATCATACTTTGTAAACCTACATTCTGGCAAATAAATGAATTTGAATTTGAAAATGAATTTGAATTTATTGTCATAAAATACTTTTATTATGTACACTCGTTATGAGTCATCACTGCAGCGGGCAGTCCAGCAGATATTGTATTGATATATCATAAGTTACAACAACTTAGTTATTTTTTCTCAAAAATAACTATTCATGTCACCACTTCAAACTTTTGTTACAAATTCACTTGAGGTTTGTTGAATACATATAATTTTGGTGATGATTATATACCTAAATATGTATGAGTACTTAGTAGCATAGAATTGACTGACTTAAAAATTATTTAATATCTTACTGAAGTCTTGTCTCATCTGCAGAGGAATTAGTATGCATAGCATGTAAATAGACACCTACACCTTTGCCCTTGAAAGACAGATAAGGATGCTCAATCAAATCAAATGTCACTCAGTTACTACAATAGTACTACGAATATTGCATCTAAGACACATATGAGTTGCACATATGACTCAATGCAGACCAAAAAAACTGCTTAGCAAATGAGTATGTAACAACATTGAATAATAAACCTTATAATCTGTCTATTAAAATGCAAATAAACATGCAGGAGACAGTCTAAAGTGTCTTTAAATGTCTGCGTAGTTGTTAGTGCAACTTTGAACTTTATAATACTAAGAATAAAGTGTAATATTTAATGTCATCAGAAAATATTCTGGGTCCAGTATAAAGCTATGTTTACACGGTAAACCGGCGCGTGTGACGGAAAGTACATAAAATAGATTTACAATCTCCTCTGAACAATGCAATAGCACGCGCCGTGTACCCAAACAATAGCTAAGGCATTAAATCTACTTATATAGCAATATATAAAGTAAATAATAAACGTCTGGCCATAAGCGCTACTGCTGAGCTTGAGTGGGTTCGATTTCAGGAACGGGCACAAGTGTTATTGGGTTTTTCCATCTGCCCGGTTGATGACAATAACGTGGCCTCGTATATGTATAGTGCCCGGCACGTAAGTTCGCAAGGTTTTGGCGTAGTGGGGGTAAGTTCGCGGATATTCCGCGAACTGGCCAACCACCACATAGAGCGAACGGAACATGAACGTGACAAGATTGGTCAGTCGATCCTTGTGTCAAATGACCAACCAATCGCGCGCTCGGAACCGTCCTAAACGTTCCCCGCACCCCGCTCTACCAAAAATACCTAAAAAACGACTTTTGCGCATCTAACGACTCTTTCCAGCTTATATGCCGGCGAAAGTGGTGGGGTGATTTGAGCATGTGTGCATAAAATTACCAAGTGTGATTTGAACTAATACATTTGTTTGTATGTAGTTTAAATTATGTGAAGGATGGATGTTTAATTATCTAACTTTAACACAGTGTGGTTTAGGCACATTAGCGTATCATCATATTATTAAATACTTAATCTTTAATCACGGATATATTTGTAACTAAATTATATATAAAAATAAAGAAAAACACAGTTTTATGTAAGTTTGTCATGCTTGCCTTTTTCGCCATCTTTCATCGGCAACGAAACTCAACGAAATTATTAAAGACTATACAAAGGAACTTCTTATTTATTTCTTAGACGTATGAACGCGGCGAGGCGGGGGAAGGCGACCAATGGGACTGGTTGACCAATAAGTCGCCGGCGCCGGCCTATTACCGTTGCACCTCACTTGGGTTGCCAACTTTTATTAGAAGAAATAGAGTATATCTGAGTTCAAAGGAGGTAAATAAAGAGTACGGACTTCCGAAACAGAGTATCACTTATTTTATATTTTTAAAAGGTATTTTTCGTACTTTTTGCAGCACATAACACTTTTTCATGGTTTTTATATGGATTGTATGACTCCAAACATTCTAACTCTAATTTTATATAGATCAAGAGCTTATTTTTAATCAATTTCAATGAAGCTCTGTTTCTCTCTTCCCGTTACTTCACTTTCATGACCGAAAATACTCTCTCAGTAAATGCTGAAGTGGCGGGCACTAGTATAGAAAACATTGTGTAAAAAGGAGTATTTCAGCATACTCTATTAGTGTTATAGATTATAGAGTAGGCCTACATGATATAGAGTAAAATACTCTATTTTAGAGTACTGTTGGCAGCCCTACACCTCACACCGCCCGCCAAACAGACCCAAAAATCGACTTCTACGCATTCAAGATCAGCGCTCTTAAACAACGCCGATACCTGTTCATGGGACTGAAATATACCTAGTGAAATGTGGGTGCACTATAGGTACACCTTCTCTGTACACTCGTGTCACTCTACTTTCGGTCTAGAACACTCCCAAGAAATTCCTGGGCTCTACGTTCAAAGCACGGGTATGCATTTGGATTATGAGCAGGGGGAAATCCGCTACCTACTTGGGACCTTCACTGGCCACTTTGGAACCAACGACATGCTCATGAAGATGCGTCTAACCGCGACGCTCATGTGCAGGTTATGCGGGGAACATACAGAACGCATGGAGCTCCTTCTGTGCACATGCGATGCACTGGCTAGTAAGCGAATTAGTCTCTTAAGGGTTGGATATCCAAGACCAGAACACTATAGGCTCATATCTCCTAATCTCGTTGTAAAAGTCATGAAGAAAGTTTTCAACGAGATAGAGGAGTAGTAGGTTATCTAGGGGATCACAAAAGTCCCAATAGATCGAAATGTCCGAGTTATTTCTAAAAAAAAAGGATTTATTTGATTTAAATCGGATTTCTTTGTTTTTTTTACATTCTGATCTTTTTTAATTTGGAAGTCAGTTATAAATTAAAAAAAAACATGTTTCTTTAAATTACAATTATTAATAAAATTAACAAAAAATATTCTATTAAAATGTTTTTGTTTCTCGCGGGTATCAAACAAAAATCGTACTACTTACTCTGGAGCCCCGCCGCGTAGCGTAGGTAAACAGCGTGTGTGCGCGCCGTAGTTTATGTCGGGGGAAGTACCTTGACAGATTTTGGCTGATTTGGTTGCGACCAAGTATTGATTTTTATTAGAAAATCTATTGATTTGAATCGCGATTAAAATCACTGATTTAAGTCATATCAACTTTGCACCTTTGTGTGTTATGTTTGTGGCAGTGTGCATGTCTGTAGCAGCATGCATACTGCACCACATGGCAAAAGAGGCTAATCTATTCCATATAAACCGAATCAATGTTTGAACTCAAATTGCAGCTGACGCGTACCACTTTTGATAATCAGTATGCATGCCATATTATACAAGAGGATGCATAGTTCAATGTTGTTTGACCAGTGCTACTAACATCTTTTCAAACATGGCTGTGAATTTAAAATTTATTTTAAACTATCTTCTGGCAGCGGGTCCGCCTGCGTGAATTATTCCAAGTGAAGGTACTCCCGGGATAAAAATTATCCTACTCCTATTTTATCTTCTACAAATATCATTCAAATTTGCTCAACGGTTTTGGCGTGAAAACGTCACAAACAATCAGACAGATATTACTATTTCTGCATTTATAATATTAGTATGGATAGATAAACAAATGCTTGTATTTAAAAACAAAAGTAATCAAGATAATGCATTCCTGGATATAGATAATTTAGATAAGTTTGTTTTCCTTCAGAATGAATTTTCTTTGTTATAAAAATGCTATTGTTATGGAACTTAATTGTGGTATAATTGGTAGCTAATTATTAGACGAATGACATTAACTAATCGCAACTAACTTCAAAGGGAAGCTGACTTACATTTGTTACAGATGGGTCCAATACAACCAGGTAACCATGACTTGGCTTCGTTCGATCCCCATATTAACCCCAGCACTACCATGCTTTAGGTTAGGCAGTCTAACATTGTCTCAAACAAACCAACACCAATTCATCAACAACATTTGTTATAGATATAGATGCGTCCAGCAACCATAAAAACCCCAGCTCCACTCCAGCAATATAATGCTTTAGAAAATCCATCATTGGCCCACACACAAACACCAATTCACCACCAATGTTTGTTACAGATGTGTCCAACATAACAAGCAACCATGAGTTGGCTTCGTTCGACGAGCCTCTCGTTCGCCCGTCAGCTGTCGAGATCGCTCGACCCTCGGCATGACTACGAACCGCAAGCCTGCTATAGCTCCTTCTGCAAGCACTGGCAGCAGGCGCATGACATTATACTTAAATCGCAGGTTCGTAAGGTTTCTATTGCAGTGACAATGTTTTCGAACTCGCAGTTTTTGAAGTATTTTAACCTCGTCTATTTGATAGCAGTACTATTGGTTCGTTATCTGTATCCTTTACTGAAAACTAAATACAGAAAGTTCATGAGGAACTCAACAGTAAGCCAGCTATTGATACCATATTTAAGGACTCCAGAAACGAAGAAATGCAAACATGCCAAGTCTTATGTCTCCTGGCTTTGAAATTGCTGTAGTAAAAGTACCCTATTCCTTTTACCATAGTCAAGCTATCTCTTCGAAATGGCAAGACTCTTCAGCTCCCCTAGCCAAGTTACAAAGGTTTCGTATCGCATCTATTTCTACATTCGTTACTGCCTTCTATTTGTATGGTCTGACCACGTGACTTAACGTTCTGATGTGTCATTCATCATCATCATCATTTCAGCCGTAAGACGTCCACTGCTGGACATAGGCCTCCCCCAGGCGTCGCCACATTGACCGATCCCGTGCGTCTCGCATCCAGCGCCTTCCCGCAACCTTAACCAGGTCATCAGTCCACCTAGTGGGAAGCCTTCCAACGTATCGTCTTCCGGTTCGCGGTCGCCATTCCAGAACTTTTCGGCCCCATCGGCCATCCGTTCTGCGAGCAATGTGCCCTGGCCACTGCCACTTAAGTTTAGCAATTCTTGATGTGTCATTCCCATACGTTAATCCGTTTTCTACTAGCGTTATCGATTGTAGATTGTCAACTTGGCTACAGGTGCAGGTCTTGCCCGAGGCTTTTGTTTATACAAGCCACCTCTTCCATTTTGCTTATTAGATGAGCTGATTCTAACATCCTAATCCTTGCAGCCGAACCACCTACACGACGATGTCCTTGGCGTAGTGAACCACCTGGAACAGCTAGCAACCCTGCTGGTTCTGGAGGCAAAGGCTAGAGAGATCAACACGGCCACCAGTCCAGCTGCATGCCTCGAGTACCTACTCAGTGAAAACTTGCTGGACAAGCTGTATGAGTGGGCCATTTGTACTGGCAAGTAAGTAGAGTTTTAATAATAATACATGTTTATTGGTACAAAATGGTTGCAGAAACGTTTACATAATGGTGGTATACACAGCTATATTGTAAGAACCAGTATCTAGAGAGACAGAATGTTTTTTTGATAGTGAAGGACTGATTTTAAAATATTTCGGTAAAGTCTTCCTCTCTCTTGGCGACACAAAACGTGGCCACAATACTGGGCCCAAACTGCCTGATGGCTCGTTCGCACAGAGCATCTGTATTTTCAGGACCGTTTTAACGGATCCGTCGCTACTGAGGGTAATGTTCACACCACATTTACAGTACCGTTTTAATGGATCTGTCGCTACTAGGGGTAATGGCATGCACCGCGTGGCTTCGATTAATTAAGGATTAAATCACCATCGACTCGAAAAGAGAAAGAAGTAGACACAATCTAAATTGGAATAGGAAGCAAGGTCTAAAAACGAAGAAACAAAAACAAGAACACCGACTTCCGAAATTGCAGTTATTTTTCACTTTGTAGTGATTTTATTTGAAAGTCGGTTGTATTTTTTTTTTAAAAACGGTTTTTATTGTGATGGAGTGATTGCCGCCTTACTGGTCTTATCGCTAAACCAAAATATATAAATCATTTTTAAATACTTCGTTCGCCTAAGCTGTCACTTAGAAGGTCACTTGTTAGATTTCGTAAGGACCAGACTCTATTTGAGACATTTGCAGCGTCTTAAATATTTCTAAATAACACCACTCATTCTAAATAATCGTTGCTCTTTAACGTATAAACGAGATGTGCGATCAACAAAGCAGAACATTTTAAATGCAAAAATATTTTTTAAAATTTCTGTGTAATTTATTTGACGCTCATTATCTGCAGATAATGAGTGAGTGGAATAACGCGAAACAAAGCTGATTATACGATTTGGTACAAGCGTGTTACAAGTACGTCATTTACTGTGATGATAGACACTTGTCAGAATGAAACAAGTGCGCGCTTCATACACACGTACAAAATTAAATGATAAGCTACTGTATAGAGTAACTTAGGCATGGTTTGTGATAAAACTATTAGGCCCACATGTACTAAAAACTTAACACGAGAACTGAGCTGGTGGGCAGTGACGACCCCACGGACCTAATCTCCAGGGAGAAGTCTTGTTCCTCATCTCAGGCTTGCCTTTATTGGCTGTTGGATTGAAAACTGACGGGGACTAGAGCTCACACCTCTCTTTTGCCTTAATTGGCTGGCTTGAGTCGAGAATCGGAAGAACAAACGTGCTCGGAGGAAGGAAGTTAACCCAGTAAGATGCCTGGATTGCTCTGTTAGCCTTGGTATACCCATCCACTCCTCAAGCACCTCCCGATATGTTGCCCCCTTGGCGCTACGTCACTAAAGTGCTAGCGACCCTATATGGGGGCCATTAATTGAGTGTGCATGTCACCCCCTGCCATTTTATAGCCGTGTAGTTCAACAGTGGTCGGGCAGGGGCCGGTAGTCCTTCTATAGTTTTGGGCAATCGATCCATTAAACCTACCAAATCCATAGCCCAATACATTTTTTCTCCATAATTTGCAATAGTCCTGCACCAACCGGGGATTGTCCTTGTGTGCAGTTACGTAGTGTAGTACGTACAGGGAACGGCACTCGCCCCAGTGCATTGCTATCAAACGGGTATAGATCCATAACCCGTGCTGCTTTTTGGGTTTTAACAAAAAAAATGTATCCTAACTTCAACTATGTCTGTCTACCCATAAATTTATAATTATAAAAGCGAGTGTACAATGGTCGGTCTTATCGCACAGAAGCAATCTCAAGTCAACCTTTGGATGGACTGAACAAGAGAGATAGAGAGAACGAGTTCAAAAGTTATACGCATTTTATTCTTTGAATCGGGTTATTTTTGCAAGATATTGTGTAATTACGTGTTTCGATTGATTGTCGATCGAAGCGTGTTTACTACTTGATAAATTATGTAGGTTAAAGAGATATTTGTGGCCAGGGTTTTTAACCGATTTTAAAAAAGGAGGAGGTTTCTCAATTCGACCGTTTTTAACCCCCGACGGAAAACGAGGGGTGTTATTTTATGCGTGTTCGCGGATAACTGCGTCGTTTATGAACCGATTTTGATTCTTCTTTTTTTGTTGGAAAGGAGATATCCCGAGGGTGGTACCATGATAAGGAAACCAGGATTTGATGAAGATATGCTAGAGAAGTCGAGGGAACTCCTCAAATATTAAAGGCATCTAAAGCGATTTTGGTATTTTCATCAATAATGCAATCATTAGCACTCAGAAAGTATCATTTGTTGAAGTGGACTAACGAAAAACAATGGGTACAAAAGACACCGACTTCGGCAAAGAAAGTTATTTTTCGCTTTGTAGTGTTTTGTTTTGGAAGTCGGTTGGATTTTTTGTTTCGAAGTACTTTTAACCCCCGCAGGAAAAAGAGGGGTGTTATATATTTGACGTGTGTTGCTGTGTATCTGTGTGTCTGTCTGTGGCATCATAACGCCTAAACGGATGAACCGATTTTATTTAGTTTTTTTTGTTTGAAAGTTGATTTTGTCGAGAGTGTTCTTAGCTATATTTGAATAAAATCGGTTTAGCCGTTCTTAAGTTATGGGCGTTTTACTGGTTGAATCGGGGTGTTTTCGCAAGATATCGTGTCATAATTACGTGTTCAATAGATTGCCGATCGAAGCGTATCTAGATACTAGATAAATTATGAAGTATGAAATAGAAATGTGACGGGGTTTTTTAAATTTTGAAATTTTGCTTGTTACTACAAGATAAATTATGTAGTCTAAAGAGATATTTGTGTAGGGGGTTTTTGTTTTTTTTTTTGTTATACTTTGGTCACGGATTTTATGAGGAAACCCCTTATCAGCAGTAGACGCCAAATAATACGCCAAAACGTTTATTGCCGTATGAAATTATCAAAATGAAACAATAATTGCCTACCTAATTATGATTGTATCCCGCCACGGGTCATGCCATGTAATATCAACATTTATAATTTCCTGTCTGAGTCACTGCTAACCAAAACAATGCGATATGGACTCTTTGTAGTTACCTATATTGAATGAAAATTAATAATTAAACAAATGGGGTATTGAGGTTAAAGACAAGAAGACACGTGTACGATGCAAAACAATTTGAATTCTTAAGATATTAAAAACCGGCCAAGTGCGAGTCGGACTCGCGCACGAAGGGTTCCGTACTACTTACGTAATTGTAAACGGCAAAAAAATCACGTTTGATGTATGGGAGCCCAGGGCCGGATTTAAGGGAGGGCAATCGGGGCAACTGCCCGGGGCCTCCACAAGAGAGGGGCCCCCACATAAATTTTATTTATTAAAAAAAACTTACACAACTATAGGGTATCTATAGTGGAATCTCTAACTCGAATGTCAAGGGAAATGCAAAAAAAATCGAGACAAAAAGTTTTTGACTTAACAAGAACTTCGAGATACATATGATTTAACTGCTGAAATTTCGAGCGACTAAGTCGCGATTTCTAAGTATATTTTTCGATTTGTAGAGTCAAACCCAACCTAAAAATTGAATTGAACTTAGAAAATTTAATGAATATATTCATTAATTGCACGTGTACAAGACAAAAACAATAGATTAGAAGCTCCTAACCCGAACATTCATTTTGGATTTTATTGCCAATATTTCGGAGAATTCCAAGTAAGACGTCAGATGTCATTGTATTTTACTAACTACGACTTTTGGAAACACCTTTTTGAAATTCGAGATATAGAGTATAAATATGTATTATCAATACTTCGTAGGAAAATAACATTTTGTTCGAGTTACAAAGTTTAAATAATTCGAGATACCGCGTATCTAAGGGTTCAGCGGAAGAAAATGGCATTTTTTTCGACTTACTGAGGATTTTGACTTAACGAGGTTCGAGTTATAGAGATTCCACTGTATTACTATTTGAAAACTTATCTAGTAATTTTTATTTTATATGATTTTAACATTATTTATTAAATCTTAATTTTACTTGCAGCAGCGTATTGTTTTACTGTGTTTGCGACCGATGGTCGATCCGTGATCTCGTCTCGTTAGAGCTATCGCTCTGGGAACACAATGCGGGGTGTTGCGGTGCGCGGGGTTCACGCCGCCCGCTTGCCTGTCTCCCCTCCCATACGATTATATAAAAAAAATATTGAAACACTTGCAAGAAAAATATGATTTAACCTATTTGAAAAATAATTAGGGTCCTCCACTCCCTTGTTGCCCCAGGGCCTCCACACCTCTAAATCCGGCCCTGTGGGAGCCCCACTTAAATGTTTTAAGTTTTTGTTGTTATAGCGGCAACAGAAATACATAATCTGTGAAAATTTCAACTGTCTAGCTATCACAGTTCATGAGATACAGCCTGGTGACAGACGGACAGACAGGCGGATCTTGGAGTTTTAGTAATAGGATTCCGTTTTTACGCTTTGGGTACGGAACCCTAAAAATAAGGATTTTTTAAGAGATTATTCATTCCTTAAACATTTGGGTTATGCGTTTATTTATTACCTATTGTTGTCTTTACGAATATTATTCTAGATTTGAATGCTTACCGACTGGAACAGACCTATAGACCTATTTCAGTATCCTATTGTTTACTAAATGGTCAAATCATATCCGAAGTTGGGTGTTAAAATGTTGTAATGATCTTTCTCTATCTCCTCTCTTAAATTCTTCACCTTACTGGTAGGAAGCTGTGCTATCTTTGACGACCATATTATGCTACTTTTATTTCTGTAAAATGTACGTGTCCTTTGGAATAGATCACGGGGGCGAAGCCGTTGGAAAAAGATAGTACGTCAACGACCTTGAGGGAACAAAACGCGCACTCGTTTACACCCGCGCGACCCATATTGTTTTTATTTTTTACCCGACTGCCGAAGGAGGGTAATGTGTTTATCAGTCTGTGTATGTAGGTATGAATGTATGTATATTTGTTCCTATGTGGCGTTCTAGACACCAAACGCGTTGGCCGATTTTGATGATTCTTACGTCAGTCGATTCGTCTTACCCCTGCGAGTGTCACACTACTGGCTACATTAAAATTGGCAAATAGAAAAATGGCGGCTATTGGGCGACAAATTGTGGGCCACATTTTTTTATCTTCCAAATCCATCTTGTGGGGTATCAAAATAAAGGGTTTAAGTCGTAAAATATTACATGTTAACACTTATATGTTTAAATTTACCTAATTCTAAAAAAATATAACTAAATAGTTATAAATAAACTTGATTAGAAAAATCAAAAACCCGACTGCTTAATAAGCCAACTAAAAAGACGTAAACGAGAAGAAAATCTGGTTTTGGTCATCCAGATCGCTCTATGTATCCTCCGACTGCACAGCATGATTTTCTTCTGGTTTACGTCTTTTTAGTTGGGTTTTTAAATAGTCGGGTTTTAGATTTTTTTGTATTTTCCTTATTATTCCATGACTTAAAAAAAAGCGTTATATCAAAATGTAGATAATTAAATTGTCTTTGAGATGGTGTTGATTTAATTAAAATACGCCCAGCGGTTTTGGTGCGATTTTCATGTTTTTGCGCCTTAAGAGTACATCAATTTAGACAGTTCAATTTTGTAATCTCCTTTGTTTTTTTTTCTAACAGCCGTAAATGCGTGCCAAATACTCATTTCTCATAATACCACTTTGCTGCAAATATCAACTTCTACAATACAATAATATAGAAAGTTTATTTGTGAATGCCTTTTGTTGTTACTTTCTCAATACGCAGTCTGAACGAAATCGAGTGTAAAGACACAACTCAGTAAATTGATAGTCGTGACTCTTTATTGCGTTAAAATCGATTGTCAATTATTTTCTGTGATAAACTGATGAATCTGGAACGAAAATCTTTGTTTTATTAATATTACTTTTACATTGAACAGTAATCAAATTAGGTAAGCGTTATATAATAAATAAAATTATTTGGTCGTATCATCATCTGCATGCCCTTGTCCCATGTTATATATAGCCCTTGCCAAACTTAGTGGCCGCCCTGAAGTTGGTTCACCGAATGCGCGAGGCACGAAACGGTGCTCTTTTTGTATGAGATTTCCTACTGCGCAGCCATTCAAATCAAATCAAATCAAAATTTCTTTATTCAATTAGGCCATTAAGCGCCACTTTCGAACGTCAAAAATAAAAATTAAATGTAATAATAATTGATTCTACCGTCCATTCGGAAATGTAGCTTGTTATGGAGAAGAACGGACAAGAAACTCCAAACTTATTCTTTAAAAAAAAAAAAGTGTTTTACAAGTATTTGGTTACAATAATCTTGTAGGAAAAATACATATATGTGAGAACGATGTAAAAAAAAAACGCACTTAAAAGCGTCTAGAGTAAAACAAACAATTAAAATACAATAAATAGGTAATTAAAAACAGGCGGAGGCAGCTAAGATATGACCAATCCCAACCGACGCCGCCCGTTCACGAACTTGACACATGGATCGGCACCACTCAGCTCAACCATCATGAAGGGAACCGAATGATCCAACACATGTGCCACCATCAGAGAGACATTAAAGAGAGCATGACACACTCAACTGCCAGGGCACACTGAAGTCAACGAACGACACATAGGTACAGTAAATGGTAGATTTACAGTTGGTACATAGTACTCACATATGTGCTGTGCAGTTATATAATCCAAAAAATAAATTGAGTTTATACAACACAAATATACATTATAATTATTCGTACAGTCTTCAGCAGGTCCAACAATACTTCATAACTTTTCTGCTTATCACTTGTTTTTGTGCCCTAGTGGCTGTGGAGCTGGAATAGCGTTGGGCCAAGCATTTTTATCAGCGATGTAATCCCCCAACCTATAATATGCCTGCCTGCATTGTAGTCAATTTCAGGGCGGCCAATAAGTTTAGCGAGAACTATACTTGGGGTCGGCGCAACACGTTTTTGTCTCCCAATCCCATCGCGTGAGGTATCAAAATAAAAGGGTTTAGGAGTTGATTTCAAAAATATATACCTAACACTTATATGTTTAAATGTACCTAATTAAAAAAAATAACTAAAAAGTTGTAAATAAAAAATGTAAATCAAGAAAATCAAAAACCCGACTGCTTGAAAAGTGAACTAAAAAGACGTACAATGGCTGCGCAGTAGGAAATCTCATACAAAAACAGCACCGTTTCGTGCCTCGCGCATCCGGTAAACCAACTACAGGGCGGCCAATAAGTTAAGCGAGAACTATACTTGGGGTCGGCGCAACACGTTTGCTTCGTCCATACCGTCCTTTCCCCCGTCACGCCATCACTGACTCCCTTTTCTTTCATGTCACTCCTCACACAGTCCATCCATCTTTTCTTTGGCCGTCCCCTCCATCTCCATCCATCCACATTTATATTCATAACTCTTTTAGTAACATGCGTTTCATCCCTCCTCATCACATGACCACACCAGGACAAACGGTTTCTTTTCAAGTTTTCTGTCACTGGCGCCACTTTCAAACTTCCTCTAATATACTCATTTCTCACTTTATCCAATCTTGTCACGCCGCACATCCATCTCATCATTTTCATCTCTGCTACATGCAATCTCTTTTCATCCATCTTTTTCACAGCCCAACATTCTGATCCATACAGTATGACAGGTCTAATCACGGACTTGTAGATTTTCCCCATAGATTGTCCCCTTTAACTTGAGGGGCATCCGTGGGTCGCATGTTGTTCCAGTGACCTGTCGCCATTTCATCTATCCTGAGTTTATCCGGTGCGTTATTTGGTCGAATAAAAAATCATTTTTTTTTTATGTATATTGTAGTATCCAGCTACATAAGGGTATTCAAATCCCTTCATGGGTCAGTCCACGATTATATTTTTAAAGTAGATAAGATAGATATATGTATCACGAAGACCCGCTTGCACAAACAACTTAACCCAGAGTTATTTGCTAAAACGAGGTTAAATTGGCAGTTTGTCATACAATATTGTCAATTTAACCTCGTGTTAGCAACTAACTCCGAGTTAAGATTTTCGTGCAAGTGAGCCTAAATTCTTTAAGACACTTCTTTATTCACTATTTTGATTATGTGTGCGTATGGCGTACAACAATGCGTAATCAAATTGAACAGCTGTTTAAAACTTCTTCAATGGATTGTTACATTTCTATTGCTTTTTCCAAAAAGCCTATCTTTTGAATCGAAACGCATTGTTCTATGTATCAATCAAAGACATAAACCTAACTAGATAACGCAAGTCAATCTGTATGAAAACCAAGTGTGTCACTTTTTACCCGACTGTCGAAGGAGGGTAATGTGTTTATCAGTCTATGTATGTGTTTGTTCCTATGTGGCATTCTAGAGACCAAACGCGTTGGCCGATTTTGATGATTCTTACGTCAATCGATTCGTCTTAACCCTGCGAGTGTCACTGGCTACATAAAACTTGGAACGATAAAAATTGCTGATTTTGGGCGCCATTTTGTGGGGAATTTTTTTTTTGTCTCTCAATCCCATCGTGTGGGATACCTAATTAAAAAAATAACTAAAAGGTTGTAAATAAAAAAAGTAAATCACGAAAATCAAAAAAACCCGACTGATGCTTAAAAAGTGAACTAAAAAGATGTAAACATCGGTATACGGGCGGGCTGGATGGAGGATACATCTGGTTTTGGTCAGCCAGGTCGCGAACATGTATCCTCAGACTGTTCAGCATGATTTTCTTCTTGTTTACGTCTTTTTAGTTCGCTTTTCAAGCAGTCGGATTTTATGATTTTATTAATTTACTTTTTCTTTCATACACAATTTAAAAACAAATTTACTTACCAATGAAAGAAAACATTTCCAATGCCTCGACCAACTTTTTCTATACAGACTTTACAGCTCAATATGGCATAAAACGGCATTTTTCTAGATTTCGGTGGATTTCCGGGGCGATAATGCTAAATGAAAAGCTCAAATAACGATCATTGTTCGTAATTTTACTCCGTTTATTGACACGCGAAGTACATACAATCGCGCCATCTAGTTATATTTATATCTGTGTGTGTTACCGGTAACTGATAATCTACAGTTACTAGTAACTAACCCAGGATAATCAATTTAATAATATTAACCCACCTATTAATCAGTAACTCTTCAGATATAATCAACTTGAAACCGTTTGATAAACTACTTTATTAATTAGACCATTGCCCGTCATTGCGGATTCTTATCACCACAGTTAATCAGTCACTGTAGTAATCTGTTATCAGTTTTTATTACTAACTGCTATATCAGTAGGAAAAGCACTAGATGACGTTCTGTAAAGAGATATACTTACCTTAAGTGCTGATCACCTATCTATTCTTTTTAAGGTTCCGTGCCCAAAGTGTAGAAACGAGACTCTGTTACTAAGACTCCACTGTCCGTCTGTCTGTCACCAGGCTGTATCTCATGAACCGTGATAGCTAGACAGTTGAAATTTTCACAGATGATGTATTTCTGTTGCCGCCATAAAAACAAATACTAAAAACAGAGTAAAATAAATATTTAAGTGGGGCTCCCATACAATGAACGTGATTTGTGCTTGTGAAAACCGGCAAAGTGCCAGTCGGACTCGCACACGAAGGGTTCCGTACCATTCAGTGCTTTGTTAGTAAATATTATACCTTCATCTTGGCCAAAGTATAAGTTTCTCCTTGAATTGAGATTTTTCTTAGTGAGTTTGTAGTTTCTACTCAAACTAGCATTTGCCAGAGAATAGACCCCTAATCTAAATGATAAATCAGGCTAGAAATAGGTCAATGATCCGTCTAGTCGCTGCTTGGCATCCGCCTGACTGTGCAGACAGACAGAAGGGTAGTCGTGGCTTCATTGACCTTATTGAATACGCTACTTAAAGAATAACCAATACAACCATGCGCCTGAATTTTAAGTACACTTAAAAATAAATTAATCATAATTTTTTTAAACGAACTTTTTTCGTATTCTTCTCAACAAACCCTTTCATTTGATACCTATATCATGGCAGTGCACAAAAAATAACTAGTCCGCCATATTGGATTTAGAATGACGTCACTTAGCTAACCATGCATTGTCATTCAAACTGAACGTGTATGCAAAATTTCATCATAATCGGTGGAGGATAACTGCTTTAAAATTCAGTTGCTAGATTTGACCCGAACACACTTACATAAATGCATACATTGCAAGGTAAATAAAAGCTTGTAAGCCTTTCTGTCCTACAAGAAAAAGAGAAAAGGGTTTATTTTTAAAACTTGTAACAGCACTATCTACTTTTACATCAAACTTTGAAACATAATTTTACACGACACATCGATTTGTTACAGATACGAGAATGCCGTCCGTTTGGAGCAACTGAAACTCTTCGGGAACCTTATCAGTCATTACAGTACACAGGTAATTATACCGTTTCTATGTACTACTATCTAACATTATCTGACATTTGATAAATCTGTAGTAAAATACGTACGTCATTAGATATAAAAATATAAAGTGTATCACATATTTTTAGGGCGTATTTACATTTTTATGTTGCATAGCTGCAAAAGAATAAATATCTCAGAATGATTAGCATTATTGCTAAACCAACCAAAGAGTACCACCTCACCATCAGCCACATCCCGACATTGCCCACTTCTGAGCACAGCCCTGTCTCGTCTTGTACCAAAGCCCACGTTCCTGTACCTGCCTAATCCAGGTCCTACCTTCTTCTTCTTTTCGAGTCGATGGAAAACTCTTAAGGTATTTTGGGACCAGTAGGCAGCCAAATAGCAGCGTCAGTGGCGTTTATTAGGCCCTCCAAAGTGCAAGTGTGTGGGCACTTGGGGCACTCCAGCATGTGTGACAAATTCTGCACAGGGGCGCCGCACTCAAATTGTGTGTCAGACGAGGTCCTACCTGCTATGGTATGTCTTCTGCCCATGTCGCCGTTCTCGCTTCTTCTAGACCTTGGACGAAACTCGGTCACCGCCTTACTCCACATATCGTTACCGCGCCTTGCCAGGTGTCCTGCCCAGCTCCATTTGAGTTCCGAAATTCGTTTTCCGATGTCGAAACCCTTCGTACGTCTTCGGGTCTCAACGTTTGGAACCCGGTTTATTAACCGTATGCAAAGCATTGAACGCTCCATGGCTCTTTGTGCATCTCGAAGCCTGTATATAGCCTTCTGCGTGAGTGTCCACGTCTCGGCACCGTAAGTCATGGTGGGCAGAACACACTTGTAATAGAGACTGACTTTAAAAGTACCACAGTATGCTCAAAACGCATAGAGTTATAGTAAAGCTTGGCAAGTCGCTTCAGCCGCATGCACAATGACTCCTTTGCAAGAGTCTCGACTCAGTGGGGTCATGAAGATGGAAGGCGCCGTCAAGGCCGACCCAGAAAGAGGTGGTGAGATGATTTGGTCGCGTAACATGAGGGTTGGTTCGAGAGGACGCGGGTGAAAAATATCTGGAAGGCCTTGGGAGTTGCCTTTACCCAGTAGTGAGGCAGCAATAGCTGGATAAAAAAGCTTAGCAATCCATACTAATATTATAAATGCGAAAGTAACTCTGTCTGTCTGTTACCTTTTCACGCCTAAACCACTAAACCGATTTAGATGAAATTTGGTATGGAGATAGTTTGAGACCCTGGGAAGGACATAGGATAGTTTTTGTCTCGGAAATCATCCTTAAGAGGGTAGCAAGGGGGGTGGAAGTTTGTATTGTGAACTAATATTGTCTCAAGTCAGGCTGCCCACACACCTACAATATTATGGCGCGATATAAAAAAATAGGCTATTTGAAGTAATAATGCTGCGCAGACAAAGTCGCGGGCAATAAGAAATGCCTATAAGATTTATAGTACAAAGGTAATGTTGATTACAAACTTATTGAATAATAACGCGAAAGCATGACCAACTGAATATTTAACACGGTTTACCTAGTCGTGACCACGATCTTTATACGATACTTACGTCATTAAATTAGCATACAAAAATATACGTAAACATTGAAGAAAATAGCGATGACATAAACCAATAAATGATGTTGCCGACCATTAAGTGAGGTAACACCATATGAAATGACGAGAGAGACCTCGCTAACCCAACCTTAGTAAACATTTATAAAATTCCTACGAAAAAAAACAAAGGCAACTTTTATTTATTTTGTTTCCAGCCTGTTATGTCCTGCAAATGCCTCTCTTTCGCCTTTCCATATGAGCTAAATGTCTATCGACCCTGCCTGGACAACTGCAGCCGTATTGCGTATGTGAGCAAAGAGTTTAAACTCTATCCAGCTGACCAAATCGACCAATTACATGCGAGATGAATGACGCGATGTGGATTTCGGTTGGATAGAGTTTAAACTCTGCGCACTTACGCAATACGGCTGCTGGTCCATATATTTTTGGAAAGAACACAGCTAAATCTATACAAATTATTTACAGGTGATAGCAGCGGAACCATTCTTAAGACCTCTGTTGAAGCTGCTGAGCGGTTTCAGAAATGAATTACCTCCACCTAATCTTGAGAGTAAGTACTTATAACTTTAATAATAATAAATGGAAAAAATAGAGGAAGGAAAAAGCCACTGGTAAATTATCATATACAATCGATTGTTTTATAAATAGTATCTTGCCGACCAAACTATGAGAATTTCGTCTACTTAAATAGTATTTAAATTTCAGCCAGGGTATGCAATTTACAACTACTCACAGCGGCTTTTATATTTTCTGACTTGTCTTGACCCTGACATAGTTCAACTTAGCTCATCTATACTTCTATACTAATATTATAAAGAGGTAAAGTTTGTGCGTTTGTGACGTTGTAAGGGGTAATCTCTGGATCTACTGAACCGATTTTGAAAATTCGTTCACCAGTAGAAAGCTACATTATTCTTGAGTGTCATAGGCTTCATTAATTTTCAAAAAAATCAGAGATCCTTATGAAAATTGAAAAAGGTAGCAAAATGTTGCCTATAATATCCATTCTTTGTCGTGCGCTGAGAAAACTATTGATGATAGATAAAAAATATTAGGTAGGTAGGGTAGGTAAGTAGGTAGCTAGTTGACGGGAGCGAAATCGCGGGGGTCAGCTAGTACAAGATATATTCGTAAATGAAGTCTCCTTGATACGGGGATTTCTCGTCTCTCCCCAAAACATCAGATATAAACTTGATATTAGATGAGTAACTATTTATCTTTGGAATGTCCGTATATATCTCTCACGTGTGTTGATAAACACTTATATGCAACTGTGACTGATAAAAAATACTCCCATGAAGATATAATCAGTTATACCCAATGATATTCAAATAAACAGAGACGTTATACACTCACAAAACAATTGAAAAAAGTGTTCCGCACACACACTTTTCATTCATCTGACATTTCACTACAAGTCGAAAGGGATGGCTTGATAAAACCAACAAGAAAAAAAGACAGCTAGTGTTTGTCACTTGCGTGTGAATGTAAACAATAATTATTCTGACCACCAATGTTGTTATCTATTTCTAACCTCCAAATATCAGAATATTAGGAAAAAATATTAAATAAATTAGTGAATTGAGGCGTATTGCGTACTTACATATGGTATGAGATCTCTTCTGTTTTATGTAATCTGGTTTCATGGCATTTTTTTATTTTGTTTTTGTTTCAACAAAGCCATGCGTGACATACGTACATAACTAAAGACTAAAGGTCACAATTGTGACTTATTCGAGTCTTCACAATGCGCGCGCTCATAACACATCTGTTTATTTGAATATCATTGGTTAAACCAGATTAGCTGTACGTTTGTCTGGGACAATAAATAAACTTTTTCACATAAGGCCGAAGTGACCCACCCAGGCAGGCGCTTTACTTTGTATTAATTATTTCATCACCACTGCTCTCAAAATGGTGAAAGAAAACATCGTGAGGTAACAATAGGCATGTCTTAAAGTTGTCAAAAAATAAAAGGCCCGTTTTGAGAGCTATAATAGTATTATGCAACTAGTGAATAAAAGACGGATTTAAAGCGAGGGCCGTAGATGAATCACAAGTAAGTGAAGGATTCTAACGACTGAATCACGACCGTAGGGAGTGATTCATGATGATTGAATCACGAGCATAGCGAGTGATTCATGTGTTAGAATCATGAGCGACGCGAGTGATTCATGGCCCTCGATATAAATCCGTTTTATTCAAGAGTTGCATACTATATTTTATACCATGACTACGAGAAAAAGAAAGATTGAAGCGAAAAGCACAAGGAATAATAATAAAAAAAAGTTGTTTATTACCTTCAAAATTTATATAAAAATGTGAAACCCTGACCACTGAGCTAGGTAACAGCACTTGTGTTTCAATCTCTATCTCAATCTCTAACTCTAACTATATCTCTAACTCTATCTCTAACTCTATCTCTATCTCTAACTCTATCTAAGTTTGAAACGAATATGTTATGCGCAAGGAGGTTGTATAGCATTGAGATGGAGTTTGAATATTATATTGGTGTGTTCTAAATTCAAACACCAAAACAGTGATTAAAAGTGCTTTTTATTCACTGTTTTCAGTGAATAAAATAAGCTTTTTAGATGGGGAATGGTATAAAAATACTTAATAATAATTCCTGCACGCACAACGGACCAAATGGGAGTCTTAAGTGCCGAAACGGGGGTCCATCCTATCCTATCCCAGAGCCGAAGTGACTGTAACTAAAATAAACTATCGCCAATCAAAATAAAAAAGGTAAAAGATATCAAAGGACGAAGTGACCATCCTATCGCTGATAACATCATAGCGCTAAAATAAAAATTATGTTCTGCTGATCTATCTGCAAATTTGAGCAAATGTTTTGGATTCATAGATGCTCATGTTTTGTTAAACAAGCAAAATATTTAAAAACCGTAACCCGACTACGGTTTTTTTAAGCTATTCTAGCCAGGCCACAGATTACCTCCCAATAGATACCGCTTGCCTACTGTTTTGTTTGATTCCGAGATCACCAAATTTGGCGGAAGGCACGGGTTGCGCGGGGAGTGACAAGTGCGCCGTGATTGGCTATTCAAGGTCACGGTACCTGTCGTAGTGACGGGACATGCGCATTAAATGTCGATAAAAATATCGATATTTTTCAAACAGAATGTTATTTTATGTAAAATTTCTTAGCCGGCGATTTTATAATTACTTTAATAATGATAAAGAAAAAACATCGATCGAGAAAAGATTTTGATTATGGCCAAAAGTGATTTAATTTAATTGTAATCATATATAAACAGGCTCACTCTGAGCTCTTGTTATGAGTAGAGCACAATTAGTTCAAAGTAAAAATAAACTAATTTGTTAATTTTTAAATAATCAATTTTAACAAAATTATTTTATTCTCCTATATACCTAATTAAACATCGATCATCGATACTTTTAGATAAGCAAAAAACGTATTTGTCTCAACATTTTTACTTCTTTGGGAAAAAGGGACTTTCACAAAAGACATCAACGAGCGCTACTGTAAAGTTTGCAATTTTGATTTGACAACCATTATAACTTGACCTTTTTTAGATTGGTCAATATTTATTACTTTGCCTACTGGTGGAATATTAACCCATCTTTTTTTGAACTTGAAGGGCTGGTTGATTTTCCACACCAATTTACTGCACAATTCGTATTTTTTTTTAAGATAAAACGTTGATAACTATTTTTTAAACAGAATTAAAACTAGAAATCGCTTGCGTCCCTACAGCTCTAATGTCTGGTCGACACTAAAGAGATAATTTCGTGCACTGAGTTATATCAGCCTAAATAGGCTGATGTGTGGTGCGCGTAAGTTGTCTTCTATGCGGAATCTATTGGGAGGTAATCTGTGAGCCAGGCTATAATAGTAAATCGATTGATACCTTGAGGTTTGAGATGTCTTTATTTCCCATAAGAAATTATTTCACTTACATGAGAAATGATTAACTAATTTAAATATACATTATTCATTTACGTACAGTTTTGGTAAAAAGAAATTACGATAAACAAAAATATTCCAAAAGTGAAGGGTAATCGAAAAAAAAATTACACAGTCAGAACGTAAACATACCATTCATAACATGAAATGATTAAATAATTCTAAATATATATTATTGACTTATGTACAGTTCTGGCAAAATAAATAACGATATTCAAAAATATTCTAAAAGTGAAGGGTATTTGAAATAGCTATTTATGCAACTGTTACGTTATGGACGGTCTTTTAATACGAGTGCCATTTTTCGGTACAAGCGTAGCGCGTACCGAAATAGGTGGGCACGAGTTATTAAAAGACCAATAACGTACAGTTGCATACAAGATTTTATCTACGAAGGAAGGAATAAAATACAGATATAGACAAATAAGTATTTCAGGAAGTGTGTTTAAGTATTTCATTTCTCATATACATGTCTTGATTTTCTGGTAGTAAATTATTTGTAGCCGCAACTGCTCTATTTGTTATATCTGGTGGTGTATTTTCAATATCACTTGATGTTGAAGACATTTTTAATAAAATTTGGAATAAAATTTCACTCAGATTTTTTTTCCCGCGTCCACTTATTATTTAATTTTTTAATTTACTCTTTATTAGGTATAAGGCAAAGATCTTGTAGCCGCAACAGCCAAATAGTATACGATAATTTTGTTCTAAACTTGTTCCATTTTTAAAAACATCATTTACATTGTCTCGGTTTCGAAGTAATATTATAGGTACCTGGCTGTATGTTCAGAATGTCTTTGCTTGTGTTTTAGAATTTATGACGATTCGCATAATGCAACCCGATGTCGTTATGGGTATCATAATGAAACCGCTGTCAATTTTATAATTCGAATATAACGAAACCGAAGTAGATAACAGTACATTGTGATACAAGGGTGGAAAGTAGGTTATTGCAAACGAGCTGTCATTAACAAGCCCGAGCCGAAGGCGAGGGTTTTTAATGACACGAGTTTGCAATAACCTACACACCCGTGTATCACACGACGTTTTTCAATACAGTTGTGAGAAATAGTAAAAACAAGTCAAAGAATTAAATTTTATTTTTCCATAAAATAAAATCAATGTAAGTCGCCATATATCTTTCTCGAAATTTTGGAGGCAAAATTTCATCTTGCGCAGTGTTTGGTTTGCCTCAGATAAAATATCGGGTGGAGTTAATTCCATTTCATCACTTGTACTTGAACTAATAATAAAAAATAAAAAATAAATCACACAAAAAATATAAATTTATACCATTCCTCCTCTAAAAAGCTTATTTTATTTTATACTGAAAACAGTGAATAAAAAGCACTTTAATCACTGTTTTGGTGTTTGAATTTAGAACACACCAATATAATATTCAAACTCCATCTCAATGCTATACAACCTCCTTGCGCATAAAATATTCGATACAAACTTAGATAGAGTTAGAGATAGAGTTATACAAACTTAGATAGAGATAGAGTTAGAGATAGAGTTAGAGATAGAGATAGAGTTAGAGATAGAATTAGAGATAGAGTCAGAGATAGAGTTAGAGATAGAGTTAGTGATAGAGACAGAGATAGAGACAGAGTTAGAGATAGAGTTAGAGATACCAATTTATTTTTTACAACCAAAACAGCCTATACAGCCTATTCGATTTTTGACAAATGTTTATGTGAAAATAATGAAATTAAAACCGTTAATTCAATATATTAAACAACCATTTAATAAACTTTTGAGAATTTTATGCTAAGACGTACGGACTCATTCATTTTGGCCTCGAATAAAATCCCATTTTATTTTAAGTATGGAAACTCCTTGCTACTAAACTTTTTTGAATTGACTAAAACATTTAAAACTTAACTGCAAAACTAATGATCGAGCTCGTAAACAAAAGTCACGACCGCGTAATAGAAAGATGCCTATGCGAAAGATTTAATTTTCTAATCATAATTATAGCCTCTGAAATTACGCCATGTTTAACAACTGTATTGAAAAAAATTAACTCAGCCAGAACGTAAACATACAAAGAGCGCGCGCAACTAGAAGTGGCATGTAAACCTTATTCATCAAAATCGGATGAATAGTGTAGGCGCTACGGAGGAACAAATGTAAATACATATAATACTCACAACGGATCTTTGTGTCTCTGAATTGGCTTCAAGAGCCTGCGCAGTAGCTATTTTAGTGTCAATATTGAAAGTGAAGTTATCATTGTATAACTGTATCATGGGGTCTCAACTCAAACAAATTATAATTAGTATTAAAAAAAGATCATAGATGGCAGCATAGGTAACAAATGTGAAAGTAACAATCAATTAAAAATGTTTAACAGCAGATTTAGGCTGAAATAAGTTTAGTAAAAATCATAACTTGCTTCTTTAATGTTAATTTATCCATTTACACTCATTAATCAGGTTTTTTGAACAAAAAAGATAAGTGAAGACTTTGTATGTTAAATTAGTTGAAAGTAGCTATCGACTTTTCGTTTTGTTTTGAGTTCTTTGCAATAGATGGCGTGTTTCACAATTTGTCCTAAACTATAAATCCATCGTAAGATTCATTTTGTAAGACAGTTATTATTTATTATAGGCTTAATTTAAAAGATATTATTTATTATAGGCGTAATTTCAAATATTAAAGTTTTGGTCTATTATTTAAAATCACTTTTTTGTGAAGCTAGCTTGTTTACACGTCGAATTAACTAGATACCTCGTTGGAACAGGACTCGTATCGCGCTAGGGCCTACTCAAATCGCACGGGTTATAAAATTAGAGATAACGCGACGCGTGTGCCGCTTGCCGTCCGAGTTTACGCGTCGCATAGTAGGTACAGTTTGATTCAAACTTAATGACGGCTCGAAACACTTTGTGAGCCACTACGCGCTAGCAATTTCATGTGACAGCGGGGTTGAGGGGTAGGGTAGGTATTACGCAGCGAGTAGCGTTTTTTTAAAACATCATTAAGTTTGAATCGACGTCCCGTTAGTAAATACGTAAATAATAACATAAAGTAATTTTTGTCCTTGTACACGGCTCCACTACTCGTACAGTTCGATTCAAATTTAATGGCGGCTTGGAACACTCATATGAGTCGCTGCGCACCCCTAACCACCGCTGGCACAATTATTTTTTAATATGCAGTGTCAGTTCTTTGCGGGTCGCCATTAAGTTTCATTCTAGTCTACATCAAATTTGTTCAAGTAGCCCATGCTGCGTACCTAACTAAAGTATTAAAAGTAATCATTTTTGTAAAAACATCTTGTTCTTTATATGTACCAACCTAAAATAAAAAAGCTAATTTAAAAATCAAACACCCGACTGCTTAAAAAGCGAACTAAAAAGCTGTAAACAAGAAAATAACTAGCTGTGCAGTCGGAGGATACATATTCGCGAACTGCCTGATCCTCCGACGGCACAGCACGATTTTTACTTGTTTACAGCTTTTTAGTTTGCTTCCTTTTTGATTTTTAAATTAGCTTTTTTTTATTTACAACTTTTAAGTATTTTTTTTTATATATACTTTTAAACATATACGTGGTATGTATTTTTGTAATCACCTCTAAAAGCCCTTCATTTTGATACCCCACTCGACGGGTTACGAAGAAAAAAAAATTGCAGCCTCTACAATATGGAGCCCAAAATCCGCCATTTTTTTTTTAACGGCTCTTATCTAAGAACATTTGGGTGGCCAAGACCTATCTAACGATGTCATAATTATAAAAATCCGTCAAGTGGTTTGAAAGATACGAGGTAATAAAGAATATTACATACATACTTACAAACATACTTACATACAAGATACGCGCGAAAAACATAACCCTTTACTTGCAGCCGGGTAAAAAAGGATAACCCTTATAGTGAATAATAAAATGACATAAAGTAGGTACCTACCTCATGTCATTCCGTTGCCGCGGAAGTAAGCTACCTACCTACATTTAATTCTACAAGGAATTTTATAGTTTTGATTGATTTGGAATATTCGTGAATATTGAGAAATTCGCTACACAATGCGACCACTTAGATTTAAGAAGTTACCGCGGTCTGAGCGGAGTCTGTCCCGAACCGAACATACCTAATGTTATTATTACGAATACGAAGTAAGTGTTCAAGGACAACTGGCAAATAACGTCTCTGTACCTACATAAGGCGATTCCTCGCTCAAATTGCCATATGATTTAGTATCTAGGCAAACTACTAGATGGCGTTAGAAAACCACAGTCTCGGGCTATTAATGAGTCACTGGTGCTGCCGCCTGTGAAAAATATGGAGAAAGAAAAAATAGCCCGACCAATAGCCCGACTTAAGGAGGTGACATTTCTTTGTATGGGATTGGGTATCTGTACTGTAGTATTATATTATCTTTGACTGTTTCTTTCACTCGCTCACGTTTGTCGCATCATCATATCTCGTTTACTCTATGCAGTTAAACTGTTTCTTGCGCATTAATTGACAGAACCAACTTCAGAGACACAAAGATACACTGTCAATATTATACATAGTCTGCTAAAATCATAACCCTTCCTTTTGGACTCGCCGTAGTCCAACTTCAAAAAAAAATCTGTTGATATCATCCAGAGTCGTAATTATGAAATCCCGGTATTATTATTCCGGGATTTCATTGGTGGTATTATCCGCTTTGCTCCTTTAATTGATTCTTACTTCTTTTTCTTCTTCGTACTCTCTCTCTTCTTTTTTTTTTTCTCGTCCGAGCGGTCGTCCTGAGCAGACGTGTTATCAGTTTTTAACCAAATAATATCGTATAATTAGTCCCAAGTTATTCTAAACTTTTTTTTATTTACAACTTTTAAGTATTTTTTTTTATATATACTTTTAAACATATACGTGGTATGTATTTTTGTAATCACCTCTAAAAGCCCTTCATTTTGATACCCCACTCGACGGGTTACGAAGAAAAAAAAATTGCAGCCTCTACAATATGGAGCCCAAAATCCGCCATTTTTTTTTTTAACGGCTCTTATCTAAGAACATTTGGGTGGCCAAGACCTATCTAACGATGTCATAATTATAAAAATCCGTCAAGTGGTTTGAAAGATACGAGGTAATAAAGAATATTACATACATACTTACAAACATACTTACATACAAGATACGCGCGAAAAACATAACCCTTTACTTGCAGCCGGGTAAAAAAGGATAACCCTTATAGTGAATAATAAAATGACATAAAGTAGGTACCTACCTCATGTCATTCCGTTGCCGCGGAAGTAAGCTACCTACCTACATTTAATTCTACAAGGAATTTTATAGTTTTGATTGATTTGGAATATTCGTGAATATTGAGAAATTCGCTACACAATGCGACCACTTAGATTTAAGAAGTTACCGCGGTCTGAGCGGAGTCTGTCCCGAACCGAACATACCTAATGTTATTATTACGAATACGAAGTAAGTGTTCAAGGACAACTGGCAAATAACGTCTCTGTACCTACATAAGGCGATTCCTCGCTCAAATTGCCATATGATTTAGTATCTAGGCAAACTACTAGATGGCGTTAGAAAACCACAGTCTCGGGCTATTAATGAGTCACTGGTGCTGCCGCCTGTGAAAAATATGGAGAAAGAAAAAATAGCCCGACCAATAGCCCGACTTAAGGAGGTGACATTTCTTTGTATGGGATTGGGTATCTGTACTGTAGTATTATATTATCTTTGACTGTTTCTTTCACTCGCTCACGTTTGTCGCATCATCATATCTCGTTTACTCTATGCAGTTAAACTGTTTCTTGCGCATTAATTGACAGAACCAACTTCAGAGACACAAAGATACACTGTCAATATTATACATAGTCTGCTAAAATCATAACCCTTCCTTTTGGACTCGCCGTAGTCCAACTTCAAAAAAAAATCTGTTGATATCATCCAGAGTCGTAATTATGAAATCCCGGTATTATTATTCCGGGATTTCATTGGTGGTATTATCCGCTTTGCTCCTTTAATTGATTCTTACTTCTTTTTCTTCTTCGTACTCTCTCTCTTCTTTTTTTTTTTCTCGTCCGAGCGGTCGTCCTGAGCAGACGTGTTATCAGTTTTTAACCAAATAATATCGTATAATTAGTCCCAAGTTATTCTAAACTATAACTTATAATAATAGTATTAAACTCGTGACTTGCATCCAGTGCGTAAAAGTGAAAGGCGGCCCGCGCTACGCGGAGTGTCTGTGCGAGGAGTGCAATCGCCATAATTGTTGTCTCTGTCACCCTACGCTCGGTAACCACCGCTACGACCACGACGCCTACATAAGCGCTGTGCTACGCGGGTGACGTCACTGGCTGCCAGCTACGAAGAATACAGCTACGAACCACCGCGGCCGCTACTAGTGCTACGCGCCGGCTGCATTATAGCAATAGTCTGCGCAAGGAACAGTGAGTCTTAAACCCATTCAATATGAATCCGACTCGTACACCACCGCAAGGACTGTCTGCATCAGACTCTAACATAAATAGATCTGTTATGAGCAGCTCGTCGACACCTGCGACCAACGTTACAAGGAGATTTAATCCCAAACGTATTCGACTAGATGATGACGATTGTAATATATTTGATGCGTTTAAGGATGAGATTAAGGATATGCTTTCAAACTGGATGAAAAAGCAAGATGAGAAACTGCAAAAACTCGACAAGGGTATTTCTAAACTGGCAAATCTTGAAAAAGGATTGGCCGAAATTAAAACTGGATTACAAGTCTCAAACGATGAAATTGAAAAATCGTTAGGAGAATTATCATCACAAATAAAGGACCTAGATAAAAAGATTGATATTCTAGACCATGAACGGATCAATACACGTGCAAAAATTGAGGAGCTCGAAGAGAAAAGTGAGGGTTTAGAAAGAATCATTAGAAAGACATGCATTGAAATTAGAGGCGTCCCGAAGAAGAAAAAGGAGAAAAAGGAAGACCTACTTAACATGGTTACCAGCCTGATGAAAAGTATCGATAGTAATTGCTCTCCTAAGGAAATTAAAGACATATACAGATTACCATCTAAGGCGAATGCGGCAACATCAGCCGTGGTCACTGAGTTTACCAATACCTTTGCCAAAGACAAGTTCCTAAGAGAAACAAAGCAATATAATATCTCGAAACCTGATAGACAAATTAACACAAAACACCTTAGTCTAGAAGGGCCTGAAATATCACTGTTCGTGTCGGACCATTTGACCCCAAAAGCGAAAAGACTCCTTTTTCTTGCACGTGACTTCGCCAGATCGGAAAACTTTCAATACTGCTGGATTGCGAATGGCCGAATTCTCCTGCGTAAAAAGGAAGGCGATAAGTATACTGTTGTCAAAAGTGAAAACACCTTTCAGCAACTGCGGGAAACCTACAAAGCTAGCAACTAATGTCAAGTATAGTATAGCTGTTCTTATAATTATAATACTCTGTAAAATGTTATTACACGGGCTTGCCCTTACGGTTAAGTTCAACACAATTTCTCTCAAACGTTTTTCCTACACTCAACACCATAACTCACTTACTAACACATACTACACACATGCCTCTTTCAAACAGCAAACCAGAATTAATATTTCCTACTTTTTTTTATTTTTTCCAATATATGAGCGATTCAGCACAAATCCATGTAATGTCCCAACCCACCTTTTAATAATTCTCAATGCCATCCATAAACGTCATTAACAATGAACTTGATAATCTTCAGTTGGGTAATTCTTTTTGTTGTGAACCTGAAGATTGCCTCAAGTATATCAACAAATCCGATAGCAGCTTAAACTTATTACATATTAATATACGTAGTGTAAACAAAAATTTTACTCAACTCCAAGTTCTATTAAATATGACCAAAATCAATTTTGACATTGTTATCTTGACGGAATGCTGGCTTGGTAAAGTCCATAACCTACCTGTTTTGGATGGATTTGACTCCCACTCGACTTCGAGAAATACGAACCAAAACGATGGTGTAATAATCTACACGAAACAAGGTTTACATGGTTCTGTTTGGGAGCCCATTTTTGTGGGTGGGAATTGTCTTGTTTTTCAGATCGAAAAAAGGTTAGCAGTCCTTGCCGTGTACCGTTCTCCATCGCTTAATTCAAAAGAAAAATTTGAAAATTTCACTGAGAGCCTAGTTAAACTATATGATAAAATATCCTCCTGTACTAGTGTTGTACTCGTAGGCGATCTAAATATCGATATATACCCAAGTAATAGAAACGACCGGAGCTTAGAATATCTTATGATAAATGCCTCCTACGGGCTCATGCCAACACACCTATTTCCTACCCGACTAGAGCACTGCATTGACCACTTACTCCTTAAGTCACACCTTCGTGCAACCACACTAGTTCTGGAATCACATATTACGGACCACAAGCCTATTCTATTGTCTCTAGCTAACGGTGCTCCTACTAGGAAAGTTTGCCAAGTCGCCACCCGTCTTGATTATGAAGCCATTATACTTGAGCTAGAAGACACGGACTTCACAATTATATACCAAAATGAAGATGTTAACGAATGTATGACCAAATTTATTAGTATTATTAAATCAGTTATCTTAAAACATACAAAATTAGTTAAAATCCCTAGACAAAAGCGAACAATAAAACCATGGATGACTCCTGGGCTCTTGAAATGTATCAAAAATCGGGATAAAATGCATATGAAAACAAAAAACGCTCCAAATAATCATATTCTTAAGACCACATATACACGGTATAGGAATTTTTGCAATAACTTGCTTCGAAAATTAAAAATAGCTTACGAAAAAAGTGAGTTAGAAAAAGCAAACAATAACCCCAAAAGCATGTGGAAAATAATTAAAAATATCACCAATAAACAAAAGACTAATGTCAGTGCTTCAGAGCTGCTTAAAATACGAGATGACCCTAAATCATCGATAAACGATGTTAATCTCTTTTTTAGCAACGTAGGCAAAAATTTGGCCGCGAAAATAATATCACAGGCTCGTACAACCACCACCACCAGTAATCCTAGTCCCCCTACTTTGGGCCATGACCGCTCTCAAAACTCCCCATCCGACTCTCTTGTAATACTGGAGGTTGACGAAGCAGAAGTTGAGTCTGTCATACTCCAATTGCGAGATGATAGTGCTGTGGGATGGGACGGAATATCATCTATACTGCTAAAGAAAAGCCGACATGTACTGGTCCCACTAGTAACCTACCTGTGCAACCGTTGCTTCCAAACAGGTGTATTTCCGGATGCTCTCAAAAAGGCAATAATTCACCCTATTCATAAGGGGGGGAGCAGAGACAGTGTCAATAATTATAGGCCAATATCAGTCTTGCCAGCCCTCTCTAAAATTCTTGAAAAGATTTTAAACAAACGTCTTAAGAGCTTTCTAGACAAACATAAAATAATTGCTGAGAATCAGTACGGATTTCGGCAAGGTGTGTCGACAGAAGATGCCGTGCTGGATCTCACGCAACAGGTTGCTAGAAAGTTAGATAGTAAATCAAAATGTCTGGTTATCCTACTTGATCTTGCTAAAGCATTTGACACCGTTTCTGTTCCCAAACTTATTGCTAAACTGGAACTCGTCGGTGTACGTGGAATACCGCTTGAAATGTTCAAAAATTACCTCACAAATCGAACACAAGCGGTCAAAATTGACACACACTTCAGTGACGAGGCACCAGTAACCTATGGCGTCCCTCAGGGAAGCATACTTGGACCTACACTTTTCCAAATTTATGTTAACGACCTGTGCAAGATGTGCCTCAGCAACAGTAACATCTACGCGTATGCTGATGATACCGCGATACTTGTTTACGGACCTACATGGGATATGGTCAAGGCTACCGCAGAAGATGCCATGTGCAAAATAATGAAATGGCTCAGTTCAAACCTCCTGACACTCAACTTAAGCAAAACAACATACCTCCCTTTCGCAATCCGACGTAACACCGCACCTTCTCATACTTTCTCTGTAGTTGCTCACTCATGCTCCAATTTAATCGAACCCTGTGTCTGTCCAGCACTCGCCAGAGCTGACAGTGCAAAGTACCTTGGAGTGCAGATTGATAGTGGCCTAAGATGGGACAAACAGATTGAAGCCGTTACCACACGAACAATGCGCCTTATCCACGTCTTTAAGTCCCTTAGAGATTCGGCTAATCTTGACACACTGAGGATGGTTTATTATGCTCTGTGTCAGTCAGTTCTTGGGTACTGCATAACTGCGTGGGGTGGTGCAACCAAAACTAGTGTTCTGAGAGTGGAAAGAGCACAAAGAGCCATTCTTAAAGTCATGACTAAAAAACCTTACAGGTACCCGACCACAGAGTTGTACTCTGACTGTAAAGTTCTGACGGTACGGCAACTCTATGTGCTCCGATCACTTCAAAGAATACATCTCAGTCTGACTCCGCCAAACCCAAATAAGCGAGTATATCTTCTTCCAAGAATCCAACACAAAACTACCTTCGCAACACACCAGTTCTACACACTAAGTACACACATATACCAAAAAACTAACTCACAAATAAATATTATAAATCTAAACGTACACAAACTTAAAGCCGTAGTAACAGAGTGGCTATTACAAAAGGACTATGCCTACACAGAGTCTTTACTCACATACATTGTCTAATAACATAAGTACTCATTCTCTAACACATACTAACAACTAAAGGACACACGCCTATATTCCTTAACCATCAGCTCATACTCGCACTACACTTCATCTATCACACACATACGCACACAAAAACACGCACACACATACACACATTCACGCTCATACACAATGTACTCACCTCCTATCACATACACATATACACACTTCACTATCACACTTCACACAAAAAAATCTACAACACAAATTCTAATTTACTTGTACCGTCCACCTATTGTAATAAATTATGTTTAAGGAACTGCTCGGCCGAACACTGTCTCTTAAAATACAGGTGATCCTAGTTTAAGAGGCAGGGTTATATAAATTATTGTACTGATTTTGCAACATTTGTATTGTTATTTGTATATCTGTAGCTTCTGTTGGTTAATAAACAATTTATTATTATTATTTCATTTATTCATTTTATATTACATATTTTTACATTTTTAAATATTATTCTATAAAAAATAAAATAAAAAAACATTTAAAAATACAAAAATAGTAGCCCACCGGTATCGGGAACAGGGTCCAAGCTACCGGTGGTCAGGGCTCCCGAGAGAGGAACCTCCTAACGATACGCGCCGTGTCCAGAAGTACCGCTTTCTGGATCAAGCCCTTGATCCAGCTGCCTAACGAGAGCCTCCTCAGATGTTCGTCGAGGCTCTTGGCTATTATGCCATTGGCCGTAACGACTATCGGCACAATGATAGCTGTATTCACGTCCCACATGTCGACAACCTCGCGAGCCAGATCAAGATACTTGCTTTTCTTATCTCTCTCAGCCTTCACGAGGTTCTCATCATGTGGGACCGCTATATCAACAATCATTGCGCGACGCTCTAGTCGGTCCATCACCACTATGTCAGGCTTATTGGCAACAATAGTCCTGTCAGTGATGATAGACCGATCCCAATACAACGTTACATTGCCATTTTCGAGAACTGGGTCGGGCACATACTTATAGTAAGGCACTTCCGACTCCACAAGATTGTATTTAAGAGCAAGTTGCTGATGGATAATCCTGGCTACAAGGTTGTGTCTATGCAAATAGTCTCCGTTAGCCAGACTAGAACAACCGGAGATAATGTGACGGATTGATTCACCCGGCCGGTGACATGCCCGACAGATGTCAACCGTGCCGTCCTTCACAATGTATTTCCGGTAGTTGTTCGTCATCATAACTTCGTCCATAATCGCAAAGACAAAACCTTCGGTTTCCCCGAACAGGTCACCAAATCGCAGCCAGGCCACGGACGCTAAAAGATCTACATCGGGCCCATGTAGGACCCGGTAGAAGCGTCCGTGAAGCTCCTTGCTCTGCCATACCTCCCTGCGGTCATTAGTATCTAATACTATAGGTTTGCGCCAGTTCTCGTTAGCCAAGGAGAGCGGGGTAAGGCCCTTGTCCACCGCTACCACATCTCGATGCATACCCACGTCAGCGGCCTGGAAGTATTCCCTAAGACTGCATACCTCGCGGTTGTGTAGGGTCTTAGCATTTAAAAAGCCACGACCCCCGCACTTCCGAGGGATATACAGTCTCATAACCGATGAACGTGGGTGATGCATACGATTTGCGGTAAGCAGCGTGCGGATCCTCCTATCCAGGGCGTCAAGTTCAGTCTGAGTCCATTTGAGTATGCCGAAAGAATACATCAATACCGGCATGACCCAGCCGTTGAAGGCGCGCACCTTGTTACCGCCCGATAAAAGACTATTTAGTACTCTTTTCAGGCGGCCAAAGAAGCGCTCCTTCAACGACTGTTTCACGTCAGTAGCATTGATGCCTAGTGCTTCCGACATACCCAAATACTTGTAAGTTTCGGTTGAGGAAAGGGATCGAAGGTGTATGGAATCCGAGAGTTGTATTCCCACGGATTCCATAATCTCCCCTCGCTTTACATGCATGACTGCACATTTGTCCACACCAAATTCCATACGGATGGCGTCACTGAAGGTTTCTGTTACCTTCAGTAGCTTCATCAGTTGCAAGTTGTTGGGGGCAAAGAGCTTCAGATCATCCATGTAAAGGAGGTGTGATATGACCTGACCACCTCTTCTCAACCGATAGCCCAGACCTGAACCCTCCAGCAGTGTACTGAGAGGGTTCAGGGCTAAACAAAACCACAGAGGACTCAGACTGTCGCCCTGAAATATGCCGCGCTCGATCCTTATAGGTTCGCTGTTTTCCTGAATCTGTCGACATCCTGGATAGTGAAGGACCGTCCTCCACTGCCCCATACATGACGTCAGGAAGGCGCGCAGAGTTGCATCAATTTTATACAACTCCAGCACCCTCATGAGCCATGTATGTGGCACTGAGTCATAAGCCTTCTTGTAATCTATCCAACATGTCGCCAGATCCTTGCGGGAACGGCGAACCTGTTGGCTAATGGCAATGTCTATGAGGAGCAGCTCCTTAGTACCGCGGGACCCGTTCCTACATCCATTCTGAGAAGCAGACATGATGGCGTTATTGTCAATATGTTGATTAATTTTCGCTCTCAGAATGGATGTAAGGACTTTATAGACCGTCGGTAAGCACGTTATCGGTCTATAATTTTTAGGATCCGCAGTACTACCTGATTTGTGGAGCAGGTGGGTTATTCCTGTCGTTAGGAACTGAGGTAGCGATCCTGACTCTAAGGCAGACTGGAACTGAGTTGCCAATAGAGCGTGCGAGCTTTGGAACCATTTAATCCAAAAGTTGTGCAGTCCGTCCGGCCCAGGAGATTTCCAGTTAGGCAACGGGCGGACTGCACGAGCCACATCTTGGGGGCTGATGGTAATTGCCCCCATTTGTGGTATCGGATCGCACGCTCGTTCGACCTCCCGAATCCAGTCATCCTCGGTGTGACTGACAGGCACCGACCAAATATCGCGCCAGAACGAAGACATGGCGTCATTATCCGGTAGGCGCGTATCAGTCACACCTTGGTTGGGTTGCTCCCAAGCCCTATAAACCCACCTTTCGTTGCTCTGGAATGTGCGATTCTGAGTGTATCGCTCCACTCGCCGCTTGTACCGACGAATACGGTTTGCCCATGCATAGATTTTCTGCTTCAGGAAGTCGATACGCTCTGTGACGCGGGACATATAATCTCGAGAACTGATATCAGTCCCTGAGAACGCCCGCCTCACAAAGCGCATCACTCTAGGGCGAGTGTTGCCCTCCCTGAAGCAGATAAGCTTGCCGATGAGTGCTCTAGCCTCACCGATACGACGCTCAATCCTGCACTGCCAAGCTGGTATAGCTGGTCGTGTAGCTCTGTCAGTTTTGGGAAACTTGACGTTAGCTACACGACATGCTGCTGCAGCCGCACAGTACAAGATCGAGTGGGTGTCGGCAAGGTCTTTGCTGCTATCAAAAACATTTGACAGCTGCGAATCTAGAGCACACACCAGCGCCCTATTTTTCTTATGCATGGGCAAACGAGGTAGTCGAGGTCTAAGCTCAGGCGGTGTGGAGCGATACTCGCTGAATGCACATTCCAAAGCGCTCCTCAAACGTGCATTGCATTGGGTACTCACAGATATAGCCCCGTCGTCGTCATCCTCGCCAACATGGTCGGGTCGCGGTGAAACACTGGGTTGCAGTTGCACCGCGGCCGGTGGCAAGGCAGGTGAGACACGGCTACTCTGTGATTCCTCACGCAGTCTATCAAGTACGGCGTCATCCAGCATACGGTTACGTTGGATGACCCGCACCTGATCCGATAGACGTTGGGCCGACACGTTGACAGCTGGCTCAAGCACCTGAAACAGAGAGAGCATCCGACCACGGTACGCAGTCAGGTTACTTCCCCCCTCTGTAGCCCCAAAGTATGCGCGCATGACGTTTTCGTTAATCGATTGCGTCCATCGCATGCGCTGCACACTTCCACCGGGAGCGGGGACCCTGTCAGAGGCCGATGGGCCTCGAGGTCCTAGGCTGTCCGGTGGCCGGCGTCCTCCCCGTCGACGCGTAGGTGGTGGTGTCGTCGGCGGAGAGAAGTATTCGTCGCTAGAGCTCGACGCAACTGCAGCATCCAGGATCGCTTGACTTACGGTTGTAGGGGATCCCGGCGACTGCGAGGCGGAGCTGAGCGACGAACCCGAAGATGTTGGGCGTGTGTTTTTGGCTCGGGCCTGGCTTCGTGTCAACATTTTCTTCTCAGCTTGTCATTCTGGTTTATTGTACGAGTAGGTTGTTCATTTTAATTATAGTTTTGGTTTTCTTCTGGTTGTTTTATTATATATATATGGAGGCATTATTTAAATTTATTTTTATGTAGTATTAACAGTGAAATTGTTCGGATTCATAAATATAATCAAAAAATTCGAAGAGCGAAGAAAATGTTTGTGTCACTCTTGACAAGTCAGGCCACCAGGCTTATTATTATTATTATTATTACTCCTTGATCAAGTTTTGGTGAATATATGATCCCTGCGAATCATATTATATGATTACTCGCCTTTCTAAACCATTTTTTGGTTCCCTCTTTCTTTTCATCCTGAAGTCTAAAAATAACTAGAATTCAATCATCAAAATTTAACGAAGCTTTGTCTATCTATTTCAGGTCAGCTAGTAATTGTACTGAACCAGCTATGCGTGGCGCTGATGCAGAATATCAAGTTCTTAGATCTGTTCTTCCTTACCACGCACACGCATAAAGGATCACAGGCTGAGTGAGTAGTTAATTTTCTTTTTTAACCCACTTTAAAAAGGAGGAGGTTATCAATTCGACTGTTTATTTTTATTTGTGTTTCCTCAGAACTTATTACTAGGTGAACCGATTTTGATGATTCTTTTTTATTACAATCTGGTGCTTCTAATGTGGAACCAATTTTGTTTTATTTCAACAGTATGAGTGAATATAAAATAGTGTATGCAACGGCATATAATTAGGTATTAAAAAACTCGTGTGATACTATTATCACACTCGGCTTCGCTACATGTGATAATCCCACACTCGTGTTTTAATAACCCCTATTATATGACCGTTGCTTTAACTACTATTGTTTCTCCTCATAAAACAGACAGGAAAAGTTACTTATGTATACAAAAACATGTATACAAATCACCAGGGAATACTTCAACCCAAAAAACAAATAGAAAGAATAAAAATAGTATAAAAGTGAGACAAAATAACAAGCGCATGCACCCGGTTCTCAGAGTAAGTTTATTCCTCGTTCCTTGTCCTTGTTCAGTCCTACAAAAGATTCACTAGTAGTCATTAATTTTCGAGTTAAGAGCCAAAATAATATTTCTTTTTGTATTTATTGTTTGTACAAATCTGTGCGTATGGTAATTTAGGCTAGTCAAATTATGTTTTACTGCGCAAGAGAGCTGTTGAGCATTAAAAATTACGTTTTCTGATATGTTTTCATGTTTTGACGGCAATATTATCTATTTTAGGTACTTAAAATATAGAATTAGAGAAAGTTAAAGGTACTGAAATATACCGCAATGCAGTTTTTTTTATCGACAGTTGTAAAATAATTTACCAGTTTCGAACATATTGAAACGTGGGCAATAATAATAGCAAAATATCTGTAATTGGAGGCCTGTGCCTGTTTGTGCGAATTTTAATTATTAGTTCAGAATTTTCACCGGCATTATAATGATTGTGCTATTAGTAATGTTGTTGAAAAAAAAATTGATTGTCCAAGGTCCTAAAAATCTGTTTTATGCTTAATTCTCATAAAATTTTGGTCTATCTGCAATTTATGCAAGAGTAAGTTTGCTTCTTATTAAATTGTGCACAAGAAAGGTCCTGCATAAGATTCGCTAATGCTCATTGGTTTTCGAGACAAAAGAAAATTATAAAGAAAAGTACCTAGTAGTACCTATCTATTGTTACTAAAAACTTGCAAATATTATGCTGATCACAAAAATTACTTTATCAAAAAAACTACTTTATTTCATGATCCTAGTGATAATTGCTTATTCTGTCAAATTCTCTATGATTTAATCCAATCCTAAATAAACTTAAATTTTATCAGCAGGAACCGGGTAGAACCGGTTCGCCCGGTTCTAACTGCTTATCAGACCCGGTTCTCAAAAACCTGGGACCAGTGGCTCATGCACTTCATCACAGTGGCTCATGAAAGACATGAATGGAAAACGTTTGACGAATCGGTTTATGGGTTTTCATTAAATAAGTAATAATCAAATTCTACAGTAGAATAAGTTTTTAAATGTAATAGATTTATAAGTTGATCGAAATAAAAAGCTATACATATTATAATCTTTCTAATACTGTTATGTATTAAATAAAAATTTGAATTTATAACTGTTATTCTTACTTCCTTGATTCCAGGTTCATAATAGTCCGTCTCCTCCTCTCATCAGTACACCGGGAAGGCAGTACAGGCTCCGCCGCGCGCGACGCTCTGCTGCTGTGCGCCAAGATGTCTGCCCGGTGTGCGCAGCTAGCTGACTTCATGCTGTCTGGGAATACTTGTCCTGTACTGGCTACAGGTTAGTTGCAATATCAGATCATTCTAAAATTGCCGATTGAATTGTTCGATTCCCGCACGGAACAAATGTTTGTATGGCCTACTGGTAATTGGTCCGGATCTGGGTGTCTTGTGTATGAGATTTTAAATGTTTGTAAGAAATTCCTAGTGTGGTACAAGATTGAAAAAATAATACTATTTTACAGGGTGTGAATTCCACAACCCAATTAATTGGTAACGCAATACCCTGTGGTAAGACTTATTGTTCAAGTTTTCATGCTTCTAACTATCAGTAACAGATGAGAGGCGAAGCTGGCAACTACGAGATACTTTCCGAGCCACGGAGTGAGCTCAATATAAAACATTTGGTCACCTATCTACGACACAATACATGAGACCAGTAATCAAACCTCATTCTAACCCAAGCCATTACACATTCACACAAAAACCACCTCTATGTAATTCCTCATAGCGTCTATTTTCTCCCACAGGTCTAAGCGGTCTATACTCCCTACTGCCTCGCACGCTAAACGACAAGATCTACCGTCTGACGCCTGATGACGTCAACCATGTTCATAAACTCACGCTGTTCATTGATTCGCTGGAGTTCTGCAATGCTGTGGCACAGGTAAAAAATCCTCTCAACCAAGTAGGATGAGAAGTAAATTGTCCTGAAAAATAAAAAAATATAATCAACATTTGCTATAGTAGTGACAGCGCAGCGGATCTTTGTGTCTCTGAAGTTGGCTCTGCCAACCATTGTGCAAGAAGTATACTGCATAGAGTAAGCGAGATAAGACTATGCGACAATCGTAAGCGATTGAAAGAGACAGTTATACAATGCTATCTTCACATACAACATTGACACAAAAAAATAGCTACTGCGCAGAGTCTTGCAGCCAATTCTGAGACACAAAAATCCGCTGTGACTTATAATAATATGTAATAATATTATTTATAATATAATATTATAAGTATAACACATTGTCAGAAACTTGGTAAATGCTGTGACTGGCTGGCAAAAATAACAACAGCCAATAAAATCACTAGCGAGGCTTAAGGTTACATTCCATACAAACGTAGTCTGGCGATTACTCCACTGTTTAATGAAAAAATTTCAATTTGTCTCATCATTATCTAGCCCTGCATGAAAAAAAAAAATAAAAAAAAAATATTTGAAAGTTATGAGCGACGAAAATCCCATATTTCAAAACTAATTTTAATGCATACAGATGCATTAAAATTAGTTAATGGCGGAAATAAATACCATAAGAAGAAGGAAAATTGCAAAACGGCCACCATACAGGGATAGATTTTTCAACAATGCAAATAATTGAATTTAATGAATATACATTTAGTCGTTTTTCATGATATCTAGACTCCCAAAGGTCTGTTTATAAAATTTCGTGCGCTCGTTTTCGTCCTAAATCATCATCCATTTCGCTATAAACTTGCACAAATGTGTATTCGTACGCGAACTAGCTTCTTACTGCTCATCACAGCATCTATCTCTTTCGCACGTGTTGTCGGATGAGATTGCATGCATTTTAACCCCGCGCACAAAATAGTTCGTGCCGTCGGTTAGGGCAACCTTAAACATGCGAATTTTGTTTTGATTAACCTAAGGCGCGTTTCCATTATGCAAGTGTTTGCATACATGTATGACGTCAGACTTGTGTGCAAGTGATTTGAATTGGAAACACGATTTTGTTCAACTTGCAGCTTGCATACAAGATTTTAGTGGTATACAAGTTAGTTCTAGTAATCCTCTATGCACGACCGCATGCGCTTGCAACTTGCGTGCAAATGTGCCGACTTGATTATTGTGCGTACAAGTTTAAACCTAATTGCATACAAGTTGCAACTTGTTTGCAAGTTGTTGTTTCCACTATACAATTTGCATGCAACTTGCAACTAGTATGCAAATCACTTGCATAATGGAAACGCGCCTCGTGTACTGTTTTTATTATTATGATAGGCACGCGCTTAAAGAATTTAGGTGTGTCGGGATTACCTAAATGTAATGCCTAAATATTTTTGCAGTTGGTGCAAAACAGTGCGCCATTATTTACGCGAAAAAATTGGTGTCGCCTAGTTATGTAATCAATAATTATGTCATTTCTCTCCAGGTGGCCCACCCCTCAATAAAGAAGCACCTACTAGACCTGCTCTACCAAGGCTTCTTAGTCCCCGTCATGGGTCCAGCGCTGCTACAGGTAAATACTTCTACAACTCTGGTTGCGGGATGAGTGAGCCTTTGTATGCGTTGCGGATGTTAATTGTTACGAATGGGTTTTGTTATGGACATGTTTTAATGTTTGGTACACGCAGTGAAATTGACAAGTGTACAGGCTGTATGACTTAGGTAGGTAGGTAGATATAAGCTAGAGATGTACCGACTATGGCTTTGGCCGACTAGCCGATTAGTCGGTTGTAAAGAAGCAGACTAGTTGGCCAAATTGATCACGGTTTCGGAAGTATTCGGCAATTTCCGTGACGCTTCGTTTACAGCTGATTCGCGCGGAAGGCTGCCGCGCGAATCAGCTGAGAGCGGTGTTGTTTCTGAGAGCGGTGTTGTTTCTGTGTACAAAAATAAAGACAATACTATTATTGTTCATTAAAGTGAAATTAAAATTTAATAATGTCAAAAAGAAAGTTTTGTGTAAGTATAGATTTTTGTCCTCCTATATATATTTTATTGATAATTACATACAAATTAAGAAACCGGATAGTCGGCGGACTTTAACGAAAAATCGCTGACTTGGAAGTGGCCGGATAGTCGGCTTTACCGACAGTAGTTGGAACATCTCTAATTATAGCCAAAATTAAAAGTATATCTTCTGTTGATGTGCGTAATAATTTTTTCAACACACTTGCTCATAAAATGGCTCTAATTTCACCGCAATTAGGCACATAATGAGACCTGTTATCAAACTGTGACTTTTTCATTACGTGAAGTAATGAAAAAGTCACAGTTTGATAGTGAGATAAAGAGATTTTTTTTTTATTTATTGGTTGAGTTGCTTTGTTCTTAAAAAAGTTTCGATACAAAAAAGATCGTGCTCAATAGTACAAATGCAACATATTTCATGCAACTTCGTATTTAAATAGATAATTTCAACTTGTACGTGTTTAATAAATAAAACTTTCACTTAAATATAACTTTTGTTTTTGTCTGTAATAAAGAAAACTTGCAATTCCCCATTTTGTATAGTCATCGGCACGTAACTTGGCAAGGTTTTGGCGTAGTGGGGGTAAGTTCGCGCATCGTACACTTATTGCCACAAAAAGTGGTCACTTTTATTTCTTGTCATTTTTCAATGGTTATGACCATCATTTATTTTTAAACATGTATGTTTAGAAGAAAGTTAAATAAAGGAGGCGAATTCGTGAAGTTTATTAGGTGTTATAAATAAAATATTTACAGTTACAAGTTAAAAAAAATATTTGAAAATATAGTAAAAATTATGGCATTGTTATCAAAATAAAACAATAACATACACGTAATAAAAACTAAATTCGAAACAATAACTAATACTCCTAACAAAAACTAACTTAACAAAATCTTAACAAAAACAAAGAGTACCACTTTCGTGCACGCAAGTGTAATCGGGAGCGAACGGAAAGAAGACGGGGTGCGGGAGGCGCGGGTCGACTGAGCCACCAATCGCGCGCTCGGATCGGCGCGACCTTGTACCCCGCGTCCCGCTTCACTACCAAGGAGACCTAAAAAACGACTTCTGCGCATCTAGCGACTCTTGCCAAGTTACGTGCCGATGACTATACGTGTCTAAAACGCTATCCGCGAAAAACAAAAAAAAAAGATTTTCTCATTATTTTTAGTCTATGGCCGATCGCCATTGTTAGATGCGCGCGCATAGGAAAACTGATTAATTTTGCCCGCCATTGCGAAAAAAAATTCTCAACTCGTTTTCACTGTTGGAAATGATTTTTTAGTATTATTTTCTTCACAAGTGTGTTGAAAAACGTCGTATGATACACCTGTGTATTGATGATTACCGTCCTCGGCTCTCTTAAGACCCTCACCTAACGGCTCGGGTCTCAAAGGCGCCTCAGCGGTAATCACCAACTTTACACACTTGTACCATAATGTACTAAAGTCAACCAATCGTCTGCCAAGCAACTTTGTTTATCGCAGTCTACTGCTGGACATAGACATACCCCGTTTCTTTTGTCTATATAAAAAAACCTACTGATCTTTTAAAGACCCAGTATGGGACAAAAATGATGAAATGTTGTTGCTTGCCTGCATACTAAACTATTTTGTTGTGTGTACCAATAAACTTGAATAAACATGTCCATATAAAAATTAAAACAAGTTTTGCATCCTAAGTCATCATTATTATTTTATTTAAGTGAAGTTTATTTTATTAATAATATTATTTAATACATACCTATTATATTTTTGTTCTAAATGAAATTAAACACAATCTTAGTGCATTAGAAATGTATAATTACTCGTAATTTATCATTTGATTTTAGGATCTTGCACAAAAATTGTATAACTGTTTAACAAACTAATAACGTTATTATTACTAACAGTGTTTCTTTCAGTTATGGCAGGTGAGAATAATTAGAATATATTTGTACAAACATCTCTACTACGTATATTTATGTTTCCTTTTACTATTAAAAAATAGAATTGTGGGTTGCACTTTTCAAGTAATACTGTTGCCGTATAAAAAATAAAAAATAAAAATCTTCTAAGATAATAAACAGACACGGTATGATTGAAATGACTCGCCAATCGAACGCCCGAGCAGTTAGCTATATTACCATTTTTAGGGTTCCGTACCCAAAGAGTAAAAACGTGACCCTATTACTAAGACTCCACTGTCCGTCTGTCTGTCACCAGGCGTATCTCATGAACCGTGATAGCTAGACAGTTGAAATATTCACAGATGATGTATTTCTGTTACTGCTATAACAACAAATACTAAAAACATAATAAAATAAATATTTAATTTGGGCTCCCATACAACAAACGTGATTTTTTTGTAGTTTTTTTGCGATAATGGTACGGAACCCTTCGTGCGCGAGTCCGACTCGCACTTGGCCGGTTTTTAATAAACGATTGAGGGTAAAGTAAAACTATTAAGTATATTTATTTATATAATATGAATTGGCATCTTGTTGTGTGTTTATATAACCATGTTTTTGTTTCATTTAATATTAATCAGCATCTTAATCACGTTTTGAAACAAGTGAAGTGTGAAGAAGTCGAAATATCATTTTTATCGTGACTATGATGTTTAATGACTAGTATGTAGATTTATAAGACAATATATAAGTATTTTTTTAAATACTTTTAAATCGAAATACATATTTTCTTCATAAAGCTCACGTACAGGTCATAATACATTTTTATTCATTAACGAAAAGCATATTTCAGGAATTAAAAAATCCCCAAGTAGTATGAAAACTCTCGTTTTTTAAAAGCATGATAACATAATCATAAACATCAGTTAATCAGCGGTCAATATTTTTTCAATTCGGTATGTAATAGTACATTTTCTGTCGAGCATAAAAAGTCGAGACATGAACACGAGCGATGTAGCCAATTTCGAAAGCTACATGCGAGTGTTAAAATAACACCTTTTTATGCGAGACAAGAACGATTCTTTTTCCACTACCTGATGAGCTAACTTAATTAAATGCGAATAAGTTCCAACAACAATTTATTAGAAACGTTCATACTAAAAACCACAGACTATATACAAATAATCAATGCGCGCTTTTTCGAGAGGTAACAGGTTCAGTATCATTCTGCCAGTTACATAATTATATCAAAACTCCATACTAAAGTCATTTCGTAACTGTTATTATGTAATTTTGTTTTCTTTTTAATTTTTATTTTATAATATTGTGTCTAAATGTTCATATTTCGAAACGAATTTCTTAGGCAATGTGTTACTTATTAGACATGGTAGTGGAAAATAGTATATTATGCAACTAGTGAATAAAAGACTGATTTAATGCGAGGGCCGTAGATGAATCACAAGCAAGTGAAGGATTCTAACGACTGAATCACGACCGTAGGGAGTGATTCATGATGATTGAATCACGAGCATAGCGAGTGATTCAAGTGTTAGAATCATGAGCGACGCGAGTGATTCATGGCCCTCGATATAAATCCGTTTTATTCAAGAGTTGCATACTATATTTTATACCATGACTACGAGAAAAAGTAAGATTGACGCGAAAACCACAAGGAATAATATTAAATAAATGGTTTATTACCTTTAAAATTTACAAAAAAAATTGCCCTTGTGTTTCAATCTCTATCTCTATCTCAAACTCTATCTCCAACTCTATCTCCAACTTTATCTCCAACTCTATCTTCAACTCTATCTCTAACTCTATCTCTAACTCTATCTCTAACTCTAACTCTAACTCTATCTCTAACTCTTACTCTAACTCTATCTCTAACTCTATCTCTAACTCTATCTCTTACTCTATCTCTTACTCTATCTCTTACTCTATCTCTAACTTTATCTCTAACTCTATTTCTAACTCTATCTCTAACTCTTTCTCTAACTCTATCTCTAACTCTATCTGTAACTCTATCTCTAACTCTATTTCTAACTCTAACTCTATCTCTCACTCTATCTCTAACTCTATCTATAACTCCAACTCTATCTCTATCTCTACCTCTAACTCTATCTCTAACTCTAACTCTATCTCTAACTCTATAACTCTATCTCTAACTCTATCTCTAACTCTATCTCTAACTCTATCTCTAACTCTATCTCTAACTCTATCTCTAACTCTATCTCTAACTCTAACTCTATCTCTAACTCTATCTCTAACTCTATCTCTAACTCTATCTCTAACTCTATCTCTAACTCTATCTCTAACTCTATCTCTAACTCTATCTCTAACTCTATCTCTAACTCTATCTCTATCTCTAACTCTATCTCTATCTCTAACTCTATCTCTAACTCTATCTCTATCTCTAACTCTAACTCTATCTTAGTTTGTATCGATTATTTTATGCGCAAGGAGGTTGTATAGCATTGAGATGGAGTTTGAATATTATATTGGTTTGTTCTAAATTCAAACACCAAAACAGTGATTAAAAGTGCTTTTTATTCACTGTTTTCAGTGAATAAAATAAGCTTTTTAGAGGGGGAATGGTATAAAGTATTTTTCAGGTATTTTAATTTATGGATTTAGTTATGTTAAGCAACTGATTACAATATTTCGTTTTTCCAAGCTGTAGTTATTCATTTATATATTTTTAAAGTTTTGTTCGTGCTGACGTCATAAAGTAGTCTGAATGGCATAGGACTTGACGTTGACATTGACGCTTGACACGTACAAAAAAACGGCCCACTTGCACGGAAAGACTTAATTCGGAGCGAGAGGTTAAATTGACAACATTGTTTGTCTATGATGAACTGTAAATTTAACCTCGTGTTGGCTACTAGCTCTAGATTGGGTTTTTAGTGCAAGTGGAATGAAAGTTTCCTTTATAGGATACTTTATGACGTCATTTAGAGGTCAAGTAAAATTCAAGTGATTTTAAGTATTTTTGTGAAAATAAATACGAGCTTAACATTTTAAGATCTAAATATTAGAAAAATAAGGCTTACAAATCTAAAATCAAAAAGGTTTTGGAATCGGCATGGGTTAATTTTACTTTACATACCGAATTGAGTGTTATGATTTAAGCAACCACAGCAGCTGAAGATTTAGGGCTGATTTCACCCATGAAACTAATCGCGATTAGTTAACTAAACTCAGCTTATGCAAATACAGCGTTCTGTTTGGTAGTTTCTCAGCGGTCTCAGTTTGGGAACACGGTTGGCGCAGTGGTTGAGCGATTGACTGCTACTACTACTATCGCGGGTTCGATTCCCGCACGGAGCAAATATTTGTATGACCTATAGATAGTTGTTCCGGCTCTGGGTGTTGTGTATGTGAGATTATATGTTTGTAAACGCACCCACGATACAGGAAGGAATTCCTAGTGGAGGCAAAGTTTTTTTTTTTGATTTACTAAAAACTAACTAATCAGAACCCTGTATTTGCATAAACTGAGTTTAGTTGAACTAATCGTGATTAATTTCATTGGTGAAATCGGCCCTTAGACTTTTAGGTCATTTAAACCTTTGTGCTTTCGAATTATTGTATTGGGACACACTTTAACACGAAATTTGTCTACATATAGCAAGCAGTAAGTTTAAAGACTTGCGTGATCAGATTCTTAAGACATCAGCGTTTAAACAATGAATTATCTTCTCTAATAATCCTGAAATGTGCTTTAACCATAGATTAAGACGTATCTATCATACGGCATAACATCACGTAAGTGGGCTTGTCATTGCACGCGCGGGACGCACCGGTATGGGCCATGCCGCGGCGGTTTAGTGACGGTAAACCATCCATTGATCGATTCATTCCTGGATACGACATGTGTAATTTTTGGTGACGGGTGACATGTGTGTCACACGAGTGTTTTTTTTTTTGCTTTTTCATTATGGGTTTTTTTTAATTGTCTTTTTTGTTATTTTATTTTAATATGATAGAAAATCGGGCTTTTTTATGTGATTGTTATATTTTATGTCGCAGCAATGAATCGATTAAATTTTCCCATTTTTGGTGGTAGTAGTCTAACCCAAATTTTTTTTGTTCTTGTATTTGGCTCGAATCTCTTTTTTTTATTAAAATTCTAACACCTCTTCCAGTTTTTCTCTTTTCCAGCACCGTTCTAACTAGACATTGTATAAATTACAAATAAATCAATGTTACAAATAAATCTTAGTTACAGTAATTATACCGAATACAATACAGATTGGTAGGCAGCAAAATTGTTAGATTTCTTAAAACTAAATTTTTAAAGAAAACTTTAGGTCTAAGTAAGAGTAGATACAGAATCTACCAGGTCAGTACCAGTTTTCAGCATTTTGATAGGCACTTCTATAACCTGAATCAAAATTATCTGCCTGACAAATTAACTAGAACTTATCTAAAATTTAACAGGCCATAAGTATCCTAATTACTACCCATATTTTTTTCCTTTCAATTCCCTACCCCTTTATTTCTACGTCAATTTGTCCATCACTACCTACCCTTAAAAAAAACTGTCACTCAACCGCGTCACGTCCTGTATTTCACAAGCCTACTAACGCGAAAAAAACCGTAGACGAAAGCGGCGCCCTTGCAGAGTGGAGCTGGGGAGCAGGCAGCTGCCATGGCGTATCTAGAGCTTCTACTGCGCTGTGTGACCAGAAGGGGCCTTCTGAGGGCGGTACTGCACTTCTTGTTCGTGTACGAATATGACGGCGTCAGAGTCGTCGATGTACTGTTGAGAAGACTCGAGGGGAATTCTCAGGTTAGTTTGTGACACTTCTGGAACATATAACGTGTAGCTGCTACTGCGTTATGTCACAAGAAGGGACCGTACTGTACTTCCTGTTCGTGTATGAATATGACGGCGTCAGAGTCGTCGATGTACTGTTAAGAAGACTGGAGGGGAATTCTCAGGTTAGTAAGTGACACTTCTGGAACGTATAACGTGTAGCTGCTACTGCGCTATGTCACAAGATGGGACCTTCTGAGAGCCGTACTGCACTTCTTGTTCGTGTACGAATATGACGGCGTCAGAGTCGTCGATGTACTGTTGAGAAGACTCGAGGGGAATTCTCAGGTTAGTTTGTGACACTTCTGGAACATATAACGTGTAGCTGCTACTGCGTTATGTCACAAGAAGGGACCGTACTGTACTTCCTGTTCGTGTATGAATATGACGGCGTCAGAGTCGTCGATGTACTGGTAAGAAGACTGGAGGGGAATTCTCAGGTTAGTTAGTGACACATCTGGAACATATATCGTGTAGCTGCTACTGCGCTATGTCACAAGAAGGGACCGTACTGTACTTCCTGTTCGTGTATGAATATGACGGCGTCAGAGTCGTCGATGTACTGTTAAGAAGACTGGAGGGGAATTCTCAGGTTAGTTAGTGACACATCTGGAACATATATCGTGTAGCTGCTACTGCGCTATGTCACAAGAAGGGACCGTACTGTACTTCCTGTTCGTGTATGAATATGACGGCGTCAGAGTCGTCGATGTACTGTTGAGAAGACTCGAGGGGAATTCTCAGGTTAGTTGTGACACATCTGGAACATATAACGTGTAGTTGCTACTGCGCTATGTCACAAGAAGGGACCGTACTGTACTTCCTGTTCGTGTATGAATATGACGGCGTCAGAGTCGTCGATGTACTGTTGAGAAGACTCGAGGGGAATTCTCAGGTTAGTAAGTGACACTTCTGGAACGTATAACGTGTAGCTGCTACTGCGCTATGTCACAAGATGGGACCTTCTGAGAGCCGTCCTACACTTCTTTTTCGTGTATGAATATGACGGCGTCAGAGTCGTCGATGTACTGTTGAGAAGACTCGAGGGGAATTCTCAGGTTAGTAAGTGACACTTCTGGAACGTATAACGTGTAGCTGCTACTGCGCTATGTCACAAGATGGGACCTTCTGAGAGCCGTACTGCACTTCCTGTTCGTGTATGAATATGACAGCGTCAGAGTCGTCGATGTACTGTTGAGAAGACTCGAGGGGAATTCTCAGGTTAGTAAGTGACACTTCTGGAACGTATAACGTGTAGTTGCTACTGCGCTATGTCACAAGATGGGACCTTCTGAGAGCCGTACTGCACTTCCTGTTCGTGTATGAATATTATGGCTTCATAGTCGTCTATGTATTGTTGAGAAGACTCGACGGGTACTCTCAGGTCGGTTTGTGGCACTTATGGAACATACAATTGTAAATGATAGCGTATGTAGAGCTGCTACTGCAGTATGTGGCAAGAAGGGGTGATGGCCGTAATACACTTTCTGTTCGTATATGAATATGACGGCGTCAGAGTCGACGATGTGTTACTCCGAAGACCCAAGGAGAATTCTCAGGCTAGACCGATTAAGCTGGTGGTTACATACATAAAGAGAAGTGTCAAGCGATTTTGAACCTTGCCACTATTACCGTCCACTTGTGCAGCCCTAAAAAATATTTATGGTAAGAGCCTACAGATGGACAATAAACCCAGCTGCTTAAAACCGATTACTAGGTTTTAACCCATCCGCAGCTCGGAGATGGGCTATGGACCATGTTCAAACACGGTTGCTGGGTTTAAGCCCATTCCTAGCCCAGAGATTTGCAATCGACAGGGTTTGAACCCAATTACTGCCTTAATTAAAAACAAAATCCTATATAGAACTCCGCACCAGCATAAAAAAAAACCTAACTTCTAAACCATCACCATTCCAGCTATCACTAGTCTCCCTCGCCCTCATGGAGACGCTGATTGAGCTGAACTGCGAGGATGTGATGGTGGACCTGGTGTTCAAGCACCTGCTCAACGGCCACCACCTCTCCGTGTCCTACCGGCACCGGATAGCCGACCCGGAGCCCTATAGGGACGCGGCCATAGCTTACCTGGGGCTCTCGCCCAGGTGTTGTGCCAGACCGATGGAGAAGGTATGAAATATCTATAATGGTAGTTTATCTACTTCGGTTTCGTTATATTCGAATTATAAAATTGACAGCGGTTGCATTATGATACCCATAACGACATCGGGTTGCATTATGCGAATCGTCATAAATTCTAAAACACAAGCAAAGACATTCTGAACATACAGCCAGGTACATATAATATTACTTCGAAATCGAGACAATGTAAATGATGTTTTTAAAAATGGAACAAGTTTAGAACAAAAGTATCGTATACTATTTGGCTGTTGCGGCTACAAGATCTTTGCCTTATACCTAATAAAGACTAAATAAAAAAATAAAATAAAAAGTGGACGCGGGCAAAAATTTCTGAGTGAAATTTTATTCCAAATTTTATTAAAAAATTTCAACATCAAGTGATATTGAAAATACACCACCAGATATAACAAATAGAGCAGTTGCGGCTACAAATAATTTACTACCAGAAAAATCAAGACATGTATATGAGAAATGAAATACTTAAACACACTTCCTGAAATACTTATTTGTCTATATCTGTGTTTTATTCCTTCCTTCGTAGATAAAATCTTGTATGCAACTGTACGTTATTGGTCTTTTAATAACTCGTGCCCACCTATTTCGGTACGCGCTACGCTTGTACCGAAAAATGGCACTCGTATTAAAAGACCGTCCATAACGTAACAGTTGCATAAATAGCTATTATGCAATGGTCATATAATAGGGGTTATTAAAACACGAGCGTGGGTTTATCACATGAGGCGAAGCCGAATATGATAATAATAACACGCGAGTGTTTTAATACCTAATTATATGCCGTTGCATACACTATTTTATTTTCACTCATACAGTTGAAATCAAACAAAAGTTGAAATGGAAAAAATATGTGGTATTGGGCAATTTAGATTCTCATTGCGCATGACTGCACCGCGCCTCCGTACACAATGACACTACCTTTCTACATTAAGTCAATAAGCCATCGACAACATAGCCCCTAGACGCCTAATGCTTGATCTAATACATCAAAATTATTCTGTCAACTAGTTGAGGTATGAGGCACGGGGTACTGCGCTCTGATTGGTCCCTTACCAAGGTCATACGCATCATTAAGGGTGGGACAGGTTTAAATGAAACTAGGAAGGTATCGATTTTTATAAATAGTATTTGTATTTTTTTTAAATTAATATTACCTTTTTTTATTATTAATTATACGGCGTTTTAATATTTTAGTAATAACATAAAATGCTAAAATTAAAAAAAGAAACAAAATTCTAAAGGTAAACGTACTTTTTTTTCGGTTGTTGGTTCTTAAATATAGTAATATTAGTAAAAAACGTAATCAAAAAATCGTTTCACAATTAATAAACTATTCAATTTAATGTCTGTATTTGTAAGGTTTCTAGTTCTATTGATAACAGATTTGGTCATAGAATATGGTGCTTCACTAGTTTTGTTTACGAAATTATAGAGATAGCGAAAAAAATACTTTAAAAAGAAAGAGACGCAAACATGCGGTGGGCGTGTTCACCTACAAACTTGACCAGTATAATATGAACTCCGATAAATAATATTAGAAAATAAATCTAATTATGTTTATGTAACTAATAACTTATCAATTTAATGTTATGTTATTTTTTCGGAAACTCGATATCTGGCTGTTGTTACCATAGCAACGTATTGTACAAGAGGCCATTATAATATTTATTTCATCATTTCTTTATTGACTGACACGGAAGTGTTTATTGCTCACAGAAGTGGTCGCTACTAATTCGAAATTGTCGAGTGGCGATCAGTATTACCTGTATATGATCTTTTTAGTCATATGTGTTGACAGACATCGCTCGCCTGTTATTAGGCGTCTAGTGGCTATGTGGTCGATGCAATAAGCCCTTAAGCGCCAATAAATTAAAAAGCAAAAGTGTGCTATAATAATTAAAAAGTTATTTTATGATGCAGTTGTTTGAAAATCGAAGGAAAATGTTGCACTTTAATGGATATTTTTTTTAATTTTACCTATCCACGAATATAAAGTACGTGTTTATACAAAAAAAATTGAATTCATATTTGGAACATTACGTTGTGAGTGTAGATAATACTTCATTTTGTAACTCTGTTTTCTCTTTATTGCATCTGTTTTCTTATTAATTGAAGATTATTTTGCATAAATATTATAGAACACCAACCAGTAAGCCCAAACTATCTAAGGATTAAATCACCATCGAATCGAAAAGAAGAAGTAGTTGGTTGGTTTTGATGTTTTTAATGGGGTTAAATCTGAACTGTTTGAAATAATGTCTCTCAGTTTCTTTAAGTGTAGTCAATAAACCCTTATATCTTAAAACTGATAAATTAACTCTCATATCCTAAGGGGCTAATTATTTACTTTGTACGTGCTAAGAGACATCTGTTTGGGCCAATTGCAGTTGATGAAGCTTGAAAAAGTTTTTATAAACCAGGGATCACTCATATGCATGGGCAGCTGTCACCTCCTTCAGCGAAGCAGTAATGCTTGCGAAGGAGGACACCCCCCTTAAACTACTGAGATTTTCTATAGTGGCCACCTTCACCAACTTTACGTTATATAAGACGGCACACTATACCAGGTAACCCCTTACGAGGCGTCTAGGACCATCTGCGGTAGGTTACGCCTCCAGAGTACTCGCCCCTGGTACTCAAGAGAAAATGTGAGTCGCATCGTGATTACTCACTACCATTTATCCAGAATGGTACCGGAGCTGTAAAGCCGCTTACAACACGCACCCCAGCACGCCAGCACTAGCGCAAGCACCGGCACCAGCGCACCTTGTTGGTGCTAGCGGATTCAATCCCCGCTAGGGACGCCAGAGAAGCTGGCTACCATTTCTCCAGAATGGTCCCGGATCTGTCATGCACGCTCACCTCTCGAATACGAATCAACGCATCTACCCAATGCCTACAGCGAACACATACGAAGGAGGAGGCGGAACGCGTGAGGGAGACACAACGGAGACGCCCTCACGCCCCTAGCCATCGCAGGAGACGCCCTGGCAGTCGGGAGTCGCAAGCCGATTCCCGGCCACCGTAGGCGCGGGCTTGCGGACGGAGTAATGGGTAGCTCGCCGTTCGATAAGGACCAGGCCCGAGTCGACGGCGCGTAGATTTCCACGCGCGCCTCAAAGAGATGTCAGCAAAAATTGACGGTGTCCTTTGGGCCGATGCCTTCTCCCAAAGAGGGAGAACTCATTGGATGAAAACACACAAAAAAAAAGCTTCACTCATATACTACTTTTTTGTGTTTACCGAAACCTAATGTCATGTTTTATTTTCAGACAAAACAGTGGGTAGACGAGCTAGCTCTAAGCGGTCGACGTGTCTTGGACCTGAAGACCGAACACGACAGGCGAATGAACGGAGTGCACGACGATATAGCGATGAACAATCTAGTCCATGAAATTAAAGTTAACTATGGGGTAAGACACTTATTATTTTGCAGTTTAAGTAGTACGGCTCTGTGTTCAGGCAATTTTACATAGTAATACTGCCGTGGAGTGTCCTGTGGCCTCCATGATATTTAAACTGATGAACATAGTATTTTTTGTCATAACAAATCATTTGACCAAACGTTTATTATCTAAAGATAAAGATTGTTTGCTGTGTTCAATCATTTGATTAAAGACCAAATGCCTTAATGACACTATCCTTGGTAGTATTCTCCCAATAAAAAATTTGACCAAATGAAAATGTGCGTACTAAAATTACTCCAAATATTGCATTGGTATAAAAAAAAATGGTTGCAAAAATGTGTTTGGGTAGTAAAATTTTGTTAAAATCTTTTCGGCAAAAAGGCTGGATCCCGAATTCCTTTTCTCCCTTAGAGTCTTCTGAACAGACATGGTTAAAAATAAATTAGGGCAATAACCATAGAATAATGACAAGCAACAAAAGTGAAAAAAAATTGTTGCATTAAGTGCATTATGCTCGATCTTACCCCCACTACGCCAAAACCTTGCCAAGTTACGTGCCGGGGAATGTACACTCACTGCTCTATCTTCGACAACTGACTTCCAAATAAAAACACTACACACAATCTCGGCAGGCGGTGTCAAAACCCAAAGAAAGGAAAACAGGAACACCGATTTCCGATATTGAAGTTATTTTTCACTTTGTAGTGTTTTTATTTGAAAGTCCGTTGTAATAAAAATAAATAAAAATTACATGCTTATGGACAAGGCTTTACTATACTATTAAACTGGGCAGCGGAACATTACTCAACTCTCCATAGCCCAGTTGGTAATTGGACGATGGAAACATGTTATTTTCCCCATAGACCAATTGGTCAAATTTCAATTGGGCTACGGAGCACCGACGTACTTGGTGACCTCCCCTGTGAGAATAGTTTTTTAGACCAAGGTCCACCGAAATTGTGTCCACTATTCAAATAATATTGACGTTTCGTTCCAGAATCCCAACGACACTCTGTACGGCAACTACCACGCCTACATCTGCGATTCAAGATTCGAAATAGTCTCCCGTGTCTTAGCGTGCAGCAACTGGAGCTCCAGATACGACAGCATCACAAACCCGAAGAGAGAAACGAACAACAACACGAAAGACACAGATATCATCCCAGTCACGAAAGAACAAGACAGCCTGATATCATGCACCAGTGGATACGAAACTAAAACCAGTGACAGTTCAGAAAAGGAACAGCACAGTTTGACGTCTCTGAATGAACAAATGAATGAGCCAGAGAGTGAAGTGAAGACCGAGATCGTGAATGAAGGAAAGGAACATGATTCCTTGACGTCTATAGGCGAAAGTAGCGGTTATGAGAGCTTTAAGATTTATAAGGAAGTTGATGGAGACGAAGGGTTTGCCGAAGAGTTGTTTAGGAGGAGTTTCGCGAAGCAGGAGAGGGAGTACGAAGGGGAAGTGCCTTTGATTAGGAGCTGGAGGGCTAGTGCTGAATCTATAATCGGTAAGTTTTGTACTAATATTTTTCTACTAGCTGTCCCACGCGGCTTCGCTTCCGTCATCTAGCTACCTACCCATCTCCCTACATATATGATTGTTGCGTAACTTAAACTGTTTACGCAGCACACGCAACGAAAGCTCTCAAACCTTTGCTGCTCACGCCGTTTTTGCAACATTTTTCATTTATGCTCCGCTCCTATTGGTCGCAGCGTGATGTTATATAGCCTATAACCTTCTTCGATAAATGGACTATCCAACACAATAATAATTTTTCAATTCCAACCAGTAGTTCCTGAGATAAGCGCGTTCAAACAAACAAACATACTCTTCAGATTTATAATATTAGTATAGATTAGATTATTGATTTTAATTGAGTTGAAAATAAACTGAAGTCTCATAAGTTGAGTCTCATGTTACTTTGCGTCGCCGCCAACTTATTCCTTATACAATGCCTGCACACACCTTCATTGCCCCAGAACTTTCGTGTAAGGAAGTACGCCCACGGGCAATTTAATTGTCCAGCAATTTGTTTGTCTCTCACCTTAAATCTATGGGTTAATATGCAAAGTCTCCCGGCTGTCGCGTCGACTTAGACACCCATAGACTTGAAGTGAGAGACAAATTAGTTGCGAAGACAAAAGTTGCTCGTGCGCGATACCTCTAATAGAAGGCCAACCTATTTTCCTAATGCAGCAAATCCTGACTCTGCACTGCCACTGAGATTTTTCTAATGAAAGAGTTAATAAGATCACCCCGGCACAGATAATATAATACTAGCATACAGATACCTCATCCCATACAAATAAACAGTGCCGACGTAACTAGCGTTTTTCGTCTGATTAAACTGATTATTTTTCAAAGAACATCAATGGCGTTCGGTTCCGTTCCATGGATATAAGCGACTTGCAAGTAAAAGGGTTTATTCGGTTCGTGAATAGTATTTAAAAAAAAACAGCGACAATTTGTTCTAATATTTTTTTGCTAGTTTTTACAGTATCATTGTACCAAAATGTTTTACAAAACAAATTTAAAAAATCGAGGGGATGTCTCAGAAATTTAAAACCGCGCCATCTATTGGAATAAATTTTAAATGATCCTTTCAAATAATCTTTTAAATGTGAATTAAGAGCCCAATATTCCTTAATATTGAGCTTAAGAGAGTTAATTAAACAAGAACTTTCATTTTTTATGATCGCCACTAGAAAATCTTAATATTTCACAAAACTCAATAACAAATCGAAGCTTATAACGCCATCTAGTGCAATTCATTTGAACCAAATTTTCTTTCTTCGCGTTGTACGCCCGTGTCCCCAGAGTTCGAATCGCAGACCCTGTTGATACTCAGCAGTCGCACTAAAGACCATCAGACGAAGAGACAAACTTAGGATTGTTGTAAAAGTATTGATACTTACAACCATGACGTCACTAGGACCACTAACAATTTTCCTAATATCTTTCCAGGACCATTGCTAGCCAGTCTCCTAAAGAAAACGGCGGTCCTTCTTGAATCTGAAGTGATACTGAACTGCCGAGTCACAAGTGTCGTGTCCAAGCTAGCGTCGCTGCCTACTCCGCTGCTGACCTCATTACTGCTGTGCCCCGGATTCGTGTTGCAGCCTAATGTGCCTTCATTGTTTCAAGTCAGTATTTTAATCTAATATTTGTAGAAGAAATAACATTTTATCTACACTCACAACATAATGTTCCAAATATGAATTCAAAAAATATAGTGTAAAAACGTACTTTTTTTTCGTTGATAGCTAAAATTAAAGAAATACCATTATAATGCAACATTTTCCTTCGATTTTCAAACAACTGCATCATAAAATAACTTTTTAATTTTTGTAGCCTTTTACTCATAGACTTAATGTAGCAAAATAGTGTCATTGTCTATGGATGCGCGCTGCATAGTCATGCGCAATGAGAATCTAAATTACCCGCCATACCACTTATTTTTCCGTTTCCACTTGTTTTATTTCAACTGTATGAGTGTAGATAAAAAAGTGTATCCAACGGCATATAATTAGGTATAAATGCACTCGTGTGATACTTTTATCACACGAGTGTTTTAATAACCCCTATTATATGACCATTGCATAAACTACTATTACAACCGAAGTGCTAACCAGTGCAGTTTTTACCTTTAAATAATTTGTAATAAAGACGAATATGGGCTATCTGTGCCTTTAGGCTGTTTGTATTCTAGAGAACATTAAAAAAAAACTTGTGACACATGAATAAGGTGTGCCACTTTTTACATCATATCTAATATATGGACAATATTTTTTTATTTTTTTACAATTATTGCAAGCGTTAAAATAGTTGTACAAAGGGGGACTCATTTTCATGTATTCGATCGATTTGCGAGCCTCAACCTTTCCTTCTTTTGAATAATAAACAATATAAAATATTTTTTCAGATTCTAAGTAAGCTAAAAGAAGAAGTAGACGAACTAACAGAAGGCATAGAGAATAGCGGCGAGTTAGTGGACAAGGCGAGAGTTTACCTCATACAGCGAGAGATGGCGCTGGTGAAGACAAGGGGCCCGACCAACGATGATAGTAAGTCACTGCCCAATATTCTTCCTTTCACTTGTCCAGGAGGATTATCACGTACTAGCTGACCCCCGCGGCTTCGCTCCCGTTAATTGGCTACCTACCTTACCCTACCCTACCTACCAATTTGTTAAACTATTTATTTGAATAAGAATTAATACTACAATACGAATTTTACCAACTTTTGTTACTAATGTTCGGCGATCTTATTAATTTTCATAAGGATCTCATATTTAAGCTTATGTCACTCATGAATAACGAAGCTTTCTACTGGTGAAATAATTTTTTAAATCGGTTCAGTAGATCCAGAGATTACCCCTACAACCTCGCAAACTTTACCTATTTATAATATTAGTATAGATAAAACAGCATTCAACAATAATTGCGCAGTCATCAAACACACGATCAAACGCTTTATGACATAAAAATCGGGATTACCTAAACAATCGTCTGCTAATCGCTCGCTGTTTGTCAAACGCACTTATATGGACAAAAATTCGCCAAGCGCTCTAAAACTTCTTTACCTAGCAATTTGACAGCCAAATATTCTAGCCGATGGCTGTAGCGCTGGTGTTAAAAACCGTACCTAATAAGAAATAATCGCGATCAATTTGCGATCAAATACACATTTTAGTTAACTAATTGTTGCTATGGTGTGGTTATCGCTAATACTTAACTCGGCTTCGGCAATTATTACGCAAAAATCGCTATCGTTTTGCTCTTGCAAGATACGTAATAAACCTGCTGGTATACTGTGGTCGCGGGCCTTTAAATATTTCAGCTTATTCTGTCATCTCTTGCTCGGCCTGCCTTGTTAATAATTACGCACTGGTATAATATATATTTATGCCGACAAATAACTTTGATATGTTCTAGTTTTCACAGTGTGGTATATCAGTGCCCTTACTTCTGCCATAATTGAAGATAACTAATAGAATTTATTTTCTCACCATCTAAAAAACTCAATTCAACTTTCAGGTCACAGCCACGATTCTACACAAAAGCCGGACGAGTCTCCGTTCCGCCGCGTGGAGGCTAAACGACGAAGTTTGTCCAACAGTATTTCCAATATGTTTGGAAGAAGATTATCTTGTAAGTTAATTCATTTCATTACAACCTGTTTTAAAGCCTTAGGATACAGATAACTTATATTATTCTAATCTCCCGGTAGATAAATCAAAGATTGATTTATTAATGTATCTATCAGATGAATCCTTATGCCGTTCCTGTCTGAGAAGCGAATTTTGCTCTGCAGTGACCTACTAACAAACTGATATAATTTTATGTGATACCACCGTATTTTATGTGATAGATAGAGCTTGTCCGATTGATTCATGATTACCTTTACAACGTATTTATAGTTCATTCGCGTTAAGAAAATAGTGAGTCATCATCGTCAGCCGGTCCACCTATCGATTCGCATCAAATTAGAAAGCTTGTGACCCGATTGATTCATTTTTTCACGCGAATGAACTATAGGTTCTTTACAGTTGCTAATTACACGTACGACACCCATTAGATTCAGAAGGAAATGAAAATACCTACTAATGTTATCACTGTCTATTTTCCAGCATCATCACCCTCCCAGCACAACGCCCACAGTCCACAACCCAACACCTACGCTAGTCCACAGAGGAGACCAGTGTTCACACAGGACACCTACTGGAACCAGTCCATCACCCTCCGCTCAATACTAAACGCAGTCATCCTCGACGAGTGGCTCAAGGAACTAGCTTCATTATGCGAAGAACACGCCCTAAGGCTATCAGCAGGAAACTACGAAGACGAAAGCTACATACAAGCAGTGGCATTATGACTGAGAGCCAAGGCCGCTGAAGGCATGTACGTTAAAAAAAAGAATACCGTCAGCGGGAAAACAAATGACACATTCGTTTGAAATTCGAACGTGATCCGCCATAGTAAAGTTAGTGTCGTGCACTGGCTATTTTTAGTCGATTTTTTCGGTTGAATTTGGTAATCGACTAAATGTTAGGTAGGGAAAGTGTACTGCAATCGTTGTTCGTCGCACATTGTGTGAGAGTGCTTTCTCACTAAGTCCAAGAAGTGTTTTAGAAACATGTGATGATCCACCGTGGGTGTTGAGAGTTGCCTTCTAGGTATAGCGAAAGTATACAATGAAATGTAAATATTAAAAATTAAGATTGAAACGTTTTTATCGTATAGATGGCTGATACCAGAACGTTAACGATTTTTATTACAATGCATTTTTTGCATAATTGTTGTTGTATGCAACTGTTGATGTTAGTGTAGTGTCAATTAACAGTATTTAATGCCTATATTGGCGTTTTAATGTAAGGAATAATATCAGACTATGATTTAGAAAAGCATTTTTTAACAAACAAAATATCTTATTTAGTAGAACTTGTGTTCGGTTTTACACACTTCTCGCAAGTAGTGATGTCTTCAAGAAATATGAAATTAAAATCGTTAATGTTCGTAATATGTAGTTCGAATGTTTTAGACGTGATATCGAACAAAATTTGCAAAAAAGTTTCATTATTTTAGATTGTACCTTGTGTACAACTTTTTTAGTTGTAGTAAGCATCACATACTTAATCTAAGTACCTAACTTTACTAGAATAATGATTAGTTGCAATTATTTTTAACATTTTAACTAGATTGCCATCAACGTAATTTTGTACTGTGATTTTGTAATGTTCAAAAAAATTGGTAAATATTTATTGCAAAAAAAAAAACGATTTTGTCTGTGTGTTTTATTTTATTAATTTTATTAAATATAATTTTTATGTGTTTTAGACATTGTTCATTTTATAAGTGCCTGTTGTAAAAATAAATTATTCCATATTGTAATTACAAAAAGCGTTAAAAATAACTTAATTTTAACACGCCAGGATTATTCACCAGCAACTTGCTTTGAAATACAAATTAGTAGAATTCTAAGATTCCGTATGGGTTTACTGGGATCGGTCTATCATCACTGACAGGACTATTGTAGACAATAAGATGGATACAGTGATAAACGGCATTCAATAATTATTGTGTAAAAGTAGAGATGAAGCAGATAGCTGTTTGACCGGATACCGGATATTCGGCCAACGTTGTAGGCAGATACCCAGATATCCCGCCGCCGAATATCCGGCAGAACCTTGCCGTTTGGTGCATGGCAAGAAGCGACATTGCGTAGGTGGCGCACGTACGATTGGCCGGACTTGGTCGAATTCTTTTCGTTAATGAGCAAAATTATCAATTATTGAATGTATTGCGAATACGATCGTTTGTTAAAAGATTTAGCATAAATTTCATGACCAGGCCTTGTTAATGAAGACAAGCTTAATCGCTAATACCTTTGATATTCTTTTCAAATCCGGTATCCAGCCGGTTAGGCGCTTGTTATCCTGGTATTCGACCGGATAGTAATTAGGCCGTCGGATAGGTGGGATACCGGATAGTTACCGGATATCCGTTTCATCTCTAGTAAACAGTGTCTACAAACTAAAACAAAGGTACTAACTATCTGATGAAATATTTTTATTATTTGGACATTACTATTTTTTAGATTGTTTTACTAACTTTTGACTTTGAATGTTTTGATTGAAAAATATATATAATTCAATATTGTGTGTGAGTAATATTATATTTAGTTATTTTCGTGAAACGATTATTTTGTGTTGCAATGTATAATTTTATTTTTATTATTGATGTTTTAAAAAAGTAGTCTTGATACAATTTTATGATAATTGATAGAATTTATTTGATTTTTGTAGAACCTATTTCGCTCAAAATATTAAGGTAGTTCCACATTTTGATATTACTTCACTAGGTTTGCTGACGAAAAATATGATTCGAAGGCAGTGCGTTATTTTCAAACAAGTGTGGTCCTATCTTTAAGTAACGTCCTAAGAAAAAGTTTGAAAGTCGTCCGTCTCCGTCCCAAGGATGCAAATATTTTATTTATATTTTTAATAAATTATATTCAATATCAAACAAGTTTGTTGTTCGCGCAAAATTATACAAGACGTGTTTAAAATTAAATTTTTATCGAAACATTTTCTGTGATCGTATCGTAAGACTAAATTACAAAATTCGAGAAACATCGAGCCTTGTCTGGCGGTTCTGTTGTAACTGCAATATCTTTTATTGGTGTTCATATTATCTTTTTTATAAATATAATATTAAAGTATGTTGTGAAATGAGTTTTTGAAATAATCAAATAAAATATATATAACACGGAATGAATGAGGAAACCGAATTTTAATAGACCATTTTGACAAACCTTGCCAGTTTCTTGTAATCAAATAATTACTTGCCAATGGAATTAATAGGTACTGTTTTATTCAATTTTTTCAAGCCTTTGACTAGATGCACAATACATAGAATGGAATGTAATGTTATGTGAATTTTATATACTTAAACTAAAAATATTGATGATTTTTAATAAAGAAATGTGAATAACATTTATTGGGGTTTCTTTTCACCCTTTTTATTATTGGTAGGATCGCGTTTGAGACCCCTATCTCATCTGGTGGTAACGCTTCTTTTGTTCAAAAGGTTTGTATTTCGGAAATCGCAGATTAACATCAAGCTTAACACGTTGTAAACCTTGTGTTAAGGAGCTGTATATAAATTTTGTTGAGAGCTCTTTTTACCCGATTAAAGTCCAAGTCCTGAAGGATTAAGTAGCGTCCTGACTTAGACTTCTATATTATAGCTTAAGGTGTCCCATTCCATTTTCCGATTCCATTTGTCCATTGATTTCCCTTAGGCCCAGTTTTTGATCACTAGTTAACCAATGGTTAAATGTGCTAACCAGTGATTTAAAATTTCGGTTAAACTCGTTTATTTATCATTTGTTTGTCTAAAAAATGGTTAAATAATAAACTTTCCAACTTATTTGTGTTCGTTTCGATGGCGCGGCCACAGCGTTTTTTTTTTTAAAAAAACTATGCCAAGATTATGTAAAAATTTGTAAAACTTGATTCCCAAAACCATAAATTTGTCAAAGTTATGGTTAAAAAGTTTTAAGGGTTTGAACGTGGCCGCGCCATTGAAACGCGGTGAACCGCGCGGCCACGGAGATCTTTAAAACTAAGCGTTGCAGAGACCTGAAATTTTGGCAGATAACAGATTGAATTTGTGAAAAAATTGTAAAAATATAGAAAAAAATCCTAGGTTTATATTTTAGGACCTGTAAGACTAAAACCCCATGGCCGCGCCATTGAAACGGTGAAAAACACGTTTTCGACGATATCTCGCTGAAAAAGCATCGCAGCGGTCTGAAGTTTTTTGTAAATCCTAGATTTAAATTTGTCAAAATATGTAAAAATACACAAAAAAATCCTAGGTTTATATTTTAGGAGCTGTAAGACTAAAACCCCATGGCCGCGCCATGGATACGGTGAAAAACACGTTATCGCCGATATCTCACTGAAAAAGCATCGCAGAGGTCTGAAGTTTTTTGTGAAACCTAGATTTGAATTTGTCAAAACATGTAAAAATACACAAAAAATACCTAGGTTTATATTTCAGGAGCTGTAAGACCAAAACCCTATGGCCGCGCCATTGAAACGGTGAAAAACAGGTAATCGCCGATATCTCGCTGAAAAATCATCGCAGAGGACTGAAGTTTTTTGTAAAACCTAGATTTGAATTTGTCAAAATATATAAGAATACAAAGAAAAATCCTAGGTTTGTATTTCAGGAGCTGTAAGACCAAAACCCTATGGCCAAGCCATTGAAACGGTGAAAAACACGTTATCGCCGATATCTCGCTGAAAAAGCAACGTAGAGGACTGAAGTTTTTTGTAAAACCTATATTTGAATTTGTCAAAACATGTAAAAATACAAAGAAAAATCCTAGGTTTGTATTTCAGGAGCTGTAAGACCAAAATCCTATGGCCGCGCCATTGAAACGGTAAAAAACACGTTATCACCGATATCTCGCTGAAAAAGAATCGCAGAGGTCTGAAGTTTTTTGTAAAACCTAGATTCGAATTTGTCAACATAATTAAAAATACACCAAAAAATCCTAGGTTTATATTTCAGGAGCTGTAGTACTTTATCGCGTAGAAATAAGTTGTGGTTATCTATCGAAGAAAGAAAGTATTAGCGGTGTATTTTTTTGTAAACAACACCTACTAATATGTAGAATTACCGATAATAGGCAAAAAAGTATTTTTTTTCATAGTAAAAAACTTTCAATACGTTTTGAATTTTCCGATAGGGTGACCATGACTTATTGTTTACAGAAAACTTTCCACCTGCAAGTATTAGAAACTATATCTCAAGGATTCTAAATTAAATTAAAATGAAACGATAACTAAAATACAAAACATATGTTTATTTCTTTAAAAATCACATGAATCACAGATTATTCAGTTACCCCTCCGTACCGTTTATTCCGAACCTAACCCGAAATCCTAACCCGGTCGCGCGGGTTAGGTTATAGGTATATTTTTATTTAACTACGATTACTATAACAAAGTCTACGGAGCCCCGTGCATCACCGTATCACCGGAAAAACAAATACCTACTCGTAAGTTCTAAGTACTTTTTATTTGTAAATATAGAATCATGTTATATGAACTAGTCAAAAGAAATCTTACAAGTTACCTACGCCGATTTCAGTTGATGCACTCGTTCAACTTCGTAATATTTCGAGCACGGCCACCGAGCCCGAACTTGCTTCGCTTTCGGCACCCCGAGTGACATATACTTGCATAGGAAGTCGGTCCATGACAATATATAAATAAGAAGCAGAATCGTATTTTCAAATAAAAAGTACTTAGAACTTCCGAGTAGGTATTTGTTTTTCCGGTGATACGATAATGCACGGGGCTCCGTAGACTTTGTTATAGTAATCGTAGTTAAATAAAAAAATACCTATAACATAACCCGCGCGACCGGGTTAGGATTTCGGGTTAGGTTCGGAATAAACGGTACGGAGGGGTAACTGAATAATCTGTGATACATGTGATTTTTAAAGAAATAAACATATGTTTTGTATTTTAGTTATCGTTTCATTTTAATTAAATTTAGAATCCTTGAGATATAGTTTCTAATACTTGCAGGTGGAAAGTTTTCTGTAAACAATAAGTCATGGTCACCCTATCGGAACATTCAAAACGTATTTAAAGTTTTTTACTATGAAAAAAATACTTTTTTGCCTATTATCGGTAATTCTACATATTAATAGGTGTTGTTAACAAAAAAATACACCGCTAATACTTTCTTTCTTCGATAGATAACCACAACTTATTTCTACGCGATAAAGTACTCAGCTCCTGAAATATAAACCTAGGATTTTTTGGTGTATTTTTAATTATGTTGACAAATTCGAATCTAGGTTTTACAAAAAACTTCAGACCTCTGCGATGCTTTTTCAGTGAGATATCGGCGATAACGTGTTTTTCACCGTTTCAATGGCGCGGCCATGGGGTTTTAGTCTTACAGCTCCTAAAATATAAACCTAGGATCTTTTTGTGTATTTTTACATATTTTGACAAATTCGAATCTAGGTTTTACAAAAAACTTCAGACCTCTGCGATGCTTTTTCAGCGAGATATCGGTGATAACGTGTTTTTTACCGTTTCAATGGCGCGGCCATAGGGTTTTGGTCTTACAGCTCCTGAAATACAAACCTAGGATTTTTCTTTGTATTTTTACATGTTTTTACAAATTCAAATCTAGGTTTTACAAAAAACTTCAGTCCTCTACGTTGCTTTTTCAGCGAGATATAGGCGATAACGTGTTTTTCACCGTTTCAATGGCGCGGCCATGGGGTTTTAGTCTTACAGCTCCTAAAATATAAACCTAGAATTTTTTGTGTATTTTTACATATTTTGACAAATTCAAATCTAGGATTTACAAAAAACTTCAGACCGCTGCGATGCGTTTTCAGCGAGATATCGTCGATAACGTGTTTTTCACCGTTTCAATGGCGCGGCCATGGGGTTTTAGTCTTACAGGTCCTAAAATATAAACCTAGGATTTTTTTCAATATTTTTTACATATTCAATCTGTTATCTGCCCAAATTTCAGGTCTCTGCAACGCTTAGTTTTAAAGATCTCCGTGGCCGCGCGGTTCACCGCGTTTCAATGGCGCGGCCACGTTCAAACCCTTAAAACTTTTTAACCATAACTTTGACAAATTTATGGTTTTGGGAATCAAGTTTTACAAATTTTTACATAATCTTGGCATAGTTTTTTTTTTAAAAAAAACGCCGTGGCCGCGCCATCGAAACGGACACACTTATTTGACCATTTGTGAGGCTAGCAATTGATAATAAAACGCATTTTACCGAATTTTGAAACCATTGTCTATAATGGCTGCAGTAGTAAATCTCATACAAAAACAGCACCGTTTCGTGCCATGCACATCGGAAACCAACTTCAGGGTGGCCCAGAAGTTTGGCGAGCACTATACTTAGTTTCGATTCGCCTTAACTTTGCGAGTGTCACTGGATACATTATGGCGACTAACGCCAACGACCTTGAGGGAATAAAACGCGCACTCGTTTCACACCCGTGCGACCCAAAATTTATTAGCTTTTTGTACTTTCCCTATATAATATTCTATGACTTAAAAAAAAAGCCTCAGATCTAAATGTAGTTAGTTAAATGGTCTTTGAGATGGTGTCGATTTCATTAAAATACGCCCTACGGTTTTGGTGCGATTGTTGTGTTTTTGTCCGTTTTAGACATAACTTTACAAATTAATTACACCATGTTCTACAAATAAAACTCATTTCTTTTTAGATTAATTTATTAAGAAAATGGTCTAATGTAACATATATTTTTTCCAAAAAAAATACGACTAGCCGTTTAGACGTGATTCTCATTTTAAAATTAGCTACTCAGGGGCTCAGATCATCTCCGGTGAGGCAGCGAGCCTCCTTGCCGGATTACCGCCATGGGATCTAGAAGCAAAAGTCCTCGCGCAAATATGGGAGTGGCGCGAGGAGGCGAAATGCCGGGGCGAAACTCCGTTGCCGCGACAAATCGCGGCTCAGCGGACAGAGCTCCGGCAGGATCTCATGGCGACATGGAGTGGACGATTGTCGCAACCCAGCGCTGGGCACGCCACAATTGCGGCGGTAAGGCCCCTCTTTGAGGAGTGGCTTGAGAGGCGTCACGGCGCCCTCACCTTCCGCCTGACGCAGGTCCTCACCGGACACGGCTGTTTCGGGAGGTTCCTGTTCAGGATAAGGCGGGAGGAAACGCCCGGGTGTCACCATTGTTTGGATCGCCCGGAGGACACGGTAGAACACACGGTGGAGGTCTGCCCCGCTTGGGCGGAGCAACGCCGTGTCCTCGTGGAGGCGATCGGCGGTGGCGACCTCTCGCGTCCGGCCCTGGTCAAGACCATGGTACGGAGCGAGAGGGCATGGGAAGCTGTCACCTCCTTCTGCGAAGCAGTAATGCTCGCAAAGGAGGAGGCAGAACGCGTGAGGGAGACGCAACGGAGGCACCCTCACGCCCCAAGCCGCCGCAGGAGACGCCCTGGGCGTAGGGAGTCGCAAGCTGATTCCCAGCCACCGTAGGCGCGGGCTTGCGGACGGCGAGTAATGGGTAGCTCGCCGTCCGATAAGGACCAGGCCCGAGTCGACGGCGCGTAGTGTTCCACGCGCGCCTCAAAGAGATGTCAGCAAAATTGACGGGGCCAACTAGGGCCAATGCCTGTCTGGGTCGCGGATAAATTTGAAAAAGAGTTACCGCGGCCCTGGCTCAAGCAACTGAAGGAGCACGGGTGGGTTTTAGTCAGTAAAAGTCTGACACGCCCTCCCGCTTCACTCAGAGCGGGAGAAGTCATAGGATGATTTCCCACCTAAAAAAAAAAAAAAAAAGGGGCTCAGATCAAATAAAAAGTCAAGATGGAACGTTGCAAACAACAAAGTGAAGCCGGTTCAAACTATGCCTTGCCGTATAAATACACAATTACACGCTATATATTAGTCTATGTTACACGCATTCACGGACAACGAAATTACGCCTAAGCTTGTCATTCGAGCTCACAGATCAAATAATAAAGCTCGACTAACAAGCTAAGGCGTTGTTTCGTTGTCCGTGAATGCGTGTAATTGTGAATTTGTACGGCAAGGCATTGTTTGAACCGGCTTCACTTTGTTGTTTGCAACGTTCCATCTTGACTTTTTATTTGATCTGAGCTCAGGGGTATCTGCGCCTTAAAATTAGAAAATGGCGGCTTTTGGGCGCAATTTTTCTGCCCTTCCAAACCCATCGTGTGGGGTATCAAAATACCTCAAACGAAAAAAAAAATACTAAAAAGTTATTTAAAAGGCGCCACACTTAAGTGGATAAGTTAATTGAATAAATCAAATAACCCGACTGCTTAAGAAGCGAACTAAAAAGACGTAAACAAGAAGAAAATCATGCTGTGCAGTCGGAGGATACATCTGGTTTTGACCTGTCAGCTCGCGAATATGCGTAACTTTATGTTGTGTCGGTTTAGGTTAAATCATTTTTGGAGCTTCTTGTGCATTCTTCTTCATAACAAGCTACCTTTCCGAATGTACGAAGAAGGTAGAATCAACTTTTATTACTTGTAAATTTTAATTTTAATTTGTGTACGACGTTCAAAAGTGCCGCTTTTTGGCCTAGTTGAATAAATATATTTGACTTTGAAAACCCCACTATGGTTTGAAATTTAGTCGATTTTACAAGCACGCAAGCCCTAGTAGTTACTTTAAATGTCACTGTCAAGTGTCAAACTGATGTAGCAAGCGTCAGGTGTTGATTTCAGTGGTGTTGCGATATTTTTTGTGTTTATGATAATTAATTTGAGATAATTGCATAAAAGACAACGTACAACTGCATAATCCTTATCAAAAATGTCGGACGACGAAGTAATGCGGTTCGAAATAACCGACTATGATTTGGACAACGAATTCAATCCAAACAGAGCCAGAGGCAGAGCTAAGAAGGAGCACCAGATTTACGGTACCGTGGTCTTTCTCGAACATTAACCATCTTTTTCTGGAATATTGTAACATTTGGGTGTAGTATATTGTATCACTAGGTTCTGCAAGCGGCTTCGCCCTCTTAAAAGTCGAAAATTATCCCGAGGGCACATATTCCAGGGATAAAAAGTATCCTATGTGCTATTTCTGACTATAATCTATCTCCGTGCCAAATTTCATCCAGATCCATACAGCCGTTCTGGCGTGAAGAAGTAACAAACACAATCACAAACTTTCGCCTTTATAATATTAGTGTGATTGTGTCTTCGATCAACAATACCAACTAGATTTATGGTCGGCAACTCGACGAATTCTTACACTTACTTCAGCATTACAAAATCACAACCATTCGATTTGGTATGAAATCGAATTTTGTTGTGATATTTAGGTTAAAGGATTAAAAATGCAAAGGACTATGAGTCATTTTGGACCAATCACTCAACAGTGATGAAACCTATGCAATGTTTTTCTGGTCCTTTTTCAATGGGTTTTACAAGCCCTTATCAGATCTGTTGTAGGAGATATTGTCAGGAAAGAACTGTTCCTCTAGTGAGGAAGCTCTCTCTTATTAAATTAGAATTTGTTAGTAAACAAAGTCTCATATGTGTTGTCTTTTCAGACTTCTGTCACTTATAGGTTCACGTAATGCTGTTGCTAGGGTGTTCGTTTGAGCTTTTAATCAGTCTTTGTATTCTTTTTGTTGTGTATCTGAAATGTAGGTACTTGGAAATCTTCTTGACAAATAAGATTTGTACAAGTACCTCACATGTGAAATACATCACTTCAGTGTAAGGCTACCTAGTGCTTATGCTATCCACAAAATAAAACGGTGAATTACCTAATTCGTGTTTTACTGGACATAATAGTGGCGACGAGGAATAAACTTTTAAGAATGGAGTGTAGGGCAGTGAAGTTTTCGGAATTTGATTCTCAAATAGACAATTGGAACAATTACATAGACAGGCTAACGTTTTGCTTTGAAGCAAATGGCGTTGTGTCGGACATAAGTAAAAGAGCAAACTTTTACACAGTGTGTGGATCGAAAGTGTTTGATACGCTTCTTGCGTTAATTACTCCTAAAAAAGCAAATGACATCTCATTTAAGGAAATTGTGAACGTTTTAACGAAACATTATAGCCCTAAACCTAACGAAATATCAGTGTCATATAAGTTCTATAAACGTGACCAACAACATAGCGAATCAGCGTCGGAATATATTACTCAGCTGAGGAAAATTAGTTCCGATTGTAATTTTTCGGACTTAGAACGTATGTTACGTGACAGACTCGTGTGTGGAATGAAAGATCACAGACTGCAATATGATTTATTGAAAAGAGATAAACTTAGTTATGAAAATGTTGTTGAGGCTATGTTGTCTTCCGAGAGTGCGGTGAGAGATGTTTGCATGATACAAAATGTGAATGAGAGCACCAGCAACGTCGCAAGCGGATTAGATTCGACAGTGAATACATCGACGGCCATGCCGGCAGCTCCTGAGCCCATGGACATCAATGCAGTGCAAACAAACATGAAACGTTGCTACCGTTGTGGTGAGCGCCATGCTGGAGAATGTCGTTTTGCCAAGGTTACTTGTCGATACTGCAAGAAGGTAGGACATATAGAAAAGGTTTGCATTACAAAGAAGAAAGCCTCGAACAGTAAATCGGTTAATGTGCTCGGTCAGTCAGTAGTGCACGTAAACTTTAGAGACATTAAGTGTGTTTTACCGGTTATTGTAGCTAGAGGCTCAGGCCCCAATTTAATTGGTCGTGATTGGTTTTCCGCTCTTAATATAAAAGTTTGTATTAATTTTGTGTCTAGTACTGGCATATCAATGACTAATGCAATGTTACAAAAACACTCTGAAGTTTTCAAAGAGGGTCTTGGTACTTACCAAGGCGAACCGGTGACCATACATTTAAAACCGGACGCTACTCCTAGGTTTCTTAAAGCTCGCCCAGTTCCTTTTGCAATTAAGAACAGAGTTGAAAAGGAAATAGATCGATTGATGACTGAGGGGGTACTACGCCCTGTTTCTTACTCACAGTGGGCAACACCAGTAGTGCCCATTGTTAAGAAAACAGGCGAAATTCGCCTGTGTGGAGATTATCGCAGCACGGTCAATCAGGCTACCGAGTCTGATACTTACCCTATGCCAACTGCTAATGAAGTATTTGCTACAATTGCTGGAGGAAGGTATTTCACAACGTTAGATCTAGAGCGTGCATATACACAAGTTGTTGTGGATGAAGACACGGCTAAACTGTTAACATTAAATACATGTAAAGGTCTTTACACTGTTCACAGGCTAGCGTTCGGAGTAAAAGCTTGTCCAGGCATTTTTCAAAGGTTGATGACATCCTTACTGGCAGGTATTTCAGGCGTCGCAGTACTAATTGATGACATTATTATAAGTGGCCATACCTTGACAGATATGAGTCAACGATTGGATACTGTACTAGAACGGATACAAAAAGCTGGCTTGCGTCTGAATGCTGGTAAGTGTAAGGTTGCTAAAGAATGTGTAGAATTTCTGGGGTTTGTTATTGACGCCGACGGCATTCATCCAGCTCCTAGCAAAGTGGAATCGATTATTAAAACTACTGAACCACAGAATGTTCAGCAGCTACAGGCTTTTTTAGGGTTGTACAATTTTTATGAGAGGTTCGTACCTCACAAAGCTACCGTCCTCGAACCACTCCATAGGTTGCTTGATAAGTCTCGCAAGTGGCAGTGGACAGAACGTGAACGAGAAAGCTTCGACGCAGCGAAACGCTTACTATCGTCAGACATTACTTTAGTTCATTACGATTTAAATAAACCCTTAGTACTCACGTGCGATAGCTCTGAGTATGGTGCAGGCGCAGTATTGTCTCATGTGATGCCGGATGGGCAAGAACAACCAATCGCTATGAGTTCTAGGACATTACATTCACACGAGCGTAAATACTCTCAGCTTGATAAAGAAGCTACGGCTATCATGTTCGGAATTCAAAAATTTCATAACTATCTCATGGGAAGAACTTTTACAATAGTAACGGATCACAAGCCGCTGGTCAGTATTTTTGATCCTAAGAAGCCAATACCCAATATTATATCACCCCGATTAACTAGAATCGCTATTGTTTTGACTTCACACAGTTATGATATAATATATAAACCTGGTAAACAAATAGGAAATGCAGATGGTCTCAGTCACTGGCCACAACCGGTGCCTGAGGAACCTGAACAACAGCTTTGTGATATTTTATTGATGGCGGAGGCTCCTGAAGACTTTCCAGTTGATGCTAATCAGATAGAGCTGGTCACAAAAACAGATAAGACTTTATCACGAGTCAAGCATTACGTGTTATCTGGTTGGCCAGCTAAAGTCACAGAGGAAGCTTTGCACAGTTATTGGTTACATCGTACTGAACTTTCTTTACATGAAGGTTGTATCCTGCTGGGTTGTCGCGTGGTGGTACCACCACTGCTACAGAAACATATTTTACGTGCTTTACATAGGACACACAGTGGTAAAGTTCAAACAAAAGCCTTGGCCAGAAGCTATGTGTGGTGGCCGGAATTAAACAACGACATTGAGGCATTGGTGAACAATTGCACCAAGTGTCTCGAAAATAGGCACATGCCTCCCAAGACTACTTGCGAGTGGGTAGTACCTACAAGACCTTGGTCTCGCATCAATATTGATTTTGCTGGTCCATACCAAAATAAAGTCTTTTTGATAATTGTGGACTCATATTCACGATGGCCTGAAGTATTTGTAGTAAATAGCATGACTACAGAAACTGTGGTGCGGCATCTAAGAATGCTATTTGCTACACACGGATTATGTGAGACATTGGTTTCAGACAATGGAACAGCATTTGTGTCAGCGGAAATGAAACAATTTCTGGAGTCAAATAAAATTAAGCATATCACTACAGCACCATACCATCCTGCTACAAATGGATTGGCTGAACGAATGGTCCAGACGGTTAAGGACAAGTTACGCAAAATGGATGTTGTGTCATGGGACGTGAAGATCCCTAACATGTTACTTGGACTGCGTAACGCCATGTTCGGGAACAGGCAAGAGCCCTTCAGAACTGTTAATGAACAGACGGTTAAGGACTTTATTAGACAGTATTCATCCAGTCAATAAACAGCACATAAGAGTCGAGCAACAAATTATCAATAATGCACAAAGGAAACACAGAGAAACGGAAATTGGTCAATGCGTTATGTATAGAAATTATGGAAGAGGACCACGTTGGTTACCAGGCACTATAAAAAGTAAGGAGGGCCCGTCTAGCTATCAGGTGACATCAGACAATGGAAATGTTGTAAGCAGGCATATTGACCAACTGATTCAGAAGAAGCCATCAAGCTCAACTAGAGGAGAGGAGGAGAAGAAGGATAAGGAACCGGAAGAGGAAAAGAAAGAAAGTATACAGGAGGAGGCGGAAGTGTCAAGTCAAAAAAATGAACAAATTATCCAGATTCCTAGCTCAGAGGAATGGGCCGAGATGCTGGGGATACCTAGTGGGGCAGAGACCACTTATCAAGGTGGCAAACTGAAGAACAAAGTTTCTTCTTATGCAAAGTCACCATATAGACCGATAGCGCTAGGCTATTTTGATGTCATAAGTTTAAAAAATTCTAAAGTTGCTTATTTCTTGCCTGTGGATACAGTCGTACCTATGAAGGTTATTATTGCGTTTTGTGTCAGATCTGATACTTGCATTTTCAGTAATTCGCTGATTTGTGGTTGATATTTTTTATTCAAATCAAAACGGGCAAAAAATATTTAAAGTTTAAAATATTTATGGTATTATATCTAGGATAGTTTGCGGAGTGTGCAAACCCAATTTGTGTCATAATCGTCCAATGCAAACTGACATAGGGTCAATATGTAAAATATAGTGCAAAAAAAAAATTACAGTTTATGAAATAACTATTTCCTTTATCAGATCACTTACATATGCCTATTAAATAAATTTGTGCCAAATTAGGGCACGCAATTTTAAGATTTTTAATTATTTTGTTTTTCTAAGCTACAAACGCTTCAAAAAAATATTACAATCATTAGAGTTCACTTATTTAATATCATAAATGCATGAAAAATCGACATTGTAAATTTGTGTCATTTTCATTCACGGTAAGTATTAAAATGAATAAAACACAAAAACAATGGTTGCGGTCGAAGCGGGCGGACGCGGCGGCGGCAAACGCACGCAAACTCGTTCGTTCGGTACAATTTCTTCTTAGATGCGAAGCGTTCATAAATAAATAACATACCTATCATATTGAGTATTGATTGACTATTATCTTCGTTACGTAATGAACAAATGTGTAACCCATAGAGATAAAAATAATGAAGTGCTAATTTTGTACACAGCGCGTCTGCAATCTCATTACCTACGAATGTCAATGGTCAATGCTTAGAAGACGGTCAATGTGGTCAATATTATTTTAGATTGACGCTTCGATTCGCTTCGAATTTAAACCTGAAAGCGGTAGGTTGGTAGGTATGCCGACACCTACCTACCTACCGCTATTTCATTATACTGCATCTCGATATCCCGCGCCCCGCTTCGGTTATGTAGTGTACTAGGTACCGCCCTTTTTGCGTCGACCATAGCCAAATGACTTGTTTGATTTTTTGCCGTCTTTTTTTAATTACATAAACAAGGGGCTGACAGGTACTAGAGAAACAGTCACCCGATGCTGCGATAATATTGGTTGATGAGTATGTCGGCGTTAATTTAGCGGGCGAGCCCTGCAAGCTAAAATAGTCCTTACGGTGATCAGATATAGATTTGGCCGATTGTACCTACAGTCAGTAAGACAAATAATACACGAAGTAAAAAAATACTAGATATTTTTGTTGTGTGGTGATAGTGATTATTGGTGTAGTTTTATATCAGCACGGTCCTTAAAACAGTCTGCTTTTCCGTCATTCCTTACAATGCTTGATTCTATGAACTTTAACAATCCCCTTTCACAAAGGACAATCACTGTATGTAACGTCCAGTATCCACATATCAACACCCAATTTGAATAACATTATAACTTTAGTTACACATTGGTACAACTTTATGTCATATGAAATCAGCAAGGACAGACCTTTATTTCTGCCTCTTAACCGTATTTAAGAGGCAGAAATAAAGGATAAGAAAATGTGAAATTTAATAATTTTATTTGATTTGTAAAATGGAATAATTTTATTGTAATTAAAAATGAACAATGTTTCTACTGAAGTATACCTACTTGTCGATCAAGTTCCAATACCTACACAAAAGTTTTGGTAACAAGGGTTTCTTTGTTTTAAAGTAATTTAAATTGACATACAATGTAATACATTTTAAATTTTGGTCTATTTATATTTTACTATATTATTGTAATTTAATTTGAGAGCAATGGTGGCCCAGTGGTAACGGCCGCGACTTACAAGTTGTAGGTCGTGGGTTCGAGCCAAAGCAGGCGCTTTACTTTGTGTAAATTATTTCATCACCACTGCTCTCAAAACGGTGAAGGAAAACATCGTGAGGAAACCGGCATGTCCTAGAACCAAAAATTCGAAGACATGTGACATCCACCAACCCGCACTGGGCCCGCGTGATGGATTACGGCCCATCCCCTCTCACAGAGAGGAGGCCTGTGTCCCAGCAGTGGGAACATTAATAGGCTGATGATGATGATGATATTGTAATTTTAAGTTACAATGCTTTTCTTCTTAAATCTAAACAGTTAATTTAAATGTTATCATTGTAAAGAAAGATGCAGTGTTGACATCGAGAATAGGTTTTTAGTACATCAATTGAATATAGTAGTATCAGCATAAATGGTCTTGGAGAAAAACTAAGAGTAGGAATGAAATAAACATTTTTTTAGACTCATTCAATATTACAGATATGTGGGTAAGAAGAATAATACAAAAAAATGTGTAGAAGTAATTGCAAACGATAGGCGTCGTAAGCATTAGGATAGGACAGGATAGATGGACCCCCTTTTCTGAACTTAAACTCCCATTTGGTCTATTGTGCGTTTAGGCCCCCTCTCTGTAAGAGGTAATGGGCCGAAATCCACCACGTGGGACCAATGTGGTTTGATGGATGTTACTCGTACATGTCTTAGATTTGCATTGCAATGCAATGCATTTTTACTTCAGTGTTTTGAGAACAATAGTGATGAAATAATTTACACAAATTAAAGCACTTGCCTGGGTTTGAATCCACGACCATACTTGTAAATTGTGTCCGTTACCACTGGGCCATCACTGCTCTAGGATCTACTATCCACTGCGTGGTAAGCTTTGCAATAGGGGGAATGCATTTCATTTATATTTGGTAGGCTTGCGCTAGACTACTTCTTCACCAGATGGTAAGCGATGTCGTGGTCGACGATTAAACACGCTTGCCTAAAAGTTACCTATTCACTCTTGACTTAAACACTCCTAAGTTGTAGCTATCGAGCAACACAAACTCCGGCAGGGAATGCCACTCTTTAGCTGTACGTACAATCTACGTATTCCCAAAATGTTTAGTGTGTATGGGTGGGATGTCCACCATGTACCAATGGCACATCGCCGTACGTCTTATAGTCCGATTATGGAATGGGCTAGGTGGAATCAGATCGTACATTTCCATCGCACACTTCCCGAAATTTAACCGATTAAAACCGACAAGCTCGCAACTCGGCGACGTTGTTTAAGGCTCTGGAGCTACGATTCGACCAGTGTCTCATTGCCGATCTTCTTGGTCCGTTTTTTGATCAACTTAAGTGCATGAAGCTGGTTTTTGGCAGATCCGGCCCAGAAATGATAACAGTACTCCATACATCATCTAACTAGCGCTTGACGAGCTTGACACAACTTGAGCAATTGTTCTGGCGTGAAGAACCGTCTCACTTTTGTGGGGATCCCCAATTTTATGGCAGCCAGTTGAACCTTTGCCTCAATGTATGGATCAAAATTGAGGATCGTGTTAAAAGTAACGCCAAGAAGCACAAGATGGTCCATTATCGGCACGTTTACACCTCGGAAGGAAAGAGCCGAGTAGAATTGGCGCATTTTAACAGAGAAAAACACGCCTGAGTTTTAGCAGCAAAGAACCAGACCAAATTGGCATCGCCCCATTTGGAGACTGGCTTCAAGGATAAGCTCAAACGCTCCACCACAGCCTCACAAAGGACAAGGATGGAACAGTACCTCTCAGCAAAAGTGCTGTCGTCTGCATAGCCAAGTTTCAAGCACTTTACTTACTTTACCAACCCTTGAGGGACCCCGGTATAAATATCCAATTGGTCAGACGAGAACCCATCGATAACGACTGGAATGGACCGATCCCACAAGAAATCTGCAATCCAATCACACATACCATCACCAGGCAGACCGAATGAAGGAAGCTTACTAATAAGGCTTCCGTGCCAGACCCTATAGAAACCATTCGAGTTATCGAAGGAGATGGCAAGCACCTCCCCGCGCCTCTCGATGGCCTTACTGCAGATGTGAACGGCATAAGCTAGAAACCCTGTAGAACCGTATTGGCAATCACTTCAGGATGTCATTAGCTTCTAGGTATACCAGGAGCTTAATATTAAGCACACGAAAAGATGGGTATATAATTGGCAGGGTCAGCTCAACTTTCCTTCTTGGACACGGGCTGTACGTTAGCTTACTTCCAAGCATTCGACTCTTTCACAGTTTCACACGAAAGGCAAAATAGACGTGTCAAAATCGGAGACCGTTCGGGCGCACAAGTTTTAAGGACAAGTGTAAGTATCCCGTCCCATCCCGTCGGGATCACTAGCTTTGTTCAAGTCGAGGTTGATACGAACATCCTTTTGATGGATGTGAATGTCCGACATATATGTCTCACATCCACCAGGAGAAAGAATACATCCGCGCATCACCAGAATGCTGACGCGAAGATTATGCAAAAAGAGGCAAAAAAGTTTGCCTTCTCCTTAACGAAGCGGGCCAGCGATCTGTCGGGTTTCAGCAGTGGTGGTAGTGAGGGATGGCAGAAGTTCGACTGAACCGACTTACCCAGGGACCAAAACGCTTTACTATCTTCTGGGTAAGAAGCAAGTTATGTCCCTATTCGGCCAATGTGGTCGAACCGAGCCCTTTGCAACACCTTCTTGCAGGACTTGGCAGCACTTTTGAAGGCCTTTTTTCTGACATACGTCACTCGCATTCCCAAGGTGAAGTTATCGACACAGAGTATCGGCCTGGATCTATTGTCAGCAGAAGGTCCAAGCAATTGGCCGTGTGCGAATCAACATCCCCCGTTGCTGTTGCCTCCCGAACCAGCTGGCGGATTACCGCTAACGAAAGCTTATGCATTTCCCATCCAGCATGATTACTGCACTGGTATGGGAAGAACCACGTTACTGCTGATGGTGAGCATTAAAGTCCCCCTGGATCATTAATTGGGTGGAAGGGTACCACTACTGTGCCGCATCAGTCGCTTAACTGAGGTAATCTGTGAGCCTGCTTGTCTCCTGATCGCCGCTGTGCGAACGGTAGACACGGGCATAGATAATTTTATCCAGACCTGTGTCCACCAGAGCCCAAAGCGTTGTGAATATTAATTGAATTATAATAATTATTAAAAAACGAGTTTATTAGCTCTTCCATAGTACTTTACATGTCTTTTTATCTAAATCTAACATTGACACACATTGTAATTGTTGCTTACAATAATATTTAACAAAGTTTTTTTTTTGTCGGTATAATTCGTAATCGTACAATAATATTCACAGAAAAAATCTTTCAAATGTTTTCAAGACTCTATTGTAACCGTAGTTACAATGTTTTTCATATTAAAAATGCTAAATATCTGTAAATTGTAAAATTGCGAAAATCATACTTGCAGTGGTTTTATCAAAACTGAAAGAGCAATTAAAATTAGTAACATGAAACCTAAAATAAAGCAAATAAACTTTACAAAAAAAGAAAATAGCTGTGTTGAAAACTATGCAATGTTGAGTTACTATGTTATTCATATTGGGTGTCGACATAACACATTTATTAAATTCAATCTCCATTTTAGTCTTTCACAGCTTCATACATAACTAACTTTTAAGGCCCACTTGCGCAAAAAACTTAACTCAGTTGCTAAGACTAGGTTAAATTGACAGTTTGTTATACAATATTGTCAATTTAACCTTTGTCTTTGACCTTTGTCAATTTCATCTCGTGTTAGCAACTAATTCTGAGTTAAGTTTTTCGTGCAATGGGCCTTAATCAATCAAATACAGCCCGGGCCAGACTGTTCTAAACAAGCTTCCAACAGGGGTCACCTTGGTGGGAGGTTTGTGGAGCCCACGGTTGGTGTTTGCGTCCACACTGTTTACAACAAGGCTACCACCTCAGTTTGTTGTCGATTCTTTGTTTGGAAGCACGCGTTGCGATATGGCTCCTTATTTAACTAGATTTCAAAAAGTTGGCGTGGCATTAGCACTTGTGTTGAGGAGAAAAAAAGAAAAGAATTTGGATGAAGCGTTGGCTTAAGGAAAGAACAAAACTTAGTCATCTAAATTTAATGAATCTACTTGATTTTGGTGACCTGCGCAACTTTCTCAGAATGGAAAAGGAAACATTCTATGAGTTATTAGAAATGGTGAGGCCATTTATAACTAAAAAAAATACACATCTGAGGAAGGCTGTTCTAGAATTTCCCACCCGACTTTTTTTTGGCCCGTGTCCTTATACGTTTCTGAAGATAGGTCCCAAAGACAGGGCAGGTCCCTATAGAGTTCAATAAACTCACTAATAATTTCTTTTTCCCGCGTAGACGCCATTTTCGTAAACACAGTTCGTAAATACGTGCGTAACGTGCGGACGCCACGGTTGCTGCTGCGCAACTGCCCTTGCGTGGTTTACAACAAGCGTTTACACTGTGGAATACGTGTTTACAACGGCGGCATCCACACGCGGTTGGCAACGCGCGTCCGTCCACAGAGGTTGTTGAAGGTCAATCGAATTTTTGTTGCAAACAAGTGTTTACACTGTTGTAAACCGCCGGTGGAGATCGATGTGGAGGGTTTGTTTACAACAGTCTGGCCGGGGTTTACATCATAAATAACGCACGCACTTTTTTGTTGCAACTTGCAAAGACCGAATGTAAACAAATAAACGCGCCGCGCGTATGGCTTGCCGGCACCCGCGCCGCTTATCCCCGCGCTCGCCCTTCGTGCGAAGAAGTCTAGATATTTTTTTTAGAATAATACGATTTCGTGGATAAAAACGACACAAATTATGAATAGTGTTTTGTCACACCATAATAATGAAAAACACATAAACTCTAATAACTTGTATTTTCTTTTGTGGATTTTACAGTGTGTTGTAGTAAAAAAATAAAATATCTTTAAAAGTCGTGGATGAATTTGACACAAAATATTTTAAACAACAGATATCAGTACTCTAAAACGCGTAATACCTATTTAACCTACTTTAATATTCTTTTAGAGCTAGTTGGCTACGTGTTAGGTACTGGTTAAGTATTAGGATTCCCGTGGACAGAGATGACACAAAATGCCTATGTACATCAGTTACTACTTCGTTATTATCATGAAAGTAAAATTTTCATCTCTAATTTTCTTTTCGTCCGATACTGGTCGAAAAGACAATCAGCTAAATTTCTACCTATGCAAATACCTAGGATGACACAAACTAAGGTATTATGTTGGGCAAATGGTCCGGCAACTATATGCGAAAAACAAACAACTTTAATATTTTTGAAACCTCAAAACCTAGCGCTATCGGTCTAATATGCCAGGCCTAGCCACAGCAACTATTTGGTGTAATGCTGTGTTTAAGATTGCTTTTGTTCCTGTTTACTTAATTGTTATATTTGAGAAGATTTATGAGGTTTTATGTTTATGTTTTGTTTATATATCAATTATGTTTTATAATGTTTATGCATACTTGGGGGAAAGGTATGTTGTGTATCTGAAATGTAGGTACTTGGAAATCTTCTTGACAAATAAGATTTGTACAAGTACCTCACATGTGAAATACATCACTTCAGTGTAAGGCTACCTAGTGCTTATGCTATCCACAAAATAAAACGGTGAATTACCTAATTCGTGTTTTACTGGACATAATACTTTTGCTAATGAAGCTGAAACTGGCAGTCAAAACGTAGCAGCCAATCTACCCAGGGCCGTAAATATTATGGGGCCCCGTGCAACAGATTTAAAAAAAAATTAATTATTATCTTAAGATGGCATTTTAAGGAATAATTTAGATTATTAAATTGAAAATTAGGCAACGACTTTTATTCCGATTTTCGAATATTAAATTATTAGTGGATCAGTTATTTTCATGAAATTTACCATACGCGCGCCTGTGAATGTTTGTGTTCTGTTTACTTAGGGAGCAGAAGATACAACTATGACATTTTTGAGAAAACTTGAAGAAATTTAAGTTTTTTTTGATTTTTGTTATTTCCTAACATCGCGCAACGATGGAAAATTCTATAAATTGTCTGAGACACTCTAGTAGACACCTAGTAAATATTTAAGCATGATTTAGTAGGGAGCACAAGATAGAACTATCGCTTTTTTAAGAAAACTTGAAGAATTTGTAGATTTTCTTATTTCCTAACATCGCGCAACGATGAAAAATTCTATAAATTGTCTGAGACACTAGTGGACGCCTAGTAAATTTTTATTTTTATTTTCTCTTGCGATCAGTCATTCAGACTATAAGCAGATGAGGTGAGTGTTTTTTGGCATTTAGGGCAGTGCTCCCATCGGAACCATGCCCTTTCTTCATCTTTGTCTGGATATCAGACACTCCACTAGTCAAAGATATCTCGCCGCTTTTTAAGCCGACGTATGGTTTCTGGGATGCTGCGGCTGCCCCTCTAGCTGGTTCGGGTGCCTTGACAGTCTTGATGTATATGTGGCTGCATACGAGTCTATTTCTTCCCTTACCATAGGCATGTTCAAAATTTCATGCACTTCAGTTATTTTACTTAACCACGGTGCATTGGATATTTGTTTTAAGATGTAGTTTTGTACTCTCTGTATTATCATTATGTTGGGTGCTGGCAGACCCCCATAGCTGTATGCCATATTTCCAAATGGACTTCAATATTGTTTTATATATTAGCAGCTTGTTATCCAAACACAGTTTTGAGTTACGTCCCAACAGCCAATAAAGACCCTTGTATTTTAAGTTGATTTCGTCTCGTTTTGTTTCAACATGCTTTCTCCACGTAAGTCTACGGTCCAAGTGCATTCCCAGGTACCTTACTGTATGTTGGTGCGGTAGTTGAATGCCATTCAAACTGACTGGAGGGCAATCTTCTTTTCTGAGGGTGAAAGTTATGTGCACTGATTTGGACACACTAACGACAATCCTCCATCGGGCTAGCCAATTCTCGATGTCATTCAGACAGTTTTGTAGGACCTGAGAGGCCTTAGTCGGACATTTGTTCGAGGTTAGTAAGGCTGTGTCATCAGCGAAGGTTGCCACGGTAACTCCTGGATTTTGTGGTAGATCATATGTGTAAAGCGTGTACAGGATAGGTCCCAGCACAGAGCCCTGTGGAACTCCAGCTGTAATTTCGTAAAAGTTGGACGAGCAGTCGTTCTCCCTCACTTGGAAGATCCTATCTGATAGGTATGATTTCAGGACTTCATAGCAGGTATGAAGTCCTATTGATTTAATTTTAAACAATAATCCTTTGTGCCAGACCCTGTCGAATGCCTGCTGAATATCCAGAAAAACTGATGAACAATATTCTTTCCTTTCAAACGATGCTCTGATCTCTCTGCACACTCTATGTACTTGCTCAGTAGTCGCGTGTTCCCTTCGAAAACCGAATTGGTTAGTAGTCAGTAAATATTTAAGGATGATTTAGTAGGGAGCTCAAGATACAACTATAACTTTTTTAAGAAAACTTGAAGAATTTGTAGATTTTCTTATTTTCTAACATAGCGCAACGATGAAAAATTCTATAAATTGACTGAGACACTCTAGGAGACGCCTAGTAAATATTTAAGCCTGATTTAGTAGGGAGCACAATATACAACTATGATATTTTTTAAGAAAACTTTAAAGAAATTGAAGAATCTGTAGATTTTTCTTATTTCCTAACATCGCGCAACGACGGAAAATTCTAAAAATTGTCTGACACACTCTAGTAGACGCCTAGTAAATATTTAAGCATGATTTAGTAGGGAGCACAAGATACAACTATCACTTTTTTAAGAAAACTTGAAGAAATTAAAGTTCTTTTTTGATTTTTCTTATTTCCTAACATCGCGCAACGATGGAAAATTCTATAAATTGTCTGAGACACTCTAACCGACGCCTAGTATATATTTAAGCCTGATTTAGTAGGGAGCACAATATACAACTATGATATATTTAAGAAAACTTTAAAGAAATTGAAGAATCTGTAGATTTTTCTTATTTCCTAACATCGCGCAACGATGGAAAATTCTATAAATTGTCTGAGACACTCTAGCCGACGCCTGGTATATATTTAAGCATGATTTAGTAGGGAGCACAAGATAGAACTATCACTTTTTTAAGAAAACTTGAAGAAATTAAAGTTTATTTTTTATTTTTCTTATTTCCTAACATCGCGCAACGATGGAAAATTCTATAAATTGTCTGACACACTCTAGTAGACGGCTAGTAAATATTTAAGCATGATTTAGTAGCGAGCACAAGATACAACTATCACTTTTTTAAGAAAACTTGAAGAATTTGTAGATTTTCTTATTTCCTAACATCGCGCAACGATGGAAAATTCTATAATTTGTCTGAGACACCTAGTAGACGCCTAGTAAATACTTAAGCATGATTTAGTAGGGAGCACAAGATACAACTATCACTTTTTAAAGAAAACTTGAAGAATTTGTAGATTTTCTTATTTCTTAACATCGCGCAACGATGAAAAATTCTATAAATTGACTGAGACACTCTAGTAGACGTCTAGTAAATATTTAAGCATGATTTAGTAGGGAGCACAAGATAGAACTATCACATTTTTACGAAAACTTGCAGAATTTGTAGATTTTCTTATTTCCTAACATCGCGCAACGATGGAAAATTCTATAAATTGTCTGACACACTCTAGTAGACGCCTACTAAATATTTAAGCATGACGTCTACTAGAGTGTCTCTTTAAATTTCTGTGTATGTTCATGCGTACACAGAAATTTAAATTGTTTTTTTATTGGTTTTTTATTCAGTGGTTCTGATAAACAGAGGTGCATTTGTTATCATTTTGAGTGTTTTGTTCTGGAACCGTTGTAAAATCTCCTTATTAGAGTTCATTACTGATCCCCACAGCTCAATCCCATACGTACAAACTGGCATGTTTATGGTTTTATAAATAAGTATCTTATTTTCCATAGTGACATGTGATCTTTTGCCTATTAGCCAATTTAGGTTTCTGAGCCGTAAATTTAACTCACCGCATTTTTTTTAATATGCGTTTCCATGTTTGTTTCCTATCAAGATACAATCCTAAATATTTTGCTGAATCTTGGTGTGGTAGAAAGTCATTTTTGAGTTTAATTGGGGGCAATTCTTCTTTCTTAAAGTAAATGTGACATGCACTGATTTGTTGGAGTTGGCCTTGTGCACTTTTCCATCCATGCGTTAACTTTGTTAAGGTTACTCTGCAACATTAACGAATCCACACTTTGGGGTAAACAATAGGTTTACATGGTTGCAAAGTGCTGCGGTGTCATTAGCAAATGTGACTGACAGGACATTTTCTGTTGTGGGTATATCTGCAGTGTACATATGATATAAAGTAGGGCCAACACGGATCCTTGCAGTACCCCAGCTTTTATATTATGATACTATAATACTACTCAATTCAAAGAAAACATACAAGCAATTTCTATGGAACAACAAATTTCTATGCAGAAACATTGTTTTATAAAAATAAAAAATAGTCCATAAGCCAACATCATTTAATTCAAGGTACAAACCTTTATGATCTCCACAGGTATGCCACAGTACAAAACACAAAAACATTCCAAAATACCATGTTGGTGCTAGAATTCGACTTACCATAGTAAGAAATGAAAGACCCGCCAAAAATACTGAAGCTTTCACATCATAGAGGTTTCATCACTGTTGAGTGATTGGTCCAAACTCCATAGAACTTTGACCTGTGCTTTTGTATAGTAAATTTTGAATTAAACATAAACAACACCATTCCTGTATATTATTATCCCGAAGGGTTAACAGGTTTAATGGTTAGGTACACCTATAGTTCACTCACATTTCGCATTAAGATTTTGATAATAAAAGTTGCAGTTACAAGAACCAAGTTGAACCATTTTACTGATGGTTTTCTTAAAGTACAAACCTAACTATATTTATTTTTAATGTAGGTGTATGGGCCAAGGACAGTGACGAGGAAGATAATGAAGACAATGTCAGACAAAGGTCCCGCAAAAAGAAAGACTTCACTGCACCCATCGGGTTTGTTGCTGGAGGAGTGCAACAGGCAGGAAAGAAGAAGGAAGAAAATAAAGGTTTGTTAAACTACTCTTGTTATATGTATTGTATTCTGTTCAATAACCAAAAAAAAGAAGCAGAGAGCAGTGGTGGCCCAGTGGTAACGGCCGCAACTTACGTATCGTAGATCAGGGGTTAAGGTAAGTTAGGCAGGGACTTGTCTTGTCTTGACTTGTTGCCCTCATCTCAGAAGTAGGCAGTGACCTGTCGCTGCCGACCGTAGTCGAATCTATGGTTGGCAGCGAAGAGTCCTGGGATGCGGTAGTATCCTTCTGCGAAACAGTCGTCTCGCAGAAGGAGGCTGCGGAGAGAGAGAGGGAGATATCATCCGCTCACCCGATCCGCAGCAGACGCCCCGGGCGTCGGCAGAGGGCGGACAACGCCCTCTTCCAACCCCCCTAAATGGGTCCAGGAGCGACGGACTCGGGGACGTCCGTCGCTCCCCACACATCAGGACCCGAGGTGGCGGCGCGTAGTGTTCCACGCGCGCCCCTCTTAGACGTCGCGGGGGGAGTCCAACACCTCACTCCCCCCCAACCCGAGATCGAGGCCCGAAGACGCGGGCCGGCACTAGCTGGGGGTTGCGGAAGTATAGTTGTTCCCGGGACCCCCAGCGTAGGTGTGAGATGGAACACCGGGGTGGTTTTTAGTCAGTAGGAGTCTGACAGACCCCTCCGCCCCCCCCAGGGCGTTGGACATCCATCGAGGATTTTCCACCCCGGAAAAAATAAATAAAAAAAAAGTTAGGCAGGGACTTGGGCGTCTCCCTCTGCATACTGTACCATTTGCCTGTTCGGCGAGGTTTGCAAGCTATTCCAAAGAATATTTGCCGAAAAACCTGTCGGCCACCTTTCGCGAATTTTTCCGATCTTGCTGATTGCCAGTATGGCTTCTGGCAGCATCATACAACAGTGGACGCAAGCCTACGTGTCCGCTCGCTTTCGGAACAGGTTGTGTCCCGGGGTGGTTGTTGGCGGTAAGTTTGGATATCGTCAACGTCTTTAACTCTCTGCCCTGGGATGCTATTAGGGCGGCACGGGTACATCACGGTACATCACTGGGCTTATCTACGAGGCATATTAGCTATGTGGGCCGGGATGGTAGTGTGCATCGGAGGGTGTGGGCGAGTGGGGTTCCGCAGGGGTCGGTGTTCGGTCCTCGCCTGTGGGATCTCGCATCGTTTGTTATGCAGACGATACCTTAGCCGGCGGGGACACTTTCGATGAGCCCATCCAGCTTTCCGAGCTCGGGGTGGCATGAGTCGTGGAGTCGATCAGCGAGCTGGGTTTGGAGATAGCGCCACATAAAACTGAGGCGCTATGGTTTCATAAACTGCCGAGGAGCAGGGAGCCATCCAGCTCGTCAGTGACAGTTGGTGATGCGCGAGTCCAGGTGGGTACAATACATTAAGTATGTTGGCCTAACCCTCGTCCCCCGCGTTAAAAAGGCAGAGGGTGCTTTGCTCTCTCTCGGGGGACCTAGGGAAGAAGTTCGCCGCCTCTACGCAAGTGTCGTGCGATCGATGGTCCTTTATGGGACGCCTGTTTGGTCAAGCTGACTATCAGGGTCACCTGCGCTGCAGGACTAAAATTGAAACCTACAGTGGAAAATAGCCATTCGTATCGCACGAGGTTACCAAACGGTATCCTTTGAGGCGGCAACTCTCATGACACGCTTTCCTCTGCTGGATATTCTGGCGGACATAGACGAGGGTTTATAACCGAATTCGTGCCATCCACCAGAATGGTGATAACGTGCCAGGAACGGTGACAAGCGCTCGAGCGACTACAGCACCCGCAATTTTCGCGCAAGCGCATTGTTGACCGTGATGGTTCAGACTACCAAGCGCGATCATGAGAGAGCCGTTCCCACTCGGAGAAGAAGGCGTCGTTGAGGCAACCGCCTCGATGCCTGAAACGCCAACTCCCCCCTGCAACATAGGCTCCGGGGTCATGGGTGGTCAGATTGGGGACTCGGTTCGCCCATCAATTGACTCCAGAAAGACGGTGGCATAGTGATAGTGATCACGTGCTGCCGTGCACAGCGAGGCTGAAGAGAGGCGCTTTATTAGTCTCCACAGGGATGTGCCCTAACACAACGCCTGTTAGAGAACATCAGAGGTGGTTCCTGTGTGGTCTTTTGAGAGGTCACGGGGTGATCCATGTCACTACTATTAACGTGAAAATGTTTTAACTTTTTAGCAGAGCTCTGCCTAAGAGCTGAACCTGTAGGGAAATAAGTAGGAATAAGGCCAAAAGAATTGCTGATGATGGTTTTTGTCTCTTTGTTTCCATTTAAATGTAACTTCATTTAATTCATCCCTCACAGAAATAGAATCATCAGAAGCTTCCACCTCACGCCCCAAGATTGCAGCTGACAGCTCAGATGAGGACGAACAAAATGCCCCTGATGCAAGCGAGACTGCAGGGATACGAAGACAAGGCCAGGGCATGAGACCGGCCAATCTTGGCGGCAATGTGGGAAACTGGGAAAAACATACCAAGGGTATAGGTGCTAAGCTGTTGTTGAAGGTCAGTAATTTTACTACATCTACATCTTCAGAAATTTAATGGCAATTACATCAACATTGGAACTGCAGACAGAATTCGATGGCCCTGTGTATTTGATGATATTTTCTTAAGCCTTTATTTTCCTGTCGGGATAGAATAGGGCTTGTCTGGAGACATACTGTAACATCTCTTAAAAGCAATTTTGCTATACAAATTTGAAGAACATGTTTGTATGTGATTCACAGACAATCACCATGTTCATATGCTTTATTTAATACATTTAGAATTTGATATTCATTCCTGTAGGGCAGTTCTTAGATAATATTTGCCTTACTATGTAATTTTTTTGCTGTATAACATACTTAAAATAATGTTCCTTTACAGATGGGTTACCAACCAGGCATGGGTCTAGGTAAAGACCTGCAGGGTATCTCCGCACCCGTGGAAGCCACTGTCAGGAGAGGGAGAGGAGCTATTGGTGCCTATGGGCCTGAGAAAGCAGCTGTAAGTGAATTTACTTCATTCTATAGTGTGTAACTGCCTTGATGTATCGTGTGAAGGACGATATTATGGCCAGGAAATAACTAAACAGTGAGTTTAGGTCATGAGGCCTTATATCTACAGAGTAATATTATTACAAAGGGGAACAATTTGATTGTTTGTAAATTTATTTGTCACCAACAATCTGGTCAAGAAAGGCTAATAATAGAGAAGAGTGGAAACAGCTAAAAGAGGCCTATGTGTCACAGGACACGCTGATCACTTAACCGGGAAATCCGATATGTTAGATATTAAAGATAAAACAGTTTGATATTTTATTTAAAATGTTAATAAAGGCTTAATAATAATAATAAGTTTGTTTGTAATGGATAAACTCGAAAACTATTTAACAAATTAAAACAATTCTGCCACCTTTGGGAAGCTACATTATGCCGGAAAGACATAGGTAATTTTTTGTATCTTGAAATGTAACCTGTGGGATGGGCCAACGGGAGCGAAATCGTGGGGAAAAGCTAGTCAATGTATAAAAAAATGGCTTACTATTCGGCCCCAAAAATTGGGATAGTAGCAAGCAGGCAGATAAAGATCTGCTCAAAAAGCTTTGGAGGATCGCCAAAATTTAAAGGATATCATTATTAAGTTTATATGTGTCTTTAAAATTAAAGACACTTATAAAATAAAACAAATGTTTTTAGTTAGATTTTTAATATTTCTTGTTGGCTACACTACACTTAGTATATATAGTTCAATTCATCTGTGCGGGCGGTGCCATGTGTGCGTGCGCTAATTGCACAAACAAATTGCACACAAATGCATAATGTAATTATACATTATGCATTTGTGTGGCAGTGACGCGGCAGTCGTCGTCCGAGCAAACAACCACCCACACATGCATACCCACACATAGCACCGCGAGCAAAGATGAGTTGAGCTATCTTTACCTATGCTACAGAAGAAATTGCGGACATGTGTGCCTTCATTATTCAATTAACTTCCAGCAAAAAGCCAAAAAAGAAGAGGAAGCCCGTCGCCTGAAGGAGAAAGAAGAAGAGAAAGGGACAAAGGAGAAGAACTACAACTGGAAGAAGTCTCACAAGGGGCGGTACTTCTACCGAGATGCTGCTGACGTCATACAAGAGGGTAAACCCACGATGCATACTATTACCAGGTATATAGGATTTGAATATCTAGGGGACTATATTGTTTGGGGTGGTTATAATCAAATCATCATCAGCTTTTTAATGTTCCCACTGCTGGGATACAGGCTTCCTCTCATTGAGAGGAAAAGAGCCGTAATCCACCACGTGGGCCCAGTGCTGGTTGGTGAATGTTACATGTCTTCTTAGAAAAAAATTGGTTCTAGGACGGTTTCCTCACGATGTTTTTCTTCACAGTTTTGAAAGCAGTGATGATGAAATAATTTACAAAAAGTAAAGCGCCTGTCTGGGTTCGAAGTCACCTACAACTTGTAAGTCGCGGCCGCTACCACCGGGCCACCACTGCTGTTAATGAAATGTCTAAATATTTGGTTTTGTTTTGCATTTCCTCTGCATACAAACTAGAATTTTCGTATGACTGCTTGGGAATGGAGTGCCTAAACATTCTTTAAAATTAGACATCATACCCACATCTATACTAATATTATAAAGAGGTAAAGTTTGTGAGTTTGTGACGTTGTAAGGGGTAATCTCTGGATCTACTGAACCGATTATGAAAAAATTTTCACCAGTAGAAAGCTACATTATGCCTGAGTGTCATAGGCTATAATATATTTCCAAAAAAAATTGAGATCCTTATGAAAATTGCAATAATGTAACCCAAGGAAGCAAAATGTTGCCTGTAAAATACATTATTTGGCGTGCGCTGAGGAAACTATTGATGATAGATAAAAATTTGTAGGTAGGGTAGGCAGGGTAGCCAGGGTAGCTATTGTAGCCAGGGTAGGCAGGTTATGAGCAGGGTAGCCATGGTATCCAGGGTAGGCAGGTTTTGGGCAGGGTAGGCAGGTTTTGGGCAGGGTAGCCAGGGTAAGCAGGTTTTGGCCAGGGTAGCCAGGGTAGGCAGGTTTTGGGCAGGATAGCCATGGTAACCAGGGTAGGCAGGTTTTGGGCAGGGTAGCCAGAGTAGCCAGGGTAGCCAGGGTAGCCAGGGTAGCCAGGGTGGTCAGGGTAGCCAGGGTAGCCATAGTAGCCAGGGTAGCCATGGTAGGTAGGGTAGGGACATGGTAGCCCGGGTAGCCAGGGAAGCCAGGGTAGCCAGGGTGGCCAGGGTAGCCAGGGTGGCCAGGTTACCCAGGGTAGCCATGGTAGCCAGGGTAGCCAGAGTAACCAAGGAAGCCAGGGTAGCCAGGGTGGCCAGGGTAGCCAGAGTAGCCAGGCTAGGGGCATGTTAGCCAGGGTAGCCAGAGTAGCCAGGGAAGCCAAGGCAGCCAGGGTAGCCAAGTTTGGGGCAGGGTAGCCAGAGTAGCCAGGGTAGCCATGGTAGCCAGGGTAGCCAGGTTTGGGGCAGGATAGCCAGGGTAGCCAGGGAAGCCAGGGTGGCCAGGGTAGCCAGAGTAGGCAGGGTAGTGGTATGTTAGCCAGAGTAGCCAGAGTAGCCATAGTAGCCAGGGTAGCTAAGGTGGCCAGGGTAGCCAGAGTAGCCATGGTAGCCAGGGTAGCCAGGGTGGCCAGGTTAGCCAGGGTAGCCATGGTAGCCAGGGAAGCCAGGGTAGAGGCAAGGTAGCCAGGGTGGCCAGGGTAGCCAGGTTTGGGGCAGCGTAGCCAGGGTAGCCATGGTAGCCAGGGCAGGCAGGGTAAGTAGGTAGCCAGTTGACGGGAGCGAAGCCCCGAGGGTCAGGTAGTACATAATATATTTCTTGCGAATAGCGACAAAGTGATTCACTCTTTTCAAAAAAATAACTCTCAGCCACCCTTTGTTGTATATTAAGTCTGCCTTATTACCTTTTTATTTATGCACTCGCTGCTTCCCGCGACTTTTTCCGCGTCAATCTCACCATGTATTTGAATCGGATTTAGTTCACAATTTCATAGGTTGTCAATATTTTTTTCGTTCTATTTCTTTTTCTAAAATTAAAGTAGCCTATGTTACTCCTTCACACCACACACGGTTACATTGCCAGAAAAGATGGACACAACTTCGAACAGCTGATGGTTACTGGCAAGATTGAAGGGAAACGTCCTAGAGATCGCAGACCAAAAACATCGTTGAATACCAAACTGCACGATGCTCTCCACAACGCAAAAGACAGTAATAGATAACTCATATTAGTGAAGGAAAAGTGGTTTCCACGACGGCGGGAGAATCACGACCCTCAGTAATGAGAAACACGACCCAAGGAGAAGGAAGAAGTTACTCCTTAGAACATCAACTATCTGGCAGCAGCCACTGGGATTATCAACTTTACTTCTTCTTCTTCAATCGGTCGCTCATTGGACACTGGACTCCTTTAAGCGGGCAATCTGCTTCTTTCGATTCCGGTCCAAACTTGCCATCAGCATCTGCTGAAATTTGCTTAAGGACGTAGCTTTTTCGCTTGGTCAGACCATCGTGCTGGCGACCGGCCTCGTGCTTTTTTCTTATGTTATCAACTTGAGAATATTCACTCTTCTTCTCCATCCACCTCGCCACTTCACGTTACGCGGGTTCGGCTTTCCTGGTCATGAGGCGCCACTTGTTTCGCTTTTAAGCATCGTCAGTAGATAGACCGCACTTCGTCAGTTCCTTCTGGACACTCGTCATCTAAGATGCCAGCGGTCTACCTTGCCCTCTCTTTTGTGTCCTCATAGAACCAGACTGATGTCTATACATGTCTGGCCAGCCAGACATGTATAGACAATTTTGCGCATAATTATAATAAATCATGTAAAGGCGAAGTTATAGAGTTTGCTCTATCAGATCACACTGCACAGTTACTTCAATGCCCCGTAAAAAAAACGTGTTCTATTAACTATTGGTACACGACCAGAAGAGACTATAATATAGAGAACATAGCTAAGTTCAAAGCCTGTATAAATAATATTTCTTTTTCGGAGATCTACGAGACTAATGATCCCAATATAGCCTATAATGCATTTATCGACACTTTTAAGCTGTTTTATGACTTGTGTTTCCCGCTCATCCGAGTCAAAATTAATATTATAAAGAAGCCTAAGTGGTTGTCGAAAGGTGTTAAATTATGCAGCAGAAAGAAAAGACACCTTCTGTGGCAACTGAGACTAAATCCTAGTCAGGTTAATAAAAGCAAGTTTAAAAACTATTGTAAATTGTATAAAAAAATTACAAACCTGACACAAAAGGCACAAAATAATTATAAAATAACGAAAGCCAAAAACGTGGCTAAAACTACCTGGCAAATTATAAACCACAAAAAATACAATATTCCCAGCCAGCGTATTGATAAAATTAAATTGAATAATAAAATTATAACAAATCCAAAGAATATTTCTAATGCATTTAATAACTACTTTGTTGATAAAATACAGCCCAAATTAATGAACGGCAGCCAATCTAAAGCAAATAGGAAAATAGACACGAGAAGGGAGTCAATGTTCATGGCACCAAGCGTACCAGAGGATTTATATAAAATAATAATGTCACTAAAAAACACAAACAGCGTAGGTTACGATGGCCTCTGTACAAAGATTTTTAAATCCGTAGCTAGTGAGATATGTGTACATTTAAGTTACATACTTAATCTTAGTATAAATGCTGGCTTATATCCAGAAGCTTTAAAAAAATCGATTATAAAACCAATATATAAGAGAGAAAATAGAGAGATAATGGAAAATTATAGGCCAATCTCACTGATTCCGATTATTTCTAAAATTTTTGAGAAGTTTATTTATAAGGAGCTATACAAATACTTAGAAAAGAACAATATTTTGTGTGAACAACAAAAAGGATTTAGACCCAGCAGAACAATAAATATGGCGATATTTGATTTCATACAGAATGTTATTAAAAATGTAGATAAACGAAACCCTGTCTGCGCCATTTTCTGTGATATGACGCAGGCGTTTGATTATGTCCACCATCCTACACTTCTGAAGAAACTCGAAGCTTATGGTATAAGGGGTAATGTTCTGGACCTATTTCGGTCTTATTTACATAATAGACGACAAATAACTGAAATTAATAGAATTAATATAGTTAATAAACAATACGAGATATTTAGATCAGACGAGCGAATAGTTAGTTACGGGGTACCGCAGGGGAGTGTGTTGGGTCCTCTGCTATTTATATTATATATAAATGACTTACCGGAATGCACTGAACAACCATTGACCCTATTTGCAGATGATAGTACCGTGACAATACCTTCGAAAAGTGTAGATACATACGAAAATGACATTAATATATCTTTAAAATCAATTATAAAATGGTTAGACGAAAATAACTTAAGAATAAATATAACCAAAACAAAGATAATGCATTTTAACCAACGCATGCCAGATAAGAGCAATCTGCATGTGCAATATAATAATGATACAGTTCACAATGTAATAAGTACTAAATTTCTAGGGCTAGAAATTGATAAAAAACTAAGTTGGAAACAACACATAGAGTCCCTTTGCAAAAAACTAAGCACTGCCGCCTACGCTTTACATTCTTTGTCGTCTATTGTAAATCTAGACGCACTTCTGACTGCATACCATGGTTTAGTCGAATGCCACCTACGATACGGCGTTATTTTTTGGGGCAACTCCACTGAAAGAGAAACTGCATTCAAAGCACAGAAAAGATGCATACGGTCATTTTTTAAACTGCAAACTACTGATAGCTGCGTGCCATATTTTAAACTGAATAAAATATTAACTTTACCGTGCTTATATATTTTAGAAATGGCAGTGTTTGTAAAGCTGAACCCTGACCGTTTTGACCGCATAGATGATGTATTTCCACGAAATAGGCGTGATAATAGTAGGCTATGTCTCCCTAGTGCGAGAACGACTTTAATGCGCAAAAGTGTCTGCTACATGGCGCCAGCCGTTTATAATAAATTACCGAGGAGTTGGAAAGAATTAAACTTAACGTTATTTAAAAAAAAACTTCGTATTTTTCTGGTAGACAAAGCGTATTATAGCGTGACGGAATTTTTAATGGAGAAAGACATTTCTTGAATGCTTTTGATAATGATTATAGATTTGAATAATGTGACATTTAATTTTTATTTAATTTTTTGTTTAACTCCAATACGAAATAAGTTGACTGCAGAAGAATTGTGTATAATGTAAATAACTATAGAAATACTTCATAATTAAATTGTAATTATATTTAATTAATCTTTATGTTGACATTGTTTATCTTTATTATTATGTACTTAGCATCTCCACTGTATTTTGAAATTTTGCATGCCTTCTGGTTAAATATGGCTGTTCCTAATTGTATTGTTTATGTCACCATGCTTTTTTTTGTACCCATATTTGCAAAATAAATATCTTATCTTATCTTATCTTAAAAAAAAAAGAACGGCACTTTTTAACCGAATTCCCGAAAAGGAGGAGGTTCTATGTTCGGCATTATGTTTGTTTTTCTTTTGGGTACGCAGATCTCTCATTTCACCGGTTATGTTCAAGTTTAATGAAATCTATTCTGGCGTTATGTACCTTACTAACTTGTCTATTAGGTAGGTATAACTAAAAAGTGAAAATAAAAAAAAATGCAAAAAAGTACTACCGACTTCCAAATACAAAACTACAAAGTGAAAAATAACTTTAGTTTTGGAAGTCGGTGTCCATAACGCAAAAAAAAATTGGTATCTACGAAAGACACCGACTTCCAAAACTAAAGTTATTTTCACTTTGTAGTTTTGTATTTGGAAGTCGGTAGTATTTTTTTGTTAGTACTGGAGCTATGATAGGTGCTGTAGTTTTAAGTAGTTCGTTTGTTATCTGATCCGACCCTGGTGCTTTATCCATTTTTTGAGTTTATAGCTTTTATTGTTTCTTCCATCAAAATTAAAGGCACTGGTTCTGGGTCAAGCCAAATGTCAAGTTTCACTCTGGCTTCCGGCTGCTCCCTTGTGTACAGTTCTCTATAAAAATCTGTGGCAATTCTTAATATTTCTTGCCTCTTGCTAGTGTAATCCTTATCCTTGTTCTTTAAATATAGCATCCAGTCATTTTTATAGTTTAATTCTTTGAAAGCTTTCTTTGTTCCTCCACTTCGTTCAATATGTTGTTTTAGTGTATTTTGTCTTCTAGTTTTATGATCTCTTGTAATGCTTTCGTAAATTTCTTTGCTTAAGCTTACTATCTTCTGTCTGTTCTTCTTACACTCCTTTCCTTTTTTTTATTAATTCTTTTCGTTGTTCTAACAGTTGTTTGGATTCACTTGTTTAATGAAATTATAATAACTGAGAATATACCTGCTGATTTGATGAAATCAACTATAATATTACTTCACAAGAAGGGAGATAAAGGGGACATAAATAATTACAGGCCGATAAGCTGAATGTCCAATATTTACAAGGTGTTTTCCAAAATAGTTCTGTCCCGTATTGCAAATGTATTAGACGAAAACCAACCAAAAGAGCAAGCTGGGTTCCGTAGTAATTGCTCTACAATTGAGCATATCCATGTTCTTAGACAGGTCCTGCAAAATATCGAGAATAAAAAAAAAAACGTACTACATAGGGTTTTTAGATTTTCATAAAGCATTTGATTCCCTGTAACATGTATACATATGGGAAGCCCTGAAATGCCAAAGTGTTCAAATGAAATACATCAGAATTCTGAACATTATTTACTCAGGAGGCATAGCCCAAGTAAAGCTCGAGGCAACAGGAGAACCATTCCCACTTCAAAGAGGAGTGCGTCAAGGAGATCCTATTTCGCCAAAATTGTTTACAGCGGTTCTGGAGATGATTTTCAGTAATCTTGAATGGGAACATATGGATCTTAAGATCAATGGCCAAAAATTAAACCATTTGCGCTTTGCCGATGACTTAATACTGTTTTCTGAAGATTCACGGAGTTTAGAACTAATGTTGCAACAACTAGCTGAAGAAACTGCTACAGCGGGGCTGTCAATGAATTTAAGTAAAAACAAAAATAATGACTAACGCTCAACAATCAGATTCAGATGCTGTAATAGTTAACGAGGAAGAAATAGAATATGTTAATGAATACATTTATTTAGGTCAATTAATATCACCCCTTGATAACATGCATAAGGAAATAAACAGAAGAATAACAAACACATGGAAAAGATTTTGGTGCCCTAGTGAAATAATGAAAAAATGTCCATGAAAATCCCTTCAGAAGCTGTTTGATTCCGTCATACTCGAGGGCAAAACGCCACGGGCATGGTGCAGGGGTGTGGTGGTACTCTTCTTCAAGAAGGGCGACAATGCCCGGTTGAAGAACTATAGGCCCATCTCACTTCTTAGCCATGTCTACAAGTTGTTTTCAAGAGTCATCACGAATCGTCTCGCGCGCAGGTTTGACGATTTCCAGCCCCCCGAACAAGCCGGATTCCGAAAAGGCTTTAGCACCGTAGACCACATACATACGCTGCGGCAGGTTATACAGAAGACTGAAGAGTATAACCTGCCTCTCTGTTTAGCGTTTGTGGACTACGAGAAAGCCTTCGATTCGATAGAGACTTGGGCTGTACTGCAGTCTCTCCAACGGTGCCAGATCGACTACCGGTACATTGAGGTGTTGAAGTGTTTGTACACAAACGCCACCATGTCAATCCGTCTTCAGGATCAGACCTCGAAACCAATCCTTCTCCAGCGCGGCGTGAGACAGGGAGACGTCATTTCTCCGAAACTGTTCATTGCTGCGCTGGAGGATGTCTTCAAGGTTCTGGACTGGAGGGGGCTGGGCATCAACGTTAATGGCGAGTACATTACTCACCTTCGGTTTGCCGACGACATAGTGGTCATGGCTGAGACCATGGTGAGCCTCAGTAAAATGCTCGATGACCTCAGTAGAGCTTCCGAAAGAGTGGGTCCTAAAATGAACATGGACAAAACCAAGATCATGGTGAATGCCCATGTAACACCCACTCCTATCAAGGTCGGAGACTCTACTCTCGAAGTTGTAGACGAGTATGTCTACCTGGGACAAACGGTCCAATTGGGTAGGTCCAATTTCGAGAAAGAGGTCAACCGTCGAATCCGACTCGGCTGGGCAGCGTTCGGGAAGTTGCGTGGTATCTTCTCGTCCAATTTACCGCAGTGTCTCAAGACAAAAGTCTATGACCAGTGTGTGTTGCCAGTGATCACCTATGGGACCGAGACGTGGTCGCTCACAATGGGCCTTATCAGAAAGCTCAAAGTCACCCAAAGGGCAATGGAGAGGGCTATGCTCGGAATTTCCTTGCGTGATCACGTCAGGAATGATGATATCCGCAGGAGAACCAAAGTTACCGACATAGCCCGAAAAATTGCCAAACTTAAGTGGCAGTGGGCAGGGCACATTGCTCGCAGAACGGATGGCCGATGGGGCCGAAAGGTCTGGAATGGCGACCGCGAACCGGAAGACGATACGTTGGAAGGCCTTCCACTAGGTGGACTGATGACCTGGTTAAGGTTGCGGGAAGGCGCTGGATGCGAGACGCACGGGATCGGTCAATGTGGCGACGCCTGGGGGAGGCCTATGTCCAGCAGTGGACGTCTTTCGGCTGAAATGATGATGATGTCCATGAAAATTAAAATAACTGTATGTAACACTTGCATACTCCCTTGCTTAACTTATGGATGTCAAACGTGGGCTTTAACAGATCACCTATTGAATAAAATAAAGGTGTGCCAGAACAGCATCGAACGAAGTGTAATAGGGGTAAGAAGAAGTGACAGAGTGAAATTGGAAACAATAAAAACCAAAACAAAATTCAAAAATTTGCATATCGTTAGTAGAAAGTTAAAATGGCGTTGGACAGGACATATGTTACGGGATACGAAAAAAAAGTGGACCAAAATAATAACTGAGTGGTACCCTAGGGGCGATAAAAGAAATAAAGGGAGACAGTGTAAGCGTTGGGAAGACGACTTCAGGCAATTGGCGGGCCCTAAGTGGATCCGAATAGCTAGAGATCGAGCTGCATGGAAGTCCTTGGAGAAGGCCTTTGTCGAGAGACAAGCTGCTACAGAAAACTAAACCGATTACCGATATACTATAAAGACCATAATTCGACGTAACAAGTATTAATGTAAATAGTTATTAGTATAACATGCGTGCATTGTCCTCACACATATAAATTTATTAATGTATGTACTTATGTACCTAAATATTGTAAAAAAAAACATTTTTTTTTTTTAAAAGATTAAGTATGGAGTTTCTTGTGCGTTCTTCTCCATAACAAGCTACTTTCCGAATGCACGGTAGAATCAATTTTTATTCCTTGTAAATTTTAATGTAACTAACGTTCAAAAGTGCCACTTTGTGGCCTAGTTGAAATAAAATATCTTTGTCTTTGTCATGTAATAATAAGATTGTAAAGAGTAACAGTAATAAAGGCTTATTTTATTTTATTAGTATTTTGTTGCAAAAACGTTATTTTTTCACGATATGGTCATCGGGTCTTCGCACTACATGCCCCTTACCATCTAATCCTGGATTCGGTTAGTTTTTCGGCGCTGGGTGCAACCACAGTATAAATATGGACAAAAAGTATAGACAAGTAAAATTTCAAAATTTAAAAAACCCCCGATACATTTATCTTGCGAAAACATAACGTTCTAAATAGTAAAACGCGCATAACTTTTGAACGGCTTAACCGATTTTATTCAAACATAGCTAAGAACACTCTCGATACAATCACCTTTCAAACAAAAAAAACCAAATCAAAATCGGTTCATCCGTTGAGGCGCTATGATGCCACAGACAGACACACAGATACATAGATACACAGATACAAAGACACACAGATACAAAGACACACAGATACACAGCAACACACCTTAAACTTATAACACCCCTCTTTTTCCGTCGGAGTTAAAAATAGCTACAAACGATCGAAACGGTACACTAACACAAACATGCGCACCGACGATGCGTTTCTCGTGCGTTTTGCGTGTCTCGTCGATGCGTTTGTGAGATTATGCCGTTTCAAGCGTTAGTAGGTAGTTTGTCCATATTTATACTGTGGTGCAACCTTGAGACTCGGACTGCCCAGAGCAGCATACGCATCTCCGTGGTGTGCAGTTGCCGCTCGTCAAACTTTTCGGAGCCCAAGTTTCGCTGCCGTGAAGTAAAACTGGTCTTACTGCTGTTTTGTAGACCTTGCATTTGGTTCTTCTTGGCATTTTTGGACTTGAAATGTTCACTAATTTCTGTAATAACCCATTCTACAGCAATGAGCTGTCTCGCGTGCCTGTGATCGACATGACGGGCAAGGAGAAGCGCGTGCTGAGCGGCTACCACGCGCTGCGGGCGGCCGCGCCGCGCTTCGAGCACGAGCCGCGCAGGAAGTGCGACAACTTCGCCGCGCCGCAGCTGGTGCACAACCTCGAGCTCATGGTGGAGTGCTGCGAGCAGGTAAGCATAATAATCATCATCATTTCAGCCGAAAGACTTCCACTGCTGAATACAGCCCTCATCCAAGTGTCGACATATTAAACTGCCCCGTGAATCTCGCATTCTGCGGATTCTCGCAACCTTCATCGGAGGCATTACACAACTGCCATTCTAACATCGAAAGCGTATCGACAGCGATTGGAAAAATGTCAAAAATGTATGGGACAGTCACGTGATCAACCCACTTCGCTGACGTCGAATGACACTTGTCTAGAGCAGTCAGGTCATAAAATTAGCGAGGAATTCAATATACGCCGCCCGAGAACAAAATATTTTGTCCCCGAGTGATACACACTATTTTTCTTCACTACCTAAGAGAAAAATAAAGCTTTTTATTTTTTCAATTATCCAATGTGTAAATAAAAATGAGTTTATCACCATAGAGAATTGAATAATAGTTAGTGATATATTTTTTTTAAATGAAACCTCCAACCCAACTACGCAAATCTATCAGAAGCACGAAGCGGACCAATCAGAAGAGAGAAAGCTCTCGTAGGAGACGGGCGCAAAATTGGATTTGGCTCCCGCTATCCTCTATAGACAATTGTCGTATTTCGAATAGGTGTGATGAAAACTGTATTTTTCCAGGACATAATCCAGAACGCCCGCGAGCTCCAAGGAGCGGAAGATGAGATCGTGGTCTTAGAGCGAGACCTGGAAGAGTGCAACTTAAAGTTGGCGGAACAGGATAAAGTGATGTCCAAAGTGCAAGGTATACTGCAGCGCGTGGAGATGCTCAACAAGCCCGATGTGTCGCTTGAGCGGGCGCACGATGTGCTGGCTGAATTGAAAGTAAGTTATCTTACTAATATTATAAATGCAAAAGTTTGGATGGATGGATGTATGTTTGTTACCCAATCACGCCAAAACGGCCGAACGCATCAGGTTGAAATTTGGCACAGAGATATATTATAGCCTGGAATTGCATATAGGATACTTTTTTTATCTCCAATATAATTTTAGACACTCACGCGGGCGATGCCTTTGGCAGGAGCAAGTTTTTATTATATAATGTCACCGGGTTATTGCAAAAACCATAAGATTATCTATACTTAATATTATAAAGAGGAAAGATTTTTTTGTTTGTTTGTTTGTACCGAATAGGCTCCGAAACTACTGGACCAATTTAAAAAAAAAAAACACCTATGGAAAGCTACATTATTCCCGATTAACATAGGCTATAATTTTGACGGGAGCGAAGCCGCGGGGGTCAGCTAGTATTCAATATAATAAAAGAGTTAAAGTTTGTAAGGTTGTAGGGGGTAATCTCTGGATCTACTAAATCTCTGGAACTACTAAATCATTGTTTGTTGAGAAAAAATGATTTTACCATCTCAAGCGGGTTATTATAAACTAACGGTTTTTGCAATAATTCGGTGACACATAGGAAACTTGAATTTTATCGGGATACATAAGATAAAAAAAATTGTTTTAGAAAGCGCTCTGTGTCTCGGAACCGTTTCCGTGCCGGTAAGCCGTTGGTTCCGACTGTCATTCGTAGATTTTTAACAGTCATTATGGGTAGTCGAAAGCCCAAATCTAAGACAACCTGACATAGTGTTAACTGGGTTATGAAAATCATGTGCAACAATGCAGTTTATTTCCAGTCAAACTTCTCTCACTTTTGTAATCAATTCCAGTTAATATTATTATTGCAAAATTTTGTTGTAAATCTTTGTCACTACGAATTTCTCAAGAATTCTGGATGCGTACATCATCATCTGTGTTAAATACAGATCTTCTGGTCCCAAGCCAGGAGCTAACGCTGGGGCCCATAGCAGCGTTGGGAACTCCTGGACCCTGTCTGAACCTGTATCCCACGAAACCGCGGTTCGCGGTAGTGGAAAGCTAGGGATTTGCTCCTTGTTGGGAGATATACTGGTTCCTACTACGGGTATAAGGTGGCACAAGGGTTGGCCGGTAATATTATAGTCACTTACCTTAGATTCCTGCGGTAGACTCCTGGGGGTCGATCAATATCGTGCCGTGAGGTTAGGGATAGGAGAATATATATATATATAATAAAGGACAATGTTTAGATTGGGACCACCAACGCGTTCTGATCCGGGCTTCGGCTTCCAGGCAGACACACACGCGTTTCCCACAAAAGCGCTTCGCTGCGCGTGAAAATATACTCTAAACCCACTTTAGGGGCGCCCCACAACGCCGATTGCGAACGGCGGGCGCGATTAACAAATATAATGGGGGAAACACGTCATCTCGATTCGATATGTTTCGACAAAAACCGACTTCAGCGTGTTCACGTTACAAACTTTCTCTCTCGACTGTGTAGTGTCAGCTGTCAAAATCGTTGACAGCCCACCGATACGGTGTTGCAAGTAAATACCACAATTCGGGACGAAACAATCTGCATTCCCTTAACTCTTGTTATAGTTCTCGCCAAACTTCTTGGCCGCCCTGAAGTTGGCTACAATGGCTGCTCATTAGTAAATTTCATATAAAATAGCACCGTTTTGTGCCTTGTTAATCGGAAAGCCAACTTCTGGACGGCCCAGAAGTTAGGCGAGCACTATATTTGGGGTCGGCGCAACACGATATCTTCGTCTATACCGTTCTGTCCCACGCTGACGTGCTATCACTGACTCCCTTTTCTTTAATATCACTCCTCATACAGCCATTCATTAGAATTCTGGATGCGTTAACAGTCAGAAATCTTAACTTTCCTCCTCAATTCTTTCCAGGACTCATACCCAACAGAGTACGAGATGTTCGGGCTGGGCACCATTGCGGGCAACATCGTGAGTCCGTTGCTAAGTGCCCTGCTGGCCACCTGGGAGCCGCTCAACGCGCCTGAGGAGCCCGTAGCCACCTTCCTCAAGTGGAGGAAACTGCTCACCGAGGAGGCTTATAACAGTCTGCTGTGGCAGCACTTTGTACCGGCTATTACTGCAGCTGCTGAGTGAGTAGAGATTCTATTGAAAAAACAATAGCTGGTGTAAGGTTATCCATAGTTGTTCAAGTCAAGTTTTTTTTTAAATTTGCGGTTAGGGTGATTTAGTTTTCCATAAAAACCGGTAAAGTGCGAGTCGGACTCACGCACGAAGGGTTCCGTACCATTATCGCAAAAAACGGCATATAATCACGTTTGTTGTATGGGAGCCCTACTTAAATATTTATTTTATTCTGTTTTTAGTATTTGTTGTTATAGCGGCAACAGAAATACATAATCTGTGAAAATTTCAACTGTCTAACTATCACGGTTCATGAGATACAGCCTGGTGACAGACAGACAGACGGACCGCGGAGTCTTACCCCGCCGTCTTATCCCGTTTTTACCCTTTGGGTACGGAACCCTAAAAATGACATATAATTTAATTATTTTTCATACGTTTTAGGGCAATTTATCATGTTTTTAAAGTATTTGACAGTCTTTACAACAAAACAAATTGATCATGAGTTCTTGGTTAAGTTTCTGACAGCGACATCGCTCGCCTGTTATTAGGCTAGGGGCTGTGTGGTCGCTGAGTTTTCATGTGTTTTTTGTAACTGAAATATAATATTCACAGCGGATCTTTGAGTCTCTGAAGTTGGCTCTGTCAACTATTGCGCAAGAAACAGTTTAACTGCATAGAGTATACGAGATAGCATGATGAGACAAACGTAAGCGAGTGAAAGAGACAGTTATACAATGCTATCTTCACTTTCAATATTGACACAAAAATAGCTACTGCGCAGGCTTTTGCAGCCAATTCAGAGACACAAAGATCCGTTGTGAATATTATACCTTTTAACAAATTTGACTGTTCACATCTCTTATAGCGCGTCCTCCGGGACAGGGGAGTGATTCTTATTTAAAATAAATTGTTTTTAAATGTTTCCATTTCTTTTAACCAGAGCCTGGAATCCACGCACGCCGACACCCATGCTCCAAGCAGTGTCCGCCTGGGACGCAGCATCACCCGCCTGGCTCACAAAGTCCTGTGTGTCCCGGTGTGTCGTACCAAGAGTATTGGCAGCCGTGAGGGCCTGGGACCCCACCAACGACACGCAGCCACTGCACCAGTGGGTGTTACCGTGGCACGATATGGCAGGTAAGTAATCGCTCAGAAGTTATTCTGACCATCTTCCTAAAGTTCGCGTTCACGCTGCTCACACGTCGCGTAGTCGCTGCATTTACGTCGCGTAACCGTCGACATTTTATTGTTACGATACGGAAACACATTAAAGCTGCGGCGGTCCGTAGTTCCGTACCACGACGCAATTGAATACAAAAAGTTTAGCTCACTCAAAATACTAAAAGCAAAACACTAGAAAGTGCAAAATATTTCGTGTCGAGCATAAAAAGTCGAGATTTTAACACGAGCGATGTAGCCAATTTGTCGAAAGCTACATGCTTGTTATACGAGACACGAACGATTCTTTTTCCACTACCTGATGAGCTTACTTAATTAAATGTAAATAATTTCCAACAACAATTTATTAGAAACGTTCAGACTGAAAACCACAGACTATATACACATAATCAACGCGCGCTTGTTCAAGAGGTTACAGGTTCAGCATCATTTTGCCAGTTACATAATGATCCATACAAAAGTCATTTCGTAACTGTTATTATGTAATGTTTAAATGTTTGTTGTTGTCTAAATGTTTATATCTCGAAACGAATTTTTTAGACAATGTGTTACATAATAGACAAGGTGGTGGAAAAATAACTTTCGTTTCGGAAGTCGGTGTCTATGGTACCTCTAGTTTTTAAAGTTTTTGACTCCGACATCCGAAACGAAAGTTATTTTTGCACTTTTTAGTGTCTTGCTTTAGAAGTCGGTTTATTTTTTCACGTTACTCACACGTCGCGTTGTAGCTGCGTTCACGTCGCGTAACAGTCGACATTATATTGTTACGATGCGGAAGCATATTAAAGCTGCGGCGGTCCGTCAGTACCACAAAAAAAATCCAGTTCACCTCGCGCCTTAAGTAGTCTGGCGATTACTCCACTTTTTGACGATGTACGTCCGAAATAAAAAATGATATCAATTTGTCTCATCATTATCTAGCAACATATATACACACATCAACACGGTCTAGGGATATTTAATAACTCGAAAAGTACTGCCCGCATTGGAATCTTTTATACACCGATTTGTTTGTAATTTATCTCAGACTAATTCCAAATTCAAATTTTTGAAAATTCTTTTGTTTCGGTGGCATAAAAATGTTTTGATGTGTAGGAGAGGGAATTTTCCTTTGTGCGAAATTTAGAAAACAATACGAATTACGTTTAGTTACAGTTTCTTTTTCATTTTTAAACGAAAGATAGAGTTAAAATTGAGGTATTGTAGCCATGCAACGCCAACATTTGACGAGGGCGGAGATGTTACGAGCTGTGGGAATGCTGGAAGCTGGGTCTGTTCAGCGTAATGTTGCTGAGGCCATAGGGACCCACCAAAATGTAATTTCAAGATTGTGGACACGCTATCGTGCCACAGGTGAAGTAGCGGAGAGGCACCGGGGGCCAAGTCGCATCACTACCCCCAGACAAGACCGATTTTTGCAAATTACTGCGCGAGCTCAACCAAATGCAACGGCGACTCAATTGGTCCAAAGGCTGCGAGTGGAACACCAAGTGCTTGTGAGTGACCAAACTGTAAAAAGGCGACTGCATGAAAGCAATCTACGCTCTCGTAGACCACTCCGGGTCCCACCTTTACGGAGAGGCAATCGTGGACGACGATTAGAATGGGTTCGGAACCACGTGGACTGGGGCCGTGAACAATGGTCCAATGTGCTGTTCACGGATGAATCCAGGTTCGGCTTCCATCCAGATTCACGAAGGACGCGTGTTTGGCGAGTTCCTGGACGATGGAGCCGTCTTCAGAACCCTCAGGAAGTTCACCCATACCAAGGAGGAACAATTATGGTTTGGGCAGGAACTCGTCTTGGAGGACGGACGGATCTCGTTTGGGTGCGGGGCAATATGACGGCAGAACGATACGTCCAACAGGTGCTGGGGCCCGTAATCTTGCCCCACAGAATACAAATGGGGCAAGATTTCCTGCTCATGCACGACAATGCCCGGGCACACACGGCGAGAACGGTAGCAGCTTGGTTACATACAAACAATGTTAGGGCCTTAGACTGGGCTGCTCAATCGCCGGATCTAAATCCCATTGAGCATGCGTGGGATATGCTGCAAAGAAGAGCTCTGAAGGAAGTTCCTGAAATTCTGGCTACAGAAGATCAACTTTTTGCGCACCTCAGAAGGACATGGGACAATATTCCGCAGCAAGACATTGACAACCTTGTTCTGAGCATGCCGAATCGTTGCCGATGTGTTATGAACATCATGGGCGCTTTCTCAGACTACTAACTTCAAGTTTATAAACACAAATTAAATGATTTTTCTATTTTTTTCAGTTTTTACTCATAAATTAAAAGTTAATTCATATACGGTTTCCGTCTATGCTTCATTTTTTTTCCATAAAATCCTGAAATTTTAATCGAAGTACCTTAACCATTATTAAAAAATGGTAGAATATTAAAATAACGTATCTTTTAAATATAAAGATGTCATATAAATAATTAACACATTGATAGTAATTCGCTTTTTTAAAAATATCCCTAGACCGTGTTGATGTGTTTATTTGGTAGTTATGAGCGTTGAAAGTTCCATATTACAACACTAATTTTAACGCATCTTTGGGTGGAAGTAAATACCATAAGAAGAAGGAAAATTGCAAAACGGTCTCCATACAGGGATAGATTAGTAATTCAACAATGCAAATAATTTTATTTAGAAAATATACATTTAGTCGTTTTCTCATGATGTCTAGACTCCCAAAGTTCTGTTTATAAAATTTCGCGCGCTCGTTTTCGTCCTAAATCATCACCCATTACGCTACAAATGAGCAAAAGTGTGTATTCGTACGCGAACTAGCTTCGTACTGCTCATCACAGCATCTATCTCTTTCGCACGTGTTGTCGGTGAGATAGCATGTATTTTAACTTCGCGCACAAAATAGTTCGTGTCGTCGACTAGGGGAACATTAATAGTCGGCGCTGGCTCATACAAAATGTATGAAAGTGATGTAGGTGGAGTTGTCTGTGGCTGCGCAGTAGTAAATCTATGGTACGATTCTAACAAAATAGTGTGCAGCACATTTGTTAACAAAAATATTGTGCAAAACTCCACGTTCTAAGCTGGTATCTCGTTGAGCCTCTGTCTCAACTGGCAAGACAGTGTGTAACTTTTGTAAGCGCATAGTATAGCACAGTGTATTGTGCACGAACATGTTTACTGAGCAAAGTTTTCTGCCTTCAGCTTACGAAGAAACGAATAGATTTGTAGAATAAATAAACATTGTGTTATTTCCCCTTCAGGTGAAGCCCTAGCCAGCTCGGTGTACCCGCTCATCCGCTCGCGGCTGGCGGCCGCGCTGTCGGCGTGGCACCCGGCGGACGGCTCGGCGCGCGGAGTGCTGCGCGCGTGGCGCTGCGCCTGGGGCGCCGCCCTGCAGGCCATGCTGCACCAGCACATCGTGCCCAAGCTGGACCACTGTCTGCAGCATGCACCTTTGGAACTTGTTGGCAGGGAGAATAGTAAGTACTCGGAAGGTTGAGAGTAATATTTTTGTCTATACTATAATATTATAAAGAGGTAAAGTTTGTGAGGTTGTAGGGTAATCTCTGGATCTTCTGAACCGATTTAGATGAAATTTGGCATGGAAATAGTTTGAGATTCTGGGTAGAATATAGGATAGTTTGTATTCCCTTGGGATGATAAAACACTTTTAACGCGGGCGAAGCCGCGGGCAAAAGCTATTGTATAAGTAAATTCTCCAGAACTACTCGGTAATAACTGTGGCGCTGTGACGTCACTTTGACGTTCAAATCTTGCTATTGGAGCATGAGGCGAACATGGGGCAAAGTGCACAGTTAGTTTTACCGAGTAGTAAGAATTTAAACTTATTGTTGAATAAAGGCCAGCGGAGTTTAAGCCAGGAGGCAACACTGGGACCCATTAGCAATACTGGGACTCCTGGATCCTACAAGGTCTATACCCGCGAAACCGCGATACCCGGCAGCGGTAACTAGGGGTCTGTTCTTTGGGATACCGATCCCCCTATAGGGGGAAAGTCATACAAGCATGTACAAATTACATTTGTCCTCGTGGTGGTCTTCTGGTCTCGTTCAATCCCGTGCCAGGTCGGGGGTTATAGGGAGAAAATATATATAATAAATTTGGGATAACCTACGCGGTCTGCTTCGGGATTCCAGCCAGACATCCAGACACTTTCCGACAAAAACACTTCGCTGCGCTCGAAATACATACACAAACAAATGCACGGGCTACACACCGTACCACTCGCGGATCGCGAACACAATTTAGGATAACAATTGGCCGGGTATTTATCAATTACATCAAAACCAGATCAATACCAATGTTTTTTCCGTCTCGCGCTATCAAAGACTATTTTACAAGTAAGTGTCAACTGTCAACTCAACCAACAACTGTCCATATCGATGACAGCGAGTTGATTCAGTGTTAAAAAAAAAGACGAAATCTTCAACATTTTGATCTTAATCTACCTGAGAAGACCATTTTGATCTTTCAACTTGAAAGTTTATATTAATATGAATGTTTGTGTTCTGCAGCGGCCTGGCTCTGGTGCGTGGAATGGCTGGAGCTGCTGGGCGCGCCGACAGTTGGCGCTATCGCGTCCCGCGCGCTGCTGCCGCGCTGGCTGGCGGCGCTGGCCGCGTGGCTCAACACCAACCCGCCACACGCTACCGTGCTCACTTCCTATACTGACTTCAAGGTAATCTACTCTACTCTAACCTAGCTCCCTACCTACCCTTTTTTTTGTTTACGAGGGGAAATCTTCAAAAGGCGCCTGGACTTTTGGTGAAAAGACCAGCGAGTGTGGGATTTTTACCACACTAACACCACCCCGGTGATCACCATCAGCACGTAGAAGGGGCCCCGTAACCTTTTTAAGGTGAAAGCGCACCTATCCGCGCCGCAGGAGCCGCACGCGCCGCAGTCATCGAATTTTATAAATCTTAATACGAAATCGTATGCAGCCTCGCGCAGATATAAAATATTGATCAAGATGCACAGAAGTGGATACGATGACTGCGGCGCGTACGGCTCCTGCGGTGCGGATAGGTGTGCGTTCACCTTTAAAGACAACGCCTCTTAGGGCACATCCTTGGGGAGACTGAAAGAGAGTCTCCCCTGATCCTCGCTGTGCATGGCAGCACGTGATCACTGTGTCACCGTCTTTCCTGGAGTCACTTGGTGGAAGGACTGAGTCCCCAATCTGAACGCCTGTGACCTCAGAGTCCCACTTGCTTATAATGCAGACGGGGTTTCACCGTTTTAGGCATCGGGGCGGATGCCTCCCCGACGCCTTCCTCTCCTCCCTACCTACCCTACCTAACTACAATTTTTTTCTTATTTTTCTTTAATAAGAAGCTTCTTCTAAGAATAAAAAATCACAGAGCTCGCTTTTGACCACTATCTCGCCTAATGGTAAGCGATGTTGTAGTCGATGGTGAACACAGAACAAAAAAAACGCCTTCTACAGTAGAAATCGCAAGTAGGCGGGGCCCGCGTACGCCGAGTTTTGCTCAGTTTAGCATATGTCTGCTGCCCCGCCCACACTACGCACATCAGTCTTGTTACAACCGTCACGGTGAAAAGAAATTAAAAAATAATGCAAAAATATTCTGCTGTTTTAGAATGTAAACACGATAGCAGAACCAAAAAAATTTCAATTTTAAGGTATATCATACCACCGGGCAGTCTTAATTGATTTTATTTTGATTAAAATTTGCAAAAATATATTTTATTAAACAACACAAGTAAAAATTGATTTTATTTGTTACTACTAGGTCTACTTTCTTTTAAACTCAAACATTTTGTTCTAACTATACATATGTCATAGTCAGCTACTCAATTAGAGATTGACGTTATCGATAATGAGTTATCGATATTTTAAACTTACAATGTTTTCTGTGTTTTATATCTGAAAAAAAATTAAACCTGTGTTTTTTTTGGTGATTCAGTATTAGTAATCAAACATATTTCCATATTCAAACCTTTTTTTCTAATTCTGCCTTAACCAATTTTGAAATAAATAAAACATACGTAATATTCTTATTGAGAAAAGGTTAATCGGAAAAGTGTAATACAACCTTTAAAAAAGTGGGTTTCGTATTATACAAAATAATACAAGACTGGATCCTTATTTAATCTAAGGATCCAGACAGAAAAGAAAAATGGATTGAAGCATCTAGAAGGCAAAGTTAGTTGCCTGCAAAAACTAATAACTACAATTTGTTCAGATCACTTCGTAGAATTAGCCTTTCGAAAAATATTATGTGGAATTAAAACAACAACAGAATTTTCAAACCAATTTATTTATCCATTATTCTTCCAGAATATGTTCCCCGAAGAAGTCCTCAAAGAGCCGGCCGTACGAGACGCCTTCCGCAAGGCCTTGGACATGATGAACCGAAGCGCAGACATCGACTCCGTGGAACCTCCCCCACCGCCTCGCTTCACCATGCCGGAACCGAAGGAGGCATCCAGAATCACTGAAGTCTTAGCGTCCACTTCACAAGCCAAAAGCTTCTCCGAGTTACTTGAGACTAGGTGCACTGAAAAAGGAATTACTTTTGTGCCCATTGCGGGCAAGACTAGGGAAGGGAGACCGTTGTATAAGATTGGAAATCATCAGTGTTACGTGATAAGGAATGTGATCATGTTTTCTAATGATAGCGGCAGGAGTTTCAATCCTATTAGTATGGATAGGTTACTGAATATGGTGGAGGATTGAGGATTAAAGTTATTTAATAGTAGTTTATGCAATGGTCATATAAAAGGAGTTATTAAAACACGAACGTGGGTGATAATAATAACACGCGAGTGTATTAATACCTAATTACATGCCATTGTATACACTATTTAATCTTCACTCATACAGTTGAAATCAAACAAAAGTGGAAACGAAAAAAATATGTGGTATGGCGGGCTATTTAGATTATCATTGCGCATGCGCATGATTGCGCAGCGCGCGATTCCATATACAATGACACTACTTTTCTACATTAAGTCAATGAGCCTATAAGCGCCAATAAATTAAAAAGAAAAACTATGCTATAAAAATAAAAACATATTTTATGATGCAATTGTTTGAAAATCGAAGGAAAATGTTCAGCATGTAGACTTTTCATTCCGGTATAATGTTCCCTTGGGAAAACACTTCTCGCGGGCGAAGCCGCTGGCAGAAGCTTGTTTAAAATAAACAAAATTAAAGTTATTTATATAGTACGAATTTTTGAGTTTTATTTACTGCGATGACTAATAGAGAGGTGTTAAGAAGAAAATAATGTTGAGCAGAGCCCTCTTATTCCCCACTGCTCAACTGTGTGTGCCCAACTGCAAATAGTTGAGTAGTGGGGAGTCCCCTATACTCAACCAAACTGTTTAGTTAGGAAGTTGAGCATTATCCCTTTTCCCTACTGCTCAATTCGGAGTGCTCAACTAAAAAAAAATAAAAGAAATCATTTATTAAAACTTCATACGTCAACAAAATGATAGCGAACTGTCAAAATTAAAACTGCCTTATATAAAGGCTATACAACATCTAATTGGGTCAAGGGAAGAGAATGATGGTGATGATAAAGGAATAGTTGATTGTTAATCTAGGGAGCAAACAACTGTTTTAAAGGCGAGAGTTTTTTTTAATCGAAGGGAGTCAAAGTACGTCACTCGAGCTTAAAATAGTGGAGTTTGCTCCCGAGATGGACACTACTTTTTATCACCCTCTATGAGAAAATAACTTATGAACAAGAACGTTACGTTTATTTACTTACATTTAATTAGGAACAATAAGAAATACCATAGAAATAATGAGAGACTAATGTTTATATTTAAAGTGGAAGTGCATCGTAACAATTTTATTAGTACCACCCGTTACAGTTGTAGATTTATTTTTTAATTTGGCTCGCGCGTTTTTCTAGCCAGTTACTTGTTCAATACAATGTTCCCGTGCGATTCGCTCATTAGCGATTCACCTCATACATTCGTCGTAATTGATTTTAGCGATGTAATCCTATTTTAGACCGCATGGTTTGTGATTCAACTCTTTGCTGATTTGAAAATTTACTAACAATACCCACTATTTTAGTCCCTGTTTACAAATAATAAATTGGCCTTTTTTATAGATGTGATAAAAATAATTGAGTCAAGGTCAGGAGATCGATGATGATAAAGGAAAAATATTATGCGCTATACCTCATATAAATATATCATCATACTGTATCTAAAATGTTGCTATGCCCAACAGCGTCTATATTTGTTTCTGTAACTTATATATAACTCTCTTTATTTACTTGTAGGTACGTACAAGCGTACTAATTATAATTAATTTAAATTACTAATTATAATAAATTAGTAACTGAATAGACTACTTAGTTTAGTCTGAACGAAAAAGTAAAATGTTTCTAATAAATTGTTGTTGGAACTTATTTGCATTTAATTAAGTAAGCTAGTGGAACAATAATCGTTCGTGTCTCGCATATAAAGGCTTTATTTTAACACTCGCATGTAGCATTCGACACGAAATGTACTATTTAGATTCTGGGATCGTTTGCGTAAAATAAAGCTTTAAATGGCAAATTTTGTTACAGTCAAGTGTCGCCCATTGTCAGTTAAATGGTTGCTTTTGGATACCTATGTAAAAAGGTATAGTATATATAACGAAATTAAAAGGAAAACCATCACAGCTAAATAGGCTTTACAAGACCAAAATTCAACATGTCAAAGTGAAACCTCATCAAATACCGTGCAGTGTCCTCATTGTCCTAGAACCTATATAATAAATGGATTACAAAGACATGCGTGCCGCTCATATTGAGAATCCACCTCCAGCAACTACCCAGACCATACCCACAACATGTCTAGAAGATGCTTTTGGATCCCCGTTTTTTAATGGAATAGGATCGAAGACAGATATATGGCAAAAACGATGGGAAAATGTGTGTACTCTTCATGGGAAACTCTATGACCTTCCCTCCAACACTGTAAGTAGAAGATTTATTCATAAATTAGCCGAAGAAATAGAATATCTTGTTAAATCAGATTATCCTTCTGAACGCATTTTGATTTACGTTGCCGTCATGTTACAAAGAGATAAGAATATTAAACATGCGAAAGATATAACGAGATTACTTGACCGACGCCGAAATCTTTGGGATGAAGAAAATTTCGATATACTAATAACCGAAGCCATGAAAGCAGACCTCTCTCTCCGTAACTCCTATAGCAGAAAAAAATATAATGAAAATAATGACCATGTCACAAAAAAATTCACGCGTCTCATACAGCGAGGGAAAACCACGTGAAGCCCAAAATTGGCTATTGACAAAAGATACAAGCAAAATCCTTAAACCTGAAGACGAAATTGACGTAACTGGAAAGACTGTCATGGATATTATTGCTTGAAAAGCACCCCTCCGGATTGAATCCTGATTCAAGTCTATTTACACTACCTGACGGCCTCCCCGAATTGACTCCATTACTAGAAGTAGACATAACTAGCGAACATGTGGAGTCAGTTGCGAGAAAATTACACGGCGGTGGAGGCCCAACAGGCACCACATCAGAAAATTGGAAAGATTACTTGTTACGATTTGGTGAAGCAAGCCTGCATTTGAGGATTGCAGTAGCACAATTAACAATGCATTTAAATAACAATTTTGTACCATGGAGCCAAATTCAAGCCCTTATGTCAAGTCGACTCATTGCACTAGACAAATGCCCAGGTGTGAGACCGATTGGCATTGGTGAATGCCTACGCAGGATCCTTTCCAAATGCATGATTTTAGTCACCGGGTCTGAGGTCACCGAAGCCTGTGCTCAATCACAACTCTGCAGTGGACTAAGCTGCGGTATCGAAGGTGCTATACACGCTATGAACGACCTTTTCCAAAAAGAATGCCAACCAGGCTCTAACTGGGGAATGCTACTCGTCGATGCAAATAATACCTTTAATTCTATGAACAGACAGCTCTTTGGCAAGCAAGAATATGTTGGCCACATTGCGCCCGTTTCCTATATAACACATACAATGGTCACGCTGAACTTATAATACGTGATTCGAATATGAGATTATATAGCAAAGAAGGAGTAACTCAAGGTGATCCACTTGCCATGCCATTGTATGCCCTTGCAACACTACCCATAATAAATAAACTAAAAAAGAACAAGCAACTACCCAATGCTGGTATGCAGATGACTCTTCCGCCCAAGGCAAGCTCAAAAACCTACGTCAATGGTGGGATAAAATGAGTAAAATAGGGCCAGAATATGGTTACTTTCCTCAAGACAAAAAATCATACCTAATAATTTCCGAGAATGACAAGAAAACAGCTCAACAGATTTTCAAGGGAATTAACATAGCCATCATAACTGGATCTCGCTTTCTTGAAGATTTTGTAAACAAGAAAATTAAAACTGGCAATCTACAATAGAAAAACTATCACCTATCTGTAAAGACTCACCCCAAGCTGCTTATACTGCCCTCACTAAAGCAGTTCAATTCCAATGGTCATTCCTTTTAAGAGTCTTAGATGACGTAAACCAATTCTTCGATCCACTAACAAATACACTGCGTACGAATTTTTTACCCACTCTACTAGGAGGTGATATCTCACCCTTGGAAGCTGACTTATTCTCTCTACCCGTTCAGAAAGGTGGTCTGGCAATCTCCGCTCTATCAAAAATGACAAACATAAACTATGTATGTTCTAAAAAAGGTACTGCAGTCCTCTCAAATGCTTTGAAAGAAAATACACATATGGACCTCTCTCAACATCATAATTCCCTCAAAACGCTTGCCGTGGCGTTTGGGATGCTCAGAGGGTGGCGTTATTTGATATCCGGGTCGTAGACACTAACGCTCCTTCTTATATTTCACGCCCTGTCGCCTCTGTACTTAAATCCGCCGAAGACGAAAAAATAAGAAAATATTCAAACGCTTGTGAATTGCTACATGCAACATTCACCCCTCTTGTTACATCCGTTGATGGAGTATTCGCTTAACAAATGTCTACCTTCGTAAAACATCTTGGAGCTGCAATTGCTGACCGCTGGAATAGGCCCTTAAGTGCAGTGATGGGTTGGTTAAGATCAAGAATCATCATTTCAATTATCCGTGCAACTAGCATGTGCATTCGCGGCACCCGTCATAAATTCAAACCAATTGCCAAGTTATTCGGCTTTGACGATGGAGCGGCCTTACCTAGACATTGATGTGGATGTGGCCGACAACCCAAGAAGATGTCGATTGCAATATTTCGCGATGGATAAATGAGCTTGTATGTTTGTATATTATTTTGTATTGTAATTTCTTAGTATTTATAAATAAATTGCATTTTACTTTCAATGCTGAAAAAAAATTTTGTAATGAAACTCATGAATTTTATTTTATTCTAATATTATTAATGCGAAAGTTTGGATGGATGGATGTATGTTTGTTACTCAATCACGGCGGAACGGATTTGGATGAAATTAAGTACAGAGACAGATTAAAGTCTGGAACAGCACATAGTCTTTAGTACTTTTCATCCCGGTATAATATTCCCTTGGGAAAACACATTTCTCGTGGGTGAAGCCGCTGGCAGAAGCTTGTTTAAAATAAACAAAATTAAAGTTATTTAAATAGTACGAATTTTTGAGTTTTATTTACTGCGATGACTATACTAATAACTAACCTATAGAGTGGTTTTAAGAAGAAAACTAATGTTGACTAGAGCCCCCTTATTTCCCACTGCTCAACTGTGAGTGCCCAACTGCGAATAGTTGAGTAGTGGGGAGTCCCCAATACTCAACCAAACTGTTAAGTTAGGAAGTTGAGCATTATCCCTTTTCCCTACTGCTCAATTCGGAGTGCTCAACTAAAACAAAATTAAAAAGAAATCTTTTTTAACTTCATACGTCAAATAGATGATAGCAGACTGTCAAAATTAAAACAACATCTAATTGGGGTCAAGGGGAGGAGAATGATGGTGATGATAAAGGAATAGTAGATTGTTAATCTAGGGAGCAAGCAACTATTTTAAAGGCGGGAGTGTTCTTTATCCAAGGGACTCTTTTAACAACACAACACATAAGGGGCTGAGGACAAACAGTTGACAATCGACATCTGAGGTTCTAAGCCACGCCCACTGTCATCGATAGTTTAGGGGAAACTTAAATTGGAGCGAAAAGTATTTGAAAATTAAATACACAAGGCCGACCACAGAGGCCCATATATTAAAAACGGACTCTTCCGATGGTTTTTTTTACAAAAATATAACCGCGCAAGTTCTTATTTCAAACTGGCTAGCATCTGACATCAGATCGTTCACTGTTATTTTGCCTATGAATGCAACCTTATTGCTACGAAAATAAAGATCACTAAAATAGGTAATCTGGCTAGTGTCATACGAGTCTTTGCCGTGCAAATTGAATAAATATTATAATTATGTCTGCTTCTATGCGACTGCCACATATAAGAACACAGTACGTTACATTTTTTTATATTGGTTTAATAGCTAGATAATTTTATTTATATTATTTTAATGATTTTTACTATACTGAAATGGACTGTGCAATATTAAACTGGAAACTTTAAATTTGAATTGAGATTTGGTGCTTTCAGTAATCAATTTTATCATTATTTACAATAGGAAAGTTACATTAAATTGTTAAGACACCTTAAATTAGCAAATATCCAAAATTTACTAGGTTTGGAATTGTCTTTTTTAGGCATGTTTAAAATATGCAATAGAATGTATGACGCTATTAATATCATTTGTACAATTAGTAGGTTCATATTCCTTGTTTAGTATTCTCTTGAAATCTTAATATATCATTTAGTTACTAATACAAGATGACTTTCCGCTCTCCTGGAATATAATAATTACAAAGCACGTACTGGGTTTTGATATACATCAGCCCTCTGTGGTGAGGTCACGTGGTGCCGCTTTTCTGTATATTAGAGTTAAAAAACAAATAGACAGGGCGCAAAAAACACGGTCATGTAAACTTTATCTATCTATATAAATACAAAAAACCGGCCAAGTGCGAGTTGCACTCGCGCACAAAGGTTCCGCACCATTATCGCAAAAAAACGGAAAAGAACACGTATGTTGTATGGGAGCCCCACTTAAATATTGATTTTGTTCTGTTTTTAGTATTTGTTGTTATAGCGGCAACAGAAATACACCATCTGTAAAAAAATAATTGCCTTGCTATCACGGTTCATGAGATACAGCCTCGTGACAGACGGACAGACAGACAGGGAGATAGACGGAACCCTAAAAATGCTGTATGTGATTGTAAGCGTCTCACTAGAGAACGGCTGAAACTATTTGTTGCTATTGTTTGTTATATATCAATCAATCATTTATTTGCTATAAGTATTGGTACAGTGTAGGTGTTTAAAGATAATATAGAAAGAAAGAAAATGTTTATATGCGCCAGGCACAACGAATGCCATAAAAAAACCGGCTAAGTGCGGGTCGGACTCGCGCACGAAGGGTTCCGTACTTGTTAAATTGTGGTTTACGATTTATGACGTATTTAAAAAAAACTGCTTACTTGATCTCGTTCAAACCAATTTTCGGTGGAAGTTTACATGGTAATGTACCTACATCATATATTTTTTTTAGTTTTATCATTATCTTATTTTAGAAGTTTCAGGGGGGGTACACATTTTACCACTTTGGAAGTGTCTCTCACGCAAACTATTCAGTTTAGAAAAAAAATTATTAGAAACCTTAATATCTTTTTTGAAGACCTATCCATAGATACCCCACATGTACAGGAAGGATGAAAAAAAAAATGAGTTTCAGTTTTTTTTTTTTTTTTGTTTGAAAATCTTAATGCGGTTCACAGAATTATTATTATTACACCTACTTACCAAGTTTCAACAGCATAGTTCTTATAGTTTCGGAAAAAAGTGGCTGTGACATACGGATGGACAGACAGACAGACATACATGAAGAATCCATAAGGGTTCCGTTTTTTGCCTTTTGGCTAGGGAACCTTAAAAAGGAAAACATAAATACTAAAAACAGTGTATGCCTCACAACCACGTATATGTTACTGTATAATCCGAACTGTTGTTTCAGTTTAAAAAAAAAACTATAATCAAACTTATTATTTATCGGTAAAACAGATTTACCAAGTCTTACCGGTAAAACTCTGAAATCATCATCATCATCTGCATCAACCTGCCCTTGTCCCATGTTACTTGGGGTCGGTGCAACACGTTTTCCTCTTCCATATCGTTCTGTCCCGCACCACGCTATAATTGACTCCCTTTTCTTTAATATCACTCCTCACACAGTCCATCTATCTTTTCTTTGGCCGTCCCCTCCCTCTTCATCCATCCCCAATTAAATTCATAAGAGTACACCTAAGTCATTCCAGACATTCTTTTCCCGCACCGTCTAGAACCAGCCCTCACGGTACGCGTCCAAATCATCTCGGCACCTATTTCTGGACCGGCCTCAACGGTGCGTTCCATCTTCAAGATTGTGGAGGCTTGCCCAGCGCTCAATTTGCATGCTACTAACGTGAGCCGTAATGGCATTGGCCCATTTGAGCCGAACAGCCTTTTTACCCACGTCTATTATGCCCGTTTGGGAACACAGCGTGTTCCGTATTCGGTCTGTTCTTTTTACATCCAGAATACTGCGTAAATCTCTGGCAATCCCCAAGTGTAAGTCTTTGAGTTTACTCTCCAGGGTGATCGGCGGATTTTTTGTTAATAAATAAATTGATCGATTTGGAAAAATGATAAGATCAATTAATAATTAGCTTAACAATATTAATAGACTAACTAACTATTATTGTAGCCCGTTATTGCAATTGGGATAGTTAATTGCGAGAAATACAGGACTGATCAATGTGATGATTCTTGGTGTGCTTTATGTCCACATGTGGACGATTTTTGGTTGAAACGACGAAAAATGTCAAATTCGTGAGAAATAGATTATCATTTCTCACGAATTTGAAATTTTTTGGTCAGTTCTAGGTGCCGTATGTTAAAAAGAAACAAAGATTGAAACAAATGGATACGAAGAATTGTATTAGTTCTGTCATTTCGAGACACTGCCAGCGTGGTTGGTACGACCATTCCATGTTCTGTGTTTTTTTCTTCTATTGTTTTCACATGAACGAAGAAGGTTAAAATAGTATTCGACCTTACCTATATTTTAAATATTGTTTAATTCAAATTGAGATATCATTTGTTGTATTTTCAAAGAGGTTCAAATACTTTTTAGTTATGGACTTAGTAAGTAAACTAAACGACGTGAGTCGTTTATAATACAACAAAAATATAGATGCCGGTGACAGCGGTAGTGCCAAAAAATATAAATAATACAGACTTTGACAATATTACTTGTGATTTCGTTAGTTCCAATTAAAGCCACCAGGCTACATGATCTGGCTGCATTATAACTGATATTTTTTTGACAGATTGAATTAACGAGAAATAAATTGAATATTATTTTTGCTTTTTGCGGAAAAAAGCGACATACGTCCACCTAGCAACGCCGCAAAGCGGTCACTGTCGAATTGCACTGGATGGAAAGAAAAGCACGATGGAATTTGTATAGACTTTTTTACAAAACATAATAATATGAATTACTTAAAAATAATGAATGAAACTTCAATATATAAGACAATGAAGTTTTGCGTCCTTTTATGATACGTTATTGGTGTTAATTGTACAAATGTACGCTGGTCAGTATTACTGGAAAAATCTTTTGAAGATCACGGTAAGAGGTTACTTTGCCATTCAATTGTATCGAGGTTTTTGTGCGTAAACGTGTTTCGGCCACAACAAAGTTTTCGGAAATATGATCAAGATTAACATATCTTTTTTCTGCTGCCACATCTTCAATAGATTTGGCTAAAAAATGTTTAAAAGAAAGCCCATTTTGAGTATTCAGCCCCGTGTTGCTCCCGAGGTGGTTTTATCCGTCGCATTGTACTTTTAGAAGGCTTAGGCAGGGGTCAGGTGTATTGTAAAGTACACCCACATGATGCCAGTTAGATATGTAAAAGTACGCTCTCCTGTGCGGTGGCTAATATAGAACCCAACACCCCTCTGTGAAATGGTGGAAAAATACTTACTTATTATAGCGTAAACTGTAAATTGTCTACTCCCCAAATATGGTTCAAACTTTTCAACTGCATAAATTACAGCTAATGCTTCACGTTCTGTTGCACTATCATAACGCTCAGTTTTACTGAGGATCTACTAAGCAATAGGATGGTCATTCCTGTCAATATTCTGGGCTAAAGTATGCCAAAACTAGATGTATCGCAGTGAACCGAAAACGGTTTTTTCAAAATCAAGGCAGGCTAAAACCGGCGCAGAAACGAATCTATTGTTTAAAGCATTGAATGCGTCGTCTGCTTCCGGGTTCCATTAAAATTTACACTTGTAGCGTATCATATAAATAGATACACTACAAGTGTTGCAAGGTTCAGAATTAAGTTGTTGTTAATTTTTTCTTAGTTAATAAGAACGATTAATTTTAGAAAATGTAAATAGGCAATGTACCTATCTACTTGCATTTTAATTTGGTTTTATAAAAATGATTAGTAATATCTATGGCATCACCAATGCTGTCTCTATCACTTGGGAAATCTAATATTACGCCAACCGTGTCTGGTGATAGACTTTGATAAGACGTACTACTACGCTCTCCGTACAGAAGGAGCTTAGTTGTTCCCCGGACGTAATATCTCGACCATCGGTCTAGAGAAGCGACCTTATAAAATGTCGTCCGTATAGAGACGGCGACTAGACCGAAGTTATGAAAAATTGCCAAGAAAAAATAGCTAGCTCTTATACTATATTTTAAACATTGAACTCATTATATCTTCTTGATTAAGACCCGACTAAATCTGTGACTTCACGACTACCTTTGGGAGTTGAAAGATCTTCGCTATTGCCCTAGTTTTAAGGGTTCCGTACTCAACAAGGATATAGTTTCGCCATGTCCGTCCGCAGCTTAGCTCAGAGACTTAGTACTAGAAAGCTATAATTTAGCACGGATATACATATTAATCATGCCGACAAAGTGGTAAAATAAAACAATGTAAAAAAAGATCCCATAGTGTGGGGTACCTATCGTTGGATAGGCAATTCAAAAACATTTTGGGTTTGTGAAAACCATTTTTTCCACTACCTTGTCTATTATGTAACACATTGCCTAAGAAATTTGTTTCGAAATATAAACATTAAACATTATATTAACATTAGTCACAAGATTATAAAATCAAAATTAATAAAAACAACATTACATTTTAACAGTTACGAAATGACTTTTTCAACACACTTGCTCATAAAGTGGCTCTAATTTCACCGCAATTAGGCACATAATGACACCTGTTATCAAACTGTGACTTTTTCATTACTATTATTCACAAGTGAGATAAAGAGTTTTTTTTAATTTATTGGTTGAGTTGCTTTGTTCTTAAAAAAGTTTCGATACAAAAAAGATCGTGCTCAATAAATAGTACAAATGTAACACATTTCATGCAACTTCGTATTTAAATAGATAATTTCAACTTGTACGTGTTTATTAAATAAAACTTTCACTTAAATATAACTTTTGTTTTTGTCTGTAATAAAAAAACTTGATATTCCTCATTTTGTACGTGGCTAAAACGCTATTCGCGAAAAGCCAAAAAGAAATAACTCATTATTTTTAGTCTATGGCCGATCGCCATGGTAGTAACTATTTAGTAATCTGTGACCATGGTTAGGTGCGCGCGCATTGGAAAACTGATTAATTTTGCCCGCCATTCCGAAAAAAATTCACAACTCGTTTTCATTGTTGGAAATGATTTTTTAGTATTATTTTCTTCACAAGTGTGTTGAAAAACGTCGTATGATACACGTGTGTATTGATGATTACCGTCCTCGGCTCTCTTAAGACCCTCACCTAACGGCTCGGGTCTCAATGGCGCCTCAGCGGTAAGCACCAACATTACACACTTTTACCATAATGTACTATTGTATGGAGTTTTGATATCAATAAGTAACTACGTAATTATTTTTCTTTTTGGCGGCCAAGTACGAGTGAAACAATTTGAAATTTAAAAAAAAGTACGTAACTGAATAGGCTACTTCTATACTACTTACTATAGTCTGAACGAAAAACTAAAATGTTTCTAATAAATTGTTGTTGGGACTTATTTGCATTTAATTATGTAAGCTAGAGGAAAAAATCGTTCGTGTCTCGTGTTAGCATACACAATAATCGACTACATAATTACTATGCTTACATTATCTAAGGGTTGTAACTTAATTATTTTTCAAAAATCTTTACACTTGTTTAGCTGTGGCAACTGGCAACCCATAGATGATTTTGACAGATGAAAAAAACTAAGAAGGCGCGAAAAAGTTTACTAATTCTCAGACTCTTGTAAAAACGAAAAACAGTTAAACAAGTACTCAGTGACGACAACAGTGGCCTCGAGTAAAAAAAAGATGTAAAAGTACCTAATAAAACAATAGTTGGCAAAGCAGAGTGTATACTTTCTTTCACTCGCATATAAAGGCTTTATTTTAACACTCGCTTGTAGCATTCGACACGAAATGTACTATTTCGATTCATGGACCGTTTGCGTAAAATAAAGCTTTAAATTACAAATTTTGTTTCAGTCAAGTGTCGCCCATTGTAGTTAGCTAAATGGTAGCTTTTGGATACCTATGTAAAAAAGTATAGTATATATAAAGAAATTAAAAGGAAAACCATCACAGCTAAATAGGATTTACGAGTTTACGAGTAATAGTCGACCAACTTATAAAATGTAGGTACTTGGAATGTATGTATATTGATGATGTATGGGGACAACAGTTTTCGAACGGCAAAGTTAATTTTGTTCCTTCGTTAGAGCAATGTTCAGTGCTTTCATTGTTTATGAACGTGAATGTGTCTGTTTATACGGAATCCTCTGTGCGCGAGTCAGACTCGCACTTGGACTGTTTATATTGAGATATAAATGTCGCCAATCTGGGGAGCAAATAATTTATTTGGCAATAAGTTTCTACTAGTTAGCGAATATTTTTTTTGTGTTGTCGAAATTAAAATCTCTGATGGTGGCCATGCCAGTGTCGGTCACACCGACATTAAAAATATGAGACCGCATGGAAAGTGTAAACTGGCTACAAATCCTGACTGGGCTGCTTATAAGGAAATCCTGACAGGAATGCATTTGGTCAGTCTTGGAAGGGTCTCAAATCGGTCAAGGATCTCAAGCTTAGCAGTCGCAGTTGCAATGGGGATGTAAACTGCCATTTTTCACGATAGGTGGCGCATCGTCGCTATGGCTATTGAAAGCTGTCAAATCCATAATTTTTTTTTAGTTTCAATTTTCTTGAAATATGTCTCTGTGTGCTGTACCAGGATTTACCAACACCAGTGTTCATTTGTTACCCAAAGATACAATGATGATAAATGATAATGATAAATGATTTTATTTCTGTAAGTTGGTTTGTACAAACACTTTTACATGTCGAACATATTTTTTAAAACTTGATGAGGTCGGCGTTTCGTATCTGACTACTCTGAGAAGAAAGGCCGAAACAAACTCAGAGGTCACAGTCTCTTTTAAAGTCCAGACAAAATATTGGTTAGATCATGTGAAGACCATGTAGACTGATGTCTGAAATGGTCTTTTGAGGAAAGAACCAGCCAGATTGAGTGGACCTGTCCAGTCAGTGCACGCCTTTGTCAATAACCGAGCAGCTCAACTCAGAATTTAAGGTGCTCAACGATTCGACGAACAATACCAAAGAAAGGACATTCGGGTAGGCCGCATAAACTACTCGAACTGCCAAACCATGATTAAAAACTAAGATAAATTTAAATAAAAACAAAAAAGAATGATCCACATAGTCTTCGCATTCACAATCATCATCATCATCTGCAGCCTATTAATGTTCCCACTGCGGGGACACAGGCCTCCTCTGGAGAGGGGATGGCAAATAATATAATATTTTAAAAAGTAAATATTCTTGTCATTGCAAGAAAATAAAAAATATAAAAATTTACGAAATTCACGGTGCAAAATATAATAAAAAAAACAAAATTAATTGGAGCAGCTCAATCCCAAGCCTTTTTCTCTTCAAAGTAATCTTTAGTTGTATAAAACGCTTTCTGGCACAACTTACGTTTAATGAAAGATTTGAATTTAATAAGACTTAGATCTTGTACTTGGCTTGGAAGCTTATTATAAAGGCGTACACATTGACATCTAAACGAGCCACCTATTTTCTTGAGCCTTGTTGTAGGTACTACAAATTTGTGTAAGTTTCATCATCATCATTTCAGCCGAAAGACGTCCACTGCTGGACATAGGCCTCCCCCAGGCGTCGCCACATTGACCGATCCCGTGCGTCTCGCATCCAGCGCCTTCCCGCAACCTTAACCAGGTCATCAGTCCACCTAGTGGGAGGCCTTCCAGCGTATCGTCTTCCGGTTCGCGGTCGCCATTCCAGAACTTTTCGGCCCCATCGGCCATCCGTTCTGCGAGCAATGTGCCCTGCCCACTGCCACTTAAGTTTGGCAATTCTTCGGGCTATGTCGGTAACTTTGGTTCTCCTGCGGATATCATCATTTCTGACGTGATCAAGACAGGAAATTCCGAGCATAGCCCTCTCCATTGCCCTTTGGGTGACTTTGAGCTTTCTGATAAGGCCCATAGTGTGTAAGTTTATTCCTAGTATTTATGTTATGGATATCACTGTATTTTTTAAACAATTTTATATTTTTATGGGCATATAAATGATTTTCATAAATATACTGAGAAGGCACAGTCATTAGATATCTCCTTAAATTTCTCTCTGAGAGTCTCGGGCTTAATTTATAAATTGATCGAACAGCTCTTTTCTGCAAAACAAAGATAGTCTGGATGTCGGCGGCATTTCCCCACAACAGAATACCGTACGACATTACACTATGAAAATAGCTAAAGTATACTAAACGGGCTGTCTCTATGTCAGTTATATTACGATTTTTTCTAACAGCATATGCTGCGGAGCTTAGCTTCTTTGACAATTTATCTATATGTGGGCCCCACTGAGGCTTAGCATCCAAAGTTAAGCCTAAGAATACTGTGCTATTTTCAGGATTCAATTCTTCGCCCTTTATCAACACATCGGTTTTCACCTGCCTAACGTGAGGTATGGTAAACTTAATGCATTTGGTTTTTTTTTTCATTAAGAAGTAAATTGTTAACATTGAACCAGTGAACTACTTTTGAGATTTAACAGCTGCTGACGTTTAAGTTTAAACAAAAGTGAAGTATCATCCGCAAACAACACTTTATCATGGTTATCCTTTATGAGGTAAGGCAAATCATTAATATAAATAAGAAACAAGAAAGGACCAAGAATCGAGCCCTGTGGGACTCCCATTGTTACCACAGATCCAGGAGATCTTTTTCCATTAACGTCAACGGTCTGAATCCTATTACTCAAATATGAAGTAAGAAGATCCAGAGCGCTGTTCCGGAGCCCGTAGCAATGCTAAAGAAACTGGAAAAAAGGCTATATATATTAATAGATTATGTTATGTACCTGTCAAAGTAATTATGTTGCTGGTAATCTTTGGCGATATAGTGAAGCTTGTAACGTTATTATTATAAAGTTATACAGCAGGAATGTCATTTGCTTGGTCTTCAGAAGCTTGAGGGCTTTGATTGCAGAAAAAAAAAACTTTTGACCTGAAACGTAAAGAATACAAACACATTAAAGTAATGTTCTGTCATTTTTTGTAATTTTCCTACCATGAGTCAAGTAAGAAATAACTCGTTACAACAAAAAAATAGCCAAATCTAGAACATATCACCGATGAAAAATATTATATAAAAGTCTGCTTCTCATTAAGATCTATTTTCTTTCCATTTTGCTCCTCATTTCTTTATTCGTTTTTCAGTTCCTTAAGCTTTCAGGAACAGTACATACTATAATAAAATTATGGGTGGTAGACTGGTTTAAACACAAACAATATCAAAAAGTGATGTAATCAAAGCAAAAATGATTTGACAGCAGCCATTGCACCGCCAGGGACATCTGCGCTCAGCTTTGCGATCACATCCCCATTCTTATATCAACGAGCCAGCCAACACAAACATATTAACCTCAAATCATTGCCAAGGCAAATCATTGCCAAGGTGTATAAAGTTGGCAAGATTATAAATCTTATTGCGTAAGTCATTGAGCTGCACTTCCGTTGCGTCCACTTAACAATAATACTCCGTTACGTCATTCATTCTATTGGCGGTCTGTCAAGTTCCGTTTTCTGTTTATAATATTCATCGATGTATCTTTTCTAGTTTTTGTATTTTGCAATTATAATATTTAAGGGACGAAAGAAAAAGGTGGAGCTTTGAAAATGAGTTTTAAAATACAAAGGAGGAAAAAGGCAGGATTTCAGGGAAAAGCTCAACATCAAGCTAAAATTCATAAAACAAAAACATACAAAGTAAAAATTGCAGCAAGATTTATTAAAACACTACGTGCGATATTGAACAACACAACTACATGCGTGCATGCAAACTAAAAACTACGTTCTACTCAGATGCATGGACTGCTATTTGGTACAAATAAATAACTACAACTAATATAACAAATAAGGATCAAGGCACCTAGTCGATATGGCAAGACAAAGATATGTGTTGCCAAAGTTAAAAAAAAATACTCTTTATATTTTTGTAACTATGATAAGTCAATTTTCGCGTAAATTTAAAGTCCGTATTAATCACACTAGCAGCAAAATAATAAAACTTGTGATGATGACATTGATCAAGTATAATCGATTTGAGTATTATAAAGTGATGCGAATGCCTGCTAAATATTCATTCAATAAACCACAGCAACTAATTTAAGTTTGCCATTCTCACATAAATTTTTGGATGATTTTCGTACCAGAAACTGGGTCAGGATATAACTAAGTCAAGACAGAAAACGATAAATTACGGTAAGCACATACAATATCTATCTCTTAAATTGAGTTAAAGCAGTCCATGCATTTGAAATTATACTACAATCTACAATTATTTTCAACAAAACATTCAATTATAAGATTAGTAAGTTATTGACATAAATATAAATAAAATAAAAATAGCTTCATTACAATTTGTTCTGGCAATCAATGGCACTAGGTTTCTACTTGGATTAGTCTGTATATATAATGTTAGTAGCTTCTAGAGTATATTATAAATTCTGACCCCTTGTTTCCGAAAATCTGTTTCTGAAACAGGGGTTGGCCTTGGCTGTTAGTTGCTTGAAATGTAAATCTTTGTTAGGGTCAGCTTACACCAAGATGCGACGAGGCGTGCAGTTTTAAAGATACAATATGAAACTTTATTGACTACACAAAAAGGTTCACATTTCAGAGAGATTATTCGTTTTACGGTGGCGGCGCGAAACAACTGGCTTCTTCAAACTGGCATACTCATGCCTAGTATAAGCTGACCCTTAGTTTCATGTGACACTATCGTTGGCTAAATGACGACGACGTGACTGGCTGTGTGATCTTCAAAGTTATACACTATGAACTACTACATAGCGATTTTATAAATAATAACTGAAGTGTCAACAGGAAACGTAAACAATTAACATTCTTCGCTTTTGTTAGTTTTCTCGCTAAAGGAAAGTATTATTGAGAATAAGTATGACGCTCTTCGACATGGCGACACATCGTGCTTTGTATATTACTATAATTATTAAGTCGGCCTTGAGCCTCGTTAGCGCAGTTATTATATGTAAGTAGGGGCCAATTTACGCTGGTGGCGCCACTTATTCGGGCCAAGCAAATATAGAAAGTATCTAGTGCACAATTAAGTTTATTTTGTTTTGGAATATCCCGGCTGCTAATCTGCCTGACTAATCGCGCCACCAGTTTAAATAGATCTCAATAATAGTAGGTAGAGTTAATAAACTATTATCCTAAAAGATAAGTGTTTTCTTTGGCCCATTTTTTTGTCCATTTTGTGACGGAACAATAAAGAACTAATTCAATACTACGCCTGATTGGCGCCGGGAGTTTTATATTTTTGGCAAGAATAACTTTTTAAATTGTGACTAGTCAATAAACAATATTTGGACAACACATCTAAAAGTAATAAATTCTTTATAGTTACCCATTACCCTATTAAGTATAAAGTTTCAGCGTATGGTTTCGCGGCTTTTAAAATGCCATGGCACTCAAAGATGTATCTATTATTACAATTAACACCTGATAAATTTTTCTATAAACTAAAAGAAGGAAGTTGGCTCCAAGTGGGCTTTCTTAAGAATCGAGACTTAAATCGATCCTCCTTAAATTTCCTACGCATTCTTCTAAAAGAATGTGTTTGCTGCCGTCTTTTGGTATTAAGTTATGTCTACAAGACTTTTTGGGTGAACGTCAGAGTACCTACATAATAGCCACCCTACTTTTCAAATCAAGTGTCAAACGATTTGATTGGCTGCTGATGAATTACAATAGCTTATCATAAGATTTAAACAGGTTTTCTGAATCAGGGACAAATAAGGTAGGTTTAGTTCTCGCCAAACTTCTGGGCCGCCCTGAAATTGGCTTTCCGCATTCGCGAGGCACGAAACCACAGTAAAAAATTGTATATTATTGCTGCGACAAAACGGTGCTTTTTTGTATGGGATTTACCTACTACTGCGCAGCCATTAAACTTCAGGGCGGCCAAGAAGTTTTGCGCGAACTAAATCTGTTTAAGCTTCATAGATTGCTGTTACTTTACATTTAAATTCAAGCATATAGACCATAGCCTGGCCAAATTGGGAGAAGATAGAAGAGAGAGGCAGCTCTTAGCCCACCCGTGGGATATAACGGGATAATTAGATAGATTGATACAGAGGGCAGAAAACGCGTTAAAACATCCTTCCTACAACTTAAGCAATAGCTTTCTGGGCATTCTGTTTCTGGAAACGGTATGCGCGAATGAACTGCACTCCATTCGCGACTCCTAAACTAAAGTTACAAATAGCCAGAGAGTAGCAGACTGGTGTTATGACCATGCAGTATCTCGTCCAAATGAGGCCAGTGGCGGCCAGCGAGGCCGATTGTGTGGTCGACACCGTCTCCAGTGGTCGAGTATAAGCGTCCAGCGATGTCAGGACTAGGGCCTGTGAATATTGCAAGGAAGTTATTATAATAGTCGTGTACTTCAAGAATACTGCTAGAGTTTGCGTTGATGCACAGTTGTGTTTTGGACCGTCCATGATAGTTTGGGGAAAAAGGGCGGGCGATCAGGTCGGAACAGAGGGAGAAAACGTGTTACATACATCCCTAGTAATATGGGACAAGGACAGGGAAGCTGATGGCAATGACGGATTGGCCTGAAAAGGCAGCACATAGGAAAGTGTGGAGGAATATGGGGTGACCTAAGTATGCCCAGTAGTTGGGCAGTTAGGAGAAAATAAATCGAATTTATTTAGATGCTCCAAAAGATCGATGCAAGGGCTTTCGTGGACAACGTGAACTTGTTACACTGCTTTGGACCTGTTAATCGCCACTTGACTTTTATAACTATTACAAACCTTGTCCAACCGGAATAGTAGCAATTGTACATCAACGCATACTGCAGCCGTATTGCGTAAGTGCGCAAAGAGTTTAAACTCTTTCCAGCCGACCAAATCGGCCAATCACACAAAACGGAAATCCACATCGCGTCATTCATCTCGCATGTGATTGGTTATTTGGATAGAGTTTAAACTCTTTGCGCACTTACGCAATACGGCTGCTGATTAGCAGTATTCTATTTAATCTCTTCAAAACACACAGCTAACTAAATAAGGTCGGTACCTATTAGGTAGATACTCTAACCCTAGTTCCTAGAACGATAAATATTGTATTTTTCCTATCGCAAAATTAGCGATACGAATTGTTAAGCGTACGCAGCGCGGTTACAGTAGCCCTATATCGCAACAGTAGGTAACTGTTGCGATGTGCTGTTTCATCCAACACAGTTTTGAAATTGAGACAAATTGTCAAGTGTCTAACACTTGACAATTTGTCTCAATTATTTTACAATATTTTTCGTACCGAAACAAGGGCTTAAAATGCGCAGTTATATTGTAATCAGCTATTCTACATTTTTGAACTATTTACTATAGCTATGCTAGTATTATATTATCTGTGCTATAGCAGACAACACAAATGTAGGTACCGATATCTTTTTAGTCCTCCTTGAGCGGTTTTAGCCACGGCCCGCCAATTTACTGCAGAATGGTTTCTGATTTTTACAACCATGCAATACCAGTGCCACGTGCTATACCTAAGTACTTAAGTGTTAAGCGTGCAACACATGCAAACCCAGATCAAATCGCATGCACCTTTATAAAAATATTCGTCGTTTGGTTTCCTTGTCGTAGAATCACTTCAGTTCTTTTCCATCGAATCAGTCTTCATTTGCAGCCCGAGATGTTCTGTTCGCTTTTATGTACACACAGTCTCTATCTCTTGTAGGTTTATGTTCGTTGTATGTACCTACTTAAAATCGAGTTAGGTAGGTAGGTACCTTCATTGTACCAAATATCAGGGTTTTTTTTTACCTGTTTAGATTCTCGCGTTTGATACCTGATGGTAAGCGATGATGTGCTTGTCTAGAAGTAGCCTAGAGTGTATACACTCATGATCCCCAGGGTACCTATAGCTATATCTATTTTTATAGGATAGGTATCTATCACCTATGATGAACGAAAACATTGTGGAAGAAACCGGTCTTCAAAGAACCAACTCTTATTAAACATTTCTAACGTAAGTAAGTAATTTTTTTTGTGAATTAATGCTCATGGATAACCTTGGTTTGGGGAGAACTGACCCCACAGTTCCTACCGCTATCTAGCATGAGTCAAGCGCCCGGGTTACATTGCACTACTTAGGCCTACGTATACAAAAAATCTGAACACAGAGTCAGTTCTTAACACGAGGTAAAATTGACAATTTTGTATGACAAACTGTCAATTTCACCTCGTGTTAGAAACTAACTCTGAGTTAAGATTTTCGTGCAATTGGGCCTTAGATACCTAAGTACCTACGTACAGTAGGTACCTACAACCTCGTATTTCCTTACTGTCCCCTGCAAACTTCGTGTTTCGTCAGTCGTCGGATTTCTATCAGTTGCCTTCACTGGCCCTCAGCGGCTTCAGCCCCTTTGCACTTTGTGCAGACCGTACACTCTCAATCAAATTGGATGTTTAATAGAAAGCCGACGACTGACGAAGTTTGCCGAGGGTGTTAAAAAAATAGTTGTACTGTACTTAAGAAAATTACAAAAAAACAGGAAAAAAATATTAAAAAAGTTTATTAACAATAACAATGTCATATTAAATGGGTACATTTTGAACAGGTCTATTAAAAAAATCACTCAATTAAATCACAGACTAGGAAACTCAAGCACTATCCAATTTAGATAAACTGAGATAACATGGCAGCTAATAATATAATATGGATAATCGACGCAATGATTTCTGTCACGGTGATGAATCTGGTGATTACACGAATAAACTCTTTATAGTGACATGGAAAGTCAATAACAACCTACAGAAGAATATCAAGGAAGTAATTAGACAAACAAAACAAAGCGCAAACGTTCCATCCAATCCCGAAGTCACATGATCTAGGTAAGGATCATAGGTAAGATCATAGGTATTTTCCTAAGCTTTTTGAAAAACTGATTAGGACCCGTAGGTAATATGACTTGCCAATGCGATCATTGGGAGATAGATACAGAGTTATAAATACTCACAGTGGATCTTTTTGTCTCTGAAGTTGCTTCAGTCAAATAATGCTCAAGAAACAGTTCAATTGCATAGAGTAAGCGAGATAGGATGATGCGACAAACGTAAGCGAGTGAAAGAGACAGTTATACAACGATAACTTCACTTTTAATATTGACACAAAAATAGCTACTGCGCAGGCTCTTGCAGCCAATTCAGAGACACAGAGATCCGTTGTGAGTATTATATCCCTTTTTTCACAACTGTCATAGTGGGGCTCCTGATTCAGGAACGTTTTAGCGTAAGGCAGCACACACCGAGATCTGTCGCGACGCGATGTCTGAAGGGTCCAGCGCGGTGCAGGGATACGCATCGAACGCCATATTGAAATTTTTATGTCGCCGCCAGATCTTAGAATTGATCACTTCATTATATGGCCGACCATTTCATTCATATTTATACCTTAGGCATCGGCCCAATAGAAAGCGATGATTGCGCGGATATGCGAAAATCTCGTTCATTTGTTCGGCAAAATGTGCGTGCAGAGTCGCGACTCGGTGTGATCTGCCCCTTATAGCCAGTTAGGTGTGGCATAAGCTAATAATATTGTCTGTTTTTCAGTACTTAAACTTATCTTAATAAAGCAGAATGCTGTGTTTGACTTCTTTTTCCGCATAGTTATCTATATTTTTATCGTTGCATTTAATAGATTACCTACGCGACATAATTTCTATTTTCTACACCGCACTTCAGTACCTATAATAAGCATGACAGTAGATTTGGTGATCAATTCACAGGCTTGATCAATGGGAGACGTAGCGTAAGTAGGTATGCCCGTTTTATACTCGCCATGGTTTTGGACATTTGCTTCTACCTACCTACTAGTAGGTAACAGTAACTCCACTACCAATGATTTCCTTACATTTGAACGATACTTAGTCGATAGAAATAGATCCTTGATGCCTAATAAGTAGGTAAGGATCAAGAAGGATCAACTTAAAAAAGCAGTTCGTCGTTATCAACGACGAACTGCGAACAACTTTTGGTACAAAAAACGAAACACGAGAATTGAAATGGGATCGATTCTACCACAGAACAGATACATTTTATCTGTTCTGTGGACTGTACAGGCCCATTGTCCGAGTTATAAGGAAGCAAGAACAATAAATACATTACTCTCCTTCGGCAGTCGGGTAATAAACATGGATTAACTACAACATTCTTGGTTAAAACAGATTTCTTAAGGCTTCTTTTTCTTTTCATCCTCGAGCTGTTTCTGGTACAAGAAAATTTTACTTAGCTGGTAGATGCCTGTTGCAGCGACGAACATATTGACAGCGAAGAGACTGTAGTTCTTCGGTTTAATAATGAGAGACCACCGCGCCCATATGGAACCGGTTAGAGCTAATGATCCGGACTGTTTTGCAGACAATTTTTGGGCAGGTCGATTTATGTCACCCAATCCAGCGATCACCAAACTCTGAAATTGGTTAAAATGTGATGTATCAAGGCCGTATGCCCGTATTCCAGAAGTCTACTCAAACTTTAGGTAACGGCGTAGGCATGTTAGGCTCAAAGATCTAAAACGGTCATTGAGCGAAAAAAAATGCTCAGAACGCTTTGTGGCTTCTTTCAAACGGCCATAGAATTTCATACTGTTGCATCTTGAAAACCGGCCACAACGCGAATTCGTGTTACGACCACAACTCGTTCTGGCAGAGCAGAAAAGCCAGAAGTGTTCTGCGCGCCAACAGTTGCGACCACAGCCCGAATTCGCGACGGACAGGGTATATTGATGTGAAGTAACACTTGCCAAGGTCAGTTTTTGGATGGGTCAATGATTGACCCATCCAAACCACCCCAGCCGCTCAACGGCTAGGGTGGTGAAGTCCCCAGGTTAAGCAACGCTTACTGAGGTCGGTTGTGAGCGTGAGCGTTTCCGATCTTTCAGCTTAACAGGCAAACACATCACAGTAGCGGGGCGCTTCCACCGAGCTGGAGCGGCGTTGTGTCGCGGCACGGTGACGTCATGCCGTGCACTGTGCGCCGAGCCGCAACCATCGGTTCAAACGTGTTAAACTTGCAATTTTTGTCTAGGTTCGGACTATATCGATATTTTCAACCATTTGTTTTTGTTCTAACTTAGCGACAGCGAATGATCAACTGCCAAGCGAGTGCGCTGTGAGAGTGGCGACTTGACTACAGATCACATTGTGTCGATAAGTGTCATCATCGTCATCATTTCAGCCAAAAGTCGGTCAGTGCTGGACATAGGCCACCCCCAAGGATCGCCACACTGATCGGTCCTGTGCGTCTCGCATCCACCGAACTCCCACAGCCTTGACCTGGTCTTCGCTCCACCTAGTGGTAGGCTTTTCAACGCAACGTCTTTTGGTTTGCGGTCGCCACTTCACAACTTTTCGGCCCCAACAGCCATCCATTCTGCGAGCAATGTGCCCTTCCCACTGCCAGTTAAGTTTGGCAATTCTTCGGGCTATGTCGGTAACATTGGTTCTCTTGCGGATGTCTTCGTTTTTGATTCGATCACGCAAGGAAACGCCGAGTATAGCTTTCTCCATTGTTCTTTGGGTTACTTTAAGCCTTATGATGAGGCCTATTGTGGGCGACCACGATTCGATTTCCATAAATCATCACTGGCAAGGCAACACAAGCTGGCCATAGATTTTCGTCTTGAGATACTGTGGTAAGTTGGACGAGAAGATACCGCGCAACTGCCCGAACGCTGCCAAGCCGAGTCGGATTTGACCTCTTTCTCGAAGTTGGACCTACCTATATGGACCGTTTGTCCCAGGTAGACATAATCGTCCACAACTTCGAGTGTAGAGTCGGCGACCTTGATAGGAATGGGTGCAACATGGGAATTCAACATCACCGTGGTTTTGTCCATTTTCATTTTAAGACCACTTCTTTTGGAGGCTCTACTGAGGTCATCTAGCATTGTATTAAGGTCTTCCATGGACCAGTATGGTCATAGCTGAGGCCATGGTCGGCAAATTGAAGGTGAGTGATGTACTCGCCATTGACGTTGATGTTCAGCCCTCTCCAGTCCAGATCCGTGAAGACATTAGAATGCAGCGGTGAACAATTTCGGAGATATGACGTCTCCCTGTCTCACACCTCGCTGCAGAAGAAGAGGTTCCGAGGTCTGATCCTGAAGTCGGACGGACATGGTGAAATGTTTGTACAAACACTTTAATACCTCGATTTACCGGTAGTCGATTTGGCACCGTTGAAAAGAATGCAGTACAGCCCAAGTATCGATCAAATCGAAGGCTTTCTCGTAATCCGCAAACGTAAAGCAAAGCGGCGGGTTATACTCTTCGGTTTTCTGTACAACCTGCCGCAGAGTATGCAGACCGTAGACCGCATGGTCTACGGTGCTAAAGCCTTTCCGGAAACCGGTTTAGTCAGCTTGACAAGCTGCCTCCCGCTGGAAATTGTCGAACCTGCGCGTAAGACGATTCGTGATGACCTTTGAGAACAACTTAAAGACACGGCTTAGTGAGATGGGCCTGCAATTCTTCAGCCAGACATTGTCACCCTTCTTGAAGAAGAGTACTACCACACCTCTGCACCATGCCTGTGGCGTTTTCCCTTCGAGTATGATGGAATCAAAGAGCTTCTGAAATGCCTTAAGTACCGGTTTTCCGCCTTGTTGTTCTTAAGTTGTTTCAGTGGCATCCTAATCTCGTAGAGGCTGACGTCGGGGATGTCTTCGGTATAGTGTCGGGTCAATCTAGCTTTTGGGTCGTTTGCTAAATTCGCAACGGGTTTACTGACTGACGTTTACAACTGCCCATAGAACTTCACAGTCTCCCCTCAAGCTCAGATTTAGCGGATACAATCCTGCCATCGTCAGCCAAATCTCTTGCAAACACCTCGGAATCCTTATTCCGCTCAATCGCGTCTTTAATACGCTCGGTATTAAAGTGGCGGAAGTCGGTCTTCAAGGACTTCGAGATATGTCTATTGAGCTGCCGGTAGTTCCATGCATCATCTGAAGACTGCAGAATAATTTCACGCCTCTCCATCATAAGCTTGAGAGTAGGATCGGGTAGCGTTTTTGTTCCTATTTATACTACGGGTCTTGAAAAACTTATACCAGAACGTTTGGACAGGTTCCACGAACCTTACTAGTAATTAAACATGATTACATAATGAGTACAAATTTTTAGGCAAGCTCCCGTTTTATAAACTTCTATGCCAGCTGGAATTTTAGTGTGGTCGTGCTGGCAAGATTCCTTGTATATCTGCGATAATTGAGAGGCATACAATTTCTGATAAGTGGTATAAAATAGTACAAATTTAAAAAGATTTTATTACATTCTTAAGTTATAATGAATGCGTTCATGGTCGTGCTACAAAGTATAACACTATCGTTGTAATCGTCAATGGAGTTCCCTAGGCCTCTCGAAACGTTTCTAGAGTTCGAGCTGAAAGCTCTCGGGGTTTTGGATCTGTGCTGGATGGAGCGTAGACTTCATCAGTCGAGACCTTTCCAGCTTAATATTTAAGTTCAATGTGCCTCTTACCATACGGTGATCACTGCCGGTTGTCACCGCGTTGGTCACAGATACATCATTGAATATGTGCTTCTCCGTCGACATAATTAAGTCTATCTCATTTTTGTTGCACCATCGGGGCTCTGTCAGGTCCACTTCCTAAGCTCACGCTTTCTGAAGAAGGAGTTCATTATGTAGAGGCCCTCCTTCTCCATTAAACTGGCCAGTAGATGACCCTGGTGGTTCCATCGTCCAAATCTAAATTGCTCCACTCGCAGCTCATCACCGTCTTGTTGGCCCAGTTTCGCGTTGAAATCCCCCATAACCACGGTGACGGTCGCTAAGTGTAATTTATCATAATCGATGGTTGAGAGAAATCCGTAAATTAAAGGTAAGTTCCTGCCTAGTTACGTACGGGACAACGGTGAGCATTGTACAGTTGGTGGATATCTAAGGGCGATCCGAAAATTCGTAAAAAATATTTTTATGGTCTCTTAAAAAACGTCCATGCTGCAATAAATTTGGATGGGTGTAACCTTTCCATTGTCGCGCAGGGAATGTTGCCTTTGGCCTAGTTATACGATCCGGTGCCCAGTAAAAAGCCCACTACGTCTACTTACCCATTTTCCGATGGGTGCCCAGAAGAATATCGTTTTCGGACCTAAAATGGAGAAACTGGCTTATTAGACACGCTTTCTGAACTTACAGATATTTTAAAGTTCCAAAACAACAATATCTACCAGCAGGGTGTTCCCAAAGGGGCCGTACGGCATTCGGGACCAATTTGTCGAAAAACTTAATGATACCCCTGTATAGTGACGACATTTTTATGTTGTACTTTTATGTTTTATATAAAAAAAACGTGATTTGGATATTACATGGAACTGAAAATAGATTTTAGAATTTTTGAGTGTCCGAAATACACCCAAAGTTACGACATGTTTGTTTCTTACTCTGAAAGTTCTGTCATAAACAGTCATAGTACTAAGAAGTTCTGATTAAACTTAATCATAGACAGTTTTTAAATTTGTGTCACTTATTTGATCCAGATTCCAGTTGGATATTGCAAAGCATTCAATCGGTTGCGCTTCCATATAGGCCACTGCAAGCACAACTTATAATTATGGAGGTTTACGGACCCGTCTGATAATAATGCGCGGCCCAGTGTTCAGAGCATGACCCGGATGCTGGAGTGCCCCAAAAGGCCCATAGATGTGCCTGCACCTTCGAGGACCATATGAACGTCATTGATGCTGCTATAAATGTGGCCGCAATACTGAGTCCAAATAAACCCGTCAAGATATTCAAGCCAGACCGCGTAATGCTGAGCCGTAGTTAAATTAATTAGTTAGTTAATAAATTGGAGTTTCTTGTCCGTTCTCCTCCACGTAGCCTTTTTTCCGAACGGATGGTAGAATTAATTTATAAACCAGCCCTAGTTGTCCCCCCCAGCGACGCCCTCAGCCGAGGTTCGACATTGACACCATAGGGGGTAGCCCTCAGCGTGGTCGCTTACTGGAGGCTATAGTTTAGTCTACACAGGTTCGCCCGGTTAACCAGTAGCCAATCACTTCGATTGACCTGCCAGACGCCACATATTAACATCGACTCGACAAGTAGAAGGTATGTGATGTTGATTAATACCGTCTGGCATTGGGTATTTAGTCCCTCCTACATACTTTTCCTTCTCCTCAGGGTCGGCCGAAACCTGGGGAGATACACTGCGGTTTTCACCTATAGATCAAATAGTTCACCGATTTTGAAAATTCTTTTTTGCTTGAAAGAGTATGTTCCCAAATTGGTCCGATTTTAATTTGGTGAATATCTGATGAAGATACCATTTCATAACTTAACATCACGCCAGTATACTCTAAAGGGGTACGCAGATGTGTACAGTTTACCGTGGTACGTAAACTGCTACCCTACATACATGAATGTTGCGTAATTTAAACCGTTTACGCAGCGCACGCAACGGAAGCTCTTAAAAAGGAATATCTTTCAACATTTTTCATTTCTGCTCCACTCCTATTGCGACCAATAGGAGCGGAGCAGAAATGAATAATGTTGCAAAAACGGTAAGGTTATAGGCTAATATAACATCACGCTACGACTAGCGTGATGTTATATTAGCCTATAACCTTCCTCGACAAATGGACTATCCAACACAATAAGAATTTTTCACCGGACGGTGAACGGTTTACGTGGCTCTCATTTCACCGGTTATATTCAAGATTCATGATATTCGTGTAATATATTCTGCCATTAAAGGTACCTTACGATAAAGAAGCCTATTAGGTACAACTAAAAATTTTAAAAAATAACACTTTAAAAAATACTACCAATAAGAAGAAAGATAAGAAAGTTATTTTTCACTTAGTAGTGTTTTTATTTGGAAGTCGAGTCGGTAGTATGATTTTATAAAAAAGTTTTTTTCTGTTTTAAGCTGTCCATGTGGTAAGCTCAGTGGGGAGCCCATTTCAAATAATTTAGGTACGTGATGGAATGTAAGTATAAAGTACCTGGGCGACCGAGCTCTGCTCGGGTGAAAATAGAGAAAACGACGTTTTCTAACATTGAAACCTAGCTAGATCGATTTATCGCTCCCGAAACCCCCTGCATACTAAATTTCATGAAAATCGTTGGAGCCGTTTCTGAGATTCAGATTATATACATATAAATACAAGAATTGCTCGTTTATGTAAATAGTACCTGGGTGACCGTGCTCTGCTAGGGTGAAAATAGAGAAAACGACGTTTTCTACAAATTAAACCCAGCTAGATCGATTTATGGCCCTAAAACCCCCTGCATACTAAATTTAATGCAAATCGTTGAAGCCGTTTCCTAGATTATATATATATACAAGAATTGGTCGTTTAAAGGTATTAGATAGATATAAAAGTTGGCAATAATTACTTACTGGATAGTTGTAAGTTCAGGCTTTCTCACAATGTTTTCGTTCACCGTTGATATGTTTAACGTCCTACAACTCACCAAAAACCACAGCAGACCACACGCTAGCATGTATTTGAACATACCCACATAGATAGATACCTTTTTAAATAAATGGAATACTTATTTAAAGTTTTATTGACATGCTTCTGCAATTTGGCACAGATGCCCCTTTTTAAAGTTTTTGAATAGGTACCCTTATACCCCATGCATTATACTTGCGTCAATTAATCTATGCACAAGCTTTATACAAAACTTGTGCATGATGCATATTAATATTATAATACATAAATAAATAATAATTATTATTAATAATCATTATAATTAATTATTGAAAATTGTCATTCACTCGCATTCCGTGATTTACCTAGTAAATAGATAAAAGTCTACCTAATTCTTAATAAATATCTTTGATTTATCTCGAACTGATTTATTTCTTCTTCAACAGTCTTTTATCTTTTAAAATTCAGTTTGAGATATATTCTATACAAAAGCTGTCAAACTGCAATATCTATTCCCGGATAAAAGTTATCTATCGATTGAAAAATCATGAATTCACATTTATTATTTCGTTGATCTCGAGCAAAATCAACGAAACAATAAATGTTAATTCATTCAAAATAGAACATTCGTTAAGGAGCCGATTTTCTTTCTGAAGAAGAAATAAATCAGCTCCGAACGAAGTAGGTAACCCTAATCAGTTGATATTTCAATAAGACCACACCAAACATACAAAGTAACATGAAAATAACTTTGGATGCAAATGATTGTCCTCATTATCATTTGCACGTATGTATATAAAATATGTATGTATGAAAAGAATGTCACAAAACAATACACATGGAACATTTCAAAAGGAGGCTAAGTCAGTTAAGGCGATGACAGAAAGAAAATTAGTAACAAACGAGTAGAAAATAAAAAGAAACAAGAAACGGTTCGAAATATAAAAATATATATTTAAGAAATCCTAAAAGGTTTTACAAAAATAGACACAAGAGTTCTTTTACAAAACTATGATTTAATAACGCCATGTTACATAAAACGGTGTGATATACATAATTATACAATACTTTAACATCGGTTGGTTAACAATAACCACATTTACGTTTATATTATCACAGTTGAGAAAATGATTTAATCAGAACTTTAAGCACCTATTCATCTTAACTTAGATAAGCTAGTCTTCTGTCGCACTGTTGATTTTTGTCACAGTACCTTTGTAGATTAAAAATATGAGAGATCGCGCATGTTTAAAAAACTTACAACCATGACATAAGGTCACAAGATCATGGCTCACTATGATAATTATTTAGCTGTATCAGAAACCAATAACGCGTTAGATCTGCGGGGTAATTGCGTAACATATAAATTCATGGAATCGATTTCAAACTCTTGCATTTTGAATTGAAGAGTATTCATTGAATAAAATTCAAAAGTATTCATTGCATGTTTTACGCTATCGAGTAGACAGATTTTTATTTATAATTAAGAAGCAATGGGTCCTTTCGGTTGTGATAGAAAACTGTGATTTAATGTATTACGCAATTAAGGTGCTGATCGATCTAGTGGCGGATTCAGATTGAATCAAGCACGGGCGAAAAATATAATCATTGGCCTCAAAATCTTAGTAAAAATATACTCTACTTGGCATCGATTTCGTATGAATAAAATAATGAATGAAAAATCATCAATATACCGAGCAGGCTTTTTGATATTTCTAGCTTAGCATGCATATAGTCCAAAGTATGCATAGACCGTGCAAGGCCCATTCCTCCCAAACCATATTTAGCCTGCCTGGCCTCCCAAACCATATCCGCCACTGTTAGCAGCGCCATCTAGTGACGTTTTGACAAATAATATGTGTACGTAGAACCAGACTTATTTCGTACGTCATACATTACGAATTATAATAATTATAAGGTACAATACAGTCACAAAATTAGAAAGGCAAGGTCAAAAATATAATGTCTCGATTTAGCATGTTTGTTATTGATTGTTTATTATTTTGAGCTAAGACAGCGATTCAGATATCATATCAAGCCGATACGAGAAAGGCATGGTCTACGTAGATTTACGACTTTTGAAGTTTGACCTGCCAAATCTTTTCCCATATCCTTTAAATCTAGTTGATAATTTATCAATCTTATCTTTGCAATGGTATCTACTTATATTTTATAACTGCATTGCACTTAAATATACAGCTTTTGTCTCTAATGCATCGCATTTATCAAAAATAATAAAACATAATAACAATCTAAATTCAAGATTGTACAGTGCTTTGTACTTCGATCGAAGTCTAACATTAAAAAAATATGATTCTACCATCCCCAAAATATATTCTATATTTGTCTACCTACTAAAAATAAAATAAATAAATTGGCTAGTTTTAATTAATACCCATAATATCTATCATTAGTTAACAATAAAATAAGTATGTCAATGTTGAAGTAGATTCTGTCTATCAGAGAGAGGCGTGAAAAGACGCTCGTTTAAAAAATAAACTACTATTAGATGCCCTGACTACTAAAGTGCGTAACATCACGTAACTATCGACCTCACCAACATGAAAACGGATTTTTAAGGCTATTGTATAGGGTCATAGCACACTTATCAACTCGGAAAGGGATCTTAACCGTATATCCTTTCGCCTCGTCGTAGATTTTTGTACTTTCCTGATTATACCATGACTTTAAAAAAAAAGCTTCTGATCAAAATTTTGATAATTAAATTGTCTTTGAGATGGTGTCAATTTCATTAAAATACACCCAGCGGTTTTGGTGCGATTGTCGTGTTTTTGTCCGTTTCAGACATAACTTTACAAATTAATAACACTATGTTATACGAATAAAACTCAAAATTTAAGATCAAATTATTAAGAAAATGGTCTAATGTGACATATATTTTACCAAAAAATGATGACAAGCCGTTAAGACGTGATTCTCATTTTAAAATCAGCTACTCAGGGGTATCTGCGCCTTAAGCGCGGGAACAGCAAGTTGACCGCGCACAGCACTGCAGTTCGTGAGAGTACCGAGGCGAGGCGATTACGTTTCGATTCCGATTAGTGTGCGTTGCAGTTGGAAATTTCATACAAAGAATACTGCACAGCTCTAGTTGATACGGTGGCGATCAGTTTTTGAGTTAATTAGTGTGCTATGACCTATACTCGGACAACAACAAAAAAATCACTTGGCCAAAAGAGGTTTTGTGGCTTCTTTTAATTTCTGTTCCTTACTGTGCAGGAATGCTCTGGTTAACTGGTAACAACTCGTACAGGCCACAAACACATTGACAGCGAAGAGATTGTAGTTTTTAGGAATAATAACTAAGGAGAATCGGCACCAGACAATTCCGGTGGCCGCGAGTGATGCGGACTGACTGATAGATAAGGTTTCGACAGGCCGATTCAAGTCACCCAACCCAGCTAACACCAAACCCTGAAAGTGGTGAGAATGTGATGAGTCAAGGCCATAGTCACTTTGTTATGAATAATATTGACTTCTGGGTTATTACCAAGCAATGGAATTTATATTAACCATTGTTTATTAAGTACATGATTTGCCTTATTGAATAAAAAGTAGGTTATATATTGCAGTTTTACAAGGTGTTAGGAGGTTAGGCTTACAATAAGTGAAAATATTTCTAAATATGTGCTTGTACATTGAAAAATAAAACTGAAAATAAATCAACATCTATCCCAGTAGACTTTATTTTAAACTAGGTAAGGTTGGTATATTGTTCTGACAGTAAAATTTTCGACAAGTGTATGCAAGCCTTAATAATTCTTACTTTATGCATTACAAGAGTGTGTCAAAGCATATTAAACCTTATCTGAATGTTTATAAAGGCATATGTTGGCCAGCACCTGATTTGCACCAAGTATAAACTTATGTTAATTTTATTTCACACTTAAACTACCCATACTCATGCTATGAAATATTCCAGAAGTCAATATTATTCTGACAATCCAATAACCCATGAATGAAACCAATATTAGAATGAAAACACATTCTCACAATCACAAAATGAATTATTATAAGTAGGAGTGAACCAAAATGAAATATGATTTCTTAAAGTGTCTTTTTAAGTCAATCAAATTTTAATTACTGAAAAAAATATTTTTGTGTCTAATAGCTATAACAATCAACTTAATTAATAAGAATGTACTGTATAGTGTAAATAATAATAACTTTTTATTATTAATTAATTCATGGTCACCATGTTTTTCAATTATTATTTAAACAAAGATAACATTACTTGTTTGAATAACATCAGTGTTCATGCTTTTATGGCATGTAAAATGAGATTTCAAGTTCTTATCATTTTATCTACCAAGCATGAACTTGGGTGTTATCTGTTCCATAAAAAAAATCTTTACTATGTCTATGACATGTTATAGTTAGTGTCTATTAGATTAGTTTAGATTTATGAAAGTATAGATAATCCCTCTATCCAATCAATTTTAACTACTGTGCTTAGATTAATTGTAGGTCACACTATTTGGATTTTATTATCAATTGATTATTTTGTTCACTTTTGAACTCAATGTATCTACTTCAAAAGTGGATCAATTGTTTTGGTAATTAAAAATGCAATGGTCACCAGATGCTTTTGAAATACAACCTGAATACTCAAACGTTTAGACATGCTTATGACTGTCTGCTAAAGTAAGAGAGAGATAGCATGATAGTTAACGGCGACTTAAAATTTAGTTGCGTTTGAGATTTCAGTTGCTAACTTTCAAGTTAAATATGTACTTAACTAATTTTCACTATATGATTATCCCGTTATTTATTCATAATATTTATACGCAATAGATATGCCCTTATGCAAGGTCTTTTTAGTATAAATAGTATGACCTTGAATTTACGTCCGCAATTCCGCATTACTTACCCATTTGAAAGCAGGCGCCCAGAAGAAAATTGTTTTGGGACCTGAAACGAACAATCCCAGTTTTAATATACAACCTTTTTTACTCCCAAATAGATGATTAAGATGATGAGCATAATTACCAGCTGGGTGCTCCCACATGGGACGCATAGCTCCGGGGACAAATCTGTCCGCGATAGTTACAAGTGACCTGTACACTATCGACATCGTTGCTGGATATTTATTGAAGTGTGGAGAAAGCCGATCTAAGCAGGACACGGAGGTACGGGAAGGAAGATAGTTACGGAGTTACTTTTTGTTTTTATAAATTTACATGCAACTGATTGCAGCCGAGGCGAAACTCTTTCTGAAAGCCCATTTGGCTCGTTCGGTTTGATTAGTGATAAAGATAATGATGTCAAAGTCATCTTGTCAAGTTGTCAACCAAAACCAGTTGTCATTCTGGGAAACGTTCAATTATTTTACTCAATCATACAATAAAACAAAATACCGTACATATTTTGTGGTTGTTGACGTTGCTGTTGGACCTGTCCGATTTCCATTTAAGTAGTAAAGTTCTGATCAAATCTTGTTTATATAAATTAATGAAGTCATCAACACAGTGAAGAAAAAGAATGTCGTAAACAATACCAATCCGACTACTCTCTATGTTTTTTGATCCAAATATAGGAACGCACCCTTGACTGACTTTCTTCGTGTAGGGTGACCATTGTTAAAATATTTTTTTTACAGACAGATAAATCTGCGTTCATTTTTAATGATTGTGAAGAAATTTAGTAATCGTTTTGATTCACCAATATCAAAGTGATTTAATTTAATTTTGTAATCTTAATATACATCAAACAAAAATGCTTTATTAATGAAATCTAAAATTTACTGAAAGACAGAGTTGTTTGCAAAGACGATTGAAGATTTTGAACTTTTGAACGTGACTTATTTTTTTTCTACAAACAATCATGGGCAAAGAGTATGTAACACTATGTTTAAGAGACGGGACTGCCATAGAAAAAACAGGATCAGACAAAATGTATGAAACGTGCACCCTAAACCAATACCAACATAACAAAACCACGGCGTAATACATACTGCCAACATAATGACATTATTAGTGATGGGACTGTGGTGACTAATGAAAATTTGTCGATATCGATAAATGCTACAGCAGCGAATCTGGGATTCGATTTATTTTTCAGGTAATACATAAATAAAAGAAATAATAAACTCAGATTGTTTAATACATATTTATTCAACGAATTAAACAATTACTCATGCTATTTATTTATTTAGTAAGTTTGGGCAAACAAACAGCGATTTTAATGAAACTTGCACTGTTCCCTAAGTTGCAATAGAAGAATCAGTTTCCAGTATGATGTCTGTTTGTGAGGTCGATGTTGAAGGATCTGTAACATAAAAACGAACAACAATGTAAGGCCGTGTATCATACATGAAATATACTGACATGAACATCTTAACTGCCAGGTGACCGACAAACAATACATTTTCTATTGTGTCTCGCAGTTAAGATGTTAAAATCATTATCATCATCAGCTTAGTAGATGTCCACTGCTAAACATAGGCTTCTCCTGTCATTTCCTTAACTAACTAAACATCGATGTCGAATTGTCGATAAATCAAGTTTGATGGATAGGTAAACACTATGTCATGATTAGTTTAGGTTATTTTTTTCGTTAAAATGCACTAAACCTTTAGAAATTGCACTGGAATTAACTTCTTTATAGAAATAAATAACGAATTATGCTTACCGTTCTTCATCTTAGTGAAATTTAGCCATTTAAACACGTTTGTTATCACAAACCTGGCATGTTTTTAAACCACATATTTCGCCTGTTATTATTGTTATTTTTCTCATGTTGTTTTTAATAAACACTCCATGACAAAAGGACAACAAATTTCTTCCAACACAATGATTATTAATACACTTATAATCAATAAAAACACAAAAATAAAACTTTAGAAAACCACCATAACAAACTAACTGTCAATGTCAAACGGTAGGGAATCTAGTGACAGGACAGTCAAAATGGCGGTCGATGTAATCCGTCTATGTGTTGAAGAGTCAAGGCCGATATAACCCCAGAGCTCTCAGTGTTCTTCGTAATTTTATCGGATTATAGCCGCCATTAAAAAGGACGTCCGTTTCATACATCGTTCTTTTTGTATAGGAGTTTCGCCAGACTGATCATGGGTGCGGATGTGCGTGTGAAAATATGTGTCAACGCTCAAGAATTTTAATTTTCTTTGTTTATTTTATCTAGGATTAAACTACTGACTCTTTTATCTATAAACGAATTATATTCAGTTCAGTGGACGTGATTTTGACTTATGTTTGGTGTGTTATAAGTTACGTTAAATATGGGTACGAGCACAATGGGTAGCGATTTGCATTCCGATAAGCAGGACAAGTTGCTCAAGCTGCAAGCTCGAAAGAAGGAGTTAGAGCAGATCCTTGCAGCTAAAAACGAGGAGCTCTACAAATTATGTGTTCAAGAAGTGCAGTTAACAGGCATCATGCCTCCCGAAGCGCCCCTTAGCCCAGAAGTGCCCCAAAGAGAAAGATTAGGTAGTATCAAAAGTGTTGACAGGTCTACAGACGGTAATGATGTCCAAGATGGATCGGATAACTCGTCCAGGCGCCTCAGAGCCGCCACAGGTGACCGTACGATGGAGTCAGACGCGAATTTGCGTAAAAATCTTTCACATAGATTATCTACTCCATCAATATCGGGAGTATCAACTAAAAGTGCACATTCAAGACACGCTCGACGTCCTGAAACTAGCTGTTCCAACTTCTTCCCTTCTCCTCCACAAGAGCGGAACACTGATACATTCTCCATACATACATCCCATACTTATCCAGCGCTGGCTGGTAGACATGAACCTATGAACGAAAATTTACAAAACGATATGCAGCAAGGAACTATTTACAGACACCATACCATGACTAGTGATTATATGAACAAACTCTACAGCAACAATACTCCAGAAGCCCACAATGTATCTAGGTTACGTGAAACTCATTTTAGTTCTAGCCATCCTGATATAACTACACATTATACTCATGGCACTATGGCTCCCCATCCAGTACAGAATGGTATGCGTAACACTCCATTATTGTACCAGTATGCATCTCATTTGAAAGCTCAAAGTCAACATTTGACTGGACTAGCTCAGCATCAGCACCAAATGCAGCAGTCTAAACGACGCACAGAAGGTGTCCGTCGAAATACACTACAGAGGACCCAAACCTACCATTTAACATCTCACAGTGAATATAACCAGTTGCACTTAGAAAACATGAAGCATGAAGCACCAATGATGATTTATCAGCATCGGTCTCAACCTGACATTCAAGAACAGCCACATATGCCAATGGAAAGGACAGTAGCTGTACCAAATACATTACCATTACGAGAACATAACACTATCAAACATCCTATGCACATGCAACTACAAGTGTCTACCGATGATTACATCAGGGAAGATAGGAGACACTACCAAGACCAGTTAACTCCAGTCAGCACAAAGTCTTATAACTTTGATCCTATTGGCATGAATAAGTACTCGCCACTCTCTCAAGCAGACATGAAAGTGAAAGAGAAACAATGGTACGAGACATCATTAGATTCACCTACAAAACCTGAAGCACCTCTTCTGAAAAAGAGTTCAAGCTTGAAGCGAACTTCTAGTGTAGGGAACTCGCAAGCGTATGAGATTATGATCTCTACTGGACGACACTCAGCTATGCAAAGTCCAAATCAGATGCCACAAAGTCCTCCTGTTCTATCGCCTGGTGCAGTTTCATTAGAGTCACCGAAAAACCTTACGGTGATTGAGCAAGGTAAATGCATACCCTATAGAGAGGAGACCAAGCCTTTTGAAATGTCCGATTTTTATAAATATTCTACTAAATTTAGACAAGGTAATGTGCCAAAAAGTGCCCCAAACAATCCTGGTCCTAGTTTAAATTCAGGTTATAATAAATTGCCCATGGAGTTGCCACAATATGCTCAAGAACATTGGCATGGTCAAACTAACTGAAGAATCTTTTTTTTATAAACAATCTGTAAATTGTAACATTAGGTCTTATTGTCTATTAATTTATTTTGACTGGAATTGGTGTGAGAATTTTTTATAGTTTTAAACTCTTAGCTCATAGTATGTACTTATATTAAATTGTTATCTTCATATTTAAAAGTGGCAAAGTAATGTGAAGGAAATGAATGCCTTTGTCTGATATATATCATGAAATAATGTGTGTGACACGAAAAAAAAGCAAGGATAAAATATTGAAATAATATTTCTATTTTACAAGATTATTGTGATGAAATGACAATGAAAGATTAATGGAACCAGATGTTTAAATATTGATAAGATTAGCGCTGTGATAACAATCTGCAAGTTGTTCAATTATATAGTGACAATAAAGTTTAGATTACATTTATCTGAATTTTATGTTTGTTTACAGTCTGAGAATCATGACTTTTTTTTCTGATCTCGTTTAATTGCCGTTTGACATAGCTACAAGTACAAGCCTTTAGTATTACCACTTGTTGCAATTTGCCCTAATTTTAAGTAATTTCAACGCTTTGCCCACCGCTTTTAGCAATACAAAAATTATAACAATATTTCGTTATCATTATTTAACATCGCCGCTTTTGTGATAATTTTTTCTCATTTTATGTTAGATTATGTTCGAGTCCCTTGTCTATAAGTATGTATAGTTTGAAGAACTAGTTAGTAAAATAGAAATTGTTTTAACAGCTATTTTTAATGTAATAATTATACACAAGCTATCATGAAATTAGCAAATTTTTATGATAAAATCAATGCATTATGTAACTAAAGTTATCGAAGGTAACACTTTAACTGCCAGTGTCTTATGCGAGGCCGCTATTGAAGTAAACGTAACAGGGTGGAAGGTGCCGCATCTTCCTTTGAAAAGGGATGATCCTCCGACCTGATGGGTTTTGTGTTTGGTGGCCAGCTGCCCGATGGTTGTTGTCAGGCTGTTGTAGTAAATGTTCAAATCATGTAGTGACATAATTATTATACTAATATTTACAAAGCCCCGGGCGCGTTGTCGGCTCCTGGAGAACATTCGAATAACGCGCTTGGCGCGTTTGCGGCAGTGAAAGTGTTGAAATGTTACTGTTTTCTATGTGTACACTAAAAGACTTATCTTACTTGCCAAGCAAATTTTAGACTAACTGCCATTGCCTTCGTCCAGTAACAAAATATTCGGTAGCTATTTCACTATACAATGTAAATATATTTTAGTAATAGTAATTACATTTAGAAACAGTGTGTTGATCGCTGGAACATGTTCTAAAATTATTTTTATAAAGTGTCTATGTCAGCATTTGTGCTCATAGCAGTTTATTGGGACTAATAAAGTTTTTATAGTACTGGTTTTTTATTATTTTAGTTCCTCTGTAAAATCTTTGCATTGGATGTGTCTAGTCCACTGAGTCCACACTTTTATTCAACTGCCTCCTGTCCTCAGTCCATTTTTTGGCGTTTGTGCAGCGTGTCTACTTCCATAAATCCAGCCATTCATCTCATTTCTTTACAATCCATATTATCTTTAATCCAATCCATCTATCATTTCTTTGGTATTTATTTAGAGTGGATAAACTATGTGTAAAAAAAGCGTTCGATTCAAATTAAAACAACTTATTTTTTCAATATCTAGTTTATTCAAGTTGCAAGTGATGAGACCAGCTTACATTATTTAGAAATAAAAATCCATAATATACGTCTTAAAATAAATAAAGTTTGTCCACGGTTTAAAAATATGTTGAACTTGTCATTGATGGTTTCTGTTCTGTAATTTTTGGAGCAGGCTTTGCAGGGATCTCTTGCCAGGATTGAAACCGCCATTCAGATATCCATCGTCGTTGCCTGAAACAAAGAGTCATAATTCAGAGTTGCTCGTATGACGTATCTGGACGTTAAAATGGCTCTCAACTTTAGATTTTCTCAGGTTCCTAGGCTCATAATTGGTCTTTACAGTGATCGTAGGACCCAGATTCAATTTCCAAAACGAGCAGCAGATCCTTTGGAGCTCGCCCTATATTAGACTTGCGTCAATATGACGGGCGGGACCCCGCCAGGTTTTCGAATATTTCATATTGTGAATAGAAATATTATAAATCCTATAATATTTCTACTATTTCATACTATCTTTAAAATTATACATATAAAATTTCAAATATTCTACAAACAAAGATTCAATTAAAGAAAAACACATGGCGTGATCTTAAACTGAATAAGTACAACAAATTTTAATACGATTTAGTACGACTACGTTTATTCGTTGTTTTTATATTTACATCAGAAAAGCGCCTGAAGAAAAAGTACTTATAATTTTAACACAAGTATCATTTATGGCTCTTACCTTCCTATGCGTTTAAAAGCTGAATACAGTATTAAGTCAAGATGATTATTATAGGTAACCTAAACACTCGGTTGATTGTTTAAGGATGGAGCTCTCAATATGCAGAAGGTATGGGCCATATGCTCAGCGCAATTTTGTGTAACAGGTTTTCTATGTATTTTTTAAAATTAATTTCTTTAACTTTAGGATCGTTGCTGTCTTGTTGTGTTGTGTCCATGTCGAATGTGTGTTTTGTTTTCTATCCAATCTAATTGAATGGTGTAGAGGTAGGTACCTACCTACCTCTAATGAGCGTGGAATCTTAAGTTCGATGCCCAGATCAGCCAGTGTTAGTGTTGGGTTTTCGAAAGTATATATGTTATGGACCGAGTGATTAATACGGCATTATTCATAATGACCGGGCAAATTAAAACATCCCAATAAGAGTAGGCAATATGATAAAAACTATTGAAATCATTAAATTGACCGGGTTTTCTGAATAATGCCCATCACTTAATGGGCAGGGTTATAAAAATATGTGTTTTATTAAATTATTTTAATGTTGACAATTATTTTAATACAGAATAGGTAAGTACGATTACTCAACAAACTGTCTGCAGGGTCTAAAGTAACCCAACTAGAACCTAACCTATCCATGTTAGGATGCCCGCTCGCTCTTGGATTAATTCATTGCCCATAATATTAATTTTTGAATTGCCCAACCGTTACGAAGCAATATTCATAATGACCAAACAAAAGAAGTATATAAATCATTATTCATTATTTTGCCCGATATAACTTGACTAGATTCATAATGCCCGGGAATTTTATATAGTGCCCTGATTTATAATTACTTGGTCCATGACATAATAGTAGTTTATGAAACTGATGCATAATGAGGGGTATTAAAACATGAGTGTGTGTTTAAAAACCGAGCCGTAGCCGTTTTAATACCTACCTAGTTATGTGCAGTTTCATACACTACTTTATCTACACTCATAAATTGGGATTGAACCTACTAAATACCTCTTTTTGCATTTTCATGCCATAAAATCGTGATAGCATTTGTCTTATACTTTTCTCGACTTTGCTGGTAATAAATTAAGAGTAATTTCCTTCGCCGCATCTAAAATATCGGGCGGAGTCAAATTTTCTTCACATTCACTGATATCAGACATTTTTAAACAATTCATGATATTCAGTACAGCAAAACTTGCAAAACGTATGAATGGCGCCAAAACCCAGCACATCACCGCATTAACCGCGCATGCGCTAAGGCTTAGCACGCACTGCGATCATTATTGCGCGATTTTTTCCGCCCATTCTGCGATCTATGGAATTGTATGAAGTTGTTCGCATTGCAGTGAAGAAATCGTGCGGAAATAATACCGCAAGAAATCCGTGTTTTGCCACAGAAACCACCGCTCCACGGCATGAATTTTATTCGCCCGAATATTTTGAGCTCTATGAACAGGTAGAAGGAAACAACATTCGCGCGAATAAAAATCGCAGTACGTGCTACTGTGCTAAGTTTAAAGCGGGCATTGACATAGACAATTTAAAATTGGAATCAAATCTTTTTTTAACCGACTTCAAAAAAAGGAGAAGGTTCTCAATTCGTCGGAATGTTTTGTTTTTTTTTTTTTATTTATGTTCCCCGATTACTCAAAGACGCCTGAACTGATTTCAAAAAATCTTCTTTTGTTTTGAAGGGTATACTTCCTAGTTGGTCCCATAGTCATCAGGTCAGGATCTGATGATGGGATCCTAGAGAAATCGAGGGAACTCCTCAAATATTATAGGCATTTATATAGTGATTTTGGTATTTTCACCAACAATGCAATCACTTGCACTCAGAAAGTATAATTTGGTGAAGTGGAACTGATGAAGAAGACCACAGATGGCCACTGAAACTCCTTAATGCTAAGTATGTCACGGGTATAAAATATCTCGAATAGTTAACGGACTATGATTAAGCAAATACTTATAAATGAATGGTACTGATGAAAATGGTACCATTGAACTGTTCTGATGATGAAGCCGGAAGGTAGGCACTGGAACTCTGCAATAAAACAATGTATCCTAGTCGTGCTTGGGCTTATTGGAATCGTCATGAGATTTACTTTGGCCATAAATGATTATCATGTTAATTGGAGATAGGTACCTACCAAAACTAAAAAGAGAAAAATAAAAAAACTTTTTAACAAAAAATCAAACCGACTTCCAGAACAAAAATCTACAAACCAAAAAATAACTTTCTTTTCCGAAGTCGGTGTCGAAAAACTGAAAAAAAATGGGTACAAAGACACCGACTTCGGAAAAGAAAGTTATTTTTTGGTTTGTAGTTTTTTGTTCTGGAAGTCGGTTTGATTTTTTGTTAAAAAGTTTTTTTTAATAGGTTAGGTTAGGTTAGGTTAGGTTAGGTTAGGTTAGTAGTTACCTACTATAAAATAGCATTACAAAAAAATTATTGATATTGATGGAAATTCCTTAATGATTAACTTCCTGGATTTGTCCTGTATCGTAACAGAAAAAAATTGTTTTATAGCATTATTTTGTTAGAGAAATAGTGTTATATTAAGATTCTATTTTTAAATTTCGGTATTGTGTTTATAAAGTATGTTAATATAAACTCATTTTATAATTCGAATATTACGATATGAGAGTAGATAGGTATACACAATTATGCAATTTTTCGGTGGATGGAAGTTGACTATGACATAACCATCACCTTTGTATCCCTTTTTGGTAAGTCGGTACTTACCAAAAAGGAGGAGGTTCTATGTTCGACTTTATGTATGTTTTTTTTTGTTTTGTTTATGTTCACCGATATCTCCGTCAATTGTGGACCGATTTTGAAAATTCTGTTTTTGCTTGAACGAGTGAGTATGTTCCAAAATTAGTCCCATTTTAATTTGGTAAAGATCTGATTAAGGACTTCGAAGATAGGTATACAACAGAGCTCTTCAATAAATAACGGCAAATCTCTCGGGATTGCTGCAAACACATGTCTGTTTATTGTTTATACCATTTCATTACATAATATCATGCCAGTACGCTCTTAAGGGGTACGCAGAGATCTCATTTCACCGGTTATGTTCAAATTTCGTGATAATCGGTTTCTCTATTAAGACAGATATATTTCTCTCTCTCGTTTCGTTATCGGTGACTTACTAAATAATTTGCCTATTAGGTAGGTACAACAAAAAAAAAAAAACCTTTTTAAAAAAAAGACTACCTACTTAGCTACCGACTTCTAAATAAGAAAACTACAAAGTGAAAAATAATTTTATTTTTGGAAGTTAGTGTCCATAACGCAGAAAAATGATACCTACGAAAGACACCGACTTCCAAAAATAAAGTAATTTTTAACTTTGTAGTTTTCTTATTTGGAAGTCGGTAGTATTATTTTGTAAAAAAGTTATTTTATTATGTTCCTTCTTGTCTGTTTATTATTTGTGTGGACATAAATTGTTAAATATTATAGATAATAACTTACCAGACCCTCCGAGTTGTCCGTTGATGCACCCCTCGTCCCACATATTGGCACAACGTTTGCCGGGGTTGAAGCCACCGCCCAGATAGTTATCATCGTTACCTAGAAATCAATAACAATTAGATAGAGAAGTCTAAAAGGTACCTAAGTTAAACTACCTAGAGTCAGGTGCGGATACAGGGGGGGCGCATTGGGGGCAATTGCCCCCCCCCCCTCCCAGGGCCTCGACCAAACTGATAGTATAAATGGTCAACACAGAAAATTTATCACCGATGCAGGGCACTAAAATGTTCATACTACAATCTAATACTTTTGAAGAATGGTCAAAACCTGAGCTATATCTATCAATGAAGTCCTAAAATCGAGCTCTCTACACTCGCTCTTGACTACAATGGTTTTCAAGTTAACATTTCATCAAAAATCCTACTGGAAAACAAAACCAAGGAGGTTATTAATACGGTCCGAAAAAAGGCACAGAACCCCAAAGGGCGAAATTCTGGATCCTTGCCTGCCTAGACTTAAATAAGTCGGTCAGAGGATCTCAAGTCACAAAATCTATCCATTTGTTTCCCCTCCTTTCAGCCAAAAAGCGTCCATTAATCTAAATTATGCTATTGCTGGCTACCGTTACTACGATATTTTTGGTGGCAATTTACAGCGCAGAGTTGATATTGCTTTTACTTATGTTTAGGTAATTCATAATCATCATCAACAGAAAGACATCTATTAGACATGAATGTTTTTGCTGGTTGCCGCAAAAAAGTGGTAATGCAGGATGCAAAGTCGAGCGAATGAGCTCGAAATTTATTGCAGTAAACTCTGGAGGGTGACCATAAACTTTTAGAGTAAGGTTATTTTGAGTGTGCGTAAGGGACAGATACATACAAGTCATATACATCTGTCCCTTTCACACACTCAGAATAACCTTAGTCTAAGAGCTTACCTATGGTTACCCCCCAGGTCAAGTGATATCCCCTACTGAAAATTCATTAAACCAATCACAGTAACTAGCGAACGGGCATTTGACAATTAGTTACATTAATATTGCGATAATTTTCTTTTTATAAACTGTGCCCTATTCTATTAGCGCTTTGTGTTGGACAGTTGGACATATATACAACCCTAAACTTTAAAAATAAGCTTTTAACCTATTATTGTCTTCACTTACCGGCACCATTCAATTGTCCGTTGATGCACCCTTCGTCCCACATGTTGACACAACGCTTGCCCGGGTTGAAACCACCGTTCAGATAGTCATCATCATTGCCTGAAATAAATTGAAACAGTTTAGCAGCGTCATGAAATTCCATCTATTTTCCTAATAGGGATGAATCCTGGGTAAAAAAGAGTACATTATGGTACAAGTGTGTAAAGTTGGTGATTACCGCTGAGGCGCCATTGAGACCCGAGCCATTAGGTGAGGGTCTTAAGAGAGTCGAGGAGTAACGAAGGACTCGAGGTTTACTCCCGAGCGTAGCGTGGGTGTTAAAAACTTAAATCACGAGCGAAGCGAGGGATTTAAGATGAGTCCTGAGTGTAGAGAGGGATTTAAGTTCCAAGACTAAGACAGCTTTATCACCGAGGAAAATACTCTACTTTTCGTACCATTTGCGAAAAAATTAACACAATAATTATATGAGATAAGCATTTATTAAAAATAGTGACAATTAAAAGTAAAAATAAATTAAAATAAACATAACGTTTATGTATTTGAAGAAAACAAAAACGCGGCAAATTCCTAGACTAATAATTTTTGTCGGAAAAGCAAAGACATCAAGCTCATACGGCCTCGTCGGTTTTCGTAATTTTATTTAATAATCATAACTGCATAATAAATGCGTATTCCTTTTTCAAAAAGATGTTTAATGCTTTATATACAAACTCAATGGTGTAAACACAGATGTAGTTCAGTATAAATTTCGGTAAGTATTCCAAATTTAAATCACATTCTCCCCCTAGAGGATGAATGAAATTCAGTACAATTTTCTTTCCCTGTTTTTAACAGATTAAAAATGACTATTGTTATGTTCGCTTTTTGTGGCATAGAATGTCACTTTTTTGAGCAAGTGGTACGAAAAATATATTCTATTTAGTCCGTCAGCCAGATTATCAAAAAAATAATGGAACGCTATAACAAATCAATATTTTTAAGCTATTGCATAGCTTCTATCGCGGGCCTTGAGCGCGGGGACCGAATCCAGAAATTCCGTAACGAAAAAACCTCACGCTCCCCATTCCGACGGGCACGGCGGTGATACTTTGACTTTTAATAAGGTTTTTGAATTCTGTGGAATCTGAGTGGTGAGGGGCAGGGGGGCGGGGGGGGGGAGGTTTGTTGCACGTGTTTTCGATTTCCGTGTTGGTATTTTTAGAATGAAAAATTTTTTTGCGGTGGGAGGTAAACGGTTAAGGGGGGGGGGGGGGGGCGGTAAATCCTATCTTGTTCTCCTGGATGAAGTAGCGGAGGGCAGGGGGGCAAATTTTTTGACAGAAATGCGCTAACTCCAACCGTTTCTGAGATATGAGGGTTTTTAAATTTTTGTTGGTCGTAATTTTTTTGCCTTTTATCGGTCTCTCTGAGCTGTTTCTGTGACAATGGTGATCAATGTGGACCTTATGCTAATGAGAATAAGGGTCACTTTTGCTTGTCAAAGAAAAGCGACCTAATTTCAATGTGAATAAGGGTATTTTTGTTTTGTTTTTTAGAGTTTTATTAATCGTAAATAAATGCGGGTTTGGCTCGCTACGTTTTCGAGTTTTAACGTTTTTAATTTTTTTGTCGCATTTTCCAGGACTGGATCTAGAATAAATGCTATGCAATAGCTTTACCGCGGCAGTCCCCGAGTGCCACACGACTTTTTTTTTTTTTATAAAGTGCAACAAAGTTCAGGAGTAGGGGTCTTGTGACGTCATTTTTAAGTAAACGCCACGTGTACTAAAACGTGACGTCACACGAAAATTTAACGCACTGAAGTCTTTATTTTTTGGTAAAGTGACGAAAGATTTTAATTCGTTATTCCTAACAGGGATGATGACTGAAAATTAACTTTTAGTCTGTTCGGTAAAAGCAATCAATGCTCAGAAGCCAAGTCACTGATCACAGAATCCTCGTTATCTTATCTTCATGCTATATCTGTTAAGAGGATAGGCAGAAGAGTCACATTATTCCGCAGTACCTAACCCCTTCAAGTAGTCACCATACCATACCCATCCATGTCATGGTGCCCCGGCTGACATTGTCTTTGCGGTCTGCAGTTACTCTTGTATTTAGAGCTTATAGGAGCTCACTTGAATTTTTATTCTAATATGATGGGATAATGTGGTTTGGTTGATGGTTGGATGTAGGAGGTATTCTTAAGGGATAGGTAAAATGGTGATGAAACATCATGATACGTCACTAAGGAGGCCCATCAATCAACGCATGTTCGACAAACATGGCTATTACTGTATGATATTATCTGTGGCTATGTGAATGCACGATTGTAGTGATGTTTATTTATTTAATACTTCATGCACATAAATCTACAGAGGCGGACTTAATGCCTTAGGCATTTTCTACCAGTCGACCTGTTCATTTTTTTGAAGTACGTAGGTACTTACCAGCTCCTCCGAGTTGACCGTTGTTACATCCTTCATCCCACATGTTGATGCATATTCTGTCTCCGGCTAAAAATAAACAAGTAAAACCAGAAATTATTCCAAGGTAGGTACTTATTTGCACTAACACGTTGAGCAAAGAGAGTTCCGGAATGGCCTTTTGTGAGGATATAGGGCTTCCAAGTGTGTTTATACCGAGTTTTTTTAACGTACTCACTCGTGATAACGTAACGATCTCTTATGTCAAAATGTATACAAAAAATTGGTTTCTTCTTCAGTCCCCAGACGGCTCTTATCCAATTTCAATACAATTTGACGTTTACGTTAACGCGACTGAGCGTGAGGACTCACTGACGACAGTGACAAAGTACGAGCGCCTTTTAAAGGTTGCCCCCGAAACAAAAAAACAAATAATGCAGGCTTTGATTATATACTTGTCTTGATATAATGCCACATTGACTCTACCTGAACGGCCCAAATAAAGTCTACTAAAATTGGTAGATTCGCTTCTTATTTATGTCAGTGTCATTTGAAACACCTAAGGTTAACGTGATCACGAAAATTAATTAATTACGCCGGTTTGTGCCGTCAGACTGTATAGCAATTATGTGGGAAAACCGTATAATAATACCAAGATCACTTTTCACCGGTACGTTTTATTATTTAACCACTATTATTATAAGAACACATGATTTTTAATTCGTTACTTTGTAGGTTAGTCTGATTTAGCCAGTGTTGTCAGTTTATTACTAGGGAGATTTAACGAAACAATGGGAGACAAAATACAAATAGCATTACATAATCTTTCGATCAGAAGAACATTATTATTTTAAAAATTACATTATATATGTGATCAGTAAATGACAACTTACCTTAAAGTAGCCCAGGAAATAAAATCAAAGAGAAAAATATTCCGAGAACAAACACAAAGAGATGGGTTTTAATCTATAAATTACTGTATATTTTTTCATTGTATTTTTTGTTGTTACTAAAATAAATGGTACACTAATCTACAAAATTATTGTTTTAATTTAATCCGTTTTGTTTAACTTTCATCATATTAAATAATTCAGAAAAGGTAGGTTAATAGTTTGGAGCAGGCATCCCTAAACACGCATACATTGACAGTTTGACGACAGTAAGTACACGAGCGGTACTCACACATATCACTCAATTGGAGACAGTTTTAGCGCGTCGTTTGTTTGCATTGTTCTATCTAGACAAGTATATAATCAAAGAATGCAGGCAATCTTTAATGTTATTGACAAGGTGTCGGTCAGTTAGAAAGTCGAAGGTATTTGCACGTTCCAAAACGTAAATTTCTGGGGAAAAAGGTAAGGGACAAAATTATAATAGTTTTTGTTTACAGTGGAAGCTGAAGTTATTGTCAAATACAAACAAACAAAAGAGTTTTGGTAAACTTACATTTGTGGAACCCAGAATGTGCCCCCAAAGTTTTGCAATAAACTATGGAAATTACACTGCACAGCACAATAAATGCCTTCATTTTGGGAGTCAAGCTGTTATATCGCGAAAATTTATACCGGCTAATGGTTTTTCGAATGACAAATGTCGTAATTTCGAGCATTTTCGACGCTTTTATAAACGGGCAGCACTCGAAAAATTAATTAGCCAATGATGGTATCGCTCCACTTATGATATAGGAGTTAATATTACTGCATACGACATTATTTCATAGAATGTAAGAGATACTGCTAAATTAATTAAATATTTTCGAGTAGAGAAATAACAAAACCATTGTAATAAGTATGATAATATGGACCTCTTGCGTTTGCGTACCAATTCACACTTGCTAACCCAACATGTTTCAATTAGATTCATATTTTCTATTATTATCTACCTCTGCAAATCTAAGTAGGCAAAGTTCTATAAATACCTATATTTCGTTAATCACAGAAAAGAGTTATTTCCCTATAGCCTAAGATCCACACTACACAAATCTGTGTATTTTTGATGTTGTCGGCACGTAACTTGGTAAGGTTTTGGCGTAGTGGGGGTAAGTTCGCGCATAGTGCGCTAACTGACCAACCACCATATAGAGCGAACGGAAAGTGGACGAGACGCGTTTGGTCAGTTAATCCTTGTGTCTACTGACCAACCAATCGCGTGATCGGAACGGTGCCAAACGTTCCCCGCGTCCCGCTTGGTAACCAAAATAAAAAACGACTTGTGCGCATTTAACGATTCTTGCCAAGTTACGTGCCGACAACTATACCTACTTGATAGCTAACTAGCATAACTTAAATTGATTAGATATGTAAGTTTCTCATGTAAGTGAATGCCATTGTAATTCTTTTGAGAAATAAAGATTCTTAACAGTATAATAGAATAGATAATTGCTGCACTAATATCATAAAAATCAATTTCACTAAAAATATTATATTTAGTTATCTGCAGATTTTTGCAGTGGGATCTCATACTACTAAAGATTGCATTTGAGATTTTGTGGCATCATAGCGATCATGGTGCAAGATCGTTATGACGGTATGACCACACATAAGGCCAGAGTAGCTCTATCACAAATTTTAATAAGGACCGGGACAGCCATAATGAGTGAGAGAGACTACACTTTGTGATCATAATAGATACAGCTGGCTAATTATGAAGCTGGATTCAAATCAGAGTCAGTGTGACGCTTCGGATGCAGGATGCATGCTAAACGCAATTTGAATTCCACTGTCAATATTGAGTGGGATTCGGCAAGGATAAAGTTCCATTTTGCTTGCCAATGTGAGGTTATATCCTTATTTTTTTGTTTACGGGGGGAAACCTTCAAAATTCGCTTGGATTTTTGGGGAAAAGACCAGGGAGTGTGGGATTTTTATCTCACTAAAACCACCCCGGTGATCACCATCAGCACGTAAAAGGGGCCCGTAACCTCTTAAAAGACCACCCCAAGACCCCCTCTTTGCAACGCCTCTTAGGGCACCTGGGGAGTAAGATTATATCCTACTAATAAAATAAACATGAAATTTTGTGAGGATGGATCAATGATATTCAAATATACAGATATGTTATGAGCGCTCGCATTGTGCAGACTCGAATAGGTCACAATTGTGACCTTTATTCTTTAGTTTATGTCACGTAAGGCGAAGAGCGATAGGCTTTGTTGAAACAAAATCATAATAAAAAAAAATGCCATGGTGTGTATTTGTAATTTATTTATTTATTGATTAAAATAAATATTTTTAATGTCACATGAATGAAAAGTGTGTATGTGTGCTGCCACTGCTGCGCGGAACACTTTTTTCAATTGTTTTGTGAGTGTAAAACGTATCTGTTTATTTGAATATCATTGGGATGGATGAATTAATGTTTGTGACTCAATCACGCCAGAACGGCTGCACGGATGAAGAGAATGAGATAGATTATCGTCCGTAATAGCACATAGGCTACTTTTCATCCCGGTATAATGTTCCCTTGGCTTGATTAAACACTTTTCACGCGAGCGAAGCCGCTGGCAGATGCTAGTTTAAAATGGTTTTTAAATTGTCACCTCTATTCAAAGTATTTTTCTGTGGCGCTTAGACTGGAAAAAAATATAAACATGTATGAATTCATCATCACATAACAAATGCCTATGTATTTGTGTTTGGGAATCATACAATGACTTCTCCCGCTTTGGGTGAAGCGGGAGGGCGTGTCAGACGAGGAGCAGGGATGGATTTTTGTAAAATCCATCCCTGCTCCTCGTCTCCCTCTCCCGCTTGTGCCAGGGCCGCGGTAACTCTCTTTCAAATTTATCCGCGACGAGCTTCATGTCAGATTCAATTCCCGTACGAATGAGATGGACAGAAAACAGAGAGAGGCTTATGTCCAGAATAAGTCTTCTAGAGGTAGGATATCCAAGAACAGAAGACTATAGGCTCATATCTCCTAATCTCGTTGTAAAACTCATGTAGAAGGTTTTCAACGACATTGGGGAGGAGTAAGTTCTAGGGGACCACAAAATATCCCAATGGGTTGAGTGTTTGAAGGCACGTGAGCCATATTCGCAAAAAAAATGCAGAATCTTCACACAGTTAGTTTGTTGGATTCGGATACGGAATATAAATACCATGAATAGCTTCTTTGATCTTTCGCTACTCGTATAGCCTCTACATTCTAATCAATAGTATCCTCACGTCATTTACTACATTCGTCCGCATCATATGCCCGTACCATGGTGTCCGCGAGTCCACCCGCCTAGTTCACCTAGGTGAACTATGAACAAATATTTTTGCCCATAGTTCACCTAGGTGTACCACGGGCAATCATTTTTGCAAATAGCTCACCTGGGTGGACCACGGAAAATTATTTTTGCCACTAGCTCATCTGGGTGGACCACGGGCAATTCATTTTCCCCGTAGAACACTGATTATATTTACGCAACATTCAAGAAGCAGCTACTAGAGATGATAAGTAAATATAAATCCCACCGAAAATACAAATCGTCATATATGACAATACCAGATTGATTCCCTAATTGTAAATATAAAAATAAGAATAACAAGTTTTTCAAACTGTACCGCTTTCCACATCAAATGAAACTTTTAAAATAAAATAAAATTAATACAGAAAATAATTATTTGGTTACCTATAAAATATACTGGGTAGAAAAATCAATGAGCCCTGTAGGGAAGCCACTGATAGATTATTTTACTTAAAGAAAACATTCCTTTATTTTTTTAAACAAACAAAACTGCATTCACATATTTCTCGATCGAGGTAAGCTTACCTAAACTGAAATACATAACGTCTTATGAGACTGTAGAATAACTAAGGGTTGAGGTAGAAAATTTTATTAGGACATACACACCACAACATTTTTGCAGAAGGCTACACGAAGTGAATTTCAATAACCGTGCATTGTCATCCAAACTAAATGTGTATGCAAAATTTCATCTTAATCGGTAGAGGATAACTGTATAAAATTCAGTTGCAAGATGTGACCCGAACACACTTACATACATACATTGCAAGTTAAATAAAAGGTTGTTAAGGGGCTGAATACTCAAAATAGGCTTTCTTTTAAACATTTTTTAGGCAAATCTATTGAAGATGTGGCAGCAGAAAAAAAAAATGTTAATCTTGATCATATTTCCGAAAACTTTGTTGTGGCCGAAACACGTTTACGCACAAAAACCTCGATACAATTGAATGGCAAAGTAGCCTCTTACCGTGATCTTCAAAAGATTTTTCCGGTAATACTGACCAGCGTACATTTGTACAATTAACAACAATAACGTATCATAAAAGGACGCAGAACTTCATTGTCTTATATATTGAAGTTTCATTCATTATTTTTAAGTAATTCATATTATTATGTTTTGTAAAAAAGTCTATATAAATTCCATCGTGCTTCTCTTTCCATCCAGTGCAATTCGACAGTGACCGCTTTGCGGCGTTGCTAGGTGGACGTATGTCGCTTTTGTCCGCAAAAAGCAAAAATAATATTCAATTTATTTCTCGTCAATTCAATCTGTCAAAAAATATCAGATATAATGCAGCCAGATCATGTAGCCTGGTGGCTTTAATTGGAACTAACGAAATCACAAGTAATATTGTCAAAGTCTGTATTATTTTTGTTTTTTGGCACTACCGCTGTCACTGGCATATTTTTGTTGTATTATAAACGACTCACGTCGTTTAGTTTACTTACTAATTTCATAACTAAAAAGTATTTTAACCTCTTTGAAAATACAACAAATGTTATCTCAATTTGAATTAAACAATATTTAAAATATAGGTAAGGTCGAATACTATTTTAACCTTCTTCGTTCATGTGAAAACAATAGAAGCAAAAACACAGAACATGGAATGGTCATACCAACCACGCTGGCAGTGTCTCGAAATGACAGAACTAATAAAATTCTTCGTATCCATTTGTTTCAATCTTTGTTTCTTTCTAACATACGGCACCTAGAACTGACCAAATAATGTCAAATTCGTGAGAAATGATAATCTATTTCTCATGAATTTGACATTTTTCGTCGTTTCATCCAAAAATCGTCCACATAGAATAGAATAGAAAAAGAATAGAATAGAAAACATTTATTCGACATAGACACAACACGACAGCAAAAATCCTATTATAAATAATGATAAAATTGATTACTGAAAGCACCAAATCTCAATTCAAATTTAAAGTTTCCAGTTTAATATTGCAGTCCATTTCAGTATAGTAAAACTCATAAAAATAATTTATATAAAATTATCTAGCTATTAAAACAATATAAAAAAATGTAACGTACTGTGTTCTTATATGTGGCAGTCACATAGAAGCAGACATAATTATAATATTTATTCAATTTGCACGGCAAAGACTCGTATGACACTAGCCAGATTACCTATTTTAGTGATCTTTATTTTCGTAGCAATAAGGTTGCATTCTTAGGCAAAATAACAGTGAACGATCTGATGTCAGATGCTAGCCGCCAGTTTGAAATAAGAACTTGCGCGGTAATATTTTTGTAAAATCATCGGCAGATACCGTTTATGATGTGGGCCTCTGTGGTCGGCCTTGTGTATTTAATTTTCAAATAATTTTCCCTCCAATTTAAAGTTTGCCCCTAAGCTATCGATGACAGTGGGCGTGGCGTAGAACCTCAGATGTCGATTGTCAACTGTTCGACTACAGCCCCTTAAAAAGACTAAATTTGTGTACCTATCCTTAACGATCTCATTTCGAACAGTTAAATTATAAAAGTGTGACAAAATTGCAATATTAAATACTTCAAGTATCAATGTCTTGCTAGGTAATAATTTTCTTTCATGTTTACTTTGTCCTTCATATTAGATAAAATAAAATTAATGTTAGATTTCATGATCTTTTTTATTTCTAAAACCAAATGTTTGTTATAGAGATTTTATCCTGAACAATAATCCTAACGATTAGTAGAATAAAATAGCGAGTGTTTATTTTTTGAATTATTAGCTAATTTGATTCCCGGTTTAGTAGGTAAGTTGGTCGCGAAATCAGTGAAGCAGTTTTGTTTCTTTTTAAAAATAAAAGAATGTTTCCTTTAAATACAAGTAAAATTTCATAATTTAAAATACCCCCGACACATTTATCTTGCGAAAACACCCCGATTCAAACAGTAAAACGCGCATAACTTTTGAACGCTTTAGAGTGTTCTTAGCTATGTTTGAATAAAATCGGTTCAGCGATTTTATTCAAACATAGCTAAGAACACTCTCGACAAAATCACCTTTCAAACAAAAAAAACTAAATCAAAATTGGTTCATCCGTTTAGGAGCTATGATGCCACAGACAAACACACGTCAAACTTATAACACCCCTCTTTTTCCGCCGGGGGCTAAACATAATCTATCTTAAGGATTTAAAGTTGTTTCTTTTCAGGCTCCATTGATTTTTCACGCCTTATATATAGGTGTACCTATAATCACAAAGTACATAAGCGGTGGCGCGGTGCTATAATGTATGGTGTACCTATACGTCATTTAATATAACATTATACATTTAAATAATCCCATTTTACAGCCTGTTCAAACGATTTTGACTTCTATTGCGTTAGTGATATGACAAATGGCAGCTGTATTTAACAGTTAGTTTTGGTAATAGGTTTATACTTTTTATGCTATCCTTATATTTATGGAATAGAACTCAAAATTGGTTCAACGGAATGTAAAAAAGGGTTGTAAAAATTTGTAATGTTATTTCAAATGGAGTATACATATAATGCAGGCAAACCAAAAATAGCAAGTATTATATATATTTGTACACAAATTTGCGCGCGAGTCCGATCCGCACTTGGCCTGGTGATGGTTTTTTAATATCTAGGAGGAGCTTGCATCATTCATTATCAATACTCAATACTTTATTGCATTCCATATGTATTACAAAGATGGTATAGACATGGTAAATAAATATGGACCCCGTCGGGCACAGCAAAAATTAGGAGAGAGGAAGAGGTGGCCCTCTTCAGTAGTATTTCAAGGCATTACATAGTATCAAAAAAATAATAAAAATATTACAAATGTCAAATTGGATGTATAATTATGTCTGTGTTCACAATCTAAGTATAGTAGGTATGATTAATTAATCATTATGCATACAGGATAGGTAAAAGAAAATCCATAATCTAGAAACAATATTTAGTATTGCATCAGCTCTTTCTCTGCTATCGGTCTCGCTAATGTAGTATAGATATCTACTATATGGATTAGGAAAGTACAAAAGATAAAAGGTATACATGTATATCTATTGCAGGTAGCGTGATTGATATAGTATTTTTTTATTATAGATAGGCTCGCGCTTGACTATTATCTCACATGATGGTAAGCGATGATGTGGTCGCAGGTGTAGCACGCTTGCCTAGAAGTAAACTATTCACTCTTGACTTGAATACCCGAGGTTGTAGCTATCGGAAAACACAGACGCAGGGATGCCACTCTTTAGCTGTAGGCATAATAAAAGATAACTAGTTTTACTGAATTTGATCTTGACATGGTAAATTAGTATTGATTTGTCAGTCGTGGTGGCCCAGTGGCTAAGACCTCGCCTGTCGTCCTTGAGGTCGTAGGTTCGAATCCGGGCAAGTACCAATGTGAATTTTTCAAATTCATATGTACTTTCTTAGTTTATCTTGGACATCACAGGCAACGGTGAAGGAAAACATCGTGAGGAAACCTGGACTTATATAGTTATAATGTAAGTCTGAAATAGCCAAGTCAGAGGTCTGTGGGGATTCCCAGAGGCGGCTTAATTAAGTCTGACACCAGAGGTGGCTACACCTCACACGAAAAGAAAGAAGTATTGATTTAATTGAATGTTTTTATATTAAATAGGTCTTTATTATTATTTCTACAACTGTTTGCATGCCTAAGTAAGGTATTTAGTTTACAAATCATTACATTAAAACTTAACATCTGTAACTTGTACCTAATTTCTGTGCAAATAAAGAACTATTCTATTATGTTCTAGCTTTTGGCCACGGCTTTGTTCCTGGCGAATTTTAATTATCGGATCAGCACTTCTAGAAAATTGCTTTTACAGATAAACAAACAAACAAGGTATGTATGCTATAATGAATCTGATGAATTTTAGATAAATAAAACCATTTTAACTGCTAAACACTTTGTATTAGAACGAAATAATAAAAATATTTTTGCAAACATCTGACATGACATGAAAAACGAAAGACATAGAAGTAAGGTTATAAGATAAAAATGTTACTACACTTATACAAAAATAAACGTTCAGAAATACTTCAATTTTGAGTATAACATGTAGGTACATTCTTTATCACTTCCCCTTACTCAAATATTGACACAATGCCTGAATTATCAATTTAAAATACGGACTTAAATAATAATAAACATAAACTCTCCTATTTTATGTCCTTTAACTAGGCAAGGTAATAGAAGATTATTTCTACAATTTATAATATAGTGAATACTAACATCCTGTAGTTATTAAATTGCAAGAGTTAAGAATACACACAAAATGGCTAACAAAAAAAAATTAAATCAAGTCTCTTCCTGTATCTTTTGAGAAAATCAATTATGAAATAAGTAAGCAAAGCTAAAAACACAATAGGTACTCTATTCTACTGCTTAGTAAGCATAATAAAATGAAATTACAAAGCTTCAAACATAAGACATAGATTATCCTTGATAAATACTAATTGCTAATACTGAAATGTATCTAATGAGGTAATTTAAAATAATATCTTAGGATTATACAACCTACTGTTTGTCTATGTTTTTTATTCTTATTATTTAACCTTTTTATTTAAAATCTAAAAATTATAATTTCACACAACATAGTTAGTAAAAAAATTGGCGTAATGCCACACTAAACAATATTAAATAATTAGCTTACATTTAATCATCTTACATTAAGTACTTAAATATAGACCAAGACATTGTGCAAATTTGGCATGTTTAATTTTTGCCAGAGGTTTAGTTAATATATCCGCAACCATGTCATGAGTTGGCAAATACTTAATGTTAATAATATTATTAACAAGACTGTCTCTAACAAAGTGATGACGTATGTCTATATGCTTGGTCCTTCGATGACATTGATCATTTTCTACTATTCTATGTGCACTTAAGTTATCATTATATATAGTTATTGGACACACATCATAATGAAATACATCTTGGAAGAAGTTTTTAAGATATTTGGCTTCTTTAACTGCTTCACCTATACTGTAATATTCAGCTTCTGTACTTGAATAAGCGACAGATTGCTGCTTTCGTGCCTCCCAATTAACAATGCAATTACGATATTTGACCACAAAACCTGTATAGGATTTCCTATCGTCTATGTCATTGGCCCAATCAGCATCAGTGTGAATTTCAAAACAAGGATTACTACCTATACCCTTTTTGAAATTTAAACCGTAATGCAATGTTCCCGAAAGGTATCTTAAAACTCTTTTTGCTGCTTGCCAATGCGCCTCGCCAAAGCAATTATTGTATTGACCTAGCTTACTACAGGCATAAGATATGTCTGGTCTTGAACAAACCGATAAATACATGAGCGCGCCAATTAACTCTTGATATGGATACTTAGTGTCCATTTCACCGGTTTTTTGAAGCGGTACATTCACTTGCATAGGGGTAGAAACAGGCTTACATTCCGTCATTCCAAATTTATGTAACAGATTTTTAGTGTAGTTTTCTTGTGAAAGTTTTAATGTTCCATTAGTCCTATCTCTGTCAACTTTCATACCAAGACAATTTTTTACCTCACCTAAATCTTTGATATCGAATTGCCCTTTGAGTGCACTGATTAAATTTTCAGTTTCTTTATTAATTTCGCTAAATATAAAGAAATCATCGACATATAAAGCCACAATTACAATTCGACTATCAATCCTTTTTGTGTATACACATGGCTCACATTTTGATCGAGTGTAACCAATACCTTTCAACACCTCATTAACTTTTAGGTTCCATGTTCGACTAGCCTGTTTTAAGCCATATATACCTTTCTTTAGCAAACATACTTGATCACTATTATTACTATACCCTGGTGGTTGTTCCATGAAAATGGTTTCGTCTAAAGTACCATTTAAAAAAGCTGTGCTAACATCAATATGGCGTATACCCATGTCTTTTTCAACAGCTACTGAAAAAAGAAGTCTTAAAGTGGAATGTCGAACGACTGGAGAAAATGTTCTGTCATAGTCAATACCCTGTTTTTGTGTGAACCCCCGAGCTACTAACCTTGCTTTGAACCTTTCAAACTTGCCACTAGCATCTACTTTTTCTTTGTATACCCATTTACATTTGACAACATTAGTATGCTTTGGCCTGTCAACCAGTTCCCAAACATTTTTGGCTTTTAGTGAATTATATTCATTGTCCATAGCTGTCATCCAGTCTTTACAATTATGTCCTGAAACTGCTTCAGCATAAGTTTGAGGTACCATTGTCAACATAGCATAATCATTATCCTCACTATTCAAAATATAATCGTCCAACCAGGCAGGTGCTTGTCGCTGGCGAACAGGTCTTTGAGTTAAGACTATAGTAGGTGGAGTGGTTATTATATCATCATTTAAAGTATTACCATTTAATGGGGCATTGATATCATTCTCTACAGTCATATCTTCACTATTTCCACCATTGTTACTAGCTGAGCAATCAGCATTAGTATCAGCAATTTCATCATCAACCTCATCTTCCCCTGCTGAGATATAATCCAGACTGATATTAGTTCCAACACTAACACTATCTAAACCAGGTTGTGCAATATTTAAATTTGAGTTATACCCAACATGTTGATTAGCATGAACAATGTGTTTTTCAGCAAGCTGTATTGTGTGACCATTATCCTGAAGGTTCCTATCATTACAAGAGATACCAGGTACTTGTTCAAGAAATATTACATTTCTAGCTTTAATCATCTTTCCAGGTTGCATTGGATCAGCTAATCTGTATCCCTTTGATGATTCACAGTATCCTAACATTATGTAGGGTTTTGATTTTGCATCTAACTTTTTTAGGTGCACATCTGGTGTCAGTGCATACACCTTGCAACCAAAAACCTTTAGGTTGCTCAAGTTAACTTTCGCTCCAGACCATAATTCTTCTGGAGTAGCATTTTTTAATGCATTGGTTGGACTAATATTTTTTAAATAAACAGCTGTTAACACTGCTTCACCCCAATAACGTTTGTCTAAACCTGAATCCTGCAACATTGTACGCGCCTTTTCAATTATGGTGCGATTTAACCTTTCCGAAACTCCATTTTGTTGAGGAGAGTATGGTATAGTTGTTTCATGTACTATTCCATTGGATGTGAAAAAATTATGCATTAATTCATTGCAATACTCTGTACCATTATCCGTCCTGACTACTTTAATTTTTAACCCTGTCTGATTTTCAACTAACATTTTAAATTCCAAAAAAACTTTATAAATTTCTGTTTGAGTTTTAGTCTTTAAAAAATAAACAAAACTTTTCCGGGTGTAATCATCTGTGAATGTTAATACATATCTTGCATTTTTCCATGTAGGAACTGGCATAGGTCCACACAAATCAGAATGAATGAGACCTAACTTTTTAGTTGACCTTTTTGATTTACCCTTAGGAAATGCTTTAGCAGTTTGTTTACCCTCTATGCAAGGAATGCAAGGTTTCAAGGATGAGTTAGCAAAAGAGATACCTTCTGCCAAACCATCACGCAATAGTAACATACCTTTGTAGCTTAGGTGACCTAACCTTTTATGCCATAGTTCCGCTTCATTTGTTGTGCAAAACAATGATTGATGGTCACCACATTGGTTTGCAGCAATATCAGCACATGCACACACTGATTGCTCCTGATGCTGATTGAGCTTGTACACACCACCAACATTAGATGCTGAAAATATACATTTACCATTAGTTAAAACATCTCATTGATAATATGCTTTGCACTCTTTGTTATCAAATACCACAACATAACCTTTTTCAGTGATTTTATTCACTGAAAGTAAATTTGCTGCTATGTCCGGCACATAAGCAACATTGGCGATGGTTTTTGATTCATTGCCTTGTAGAGTTACATTAATGTTGCCAGAACCATGACCATAAATCTCAGCATTGTTGGCCACTGTTATGCAGGTTTTATTGGCATCAGTATAGTCATTTATCCAGTCTCTTCTCATAGTCATATGTCTAGTACAACCTGAATCCACTAACCAGTCAGAGCCACCTCCAGTAGCAAAGGCTGAAGCCATAGCAATGTCATTCATGGTTCCCGATGAAACTAATGCAGCATCACTCACAGGTCTCATCGACTTGAGATCTGGGCACTTTGGTTTTATATGGCCTTCTTTCTTGCAGTTATAGCATATTATTTTTCTTTTAGGTCTTGTCTTAGATACCAGTGCTGTTTCACTCACTATTAGCTCATGCCTTCTTGAGCCTTGCATTAACCTACTTTTGACTATTTCTGTTGTTAAATCACATTGCAGACCTTCTATAGCCATAACCAGTGGGTCATAATTATCTGGAAGACCAATCAGCATGATCTCAGCCACTTCTCTGTCTTCTAAAACATCTCCTAGTTCTGTAAGTTCTTGCGTTAGACTTTTAATTTCTGTAAGATATTTTTCCATGTCACCAAATTCATTGTATGAAATCTTAGCCAACTGTCTTTTTAATAGGAGCCTTCTACTGATACCACTGTTTTTATAAGCATCCTCTAAATTTTTCCACGCCTCAGCTGCAGTTTTACACATTTTCACATGTGGATAGCAGCAAGTGGTAATATTAAGGCAAATTTTTGCATAAGCTCTTTGATCAGAAGCATGCGGCAGCCCTTCCTTGCTCTGCAAGCAATGCCAGAGACCACAATCAATCAGAAGTAATTTCATTTGGAAAGCCCATGTGGCGTAATTTTTCGCTCCTTCCAATTTCGAAATATTATGTTGAGCACTGTTCATCACAACATTTGCCTCTGGTACAGTGACCACATTTGACGGCCCGGCGGCATTCGCTACGGAATCCGGGGCTGCTGATGACGGCATGGCGCTTTCACCATCTAGCGAAGAAGAGCGTGTAGTCATTTTAGACACCTCCTTATTCTTCTTCTACGCAAGGGAAAGTTCTGGGCCCATAACGTGATGAATTTTAGATAAATAAAACCATTTTAACTGCTAAACACTTTGTATTGTTGGAACTATTTAGTTTCATAATCAACCTTCTTTCTTAGATTTTTAGATAGGCCACTTTAGTCTTAAATTATTATAGTTTTTTTTTTTTGTTGTCACTGTTTTTTTTTTCGCTTGTCAATATTCGTTGTAGTTCATTAAAATTATATTATTGAACTCTTTATTTTTATTTGGAGTATCTACAACCTTCAGGTTATGGGCCCAGAGCTCTGAAAGTCTAAACTCCTTATAATAGTGTGTATACAGAGATTCGAAAATAAAAATGCAGAGAGATTCTTGTGCAAAACCTCTTCATCATACGAATGCAAGTAATACTAGTGTAGTACCCTATGTTTCAACTACACATACAGTAAGTACTCCATCTTTTAACAAATTAGAAGGCCATTCGAATTACATGATATGGGCATTTTCAATGGAAATGATGCTGATTGATTGTGGACTATGGGATTGCGTGAAGCACCCACCTTTGGAGAATAGCTCACAAGAAATATTACGCTGCGATGACAGAGCCCGCTCTAAAATTGGTTTGTCCTGCCACGAAAGAGTCTTCTCTAAAATAATGGGAGCTAAATCCGCATTTGAAGCGTGGAATAACTTGAAAAGAACATACGCGGACAGCGGACTAATTAGAAAGCTCACGTTGATGAAAAGATTAATGAACTGTCGTTATATTGATAACATGGAAACTTATGTTAATGAGATTATGTCGACACATCAACAATTACAGCAAATAAATCAAAAGGTTGATGATTCGTTTCTCGCAATTATACTGCTATGTGGTCTACCAGAGCAATTTAAGCCACTTGTCATGGCGTTGGAACATTCCGTCTCTGAACTGACTTCAGATAATGTCATTGTAGCACTTCTGAAAGAAGACAGCCGTAATCTAAACGCCTACAGTGATACACGTGAAGATAGTGCTTTAGTGATATCATATAATAAGTTTAATAGAGACACTAAGAACATATTTTGCAATTACTGCCGTAAACCAGGGCATATAAAATCAAATTGCAGAGTTCTCAAAGCTAAATCACAAAGGGAAAAGATAGATATTTGCGAGGTAACACATATGGTTGATGATCAGTCAGTATGTAGTTCTAATTTTGATAATTGTGAAGCTTGTGAATCTTTTGTAAATTCTTTTGTTTGTAAACCAATTTTTAATAAGTCGCCTTTTGTAAAGAGTGATGACTGGTTTATAGATTCTGGGGCTACGAGTCATATGACCAATCGGCGTGATTGGCTACATGATACTGAACCTGTCAAGAAAAGTATTAGAATAGCTAATGATCAAATAATTTTTTCAGATGCCATTGGTACTGTAGAACTAAACACTTCCAACATTACCGAAGTTTTGCATGTTCCGAACTTGTCAACGAACCTGCTTTCAGTGAACTCATTGGTAAAGAAAGGAAATGTCGTACTTTTTTCGAAATCTGGAGGAAAAATTATTGATGGTCAAACGTGTAAGGTATACGGAAAAGTTTTATACACAGCCTCAAACGTCAATGGTATGTACAAACTTGATTTACCTATTGCTCAGGCGAATTTAACAGAAGTTAAAGATAATTCAGCTGATTTATGGCACAAGCGTCTTGGTCATCTGAACTTCAGATGTATGGAATTACTAAGATTACACTTAGCTTATGGGGTCAAGTATCCAAAACCTGCTGGATCTATTAAAGATAACTGCATTGCTTGCGTGGAAGGTAAACTTTCAAAGCAACCTTTCAAAATGTCGGATTCAAAATCGTCAAATTTACTGGAAATTATTCACAGTGACGTTTGCGGACCTATGAGTACTCAATCTTTGGGAGGTGCTTCATATTTCGTGACTTTCACTGAAGATTTTTCTAGAAAAACATTTACCTACCTAATAAAACAAAAATCAGAAGTTGTAGAAAAGTTTCGCGAATTTAAAAACTTAGTCGAGAACCAAACTGATAAAAAGATAAAAATTTTACGTTCTGACAACGGTGGTGAATATTTGAATTCCGAAATGAAAGAAATTTTGAAACAATCCGGTATAGTTCACCAAACGACTGTACCTTACAATCCAGAGCAAAATGGTTTAGCTGAACGGGTCAACAGAACTTTAGTTGAGAAAGCAAGATCTATGCTTTCAGAATCTTATCTACCTAAGACTTATTGGGGAGAAGCCATTAATACAGCGACTTACTTAAAAAATCGCTTACCTACTAAGGCAATTAGAGGGAAAACCCCTGAAGAAATCTGGACTGGACGAAAAGTGAATCTTTCTCATCTACGTATTTTTGGATGCAGAGTATATGCGCACATACCAAACAATCTTCGAAAGAAATTGGATGCTAAGGCCAAACTATGCATATTTGTAGGTTATTGTACTGAAACTAAGGGATACAGAGTAGTTGATCCCGAACATCCAAAAATTCTTATCAGGACAAGAGATGCCAAATTTTTTGAAAACGATTTTCTATTCAAATCAAAGTCTACTTATCAAAATAATATTGTTGATAAAGTTGGAACTCAATTATCAGAATTCATTCCTAATATAATTCAAGAAAATTTTGAAAATATACCAACTGAAGGAGAAGCCAACAAAATTATGACTGAACCTTTAACACAGCTCACAGAACTTAATATACCTGAAAATGACAACATTGATGAGGAATTTCATGACAGTGTTGCAGAGATTTCAGATAATACAAACAATCAAGTTTCTCAACTTGTTAGGAGATATCCATTGAGAAACAGAATCCCGAAAAAGTGGCCAGAAGATATAGTTCTGTACAAAGCTGTAGAAGATGATATTCCTTCAAATTATAAGGAAGCTATTTATTCTGATGATAAAAATAAATGGCAAGAAGCTCTTCTGAGTGAATATGACTCACTTGTAAATAATGAGACTTGGATCCTTGTTGATAGACCTAAAGATAGGAAAATTGTTCGTTGTAAATGGGTATTCAAGATTAAGAAAAATGAAAACGGGGAAAACGTACGCTATAAAGCGCGATTAGTAGCCAAAGGTTTTACTCAAACTTATGGCATAGATTATGATGAAACATTCGCACCTGTCGCACGTCTCTCAACGGTAAGATTACTACTCGCTTTCGCAGCACAATGGAACATTAAAATGGATCAAATGGATGTTGAAACTGCGTTTCTCAACGGTGATCTAAATGAAGAAATTTTTATGGAACAACCTGAGGGTTTCACCAAAGAGTGCAACAAGGGGAAAGTATGCCAGTTAAAGAAAGCACTTTACGGCCTGAAACAAGCGCCTAGACAGTGGAACCTGAAACTTAACGAAGCAATGTTGCAACTTGGAATGAAAAGGTCTGAACATGATCATTGTCTATATTATAAAGTTAAAGGTACTTGCATTTTAATTGTCGCAATCTTTGTTGACGATTTTTGCATTCTCAGCAATAATGCTGACATGAAAGAAAACTTTAAAAATAATATTAAACAAATCTTTAAGGTCAAGGATTTGGGCAATTTAAAACATTTCTTAGGAATGAGGATCATTCAAGAGGATAATGGAATAACCATTGATCAAGAAGAATACATTAAAAAAGTACTAGATAATTTTGCAATGACTGATGCAAAACCTGCTACTACTCCCGGTGATCCTAATCTGAAATTAGTGAATCCCTCAAATGAAGAGAAAGAAAGTGCTCAACATTTACCTTATCAAAAACTGGTTGGATCTCTAATGTATCTGTCTGTAGGAACTAGGCCAGACATTACACATGCTGTAAGCGTGTTAAGCCAGTTTAACAGTAACTTTGGCACAATTCACTGGAATGCAGCAAAAAGAGTTCTACGTTATTTGAAAGGGACAATAAATCTTAAACTTAAATACCAGAAGAAAAATACACTCGCACTTACGGGATATACTGATGCAGATTATGGCGCATGTCTAAATGACCGGAGATCCTACACTGGATATGTATTTTACTTAAATGGACCTATTTCGTGGGAATCTCGTAAACAGCGCACAGTCGCCTTGTCAACGACTGAGGCCGAATATATGGCTCTTAGTGATGCTGCTAAAGAATCAATATATCTCAAAAACTTATTGAAGGAAGTGTTTGGTTTGGACAATGGTGTCTGTATTTACAGCGATAATCAGGGAGCTCAAATGCTAACAAAAAACAACATTCATCACTCACGAACAAAACACATTGATGTAAGACATCATTTTATAAGGGATACTGTTGCCAGTGATATTATCAGTATAGAATATGTACCCACAAATGAAATGAAGGCTGATGTTTTAACTAAGTTTTTATCTAAGCAAAGACATCTGTGTTTAACAAAAGGTTTAGGTTTAGTATAACATTTATGATGGCCTATTACCTATTCAGAAGTAGGGGAAGTGTTGGAACTATTTAGTTTCATAATCAACCTTCTTTCTTAGATTTTTAGATAGGCCACTTTAGTCTTAAATTATTATAGTTTTTTTTTTTTGTTGTCACTGTTTTTTTTTTCGCTTGTCAATATTCGTTGTAGTTCATTAAAATTATATTATTGAACTCTTTATTTTTATTTGGAGTATCTACAACCTTCATGTATTAGAACGAAATAATAAAAATATTTTTGCAAACATCTGACATGACATGAAAAACGAAAGACATAGAAGTAAGGTTATAAGATAAAAATGTTACTACTCTTATACAAAAATAAACGTTCAGAAATACTTCAATTTTGAGTATAACATGTAGGTACATTCTTTATCAGAATCAATGTAATTAAAATTATTGTCACAAAATGTTGCACTGTCATCCAAGATCATCATTTATGTGGATTAAATTATGATGACGGAAGTTGAAAAAATGTTGATGTCATCAGTTGTAAGGCAATTTATCTAGACTGGCTATTATATCTCTGCAGAACTCTTAATTGGGTATCCCCTAAAAGGTTTGTATGTAAGTATGCTTTTACATCTGTCATTTTTGTGGTACTTTAGCTGTCAGATTGCTTAGGAATATGCTGTACATTGTTTTTCACAAATCCAATTAGAAAATATGGTTAAACCTATTAGAAGTGGATTGCAGGAGTTATTATAATACATGTTATGTTAATACCAAGATGTGAAGGAACAGCACGCTGTCGTTCTTAGCCAAAAACTACAATCTTTACTTGATTTCGCAACGTTAACTTGTACGTCGATTTATATATTTTTCCTTTTGATTTTTGCATAATAGTTTATTTAACTAAGAACATTATATAGAGAGGAGGCCTGTGTCCCAGCATTGGGAACATTAATAGGCTGATGATGATGATGATGATGATTAATTCGTATACTCATACGTCTGTTCATGTTGTTAACAAGATGATCGTGTCAAATTACAACATTATAAAGGAAAACAACAAAGTTGTGGTTTGCGGTAATCACATACTGAGTAAACAGTCACTCACACTGGTCAAACTGTATCAAATCTACACTAGGTACATCCTATTAAAGTGCCTATTCTTCACCAGGCCATACCTGTCATCAGTCATAATATAAACAAAATAATCCAATAATAAAAAAACTTTTTTGCAAAAAAATACTACCGACTTCCAAATACAAAACTACAAAGAGTAAAATAACTTTATTTTTTGAAGTCGGTGTCTTCCGTAGGTACCATTTTTTTTGCGTTATGGACACCGACTTCAAAAAATAAAGTTATTTTACTCTTTGTAGTTTTGTATTTGGAAGTCGGTAGTTTTTAGTTGTACCTACCTAATAGGCAATTTAGTAAAATAACTTTAACGCCAAAATAGATTTCTTGAAACTTGAACATAACCGGTGTAATGAGAGATCTGCGTACCCCTTAAGAGCGTATTGACGTGATGTTATGTTTTGAAATGGTATAAACAATAAATAGACATGCGATTGCAGCAAACCCGAGAGATTTACCATTATTTATTGAAGAGTTCTGTTGTATATATCCGAAGTTCTTCATCAGATCTTCACCAGATCTTCACCAAATTAAAATGGGACCAATTTCGAAACATACTTTTTCAAACAAAAAAGTAATTTTCAAAATCGGTCCACAATTGACGGAGATATCGGTGAACAAACAAAAAAAAAAGAAACCTAATGTCGAACATAGAACCTCCTCCTTTTTGGGAAGTCGGTTAAAAACAACAACTATCAAAATCAATTTTCATAGTACCTGCCCCAAATTTTCTGTTTCCCACATTTTTTTAATAATGCTTAGTTATAATAGCCTAACTCTATTGAATTTATGATTCCATTATTATTGTAGGGTAGGTAAGTAGTTATTAAGATATACATTTACAAAGTGACATTTTAGCTCTGTTATCAGTTATTGTTTAATTTACATGCAATACGTGCGCGCTAATAAGTAATTGTGTAAGAGGATCTGTTAGGATATATCAAAGGGAAGTGACTAAGAAAATGTTTCGTATTAATGAAGGTATTAGCTTTCTTTTGGCATATTTTACGTGCAAATAATAAGTTGAGTTGCATTGTGTATAAAATCTTGAATTATTACCATCAACAACAACGTTTGGTATGAGTTTGTCAGTGCTGAAAGCTCAACACTTTTTTTGTATTAACCATCATCATAATTTCGGCCCAAAGACGCAACTTTCTGCTGGATAAAGGCATCACAAGCGACGCGTCGCCTCATTGACCAGTCCTGTGCTTTTCAGCACATCCAGCGCCCTCACGTCACAAGGCTATCGGTCCACCTTGTGGGAGGTCTTCCAACCTCCTTATACTTTTCGGTTTAAATATCATTTATTTCTCAAAAGATTAACATATAATCGCTTAACGAGAAACAAAGTTTGAATTTAATAACAATTGTAATTATTAGAAAGTCCAGGGCGCACGACGCACAATCGATTTTGTTTAAAATTTACTCAAATAGATATCATAACAAGAACAAATTATGATGCGTGGGTACATTGCAAAAACTATTCGAATACACTGTCGTTGTGACATCGAGCGCGCTGTTATTATCAGCACTGTTGTTAAGCACCATGCGCACTATACAAAACTAGGTGTTTTAATCTTTTCAATTTTATCAATACCTTCGGCCAATTCCTTCGGGATAAAGTTCCAAAGCTATCCCTCAGCATCTCGTGTGGAGCAATATATTTTGAAAGTAAAATGTCTCTAAATTGTCCAATCGTCGTCTAATAGTTTTGGACAGAGATAAATGGTTTGTCCGTCTATCCCCTGCAATTTGTCGAAGCTGTCAATTTCATATAAAATATGGTTTCGTGTGAGTAATCCGATAGCGGACCCCAGGTGGTTTTTATGATCATTTTGTGAACCCTTATCTTGTGGTTTTGTGACAGGTTTTATGCAAGAAAACGCAGTGTTGATTCGAACGACCTTTTGAGTTAATTGGAGTGACAATTGCCTTTAATTTCAAGATCGATTTTAAGATTGGAGTCGCTTGGATTTGAACTTGCGACACTAGCCACAACAAACCAGAGTCAATACCGCTTGACCAAATCGGCTATGTGGAGAGCTTTGAAATTTGTTACCTCATAGTCCGGTTACTCGAACGTCGATATGTTGCCGTTACAATGTTTTTTGAAAAATTTTGCTGCAACCCTCACAAATAAAATTATGTTTTTATGTACAATTTTACTAGTTGATTTGATTAATTATATTCACTTACTATTATATTTTATTTGCACTGGCAACTGGGTACTGAGTTTTGTCCACACAATAGTTGTTTGTAAGTTGTTGTTGTATCACTGAAGTTATTGTTTTTCACTTAAGTCTTATTACTCTAAAGTTTCATCAAATTCGTTCATTACTTTTTGCGTGAAAGAGTACAAATATCCATGAATACTCAAAAACTTTTACATATATAATATTAGTAAGATTAGTAGACAATAGATTTAATAAACAAACGCAAGTTTGTATTTTATCCTCATCGGCTGGTAAGCGATGATTTGGTCGACGATGAAGCATGCTTACCTAGAAGAAATCTATTCACCTTCAGTTAAATCTATCAGAGGACGTACGTCAGTTGCAGAGGATGGAGTACAATGACGTTCAATTAAAGAATATTGTCCAGTAGTCGACTAGTAAGCTGATAGAGATTATAAAATAGGTTTGGAAGTATCCACACTGGGTAAATCTGGCACGTGTAACCAATCTAATCCAAAAGCCCTTGTTTGTTAACAGCCATTGATTAGATAATAGCCACTAATTTCATGGGACACGGTAAAATATCTTTTGTTAATTGACTGTAGGTATTATTGTTATTTCTGACTGTTGCTTCTCCTTCTTCTTAGTGTCGACGATTCCTTTAAATATATTTTTTCGGCCAGTATTCAGCCATGTCGATTGTCCTGGTGTGGTCATGTGTGATGAGGAGGGATGAAACGCATTTTACTAAAAGAGTTATGAATATACATACATACATACATAAACTCACGCCTTTTTCCCATGGGGGTAGGCAGAAACTACAGAACGCCACCTGCTACGATCCTTACATACTTCTTTTGCTTCACTCACATTCATGCATCTAGTCATACACACACGCCGGTTATGAGTACTGCGCAACTGGCCTTTTTGAAGAACATCACCTATAAGGTCTATGTATGTCTTTCTAGGGCGTCCCCTCCCGGCGTTGCCAGTTATGAATATAACACATCAAAATACAATAGTTTCTGAACATTTCGTCTTTATAATCTAAATGTCGTTTTATGAGTATTTGAAAGCAACCCTCTTTTTCTCGTGATGTGAAAATTGAGTCAATCTTCATCCTTTTTAGGGTTCCGTACCTCAAAAGGTAAAAAAGGAATTCCCCTTATAAGATCACTTTCTTGTCCGTCTGTCTGTCTGTCCGTGTGTCACCACTGATTTTCTCAGGAACGGATAGATCTAGCAAGTTGAAATTTATACCAGATACTGAGGTCTTTAGTCCCTAATAGGTGAATAAAAATCAAGGTCCTGAGTCAACGCGATAAAAAGATATAAGCAAATTTAGATTTTGACGAAAACTTGTAAGTACGAAAATTTACCTTAATTTTCAACTTTTTTTATTTTTCGGAATTTTCCCTTTACTTGTGCTGTAAGACCTTGCTTTTAATCAAAAAGGATGTCGACCGATTCAGGGGGATGATGAGCCTATAAGGATTAAGCGGGGGATATTCCAGGGCGAAAGTTTGAGTCCACTTTGGTTCTGCTTAGCCCTGAATCCTCTAAGTACACTGCTGAAGATTCAGGTCTAGGCTATCGGTTGAGAAGAGGTGGTCAGGTTATATCTCACCTCCTTTACATGGATGATCTGAAATTCTTTACCGGCAACAAATTCCAACTGACGGAGCTACTGAAGGTAACTGAAACCTTCAGTGACTCTATTTGGGTATGTCGGAAGCGTTGGGCATTAACAGTACTGACATGAAGCAACTGCTGAAGGAGCAGAGGCCGCCTGAAAAAGGTATTAAATAGCCTTTTGTCGGGCGGAAATAAGGTGCGCGCCTTCAACAGTTGGGTCATGCCGGTTTTGATGTACTCTTTCGGCATACTCAAATGGGCTCAGACCGAGCTCGATGCCCTTGATAGGAGGGTCCGGACACTGCTGACCGCAAACCGGATGCATCACCCACGATCATCAGTAATGATACTGTACATCCCGCGGAAATGTGGGGGTCGAGGCTTTTTAAACGCCAAGACTCTTCACAACCGCGAGGTGTGCAGCCTCAGAGAATACTTTTTGAAAGCTAAAGTGGGTATGCATCGGGATGTGGTCGCAGTGGACAAGGGACTCCCCACGTTGTCCATGGCTAAAGAGAACTGGCGCAAGCCTGTAATACTAACGACTGATGAACGCCAAGAGGTATGGCAAGGCAAGGAGCTTCACGGGCGCTTCTATCGGGCTCTTCATGGGCCCGATGTAGATTTTTCAGCGTCCGTATCCTGGCTACGTTTCGGCGACCTTTTGGGGAAACTGAAGGTTTTGTCTGTGCAATTATGGACGAATAACTACCGGAGACATATAATAAAGGACGGGACGGTTGACGTGTGTCGGCCATGCCACCGCCCAGGTGAATCCATCCGACATCTCTGGTTGTTCTCGTCTGGCTAACGGCGAGTACTTGCACAGACATAACCAAGTAGCCAGGATTATTCACCAGCAACTTGCTTTGAAATACAATCTAGTGGATTCTGAGGTACCGTATTACAAGTATGTGCCCGACCCAGTTCTCGAAAATGACCATGTCACGTTGTAGGGGATCGGTTTATCATCACTGATAGGACTATTGTTGCCAATAAGCCGGATATAGTGGTGATAGACCGATTAGCGCGCCGCACAGTGATAATCGATGTCACCATCCTACATGACGAGAACCTCGTGAAAGCTGAAAAAGAGATACAAATCAAGTATCTCGACTAAGCACACGAGGTTGTCGACATGTGGAATGTGGACTCGGCGATCATTGTGCCGATTGTCGTAACGGCCAACGGCCTGATGGCCAATAGCCTCGATGACCATCTGTCGAGGCTGTTATTGCACGGTTGGATCAAGGGTCTGATACAGAAGGCAGTACTCCTTGATACGGCTCGTATTGTGAGGAGGTTCCTGTCTCTGGAGCCCCAACCACCGGTAGCTTGGACCCTGTTCCCGATACCGGTGGGCCTCTATTTTTTATATTTTTAAATGTTTTTTTAAGTTTTCTTTTTTTTTAATATTTAAAAATGTATCAAATAAGATTGTAAATGAATAAAGGAATAATAATGTGGTGGATGTGAGACGGGGAAGAAGGGAATTACGTGTGTTGAGTTTAGTTTTGACACAGTGCTTTTTATAAGTCAGAGACCGGTCTAAAGGCAGCATTGGGTTCTTAGCGACCGCGACGTGCAACCGCGACCCGCGACCGCGATCGGGTCGCGCGACCCACTGCTTAGTATGGATTTATATGGAGTATTAAACAAATCTGGCGACCACGTTGCGCGACCGGTGGGCGTGGTTAGAGAGCGGTGTGGCGACCGCGACCCGGTCGCATCGGAAGCAGTGCCGTCACGCGACGTAGGCGGGAAAATACAATATTTTCTGAACATTTCTTCTTTATAATCTAAACGTCGTTTTGTGAGTATTTGAAAGCAACCCTCTTTTTCTCGTGATGTGAAAATTGAGTCATTCTTCATCCTTTTTTCCTGAGGCATAGATAATAATATGAGAATATCATCATCTTCTTCATCCTCCAATAACTGCTGAATAACTTTTTTCCTAGTTTCGGATAAATTGTGCGACATATCGTACTGCAATAGAATACAACCGTCACCCATAATAACTGCGGGCAGAGTGGCGATGTCGCCGTCGCTGACATCGGAAAGCTAGGGGTCGCCCCGCGACAGGCGACCATGGTCGCGTAGTTGGATGGTCGCAGTCGCGGGACGACTGAAGAGGGTTGTTTTCAAATACTCATAAAACGACATTTGGGTTATAAAGACGAAATCTTCAGAAAATATTGTATTTTGATGTGTTGCCCACCTGCGTCACGTGACGGCACTGCTCCCGAAGCGACCGAGTCGCGGTCGCCACGCCGCTCTTTAGCCACGCCCACCGGTCGTGCGACGCGGTCATCGGATTTGTTTAGTATTCCATATAAATCCATACTATCCGATCGAGGTTGCGGGTCGCGGTCACGCGTCGCGGTCGCGAAGAACCGAATCCTACCTTAATGTAAAATATCAGCGCATCGCCATTTAATACTTAATTTTCTTCTACAAGTTAGTATAGTTTAGTTTTATTTAGTGTTTAAGTATGTACATATTTCGTTAATTGGAAATAAAGAATAAATAAAAAAATACTTTTTCTCAAATGACTTGCTAGGGCAAGCTTACGCAACAGTAGATATTAATTACATATATTATTTGTTTTGAATTGATAAGCGATGATGCATCATCATACACTGCCCGATATTTATTTATAGCTATTTAAAGTTAGCATTCCTATGTTCCCCAAAGGAATAGACAGCGGTGTACCTAGAGAACACCTACATTTCATCAGTTAGGTATGTTTAAGTCTCATTTAGTGCAAGCCTATTGCCATCAACAACATCATGTCCTGCAGTAGCGCTTAAGACAGGCAGTACTCAAACTTATACTTCACTAAGTACGTTTTAGTCTATTCACATCCAACTTTGGACATCCACACAAGGCAGTTGGTTGGGCCTTTGTTCAAACTAAGTGACAACATGCATTCAACAGAGCTTGAATGCAGTCTCTTCTGAGTCTAATTGATAAGCACTTTCAACTTCATGACACAATGAATGAACACAAGGTAACATAACTTTTCAGGCTTCGATTCCAGCAAAGTACAAACAATTTTGTCAGAATGAACAAAATTATACAGAAGACCATTATTTGAAACTAACTAGTTATCTGTGGGACTCTCTATAAGTTATGTCCCTATTGTGTCTATTTCGAAAAAGTCGTAACAAGAGCCGGACATTTACAAAATTGTTCGGACTTTTCATCTTTTTTTTCAGAACTTATTGAACACTTAAAATGTTCAACGAATTATTATAAAAACAAAAAAACCCGACTGCTAAAAAAGAATGAACTGAAAAGAGACAAACAAATTCTGGGTCATTGATATTTTAGAATATCAAAAAATCTGGGATCCAAAGTGCTAGACGTGCGAAAATACAAATTCATGGCAAACCAATGAAATAAATATTGTAAGTGAAAATTGCATAATAGTACATTATGGTACAAGTGTGTAATGTTGGTTGAATCATCAATACACACGTGTATCATACGACGTTTTTCAACAGTGAAAACGAGTAGTTTATTTTTTTTCGCAAATGCGGGCTAAATTAATCAGTTTTCCCATTCGCGCGCATCTAACAATGGCGATCGGCCATAGATTAAAAAGAATGAGTTTTCTTTTTTCTGGCTTTTCGCGGATAGCGTTTTAGCCACGTACAAAATGGATAATTTCATGTTTTCTTTATTACAGTCAAGAACAAAATTTGTATTAGAGTGAAAGATTTATTTATTAAACACGTACAAGTTGAAATTACCTATTTAAATTCGAAGTTGCATGTAATGTGTTGCATTTTTACTATTGAGCACGATCTTTTTTGTATCGAATTTTTTTAAGAACAAAGCAGCTCAACCAATTTATTGGTTGAGTTGCTTTGCTATTCACAAGTGAGTTATAGAGATTTTTTATTTAATTTATTAAAAAAAAAATTTCTATAACTCACTTGTGAATAATAGCAATGAAAAAGTCACAGTTTGATAACAGGTGTCGTTATGTGCCTAATTGCGGTGAAATTAGAGCCACTTTATGAGCAAGTGTGTTGAAAAAATATTTAATTTTCAGCGCCATACTTCAACTTGGTGTCATTGGCTGATGAAATAATGTAATGCATTGTACCTTTATAATGATGAGCGGGTACCTAATGATCATACGGTTGCTAGGTGCTAAGCAGAATTAGAAATCATTGCGCAACCGCACCTATACAAATATCTTATCAATGTTGTCGTCCTGTTAAGGTCAGATACAACGGTCAATTCGTAAACTGGTTTATCTACACTCCCAACGTAATTTTCCAAATATGAATTCAAAAAATATTGTATAAAGACGTACTTTGTTATGTGGATAGGTAAAATTTCAAACTAAAAACCATTATAAATTATTATATGCATTATTATACACAACAAAGTCATCTCAATTAAGTTTGAAGAAAATATACGGCGATCCGACTGAGATTTATTTATGTAAAGAAAATCAAAACATAATTGAGAAAACTCATGGTTTATATTAAACACTAGATTTAGGTACTTATCTCTTGAAAAACACCTGTTTTTAGGGTTCCGTAAAAATGGGACCTTATTACTCCACGATCCATCTCTCCGTCTGTCTGTCTGTCCGTCTGTCACCAGGCTGTTTCTCATGAACCGTGATAGCTACACAGTTGAAATTTTTACAGATAATGTATTTTTGAGAGGAGCTCGTGGCTAAATAATAACAGCCGCACTGGTCGATCATCAAGGTTAAGCAACGCTTGACGAGGTCGGTCCGTGGATGGGTGACCATTTCAACATACCGAGTTTCCTCCGTGCCTCGGAAAGCACGTTAAGCCGTTGGTCCCAGCTGTCATTTGAAGATCTTTGACAGTCGTTACGGGTAGTCAGAAGCTTGAGATCTGACACCAGTCTTGTCAAGGGGTACCGTGTTACCTAGTTACTGGGTTCTGGAGGTCAGATAGGCAGTCGCTCCATGTTAAACACTAGTACTCAGCTGAATCCAGTAAGACTGGAAGCTGACCCCAATATAGTTGGGAACAGGCTAGGCAGATTGATTGATTGATGTATTTTTGTTGCCGCTATAAAAAATCAAATAATACTAAAAACAGAATCAAATAAATATTTAATTGGGGCTTCCATACAACAAACGTGATTTTTTTGCCGTTTTTTGGGATAATGGTACGGAACCCTTCGTGCGCGAGTCTGACTCGCACTTAGTGCAACTTTAATTTAATTTTAATAAATAAAATATATACTTTCTCTGTATTATAATACATAATTAATAGATACTTGTAGAAAATAAAGAAAAGTTATTATTACATAGGTAACATATTATCTTAAAAACAATTTTAGGGTTGTACTAGATTTACATAGTATCCTATACTATATTAGTATATAATTATATTTGTAATCACGTTCTCGAAAACTGCTCTAAAGATTTCGATAAAATTTGCAATGTAGGTGTTTTTCCAGGGCGAAAAATCGATCTCGCTCGAAAAGAATTGGTCCAGGTACCTACTCTTATTTAAACACAAAATCACCTAAAAATTTAAAGATTCAGTACATTTCTCACGCAACAATTTATCTAGTTACGTTTTATGCGACGTAGTCACCTCAAATTAGTAAGTATTATCCGATAGTGTGTACCTTATCTGATGTTAAATCAAATGATAACATGTATATAACACAGCACAGATTGGACTCATTTGAAACGTCTGCCGTACGTCTCTTGTTCACCAAAACACCGATATTAAACAAAGTGCCAGTTATTATTATACATTTAAAATAATACATAAATAATAAGGTGTTGTATAATAGACGTAAGATCAATAACTTATAGGCACTAGTGTGTTATTTTTTTAGGTGAAGTAAGTGAATTATAATTTTAGTTTCAAACCGGTGAGTTTTTGGTATGCTCAGTTTTTTGTCAATACAAGCCAGTTGTGTGCCAGGATTAATCTAATCATGTTTCATATCCCAAGGTCAAATTGTTTCGTTAATAATATTGTTATTTTTAATGTCTGGTATTAATAAATAATGTAGGGATACTTTAAATGTTTTTATATCTGGGCTTGTTTTAGTCGTTAAATTGGCTAATCTATTATGTTGTTGACATATTTGCGCTTTAAAAGGAATTTATTCCTGTGAAATAAATAATCTTTTACATAATTTTCTATAGTGCATGTTGTCTATGGTCACTTAAAAATATCTCTTTGTCTTTTTAAAAACATGAATTCTTGTTTATTGTGTGCCATTAAGTTCTTAAACCTATAAAAAAAATAAGATGCTTTATTACAGTACCTAGAATAGGTATAGGGTAATATGGGTACAGTTAATTAGTTAAAAATTGAATCGATTATAATTAACAACTAGCTATTGCCCGCGACTTCGTCCGCGTCGAACACGTAAGAATTATGAAAAAAATGTTTCTTTTCTCTGATTTCTAAATCCTTTTCTAAAATAAAAGTAGCCTAAGTTAACCTCCTTATGGCACAGCTGTTTTGAAGATAACCGGGACAAACAAACAGACCGGCAAAAAAAGAAAACTGTCTTTTTGTTATAAGTACCTTATATACTTTCTTATACATTTAATTAAAAGCTATTATTTTGATATTACAAACAGACATTTTTTTTTTATTGGAGGATAGATTAATAGATTCCAAATGCCTGTTTTTTTTCAAATGCCTGGGAAAGTCAAGCAAGTGAATTCATGTCCATTTGGCCGATAATTCGTTTGAAACCTTCAAAACATTAAATTTCTTGTTATCATGTCTTGTCACTTTTCATAAAATTTATAAAACTGTGTCAATACGGTTATAGGGTCGTGCAATTTTGAGCTATGTGCGTGCTCATTTCAACAAAACTTTATTTGAATTGATAAGTATTTTTTTTTTGATAAATCTTAAATTATGTTTTGAATTTGAAATGAACTGCCCTCCAAGCATTGTATGGATAGAGAAAGAAATATAGCACAATATTCTATTTTAAAAACATATAATAATTATTTCTGTCAAAATAAGTAGTTCAAACAGAAACCTATTTAAAAATTAGAAGACAAATGCTAAATAATAAAACATCAAGTAGATATTAAAATGGTGGCATGTCATTGAAATTACAGACATAAGAGGAAAATAATTGTCACTGCCTTATTTAATCTATAGCAAGTTTGTTGCTAAGGGAATAATTACATTCAAGCAAAATTCGACCGAATTGTATTAGAATATCTGTAGAAATATTAGCTGATGGTGGGTCATGAATTAACATTGTCGACAGTACATATCTTGAAGTATCATGCCAAAACCGAAACTTGTTTGTTTTGTTAAATGAATAAATATTATGATCCGTTTGACCATAAATTATAGCTAAAAGCTAAAATGACGTCAAATATTATTATAGGTATACAATCTGATTTCACATTTATCACAAAACATAATTGATCAAACCCATTTTTCGTGGGAACATTTATTGAAATTACTTACAAAGGCTGTTTTAATATTACGGTCCGGTTGGCCATGAATTATTGCTTAAAGCTAAAATGACATCAAATATTATTAATATTAGGTATACAATCTGATTTCAAACATTATCAAAAAACAGTGATCAAACTCACTTTTCGTGGGAACATCTAATGTAGTTTATATCTACTTATTTAAATTACTTACAAAGGGTTTTATTATGAAACCTCATTACCTGAATATTAACAATTGAATAATAAAAAAAAACAATGCCTTATTAGCACAATTATGACGAATAAATAAACTTACAACAACGAACATTTTTTAATAGAACGAAAAGCAAAAGTGGTAGTCAACCTTTTTGTTTTCGGCTTTTCATATTATAAATTCTATCTTAGTTAAAAAAAAAAATAAAGAATAAAAATAAAATGCAGTTCGTTAGTAAACGCATCACTTGATAACGGTTGAACCTGCTTATGTTAAAAAAATTGTTCATACCTGATAGTCTAAGAGGGATAAAAACATTAAAAGGATGCCTGAAAAATTCGATGTATTGGAAGTAATTTATTTCTGTGGCTTTTTTGTATGAACCCACTTACATAATTAATGTACCTACATTACAAGTTATAACGTCTGTCGGTTCAGCTCATGTTCAGCTAATTATAAATAAATATATCAAGAATAAACCACAAGTAGCTCGTGTTATTATCAGCTGGTAAAAAAGTATGTACTTTGAACTTGACACTTCCTTAAAGCCGCTAAAACAGACGGCCTTGAAGAAAATATAAGTACTGTCGCAATAAGCGCGCCGCTCTTTGTTTGAAAATCATTATGAGTTCACGTTCAGTATGTGTTTTATCTTACGAGAAGGTGGAGTCTGTTTTATTATTTGGACTTATATTTATTTTCATATTCATTTATTATTATTACATTCTATACTAACAGTTTAAACCAACACATGTAGAGAGTCAACAGTTGATATTATTACACACATATATACTAATATTATAAAGCAGAAGAGTTTGTTTGTTTGAACGCGCTAATCTCAGGCACTACTGCTTGTACATGAAAAAATATTTTTGTGTTTGATAGTCCATATAACGAGGAAGGTGATGGGCTATATAACATCACGCTACGACCAATAGGAGCGGAGCATAAATGAAAAATGTTGCAAAAACGGGCAAAAACTAATTCTTTGTGAGAGCTTCCGTTGCGTGCGCTGAGTAAATGGTTTAAGTTACGCAACAATCATGTATGTAGGGTAGGTAGTCGACCACATCATCGCTTACCATCAGGTGAGATAGTGGTCAAACGCGAGCCTATCAATAATAATTAAAAAAAAAGGTAGTGTCGATGGGTAGGTAGGTTGCCAGTTGACGGGAGCGAAGCCGCGTGGGACAGCTAGTAATAATATAAATAACACTAAAATTTAACGTAAAAAAACATCAATATTATTAAACAAACTTGCATAGGTAGGAATAATTATTATGCAATAACAAAACAAAATACAAAAATATTGCTGTATCAAAGCGATGATAAATTCGTCGGGTCGTAGGTTGAGCATCTCTGATAAGACTATATTTAAAATGTAGTATAATTAATGAATATCAACGAAATATTTTGTTTTCTCACTTTGTGCAGATCATGGAGAAAATTAGGACGTTTTGGGTGATGCTCAGCATTATGCTGGCCTTTTCTGAGGCTTCCAAGGTTTTGGTGGTATTCCCCATGCCTTCGAGAAGTCACGGAAACCTTGGAGATGGAGTTGTCAGGCATCTGCTGAATGCTGGACATGAGGTCAGTACTTGTTAATTTTTAATTGCTATGATAGTTTTACTAACTTCCCAAACAGTTGTGTTGCTTGGGAAATTGTTGCATTACTTCTTCATCCCATCTAAAACACTAGGAAGTGGTGACAGGCGAATGTTTTAGGGGACTTTCTCAAGTAATTGTTGACTTTCAAAAAGTGCCGATTTTCGGTCTTTGAATAAATAATTTTTAATTTCATTTTGATGGTATAGGATTTGATGGGATAGTACTATCTATTTCATACCTTTAAACGAGCAATTCATGTATATATATATATATAATGAATCTCGGGAACGGCTCGAACGATTTTCATGCAATTTTGTATGCGGGGGGGGGGGGGTATTCGGGGGCGATAAAGCGATCTAGCAAGGTTTCGTTTTTAGAAAACGCCGTTTTCTCTATTTTCACCCAGGTACCCACTTATACCCACAATTTTATGTAATACTAGAGGACGCCGTGGTTTCACCCGAGTAGTTCCCGTTCCCGTGGGAATACAGGGATAAAAGGTAGCCTATGTCACCCGGGGATAGAGTAGCTTCCCAACGGTGAAAGAATTTTTGAAATCGGTCCAGTAGTTTTGGAGCCTATTCGGTACAAACAAACAAACAATCAAACAAATAAAAAAATCTTTCCTCTTTATAATATTGGTATAGATCTAAGTAGTATTATTTAATATAGTTTTTGTACACTGACATCCCTATGTCTATCTCCTCTCGTTCAGTCCATCCAAAGGTTGTCCGCCCATTTGTACACTTATCTTTATACTGTTTTGTCCTGTAATTATTTAAGTGGTGTACAATAAAGTATATAATAAATATAATAATATTATTTATATACTGTACTATTATTTATTTTGTGGTATAGGTACATGCAAAGTACTAATAGTAAAGATGGTAGTTAAACCGCTAATTTAGAATCAGATTGAGATTATAAAAGAAAATTATTCAAATGTTTAAAAAAAATTACTTTATGACAGGATAAAAAAGAATCTAACCAAAAACTCAACAAAAATAGATAGGTAGTGGAATAACTCTTAAACCGATTTTATAAAGGGTGTTCTTTGTTTATTCTTAGTATATAGATACACTTCCTTACGTTTGCTGCAAAGGTAGAATACGTTCTACGTACTCGTAACTAAGGCAAATTATTTAATAATTACCATTTGGACAACAATTCTGAGTAAACTAAATGTTCAGCAAGATTGAAACCATTTAACAGTCGCAAATACAAAATAGGCCTTGTTCTTTTATGACATGCAATTCGTGCAAGTGATAAATTCAACATCAATTTTTTTTAATATTTTTTTTTTTGATTTTATTATTATCTGCCATCAGTCTTCATAGACTATAATCAGATGTGTTCACGGGTCAATGACTTGTAGAGTGCTTCCTCCAGTGAGGACAGCTACTCTTCTTCTTCTGCAGCTACTCTTCTTCAGTACAACATAGCTACCATCTGTTGTGCAGCTTCATTATATCATGCCTTATGAGGCGGTTGGAGTAATTTTGGCACATTAATTGGACTGCTAGTTCATTTGGGTGAAGAGACAGTCGCTGCTTGTATGTCGCCGCTGTTAATCGAATTTCTTCTTTAACTGTGGTCATTTATAACTGTTGGTGTATTTCATTGTTTGTGATGAACCAGTGAGCGTTGCTAATCGTTCTCAGTATGATGTTCTGCAGACGCTGACGCATCGAGATGTTTGAATCACTGGCACTACCCCACAAGTGTATGCCATACATCCAGACAGGCTTAAGGACAGTTTTATAGATAAGCAGTTTATTATCAGTAGACAATTTACTGTTTCGACCAAGCAGCCAGTGTAGTAGTCTATACCGAATGTTGAGTTCCTCTCGTTTACACTTGATATGATTTTTCCTCGTCAAGCGGCGGTCCAAATGCATACCCAGGTACCTGACACTGTCCTCGTGCGGTAGAGTGGTGCCGCCTAGTTTTACAGGTGGGCAGTTACCCCTTCTCAGTGTAAAGGTGACTTGCACAGACTTAGATGTACTGGCTTTGATTTTCCAGGTTTGAAGCCACTTATTGATCTTGTGAAGTCCCTGCTGTAAGGTATTTGATGCGGGAGCTGGATCATTGTTACAGGCCAGGATGGCGGTATCGTCAGCGTATGTAGCTGTGGTTAAGCCTGATAATGTTGGAAGATCTGCCGTTTATAGGGTATACAGTATGGGTCCCAAGATGGATCCTTGTGGTACGCCCGCTTTTATGTTGTAAAAACCAGAAGTTGCACCCGCCTCCTTCACTTGGAATATTCTGTCTGAGAGATATAATCTCATCAATATGTGAAAGCTATGTGGTAAGCTGCTCTTTATTTTGTACAGGAGACCATCGTGCCAAACCCTGTCAAATGCCTGTTGGATGTCTAGGAATACAGATGAGCAATATTCCTTCTGTTCTAGAGCTTTTCTTACTGTCTCGCAAACTCGATGGATTTGCTCGACAGTAGAATGCCGTTTTCGGAAACCAAACTGATGATCGGGTGTTATTTTGTTCTCTGTCAATATTGGTAAGATTCTTCGTAAAAGCACTTTCTCGAACAGCTTTGACAGGATTGGCAGCAGGCTGATCGGTCTATACGAAGTTACTTCGGTCGCTGGCTTGCCCATTTTGTGGATCATCAATATTTGTGAGACTTTCCATATCTTGGGAAAATGTTGCACTCTGAGAATTGCGTTGAACAAGATTGTTATATATACCAAGGCTTTCTTGGGTAGTTATATAAGAACTTCTTTGGTTAGTAAGTCGAAGCCAGGTGCTTTTTTGTCTTTTAGCTCCCTGATAGTTTTTGCAACTTCTCTCACAGATATTGGTTTTGGGGGCATTGACATTTGATATGCCTGGTTCAAAGCTGCACTGACATTCGAATCGGATTCAAGATCGTCGGTCTCATTCGGGGTGAAAACACTGGACAGGTGTTCTGCAAATGCATTGGCCTTCTCCTGAGCTGTTCGAGCCCAATCATTATTAATTTTCTTTATGGGTGGTATTGCAATCTGTGGTCTGTCGTATGTTTTTGTGAATTTCCATAAAGAGTAGTTTGCAGATGGAGTAGCAGACAATGATTCCAGCTTAGAATGCAATGTATCATCGTGCCAGTTGCGGATCAGATTTTTCAACTCCACAATTGCCCTATTCAATGCGGTTTTATCCGATCTGTTTCTACTCTGGTGCCAGATTCGACGTAGTCTTCGTTTTTCCAGTATCTTTGCTTTTATTTCTCGTGGATAATTCGTTGGGTGGTGTTTTGATTTAATAATTGGTGTATTGTTCCAGCAGGATACTTGTATTAGATTGGTAAGGTGTTTTGCGGTGACTTCAATATCTTCTGGTGTCTTTAATTTCACTTTTAGGTCGATCCCCCTCTCAATTTCCTCTCTAAATGAGGCCCAATCAGTCCGTTTGTTGTAAAGTGTTTCCAACTTTTCGTTTTCTAAACCTCAAAATGATAAAATATATTTGCCTAAGTGCACGTATCTAACTATTTACTTTAAGCCTAATAAAAACAATAGAATAGTTATATTATATATATAATCTGGCCTCGGCACACCTTCATTTCATAGCCTCGTTATTTAATCGTAACAAACATTATGTACCTATCTATAAGACAGATATCCGATAAAACTAATTAGATAATTGTTCATTGGAAACATTCCTAGGTAGGTATTTACTGAGTACCTTTGTATTGTTTTTGCGATTCCTCAATTTGTTTACCTTGGAATTCTTCCCACCTTGATAAAAAAGTAACGATGGTACCGGTTATTTTATCATAAAAACTTCTGTTGTGCTTATGTTATACCTATTTAGATACCAAAGCATAGGTATAAATAAATTAATAATAGTAATTAGTATATCTATACTAATATTATAAAGCTGAAGAGTTTGTTTGTTTGTTTGTTTGTTTGTTTGAACGCGCTAATCTCAGGAACTACTGGTTGGAATTGAAAAATTCTTTTTGTGTTGGGTAGTCCATTTATCGAGGAAGGTTATAGGCTATATAACATCACGCTACGACCAATAGGAGCGGAGCATCAATGAAAAATGTTCCAAAAACGGGGAAAATTTATTCTTTTTGAGACGCAACGTATTTATAGTAGGTGGGCTAGCTTGGTAGGTAGCCAGTTGACGGGAGCGAAGCCGCGTGGGACAGCTAGTTAGTAATAAATATTACAAAGCTGAAGAGTTTGTTTGTTTGTTTGAACGCGCTAATCTCAGGAACTACTGCTTGGAATTGAAAAAATATTTTTGTGTTGGATAGTCCATTTATCGAGGAAGGTTATAGGCTATATAACATCACGCTACAACTAATAGGGGCGGAGCATGAATGAAAAATGTTGCAAAAACGGGGAACAATTATACCTTTTTGAGAGCATCCGTTGCGTGCGCTGCGTGAACGGTTTAAGATCTGCAAATACCATGTATGATGAATTGTTCCTCTTTAAAAGCTCTACAAAAATATCTGCGACAGCATGTCTATCTTTTAAGATTGACTCACTATAACCGTTTTTATGGTAATCAAATTTGTTAATTTGCGAAGGAGTTTTATCAATATCTACGTATATACTAATATTATAAAACTGTCAAAGAGTTTGTTTGTAGGGTAGGTAGGGTAGGGAAGGTAGCGTAGGTAGGTAGTGTTAGGTAGATTGATAGCCAGTTGACGGGAGCGAAGCCGTGGGGGTCAGCTAGTACATTAATAAATTTAAATTCAGAACTCAGGCCCTCTTATAAACTCATGTTAAGATCATTTAAGACTTGTCTAAAATAAAAACGGCGAAGTTCCAACAAAGTGTGTCTAATTAGTCCTTAAGAGTAATGGGTAGGACATGACGTCACGTTTCAAAGTTAAAGTTTGAACTGTGAAGTCTGAACAGGTCTTTACTTGGGTCTGGGGTCTGACCTATTTAGGGTTTGGGAAAGTCAACTTTAAATTTAAAACACATGCCTCGAAGTATAGTATTACAATATTGGAGTTGGTTATTGATTTGATAGCCTAAATTGTGGAATGATAGGCAGTTATATTTTAAACTACGATATAATTTAAAATACAACTGATAACATTAGTAAGAGCTACGAGAGACCAAGAGCTACTTTCTTTTGAGCTTGTCATTATCAGCTTTTAAATTTTCCCTCTGCTGGAACACAGGCCTTCTCTCTGTGAGAAAGAATGGGCCGTGTTGTTTCGACTTTTTGGTTCTAGGACATGCCGATGCCGACCAGTTTCCTCACGATGTTTTCCATCACCGTTTTGAGAATAGTCGTGGATGAAATAATTTACATAAGGTAAAGCACCTGCCTGGGTTCGAACCAACGACCTATAACTTGTAAGTCGAGGCCGCTACCACTAGGCCACCACTACTCTCAGAACTCTCTCTGTTCTTTGAGCTTGTAAAATTGGTGAATAACTACATCACCTCCTTACCATAGCCCGACTTCTACAATCTCTTTTCTTGTGCCAATCCTCAGCAACACGTCTTCTCCACAATCTTTGGCTGCTACTCGGTTACTGTTGATATTTGCTAACAGTCTTGTATAATCTTGTATGTCTTTTTCCAGGTGACGTACATCACACCGTTTACCTACAAGAATCCTCCTTCAAAACTTCGCTCAGTCGATGTCAGCAGTAACTTCGAACTGATGCCTCGTAAGATTTATTTTTTTAAACTGCCACAATAGGGTATAGTTGACAAAACATATCTATTTAGTCCGTCAGTTAGATAACATAAAAATATTGGAGATGTATTTTTCTTTTGCCACGTAAACAAAAAATACGACGATACAGTGCGTTCAAATATCGTGTAACTTCACGGTGTGCTACACTTTATACTGACAAAGTGACGTCACAAGCCAACTCCTGAACTTTGATGCGCTTTATCTTTGTCAATTTTATTTATTTGATAAAGCAAAAAATACGGCTCAAATATTATTTGATAATCTCATTGACGGACTGAATAGAGTTATCATTTCTCTACCCTGGAAACATCCGTATTATGTTAAAGAGAGGCTTAGTTAGATTCTTCACCTGCTACTAACCTTGATGTCCTTCAACGCAACTTGAGTTGCTTTAAGCGAAGGATAAGAAGCAAAAAGATGATTTCTTTTGGAGACCTCAGTTGACATGATATTTAAGTCGCCTCTTAGACTGCAGTAACTGTTAATCTTGGAAGTTGTGGGTGGAGAAGTGCCCACCACCCCATGACTTTGTTGAGTCCAAGGAACATCTGCCGCTTGGTCATGAATTGCAGTGGGTGTATGGAAGGCATTGAATCGGCTACGTACCCAAGTAGGCCGCTGCAAATATAATTTGGCAAAATGCGGGATTATAGATTCGTCCAACACCCGGTGTGAGTGTGGTGCCCCTGTACAGACTATGAGCCACTTGCTGGAGTGTCCTGGCTGTCCATTCACTTGCACAGTGGAAGACCTGTACAGTGCTCCTGACGCTGCAATAAGCGTGGCCACCTACGGAGCCCAGGCAATCTAATTAAATGTGCCATCGAATCGAAAAGAAGAAGAAGAAGAACTCTTGAAAATATTATAAAAATCTTTTTACATAATTTCAGCGGATATCATGAGCATAAAGACCATTATGGACAAGACGTCCGATGACATGAACATCGGTTTCTTGATCTACATGATGACTGAGATTACAAAGAAAACAATTTCGAACGAGAGCGTTCAGAAGATACTGAACGATCCTAAAGAGCAATTTGATGTGGTGATCGCCGAGTGGATGTTCAGCGATGTGCCTGCTGGGTAAGTTATTAAAATTAATCTTGGGACCTGGGCCAAAGAAAAAATGGATAGATTGTGTGAGGAATGACTTAAAAGTGAAAATGATGATATCGTCACGTTTTACAGAGGAGAACGGAAGGAGGAAACATGTTGCGGCGATCTCAGTTACATATCGAACAAAAGCAGGAAGATGATGATTATGATACTTATTTAGCTACTTATTTCCGTCATGTTACTTTGCTGTAAATAAGCTACTTAATGTTCCATTTTGACGTACTGTAGCTTGAATTTGCTCGGTCCATCTTCCTTATACTGCCTATGCTAACGATGCTCAACGCGCTCTTAGAGACCAACCCTGGATTTAACTTGTTTTCTGATGAAAGGAAGACGATAAAGTTAGAGTGTTTGCAGTTTTGTGCGATGATAGAGTGACAGGATTCATTTAATTTAGTATCAGTGGCTATTTGCTGTACTAAATATTAAAATGCCGTGATATATATAAAAATAAATATCAAAGTTTGGAAACACTTCGGCTTTGAAAAGCGTCTTATTACTGTCTGAGACAGTTTTTTTATTATTTTAAAGTTAGTTTTAAATATATTAGTGATATAAGCAGATTAGTGAGTCCTTATATTTTTTCTTAATTTCAGATTCGCCACAGTGTTCGACTGTCCGCTTATTTGGCTGTCATCAGTTGAAATGCACTGGATGATACTGCAATTGGTTGATGAGCCTTCAAATCCTGCGTACTCAGTAGACATCATGTCTCCGTATACACCACCATTAAACTTTATCCAGAGAGCAACTGAACTGTGGATTCAAGTGAAAATTCAGATGTTGAACTACTTGTAAGTACTCCGTTAAGTATTATATCTTCCCTTGTATTGGCACGAAGTATAAAAGTTATAGTTTATACTTTGTCAACGCGAGGCAGGCCATACATATATATGGTATTATTATGATGTTGATATTAAATTAAAACAAGCTACAATATTATTAATTTCATGAACTTTTAGCAAATAGCGAGTGTATGGTTGCTCTTTTTGCTACCATTTACTAGAAAAGATACACAGGCGCATCATTAAGAAAATAAAAAACATACTGAGGGTAATAAAATCTTTGAAAAAAAAATAGCGTAGGATATGATGAAGTAGCAACGAAAGTTATAAAATTTGTATCAAATAACAAAATCGTACATATTAGCCACAACTTAGCTATCAGCACTGGTGTATTGCCTGACGGTTTAAAAACAGTCATAGTCAAACCGCTTCATTTAAAAAAATGCAGGGAGGATATAGCTAACCACCACACAGCTTTAATTCCTGTGTTTTCCAAAGTGGTAGATTTAATTATATATGAATTAATTACCAACTTTTTGGCAAAATACAACATACTATGTAATGAACAAGCAGGCTTTAGAAAAATTAAAAACATTAATACAGAAATATATAAAGAACATATATTTCTGTATTAATGTTTTTAATTTTTCTTTTTTACACGAAGTAATGATAAATGTAGAACACCTATCTGTGCCATTTTTACAGCCATGACTAAAGCTTTTGACTGTGTCAAGCACGATATTTTATTGAACAAGCTTAGTAGATACGGTCTAAAGGGAAACGTGCTGAATCTATTAAATCCTACCTTAGTAACCGCACACGGTATACGAAGATATCCAGAATTTGTTTTCGATCAAAACGTGAACAAAAAAAATTAGATGGTAAAATTTATAAATTTGGTGTACCGCTAGGTAGTGTGTTTGGTCCCCCGCTGTTTTTGCTGTATATAAATGATCTGCCCCGTCAGATACCAAATCTAATTATTCTATTTGCCGATGGCAGCAGATAATCAACATTAACCTGGGCAATATTATTGAATGGCTTGATAAAAACAACCTGGTAATAAACTTACTAAAGACAACGTGATGCATTTTCACCAACGTACAATTCCGCCGAACGTTAATGTACAGTATAATGGACAAGTGATCAATCAAACAAAGCACGCGAAATTTTTAGGAATTCATATAGACGATCAATTGACTTAGAAACCGCAGGCAGAAGAGGTGTGCAAAAGGTTAAGCATTGCAGCTTATGTTCTTTTTAACCTAGCAAAAAAAGTTGACATAAATACTGTTTTGGTAGCGTACCATGGTTTGGTCGTATCGGTCTTGAGGCTTGGCATTATTTTTTGGGGTAACTGCAGTCTAAGAAATAACATATTTAGAGCCCAAAAACGTTGTGTTAGAGCTATGTGTAATCTTAAACCTAGAGATGGCTGTGAGCCTGTGTTCAAATCTTTAAAATTCTTACTTTTCCGTCGTTATATATTTTGGAGATGGCAATTTTTGTAAAAAGATATAATACATTGTTTGCTAAGGTCTCGGACTCCATGAAAGGTCCCGAGAGAAGTCAATGCAAAACCCTCCTAATTACCGGTGCCTATAAAACAGCACTACTTGAGAAAAGTGTTTTCTTTATGGGCCCAACAATATTTAAGCCTGACACCATAAAAAGTGACACCCTTCGACAATTTAAGAATAAACTCAAGGCTTTTTAAATTCAGAAATGTTATTATTCAATAGGTGATTTTTGAATGACCCTGTGTGTGGCATCTCAACATTTTAATATTATTGACATTATTTGATACACGTCTTCTGGAGTTGTTAAAATAATTTATTGGTATCTTAATCAACACTATTCCATAATTTTACCTGTAAGCTTATTGATGATGACATTATTGTTGAATTTTGCATGCCTAAACTCGAGCAGAATGTACCCGGCTCACTATAATTTAAAACAACTTTATTGTATAATACCTACATTCTATGCGAATAAATGATTTGATAAGAATTTAAATTCAAAATCAGAATGGCAGTTTGTCAAAAAATTACGCAATTTGTATTAATTTCAGCTGGCTGGACGGTGTTCAAGCATCTGCATATGATTCATTGTTAGCTCCTATAATTGCGAAGCGTGGCAGAAAACCACCAACTTTCGATGAATCCAGACATAACGCATCGATGGTACTCTCCAATGCGTATGTTTCTACTTGCGGAGCTGCATCTCTGCCACAAAGTCACAAATACATCGGAGGTTACCACATTGATGATACTGTGAAGCCTATGCCTGCGGTAAGGATGATAGAATATTGTCCATTATTTGATTTAATAAGGAGATCATTATATATATAGAGCCCAGTACGATTTTGAGCGAGCAGTACAATCTGTCATACAAAACATTCCTAATAAGAAACTTCACAAGCCTCAAATAATAATTACTAGTGTTCGCCTTAAACTTTTACCATGCCAAATCTTACCACTCCTCCATTTCAATATGCTCAAAAAGTGGTATGAAGTTTTTTCTTCACGTAGTTGTTAAGAACTTTACATAAGATGAAATACTGGTTACAGCTTTAGTAAAACATAACGATAATGTTTTTATAGGACTTGAAGAAACTTATGGACGGTTCTAAGGACGGAGTGATTTACTTCAGCATGGGCTCTAACTTGAAGAGTAAAGACTTACCCGACGAGCTCAAGGCCGACCTTGTGAAGATGTTTGGAAGCCTGAAGCAGACTGTGTTGTGGAAATTCGAGGAGGTTTTGCCTAATCTACCTAAGAATGTTCACATACTGGAGTGGGCACCTCAACAAGCAATCCTATGTGAGTTATGAAATGCCTTTTTCCGTTACCGTCTCCGTAATTATCAACCACGTCCTTTTCATACTGATATAAAATTAAAGATAATTATGATTGCCTAACAATCAATACACTTATACGTACATGACTTAGCGTTTTTCTGATTTGTATAAATTACTTCATTATTTTGGCTAGGTACTTATTGACTATAGTCTGGAATTAAACACAGAATTTTCTTATTAATGACAATAGACTCACCGTCAATCACATGGTTTAGGGATATTTAGAAATGAATAAACATTTCCAGTCTGTGATGAAGTAACTTTTATTTCTTTCTTTTTAGCTCACCCCAACCTTGCCGTCTTCATTACTCACGGTGGTCTCCTCTCAACGACCGAGGCTGTTCACTTCGGAGTACCAATTATCGGTATTCCGGTCTTCGCTGATCAGTTCATGAATGTGGACAAAGCAGTCAATAGAGGATTTGCACTGAGAGTAGACCTTTCTTACACAATGGCTGATACGCTCAAGAACACAATTCTTGAAGTTGTTAATAACAAAAGGTGTGTATAGAGAAGGAATATTAAACAAAATAGATGTAGGGATATAAAAGTTATCGATGTAAATTTTAGGAAGTTCCTTGCAATCAGTGTTGGCCCCCTGTATGGTGATGGTAGCTTAGATATCAATCACCGCCGACTTTACAGAGATACACTTTGGAATACAGGGGCGAACGAAGTGAGCTCGAGAATTTTGAGTATTCATACGTAGATAGGAAACCCGCGAAGCGAATTGAGCCAGTAATTGGGGCTCATAATAGGTGTCAGGTACGACGAGACTAGACTTAAGAGCGAGCACGCAAAGTCCCTTTATCTCCTTTATGAAGTCTTTGCAAAAGTTTTCAGTTGTTAAAATAAATCATGTTTTTATTGGTTAATATTTACCCTTTGTTATCAGGTACGCCGAAAAAGCGAAGGAGCTTTCCTTCATACACCACGACCGTCCCGTGAAGCCGGGACAGGAGCTGGTGCACTGGGTGAACCACGTGGTGAACACTCGCGGCGCCCCGCACCTGCGCTCTCCTGCGGTGGACATGCCATTCTACAAGAGAAGGTTCCTAGATCTCGCTGCTCTCATCGTGGTCCTACTCTTAGCCGTATACATTCTGTTGAAGCGCGCCTGCGCGTACATTTGTTCTAAAGTGTGTTCGACAAAAGGAAAAACAGGAAGTAAGAAGAAGAAGAATAATTAATTTAGTTAACATTGTTATAAGTATATAAGTTTTATAATAAATTGTTTTAAAAATATTTGGTGGTTGAATCATTTTATTGCGTTTCCAATAAAAGGATCAGGATCATCTACTTATATTAAGGATAAAATAAACCATTGATTTAGTCAAACTAAATGAAAATCGGTTTATCCGTTTAGGAGCTATTTTATTTTATTTATTTGGGAAAACAAACGGTAATCGGTGAACATTACAGTAAATAAAACATTTTGAACAATAGAGCGTGACAAATGTACATCCAAGACATTTTCAACAGAATATATTACCATTTTACAAGACTAAAGCGACGTGCGCTGACAATTCGTATCATATTTATTCAAATTTACATTTATCTTTCAGGTAGAACTACACAGGCATGCATAAAATGATAGAAAAGTAAGAAGTTATACATATAAAATAAATGCAATTATTATTATTAGATATTATTATACAAAAATCTACGAATTATAAAATGTCATATAAAATCAAGAAGAGATATTATTAAATTAAAACTATGAAACTACAGACAGACACACAGATACACATTAGAATGGAGTGAAAAATAATGTTTAAGATTTTAAGATTGTACTATTAATTTCTTTAGAACTATATTGCTAAATTTTCTACAATATTCATAATTTAAATTGATAATGATGGTATCTAGCCGATTTCGGCCACAGCGACTGCATTCATTGGCAACTCAATGTGGTTGAGAGCTCAGATTTGCTGCTCTGTTAGTCTGCCTTTTTAGGTCATGTGACTTGCATATCCAAACTTGGCCGAAAAACGCCGAGCACAAAGTGGAAACGTCAGAACAACGTTGACTACGTGATTAATAGTAGCTGTTGGTGGTCTAGCTTTGAGGTCGTCGTGTTTCTGGTCCAATGCCAACCTCCTTCAATCCTCAAAGTTCTGCACCTGCCGCTGCACACGAGGTCTCCCTCGGGCCGATTCTGTGCCTGATTCTACCAAAGTGTGGGATCAATGTCGCCTCTCTTCATTTGTCTATTCTGAATATCCTTGAAGCGCAGGAACTGCCCACCACGCCACCGTTTTCCTTCAAAGAGTTGGAGTTGAAGCTCAGAATAGAATATACGCTTAGCTAGCCTCTGTTCCTGCATCCCGGAGACATGCCCACACCACCTAAGCTGACGTCTCATCAGGTAGGCATCAGGTAGACCTAAAATCAAATATCAGCATCTTTTGAATAATGGGTACCAAAGTACGTCACATGCTTATGTGCATTTTTTTGAACAGGTGGGTGACGTATTATTTTATCCCATTAAAAATGTTACAATGTTTCTAAGTGACTTTTTTATTTAAGTTGGTTGTGAGATATGAAATGCTTTCAGTTAAAACCCTAATGGAGCGTCCTCACTGGGAGCATTATTTTGTGAGTATTTGTAAACAAGCAACCGTTGGCGAGCAACAAATGCTTCCCAGTGAGCCGAGCATTCACTTTCGAGCAAAACTATGAACGTTCAAGTCGAACATTGTGAGCTTGGAGCATTCGAATACGATCTCGTTAATTGTTATTCATTCGATAATACGATTGACCAAGAAGGTCACAAACACTTAAAATCAAGGAACTGTTCCTTGCTTTACAAGTGGCCAGTAATATTTTATATATACATACTCATTGATTTAATTATCTGAGTACTCGCTTTCGAGCGTTTTATTTGCGTGAACATTCGAATGCGAGCAGTTTCCGCGAAAATCGTTGCGACGTCCACACCGGCCGAAGTTCGCGCTTGCGTGTATGCTATGTAACGCTCGGCTCAACGTCCACACCACTCGAATATTCGTAACATTGTTTTTCACAAGTTTATCGAAAATTCAATGAAGCCGATAATATACATCTTTTTACCCGATTGCCGAAGGAGGGTAATGTGTTTATCAGTCTATGTATGTATGTATGTTTATTCCTATGTGGCGTTCTAGAGACTAAACGCGTTGGGCGATTTTGATGATTCTTACGTCAATCGATTCGTCTTAACCCTGCGAGTAGTGACACTAGTGGCTAAATTAAAATTGAAAAAAAAGAAAATGGCGGATTTTGGGCGCCATTTTGTGGGCGACAAATTTTTTTTTTCTTCCAAACCCATCGTGTGGGGTCAAAATAAAGAATTTTAAGAGGTGATTTCAAAAATATATAACACTTATATGTTAAAATGTACCTAAATCTAAAATAAAAATAAGTAAAAAGTTATAAATAAAAAAAGTTAATTAAAAAAATCAAAAAACCCGACTGCTTAAAAAGCGAACTAAAAAGACATAAACTGGTTTTGGTCAGCCAGCTCGCGAATATGTATCCTCCGACTGCACAGCATGATTTTCTTCTTGTTTACGTCTTTTTAGTTCGCTTTTTAAGCTGTCGGGTTTTTTGATGTTTTGAATTAACTTGTTTTTTGCAATTTCAGGACGGTATGGAAGAAGCAGACGTGTTGTGCCGTACCCAAGTTACATGGGACAAGGGCAGGAAGATGATGATTTCAGTGGTAACAGTTGCCTACTCAATACCTTCGTTATACGGTTACAAATCAAACACAGCTCATTCTACAAAATCAGCAAATTTTAATTCTCATTCACAGTTCAGCTCTGCTAAAACTTGTATATTATGATCCGTTTTCTGCTTCTTATTTTTCCCTACATTTGAATCTTGTTTGGTTTTCTGAGTTGTGCTTTGTCCTTGATTATCTGGTTCATTACCTGTGGTAATTTTTGTAAATTTTAATACCTAATTGTAATTAAAATTAAAATTATAAAACATAAGGTCATTTTTCTCAAAAACTATGAGGTTACGCACTATGAAACTCTGTGAAAGTGTTTTACTGGAAGAGTATTACACATTGTATTACACATCAAAAAAGGCTCCTAGCAGCTTGGAAAGGTTACACACTTGTGACAAATCCGTTGCGTGGTTTGGAATAGCACCCAAATTGCGTAAGAGAATTCGACAAGGCAAAGAGTGTGACCCCGTGAAAGAGTATGACAAATTCTCTTAAAATAATTAGGTATTGCCAAAAATTATAGGACGCTTTCATTGGTGAAGATACTCTTTTCGAAAGAGTCCAATATTTTTTGGTAATACCTTATTACACTCGCGAGCAATGAAAAAGTTCCAGTGACATAGCACCAAATTACTCTTAAACGGGAAAGGCTAGTTTAATGACGCCGTCTGCAATATTGAAGCACATTTAACAGCGCATCACAATATTACCAACTAAAAACGTAAATATTAATTTATTAAATTATTATTAATTATATTATTATTATTTTGTATTTTGTGGGTGGAACTTTTTCATTGCTCGGCAGTTTATTTAAGAAGTATTTGTCATAATCTTTCATCGCGTCAAACCTTGTCGAATTCACTTACGATCGCAGGCCAACACAAATCACTGAATAGATTGGAGGGCTGCACAAACAATTACGTAATAAAAGTATGTAAAGAAAATCCAAACATAATTGAGAAAAGCCATGGTTTAAAGTAGGCACTAGATTAAGGTATTTATCTCATGTAAAACACTTATTTTTTTATTCAATTTTAATTCATAAATTATTTACTTATCAATATTATAATAAATAATTAATAGATACGTGTTGAAAAATAAATAACAGTTATTAATACATAAGTAACATATATTACTATCTTAAAAAAAAAATAGGTTTGTACTAGATTTTCATAATATCCTATACTTTAATCAGTTTTCTTATCTTATTAATTATTGGCAGTTAAATGTTTGAGCCGTTTGGGGTTGAGACATTAGGTCCATCGGGTCCGAGTGCTCATCGAGTGTTTTGAGACATAAGTAAACGGTTAGTCGACTGTTCGCGTGACCAGAGGGCTGGCCTTTTCTTCAGCCAGAGAATCAGCATTGCCATTCAACGTAGCAATGCTTCAAGCGTTCTGGGCACGTTTCTCATTGACATAGATGTGGATGATTTTTTTGATGCACAATAAGCCTTTTCCCTCTCCCCTTTGTATGTAATTTTGTTCTGTAATTATTACTATATTATGGCATTATATTTATGAGATAACAGGGCGTGTGACTACGTGTTCTGTATCAATCTCTACAAATATTATCAAGAGGTTAAATTATTCGTCTGCCAGAATATCAGTATTTTCCACTTAAAAAGCTACACTATCTCTAAATATTATCCGTATATAATTTCTGTTTCATGGTTTTATGGCAGCACATAATAAATACAAGATGATCTATCAAAGCCCAAATAAAATCAAGATTTTATTTTGAGTTTAGGTAAATGTTTGTGTACTAATAAAAAAATATGAAAACTTTACGAAAGTATGACTTGTTTAATTGCAAGATCTAAAGTAAAGAGTACCTGCTTAAGAAACTACCTAAATGAACGAACATTACATGAGCATCTGTAATAAATGTATACTGATTCAAAAGACACTAAATAAATATAGGTACAAAAAAACGCATTCATAAAAAGGAAACAAACTGAGACGTAAGCAAGACTAAAAGAAATCCAGCCAAGTGCGAGTCGGACTCGCGCACGATGGGTTCCGTACTATTATCGCAAAAAACGGCAAAAAAATCACGTTTGTTGTATGGGAGCCCCACTTAAATATTTATTTTACTATGTTTTTAGTATTTGTTGTTATAGCGGCAACAGAAATACATCATCTGTGAACATTTCAACGGTCTAGCTATAACGGTTTATGAGATACAGCCTGGTGACAGACAGACAGACAGACGGACTGCGGAGTCTTAGTAATAGGATCCCGTTTTTACCCTTTGGGTACGGAACCCTAAAAAAAACTATTATGTATAAAGGGTAAAATTAATTAAAGTATAACTAAATACCTCAAAGTAAAGACTCACATTCCTCACAATATTTTCGAGTCATATTCAGTTATAGTTCTCGTCAAACTTCTTGGCTGCCCTGAAGTTAGTCACCATTTAATCAACGAATCTCTAAAATACATCAACAAAAGGCTTACGCGGAGATCTACTCGTTAATGGACTGCGTGAGAATCACGCGCAGAATTCTAAATTTAAGCAGTCTGCTTGGTCTTGGCGCTGAATGAGACCACTATTAGAGCGCGAAAATCGAAATTATTGCGAATGTCTTGCAAAAATGATGTTAATTTTCAATTAACTAAAAATAGTAGAATTAAATAATTAAAAAGTGTAATAGTGAGTTTCCTATGTTAATAAATATTCGACACTTCCTTTTTGATAATTATAATTATGCTACATTGCAAAACCACACCAAAGCAACATTCCATTAAATGACAAATTTTCTGCACAAGAGGTTATTCAAATATCATCAGAACGCAACGGCAACGCAACGGTGAAGGAAAACATCGTGAGGAAACCTGGACTTATATAGTTAATGTAAGTAAGTCTGAAATAGACAAGTCAGAGGCCTGTGGGGTTTCCCAGAGGCGGCTTAATTAACTCTGACACCAGTGGTGGCAACACCTCACACGAAAAGAAAGAAAGATCAGAAATCAAAAAGATTATAAATCTAAAAGCTATAGAATTTTGTCAATTTCATAAGGATCAGTTTTGTTCACCAAATGGATCCTTCAGATTTATTTTGAATTTAAAAGAGCTAAATACTTACATACCTACAGAACACTTTAAGTTAGAAGACTACAGAACACTCTGTAAAATCTTGCAGAAATTTGTTTTTTTTAATTTCCATTGATTTAAAAGACGCTTATTACATGGTCAGCATACATAAAGAAAGCAAAAAGTACCTAAGATTCCTTTTTCAGGGAAAACTTTATCAATTTAATGTCTTACCATTTGGTTTATGCACAGCTCCATTTACTTTTACAAAAATTACGAAGTAAATTGTTGCATATTTAAGAGAAAAGGCTTTATTTGAGTGGTTTATTTAGATGACTATCTCTGTATAGGTAAAGATTACCAACAATGCTTAGAAAATATGACTGCAACAATAGATATTTTTAGAAAGATTGGGATTTATTACTAATAGAGAAAAATGTAACCTTACACCTAATCAGTACTGCAAGTCCTTAGGTTTTATTATTGATACAGTAAATATGACATTAGATATAACAACAGAAAAAAGAAACAATTGCTTAAAAATAATAAAGGAACTATTAAATAAAAAACAAATTAAAATAAGAATTTTGGCTCAAGGTATTGGAACTTTAGTATCAGTTTGCCCAGCTATTAAATATGGCATGCTTTACACCAAAGAACTAGAACGACTTAAATATCTTACATTAAAAAATAATAATGATAACTACGAATTTTTAACTACGTTAAATTCAAGTTGTAAACACGATCGTGAATGGTGGTCTCATAACATTGTATCATCTACTAATCCTATAAGAAGAAGTTCTTACAAATTAGAAATATTCACCGATGCCTCCAATACAGGTTGGGGTGCATCCTGTGGTTCTGAGACTGCCAGTGGTCATTGGAGTCAAGAAGAAACTCAATTTCACATTAATTCCCTAGAATTAATTGCTGCATTCTTTGGTTTAAAATGTTTTGCAAAAGATTTAAAAAATAGGGATGTATTATTGAGAATAGATAATATTACTGCCATATCATATATCAATAGACAAGGGGGGGTTAGGTATACTCACTTACATCTTATTGCTAAGGAAATTTGGCAATGGTGTGATTCTAGAAACTTGTGGATTTATGCTACATACATAAATACCAAAGACAATATAATAGCAGATTTTAAATCTAGAAAAGAAGTAGGTAATGTAGAATGGGAGCTAAATTACACACATTTTCAAAAAATTGTTTCCATATTTGGTGTACCGTCAATTGACTTATTTGCTTCACGTACTAACTACAAGTGCCAAGACTATGTGTCATGGCACCCAGATCCCGGGGCAATAGCAGTGGATGCTTTCACTATTTGTTGGTCACATTACTATTTATTCCATGCTTTTCCCCCATTTTCTATGGACTCTAGAAAAAAATATTTCAGACAGAGCAACATGCATTGTAGTAGTACCATACTGGACTACTCAGCCATAATTCCCAATTTACAATAATCTTCTAATACAGGAACCTATAATTTTTCAGCCTTCTGAATATCTACTCACCTTGAACAATTGCAGAACGAGTCATCCCCTACACCAGAAAATGAAACTAATGGGGACTATTATCCGGTCAACATTCTTAAGATTGGGTATCAACAATGAAGCAGTTGAAATTATGATAAATTAAATATCCAAGAGTACACTAGATCAATACTCTCCTGCTATAACAACATGGGCAAGGTACTGTAAACTACATAACATTAATATTAATAATCCTACCATAACAGATGTCATCAGACATTTAACTCAGAGCTTCCATGAAGAATTGTCTTATGGAAGTTTAAATTCAATTAGATCTGCACTGGCCTTGATAATAGGCCCACATTTAGGTACAGATGATAAAATAAAAAGACTTTTCAAGGGTTTTTTCAGGGTCAGACCTCCTAAACCGAAGTACAATATTATATGGGATGTGTCTACTGTTTTAAATTTTATTGAAAACAATTATAGTCAGAAAAATGATTTACAAGTCATTACCAAAAAGACTGTGACCTTATTAATGTTAGATACGGGCCAAAGGGCCCAGGCTATATCATTGATTGGTATTAACAATATTGTGATTAATGAAGACTGTGTTATAATTAAGATTGATAAGTTGATTAAGACATCAGGGCCAAATAGGATGCAACCCTTTTTGACTCTTCCCTTCTTTAATAAGGATAATATTTTCCCAGCCAAAGCTGTTATTAGTTATTTAGAGTTAACCAAATCAATAAGAATTTCTAATCTATTGTTTATTTCAACAAGGAAACCTTATAAATCTGTGACAACTAGTACTATCAGCCGCTGGGTTAAGAAAGTTATGGAAGAGAGTGGTATAGATATAAGTATATTCTCAGCACATAGCATTCGCCACGCTTCGACGTCGGCTGCCTATAGTAAGGGAGTAAACATAAATGATATTAGAAGAGCGGCTGGTTGGACGGGTGAGTCAACAACCTTTGCTAGATTCTATAATAGACCTATTATAGATAATAGAAGCTTTTCAGAAGCAATATTTAATAATCATTAAACTACATGTCTAGGTAAAAAGACTGATTAATTTTACCTAAGTTTTTTATTTTTTTTATTATTGATAGACTTGCGTTTGACCACTATCTCACCTGATGGTAAGCGATGATGTGGTCGACGATGAAGCACGCTTGCCTAGAAGAAACCTATTCACTCTTGACTTAAAGACTCCCAGGTTGTAGGTATCAGGAAATACAGACTCCGGCAGGGAATTCCACTCCTTTGCTGTACGCATAATAAAGGAATTCCCAAAAGGAGTTAATTAATGTAACTAATTAATTAATGAATAAGAGGATTTATTTTTTGTTATTAATATGTCAAAGATTTGTAATGTTCAAAAATAAATGTTTATTGATTTTACAACTTGACTTTAAACATCTGCACTATCATCTCTCATCATACAAGGAGGAGACCACAATGTGGCATAATTAGGAAGTCAAATGAGCTTACCTGTAAGTAAGGTTCGACTTTTATTATTTTCCCAAATGACATACTCAATCATGATCATTTGACTAACAATAAATTCAATTTTAGATATCGTTATAATCTTATCTAATATTACTATTCATAATTGGCTGTTTTCAATTCTGACAAGATAATTTTATATTGACACTCTTCCTTTTCTGGAAAACTGATTACATGTAGCACTTTATCTACTTGATAATTAAATGGGATGATTTTAGAGTTATCTTTCTGCAAGCAAAAGAAATAATTATTCATTTGCACTACGATTATCTTATCTTATCTTGTGGAGGGGCCGAGAAACAACTCGGACACTTCGACCCATTGGGATCTATTGTGGTCCCCTAGATACCTTACTCCTCCCCAATCTCGTTGAAAACTCTTTTCATGAATTTTACAACGAGACTGGGAGATATGAGCCTATAGTCTTCTGGTCTTGGATATCCAGCCCCTAGGAGACTCATTCGCTTACCAGCCAGTGCATCGCATGTGCAAAGAAGGTGCTCCATGCGCTCCGTATGTGCCCCACACAACCTGCACATGGGTGTCGCGGTTAGACCCATCTTCATGAGCATGCCGTTGGTTCCAAAGTGCCCAGTAAAGGCCCCAAGCAGGTAGCGGATTTGCCCCCTGCTCATATTCCAAATGCATTCCCGGGCTTTGAACGTAGAGCCTAGGAATTTCTTGGAGTGTTGTAGACCGGTGCTAGATAGCCAATGAGTTCGCTGTCTGTGATCTGCAAACTCCCTAAATGCGGCTTTTACGAGGCACGTCGAGATGCCTACACATGGTTCTGGACCCACAAAGTCATTTGCTGAGCCCTTTCTTGCCAGTTCATCTGCCATTTCGTTACCATGGATTCCTTTGTGCCCAGGGACCCACATCAGTCTTACCCTGTTGTGCTTCCCAAGCCTGTTTAGGGTTTGGACAGCATCCAGAATAAGTCCGGAGTCCACTTTGTAGGATGCCATGGCTTTGATTGCAGCCTGACTGTCACTAAGAATATATATGGATTTACCTCTGGTTCCTCTATCTATATTCTCTTGAGCACAGGTTATTATGGCATAAGTTTCCGCTTGGAATACAGTTGCCATTTTCCCTAGGCTTTTGCTACATTTGTAACCTTTTGCGTATATTCCCGCCCCTGTACCTGATTCCATTTTGGATCCATCAGTGTACCACACCAGACTGTCTTGTTCTGGTGGATCGATTCCCTTCGTCCAGTCCTCTATTGTAGGGATTTGGACCTTGAAAGACCTTTCAAACACAAACATAGTTTGCATTTTATCGGATAACATGCTTGTTACCCGATCCAAGCCTTCATTCCCGTCAAACTTTGTATGGTTGGTCCTTGGCTTAGAGGCATCCCATAGTCCAGCCACAGCAAGTCGATGTAATGTCTTCCTTGCCTCGAATTCAACCATCATATGCAGAGGAGGGATATTGAGGTATCTCTCAATCGCTGCCGTAGGTGTTGTCCTGAAAGCACCCGTGATGCCTAGACACACTGTTCTTTGTAATCTGGTGAGTGGCGCTTTGCACGAGGCAAGCTTTGTTCTGGGCCACCACACTATGCTGCCGTATGTGATAATAGGTATTATCATTGTCCGGTACAGCCATCGTATCACTTTGGGCTTTAACCCCCAAGTTTTACCGTAGGTGGAACGACACATGCCGAACACTCGTAGGGCTTTCGTCGTAATATTTTCCACATGAGTTTTCCACCTGAGTTCTTTATCAAGCGTTACACCCAGATATTTAACTTCGGTAGACCAGGGCAGCTTTATTCCATTGAGGGAGAGCTCTCCTAGGTTTCCTAGTTGTCTCTTCCTCGTGAATGGAACAATGACTGCTTTGCTTGGGTTGATAGAGAGGTGGTTCTTTGTACACCATTCCTCTGTCATCCTCAATGCCTGTTGTAATAATCCAGAGACTATGTTCGGGAATTTACCATTAACCATTATGGCTATGTCATCTGCATAGCCTACTGTGTAGAATGGTCCAGTATTGAGCTTGGTAAGTAGCGAGTGTACTACCAAGCACCATAATAATGGTGACAGCACTCCACCCTGCGGACAACCTCTTGTTGTTTTTGCACTAAGTCTGTCTCCCATCAGTTCCGATCTGACTATTCTGCGTCTCAGCATATAGTCAATCCAGTTGCACGTGGTATCATTGATGCCATGTTCCTTTGCAGCGATGCGTATGGACTCAAATGTTGTCTTGTCGAAGGCTCCCTCTATGTCGAGGAAAGCCCCGACACAGATCTCTTGTCCCTCTAGCGCAGCCTCGGCTCGACTCGCAACATAGTGCAGTGCCGTTTCTGTAGATTTGCCAGGGCTGTAGGCGCACTGTAGTTTATGTAGAGGGAAGATTTTAAGTGGTCCCTCTCTTAGGTACCTGTCTACCAGTTTCTCCAGAGCTTTTAAGAGAAAGGATGATAGACTAATTGGCCTGTAAGCTTTAGCTTCTTCGTAAGGCGGTCTACCTACCTTCGGTATAAAAGTGACTTTGACTTCCCTCCATGCCTTGGGTACGTACCCAAAGGCTATGCAGGCTCTGTAGAGCTTAATCAAATGAGGTATCAAAACAGATGCCCCTTCTTGCAATAGTATTGGGTAGATGCCATCCGGACCAGGGGATTTGAGAGGCCGGAAGCCCGCTTGGCAAGCTTCAGTTTATTCTCATCTACCACTTTCTTTGCCGTGAGCCAGTTATTTTTGGACGTGTGCCTTGTGAGCTCGTCCCTTGTGACTGGCTCCTCTTCATCGCTGTCGCGCAGTATACATTCCGGGAAGTGAGTTCTAAACATCACGCCCAGAGTGTCCTGTCCAGTTTCCGTTAGATACCCATTCTCATCCTTTACAGATGATAGTGGGTTTGTCTTAGTCATGGACATTGCTTTGCACAACCTCATTCCATTTGGCAGAGCTTCGATGGAGGTGCAATGCTGCCGCCAACTAGTTCTTTTGGCCTTGCATACCGCCGTCTTATACCTCGTCAGCATGCTATGATAGTCAGTGAAATCTTTCCTGGCTTTTGCATCATTAAAGGCCTGTCGTGTTTCCTGACGTATTTTAGCTAGTTCAGGAGTCCACCATGGTACCTTTTTGCAAAAGGCCTTTTTCTCTGGGCAGTTATCTACCCATGCACCGATGGTGCCCACCTTGATTCTATCTACCACTATTACTGTACTATTTGCACTACGATTACTGTACCATTTGTATTTTCTATCTTACTAGATTATTTTGTGCAATAATCTGATGCTTGCTAGTTCTAGATACGCGGCAGCGTGTCAAGCCATGTTCAAGCATAAAAGGAACTGACGACGCATCTGTATGTAATATTACACGAACCATTTAAAGCCACTTCTGTCATCTTAATAACTCAAAATCTATTTAACAGTACCACATGAAATTTGGTTTATGTATTAAAATTCCTAAGATTACTATAGACTATAAACCAAAATTTCATAAATATAGCTTAAGCGGTTATTTAGATATTGCGTCCAAAAATCGACATTTTTATCACTGACTGACCTATAGACTAAAACTCTAACAAAGTTTGTAGCGTTACGCCACGTTATTAAAATAAAAGAGTAAAAAAAAAACTAAGAATAAGATATTTAGAATAGAAATTCTAAGGGCTAGCTTCACACGTCGTTGGTTGCTTGTGGTTGACAGCTAGGCAGGCAAGAGGACGGACAGGAACTTTTCTATGTTCGAGGTAGGGAGGCGGTGAACAGGTACCTCGACGAACAAGCAGTCACTCGGGTGGTATATGCAGTTACTTAGGCATACGGTAGGTAGGCAATCGGGCAGGTAGGCAGTAGAATAGATAGCAGGACGGATAAAAAGGCAAACGGGTAAGTACGTAGACAGCAAGGAGTGTGGAGGCCGGCTATGGCTCAATACGCCAAACAGCGAAATCTTTGATGCCAAGAGATGACCATTGAGGGTAAGGTTCTAGTGAATAATGCGCTCTTTAGGGAACCACACACAATATATTAAAGCACTTCGGTGATTATATACATTAAAACCAACTGGTTAATCACAGTTTTCAGAGTTTTCAGAATAGAAAATACACTTGGTAGCATTCAGTCGTCAACCGACTTTCGGCGTTCACCGTTAGAAAACCAACTCCAAAAAAGGTTAGGGCCGTTTCTTCCTCGTTTTGTCATATCTTCTAAATGTCAAATTCAAGTGTCAATTAAGATATCAAGACCAGAACGAATAAAAAACGGTTTACAGAGAGGGGCAGTCTGCGCTGCCCTTACTATAATGTACAACTAGCTTAAGGAAGGTCTAGTCCATGGAATGTTATGTATATGGCTTGAGAAAATAAAATAGATAGACAGACGTCAGAATTAGATGAAAATGTCAAAGCATGAAATATTCCAAGATTTTACAAATTAGCAATATAAATTAAGTTGAAAATATTAAATCAATCAGAGATAACCAAAAATATGCTTTTCAGTTGTTTACAGTATCAAAGAATACATAAAAATGAGTCAAATGAGTTGATACAATATCAAAAGATATGAAGGTGTGGTTTGTATAGTGTTTGTAAAGTGTATGTAGACTAAAAGATGTGGAATGAATACAAGTTCCAGATGACCTAGAAAATTCAAATATGGCATCCAGATAGGTAGTTGGGTGAATACAAAGGAATAAATCAGATACTAGTATTTTTTTATCATTTTATTACAATTTTTCAATTAATTGATTCTATTAGGAACACTTACCTATAGTGCCAGTAATGTAAGAATCAGCAATTCAAAATTGATGACAGCCGGTCTTTATGTGGATTTTAAGGTATTCACGTGAATATATAACAAGTGGAATACAACCCTTAATTCTAGAACGAGTCAAGATCAAGTTGCACATATTAAGTAATATATGTTCACAGGGAACAATACCCTATTTGCTTAGCATAATTATGCTATTACTTTCCACAAATCACAAGGCCTTAGCTTTGACAGCGCTCTTTTCGACATATGCTCCTCTAGGTTTAGTAAAGGGCAGGCTAACGTTGGACTGTCCAGAGTTAAATCCTTACATGGAGTACAACTTATCAATTTAGATCCAAGTCAAATCAAGGCACAAAAGAGGTTTTACCGAATTGATCACAGAGATATCAATGAACATTTGTTTCTTGGTTGACATGATGAATTCGTTCTCATTTTTTGTTGCACCATCGGGGCTCTGCCAGGTCCACTTTCTGTGTTCACGCTTTTTGAAGAAGGAGTTTATCATATAGAGGCCCTCCTTCTCCATAAAACTGGCCAGTAGTTGACCCCGGTGGTTCCGTCGTCCAACTCCAAATTGCCCCACTTGTAGCTCATCCTCGTCTCGTTTGCCCAGTGTCGCGTTGAAGTCCCAAATGACAACGGTGAAGTGAGTTTTGAAACCATGCATGGCTCTGGAGATATCCTCATACATGGTCTCTACTTCATCGTCGGGGTTTGCCGAGGTTGGGGCGTAGACCTGTTTGACCTTCAGCGAATATGTTGAGGATATATAGGTTCATATTCGGTTTGCGAAAATATGATCATGTTTCCGAATTCCCCTTCCCTATTCGCCTTCGCCGGTTTATATTCTTTCGCTTTTATATAATGTGCTCTTCACTCCTTCCACCCCACTTTATCTTAAGAAACGTTTTCAGTTTCTCTGCGATTCCCACACAAAATTTCTTAGGTCATCAGATAACTTACGACTTCAAATGCCAAATAAATATTTTATATTTTGGAATGTATTTTGTATGTCCTCAAAAATCGAGGAATTTTCAAAACTAGAAGCGACTTCCATAATTGAAATACACGCAGTAAACACGAAATTGTAATACCCAAATTCAGATTTACGAAAACTAGCAAGTCTTTTCTTATAAACAGTATACGCTTTTATAGCAAGTTGCCAAAGTCAGCCGCCAGCCACGCTTCTCTTCGCGGCTGACAGCTGATTTAGCGGTCAATCCACAGGCTGCGAATAACGCGCCCATAAACCCGACCATGGCTGCGACTAACGCGCCCTTAAACCCGACTCCGGCTGCGACACACGCGCCAACACCCACTACACGGTGCTTGCCCCCTGCGAACCTCTGACAACAGAGCGTTGTGCGGAGCAGCTCCACCCACGTATATAGTGACCCAGACCGACACAATAAGACTGACACGGGGAAGGACGACAAACCTGGCAGCTCTACCACTCTCTCGGCTGTAGTCGATGAAGTACGTCTGGAAAAGCGTGGTAAAATCCCAGACCGAGAGAAGGAAGTAGGCGACCAAAAGCGTAGTTCTCGCGAAGGCAACAGCCAGCGCGAAGCGCGATCGGACGCTGAAGGGAGGGTACGTGACCAGCCACGAGTACGCGTAGGGGAAACCCAGCGCGACAAGCGGCCGGACGCGGGGCCACGCGACCAGCCGCAAGTACGTGCAGGGGAAACCCAGCGCGAAAAGCGGCCGGACGCGAACCCAAACGAGCGGGGGCAGGTACGCGAAGTGGCAACCCAGCGCGAAGAGCCTCCGCACGTGGAAGCAACTGCCGGGGCCGCCGCCCGACCCCAGGACACCGACAATACCCACACTCGACCTAGAAACACCAGGGGCAAGCGCTCCCATGCCTCACGCCACGTGGATCAGGAACACCAGAATATGTGGCCTCGGTAACATCGGAGGTAAGATAATTCTCGACACACATGGCTCAGATAAGCCAAGAACCTGCATCTACATACCCAAAGAAATTCCCTTTACGTCACTGACCCAATTCTGTTGCAGAGACCTGACAGCTGACAGGCTCCAAAACCGAAGGTAGCGTTCCGGATGTTGTACTGGCCTCGGCATACATGCCAGGTGAGGACACAGACTGCCCACCAAAGGAGTTGGCTGACCTGGTGCAGCACTGTGAGCGCGCCAGTTTGGACCTGATCATCTGCACCGACTCAAACGCCCACCACCCGCTCTGGGGCAGCGACACACCGAACTCCAGAGGAGAGGTACTCTATCCACCTTTTTATTCTCCACTTATCTTAACATTGTTAACCGCGGCTCGGAACCCACTTGGGTCACGGTCCGTGGACAAACGATTATAGACCTAACACTCGCTACAGAAAACGCGACAAACCTTATCCCAAACTGGCAGGTATCGGACGAGCCTTCTTGCTCAGACCACAGAAGAGTCCGCTTTACAGTAACTACAAATACTAAAAATCCCGCACCAAGGCGAAACCCAAAGCGTACCAATGTGCCCGGGTATAAAAACCTTCTGGGCTCGCTTTTAGCTGGGCATCTAGCACTGGTAACCATAAGGGACCAAGCACAATTAGAATACACTGTAACAAAATTATCCTAATATATAACCGAAGCTTACCACGCATGCTGTAAATCAAGAGCGCCACAAAGCAGGAACGAGAGGAACTCCTGGTGGAACGCTGAGCTTGGTTAACTCAGAGAAGCGCTGCGTAAGCAATTTAACAGAGCAAAAAACACAAGACTCCCGGCAGACTGGGAGATATACAAAGAGATAACTATATTTATACAAAAAACAGATTAGAACCGTCAGGAGGACGGCATGGCGAAGATTCTGTGAATCCATTGAGGCAAATAATAAAGCCGCCAGGGTACGGAAGATACTATAAACCGATCAGGACCGAACCCTCGGCACGCTGAAAAAACCCGACAACTCATACACACAAACTGATCACGAAACCAGCAAGGTCTATCAAATCCTGGAGGAAAGCACGTGGGAAACGGATATCGAATGGACCCCAATGGAACAAGATTGGTCAAGAGCCCACAATATAGTAACAGTAGACCGGATAAAATGGACTATCAACACCTTTCAAGTCAGCGGGGCTGGATGGCATCTTCCCAGCCCTACTGCAGTGGGGGGTAGACTATCTAACACCATGACTGTTGGAGATCTATCGGGCCAGCATAGCACTAAGATACATACCTCTTGCATGGCGAGAGGTGAAAGTCATCTTCATACCCAAACCTGGAATAACTGATTACACACAACCCAAGGCGTATAGACCTATAAGCCTCACATCATTCTTACTGAAAACCCTCGAAAGACTCTGCGATAGGCAAATCCGTGATGGGCCTCTCCGGGTAAAACCACTTAACAAACAACAGCATGCGTACTCGACAGGCAAATCAACAGAATCCGCGTTACACAACGTGGTTTCTAAAATTGAATGCGTATTGGCCCATAAATGCTCAGCACGGCTGCCTTCATTGATATCGAGGGCGCTTTCGATAAGGCCACGTTCAACAGCATAAACACGGCCCTCGACAGACACAGCATAGACCCGACCCTAGGAGGCTGGATCACCAACATGCTCAAACTGCGAGCGGTTGAAGTCACGGTTAACAACACCAAAAGAGCGTCGTCGCGAAGGGTTGTCCACAGGGGGGCGTCCTTTCGTCACTCCTGTGGAACCTAGTAGCAGACAGTCTCATCAAAACATTCAACGACAAAGGTTATTTCACTGTTGGATACGCAGATGATATAACAATAATAATAAACGGGACCCACGAAAACACTCTATGCAATCTCATGCGCCAAGCCCTAAAACTAGTAGAGAAATGGTGCAGCGAGCACCAACTCTCAGTGAACCCCACAAAAACGGAACTAATTCTCTTCACGAAAAAGAAGAAACCGATGACAATGCAACTACCAAGATTCTTTGGAACAACACTAAGCATTTCAACCAAAACCATGTACCTGGGTATTTATTTGGACAAACAATTGAATTGGGCGAAACACATCAACTATATCACTAAAAAAGCCAGCATATCTAAAGGTTTGCTTGCATTGCAATAACTAGCAGTATGAGAACTACACCCACGGCCGCCCTACAGGCAATGCTGGGACTGCCACCTCTGCATCTTATCGTGCGGGAGGAGGTAGCCCTGGCTTTTTTTAGACTCCATCTATCAGGTACCCTAAATAAAGACTCCAGAGTTAAGCACATACGCATAAAGAAGGACGCGATCAAGCGAAAACCCATGTTAGCGTCACCATGCGACAAAGCCCCAAAAACACACCACTTTCATAGACACTACAACATAATACTTAGAGAAGAACGATGTGATTACTCTGGCCCGAAAGAGATGAGAGTATACACTGACGGATTGAAGACGGACTCCGGTACCGGAGTCGGGGTCTTCTCACACGACCTAAATATAAATATATCCAGACCGCTAGAAGGATTCAACACCGTCTATCAGGCGGAGTGTGTGGGCATCATACTGGTGGTCCACGCCCTAGAAGCCGACAGGGTTACGGACACTCACATACGTATACTCTCCGACAGCGCCTCAGTCCTCCAATCCTTACGGAAAAAATATATTACATCAAAATTAATACTAGAATGCCACAACGCACTAGAACAAATAACCGTATCTAGTCGTAACACGGTGACACTGTAATGGATAAAGGGACACAGCGGATCGTTGGGTAACGAAGCGGCTGACGAGCTAGCGAGACGTGGATCCAGCACGACGGTCTATGGACCCAAACCTGTTGTACCCATGTAACAAATAAATTTCCGTAACGGCTTTCAGCGGCATCTGGTGTCAAGCATTCTTTCATCTGGGTGTGTCACTAGGTGGTTGAGGCACTTTGGCACTAGATGGCGTTGAGGTCGGTCGGAATTATTAAAATTCTTTACAAAACCTATTAGATATTGTGTGTATTAATATAATTCAACAAGCACACAATTTCCTACATATCTAGGTTATTAATTTCTGGTAAACATAATTACTTAAATAAAATATAGACATGACGTCTCTATTGGTTAATAAAATGCTCAGTGTCTATGGCCGACAAGAGTGACATTTCTTTTCCATTGCTAATGGATACGGAGGAGGTCCAGAAATAAAATCCTATTAAGAAAAGAAAGTAAAGCAAACTGAATGACTCGGAGGCGACAGGGAAACAGCCCTAAATTCAAAATTATTATGTGCCAGCAAGCGCTGTGAGTATTAGTGGAATTAAACTATATTTTCATGTTTGTGAGACATGTGCTTGTACGACGCTCATCTTGCATTCTTTTCCATCAACAGGGCTCATTAGGTTTAATTTAGATATAATTGAATAATAAATATTAAAATATGGTCAACGACGTGAAAGAGTAACAGCTACAGCATTCAACAACAGGTTCCGAATACCCATGATATTTTGACCGGTGAGATACTGGATGCCATCTGCACAGAGGAACGATGCTGAATGAGATATCATACATCTGGTACTAAGTTTAAAGGGTATTTTATATCACATACACAAGTAAGTGTAATAACTATAAATTGTGATGCTGCAGTGATGCCAATGTGTTATTAAACTAGTTGACCAAATAGAAAGACTTTTACTTCTGTCGACCCTCATGCGAAATTATCCCTGCAATTGTCTCATCCTGAACATCTACCCCTGAGCTGGCTGGTGAGTAAGGAGAAAAAGATATCTTACAATTTGATCAACTAGTTTAATAACACAATGATACAAAAACTTAGTAGTATTCTGAATTATGAAACTTAACTAAAGTAGACATTTACCTACATCTTTACAACGGATAGGTACTCAATGTAACCCTTGCTGATTTAAAAAGGCGGGTTTACTTTTCGTTGCGATAATACTCACAGCACATAATAATTTTGAATTTAGGGCTGTTTCCCTGTCGCCTCCGAGTCATTCAGATTGCTTTATTTTTTTTTTCTTAATAGGATTTTATTTCTGGACCTCCTCCGTACCCATTAGTAATGGAAAAGAAATGTCACTCTTGTCGGCCATAGACACTGAGCATTTTATTAACCAATAGAGGCGTCATGTCTATATTTTCTTTAAGTAATTATGTTTACCAGAAATTAATAACCTAGATATGTAGGAAATTGTGTGCTTGTTGAATTATATTAATATACACAATATCTAATAGGTTTTGTAAAGAATTTTAATAATTCCGCCACGACCTCAACGCCATCTAGTGCCAAAGTGCCTCAACCACCTAGTGATACACCCAGATGAAAGAATGGTTGACACCAGATGTCGCTGAAAGCCGTTACGGAAATTTATTTGTTACACCCATCCCCTTCAACCAAATACGCAGGTGGCTACAGGAATTCACCCAGGCACAAGCGGGAACCTGATGGACCTCGGCACCAGGCTGTAGGCTGTCCAAAGAGGCTTTGCCATCCTTGGACAGTAGGCTTACCAGACTTTTGCTACGCCTGGACAGGAATGGCCTGCGCCTGATGACGGGGACCATCACGGGACACTGCTCACTAAACAAACACTTCCACACCATAGGCATAACGGACAGTCCTCTATGCAGGGCATGCATGGGGACTGAGGAAACCGTAGCGCACGTTCTCTTTGAATGCACAGAGGTCACCCAGATAAGAACACAAACCCTTGGGTCGCCCAGATCATACACAGACGTTCTAAGTAAACCAGGAGCCCTAATTAGCTTCTGGAGGGAGGTGGGCTGGTTGGAATAATCCACCCAACGGCCGCCATAGCCACCGCACAATGGTCCACCTGAAAGACTAATTGCGGAAACCAAACCCCATAACATAGAACATAGAAATCAACGACTACGTTGAACATAAAAAAATTGGCTCCTTCTGCGTATGCGGCTTCCCTGGTACGGCACAAATATGTGGATGTCTCTAACTATTCTCAATCTCATTTTTATTTTTCAGTTAGACTTTTTACAATGATTTTCTTTTCCAGGCAACCAGGTATGGACAGCAATTGCTGGACACGAAGTGGGGCTTTATTGTGTTAAAACAATTTATATATTATAAAAGATATGCAGATACACACATCTGCTATTTAATATATACATACATATTAAAATGTAATGGCAATAAAGAAAACGGTGACAATCTATTCATAATCACAGCGACAGATAATGCTCCCTCACACAGGCATTTGAACACAGGCAACGATTGGGCGTATTTGATTGTGTCTGGCAACGCATTTCACAGACGAGTAGCCTGGACAGTAAAGGATTAATTTAAAAAAAAACTCGTAGAATGCATTAAAATCAAAATCATTTTTTTTTCACATAGGCCTACATGGGCACTTATAAAACGTCGAGAAAAGGTGCACGGTTCGGGTTGGTCGTTTCCTATGGAGAAGAACCGGCAAGAAACTCCACGGCTACTCTTTTAAAAAATTGTTTGTTTTTACAATATTTTCATAATACTGCATTAGTACTAAGATGGGAGGATAACGTAGGCCCGACAATAAGTCGTAAGAAACTCAAAAAAAAAAAATATAAACAAAAGACTAAAAAATTAAGGAAAACGAGATAAAATGTTAACAAGCATCTAGAAATCTAGAAGGCCAATCGGTAAAAGAATCTATACAAAGTATAACAAGACTAAATTTAACACGTGGCACAAATATTTTTAAACGATTTTATGTGATGTAAATTCCAATAATATTATGACAGTTTGTACTAATCTTTATGACCCCTATCACAATATAAAATAGATAAAATAATTGACTCTCGTTATTCGGGCAACAGAAAAGAAGTATTAGTGAAGTGGAAAGGTTATCCAGATAAATTTAACAGTTGGATTTTAGCTTCAAGTTTAAAAGAAATATGAATAAAGAAAGTTTTTATTTAACTTTGCTCAGCAATAGTTCAATGGACTACTTTCCTGATAACAAGACCACAAATTTTTCAACAAAATTACCAAAAGCTATTAAATTAGAAGATGAATGGTCCGTTGGGGTTGTCGAGTTTCAATATCCATGTACCATGTTTACTGTTCAAGATCATGAAAATGTTGTATACATTACAAAAACCATGTTAATGCCTAATGAAGATAAAACCTCAATAGTGTACTACAAAAAACATATTCCAGCTACCAACTATGATAACGTTGAGCATATTTTGAAAGCGTTAAATGGTATCAGAAAGAACTTAAGATTTCGTTATGATGAAATAACAAAATTTGTGCATGTTTCTGTTTTGGATAAAAATATATCATCCGTAACATTATCACCCAAATTAAGTTTACAACTAGGTTATGAGCCAAATAAAAATCTCTTGGAGATCAATTTTGGAAAGTGTCCTGCTAATTTACACTTAGGGTTACCATCTCAACTATTTGTATATTGTGATATAATCGATCCTCAGATTGTATGTGATGTTATGACTCCTTTATTAAGAATCATTTCATTAGATCCATCAAAATACATTTATGGTGCAAATAAAATGCACGTTTTCTCTCCACCTCATTACTTACCTGTTATGTGAAGAGAGTTTGATACGCTGGAAATAGATATAAGATCGAGCACAGGACAAAAAATACCATTCCAGTTTGGAACCGTGTGTATTAAACTACATTTTCGAAAATTAAAATAATGTATTCTCTTCGTAATTATCATAATTGTCCATATGAAAATTATTATACACATCAAGCTGGATCAGGAGTTGGAGTAATTTATAAGGGTTCATCATATCAACGTGGTCATGGTATTGGAAGCTTCTTAGGGGGTTTATTTAGATCAGTTTTACCTTTACTTTCAAGTGGTGCTCGACTGATTGGTAAGGAGGCATTAAACGCTGGAGTTGGTCTTTTATCGGATATGGCTCAAGCGCGTCCTATGGAAGCCTCAATAAAAGATCGTCTAAAGCAAGTTAGCACGAACTTAAAACGAAAGGCTGATGACAAAATTCATCGATTTAACATGACAGGAGCTGGGTATATAACTAAAAGAAAACGATTGCCCTCGTTCATTCCACCAATAGCTGCTAAAGTGAAAGCTGCGAAAAAACTTGGCCTAAAACCAAAGAATATCAAAGATATATTTTCAAATTAAATATGTCTTTTCTTCATAATCATTCTTGTGAGTGCGCTAAGTCAGAATTGGATTTGTTTGCACTTCCGTCTGATTTGTTTACACAAACAAGCATTGAAAATGGATTGTGGATTCACTATAAACCAATTTCATCTCTTGCTGATGATGGACCTATCGAGTTTCAAGTCCCTGGTACAGGCGATGACTACATAGATTTGTCTCATACATTACTCCATATAAAGGCAAAAGTAATAAATCAAGATTCAACTAACTTAGTATCGGCTACAGTAGTAGCACCCGTAAATAATTGGTTGCACTCACTTTTTAGTCAACTTGATGTTTATTTAAACCAAAAACTTGTATCGCCACCTAATAATACCTATGCCTATCGAGCATACATGGAAACCCTTTTAAACTATGCTCCTGCTGCTAAACAATCTCATCTTACTTGTAGTCTTTGGTATGAGGATGCAGCAGGAAAAATGGATTCTACTGATGGAAAAAACATAGGATTTGTTAAAAGACATGAATTAGTTACTGAAAATAAGGAAATAGAAATGATTGGACATCTTCATGGTGACATTTTCAATCAAGATAAATTTTTAATTAATGGTGTTGAAATGAGTGTAAAATTAGTTCGATCAAGAGAGAGTTTTAATTTAATTGCTCGGTCAAACGATGTAAAGTTTAAGGTTTGCATTACAGATGCAACTCTTACTGTCCGAAGAGCACGAATTAATCCAAGTGTATTACTTGCACATCAGAAAGTTTTAGCTTCTACTACTGCTAAATATCCTATTACTCGAGCTGAAGTCAAAGTTTTAACAATTCCATCAGGTGTTCAAGGAAAAACACTTGATAATATATTCTTAGGACAGGTACCCAAAAGATGTATAATAGGGTTTGTGAACAATTCCGCATTTAATGGTTCCCTTACTAAAAATCCATTTAATTTTGCAAACTATGGTATTAATTCTTTTAGTCTATATATTGATGGTCAACAGATTCCTTCAAAAGCTTTGCAACCATCTTTTAATAATAATATATTTACATCAGCATATCATACTCTGTTCTCGGGAACTGGTATTCACTTTCTTAATGAAGGAAATGCAATCTCTCATGAACAATATGCCAAAGGTTACTGCCTATTAGCATTTATTTATTTATTTATTTATTTATTTTAAGGAAAGCTTACAGACTAATGACAAACATAAAAAAAAAATCGTGGGTAAGAAAAATGGCTAATTACAAGCTTCCACATGTATACATCGCGCTACAAATCATTTGCGTTGACATGTTGTATAATACAGCGATACATAGAATAAAATACTAATTATAGGTAGACAAAAATTCAAATAAAGTAATGTAATATGTCGAGTCGTGCAACATCAAACAAATACAATTAATGTGAAGCATAACATTTACATCGAAGAAACAAAAACAATCCTGCACTTATTTCATTTTTGACCGCCGCCAAAATATTCTCTGCTTAAGGTCTTTCTAATCTTATGTGCGCTGGTGCAAAAGAGATCGACTTCCAAGTGTATTGGTAAGGTATTGAAAGCTGCGGCACTACGTATAAGGAAGGCGTTACGCCTGTAATTGGTCGATGCGCATGGTGTCTGCAGCAATGGCCGTGTTCGTAGGCTGCCTTGGTTAGTGCGAAGAAGTATTTTGCCAAGTAGTTCGGGACAATCTACCGAGCCGTTTGCTATTTTTGCCAAAAAACATATGTCATTTATGTTACGTCTTACATGCAAAGGTAAAAAATGGTATCGCTTACACCGGTGTTCGTAGTCTACTGAGAATTGTTTCGCCTCAAAATCCAAGTATCGCAAAAACTTTCTCTGGACGGATTCGATACGAGATTTGTAGATCTCGTATTGAGGGTTCCAGACTTGAGAAACGTACTCGAGGTGACTGCGCACGAGGGAACAGTATAGCACTTAACTCCTGATTTATCAGCTAACTCATCAACTCATTGGAACCTCATAAAGCATGGTAGTGTAAGATTAGAAGTACGATTTGAATCCTCACTGATACAAACAATTAACTGTATTGTTTATGCTGAGTTTGATAACATTATTGAAATAGATAAAAACAGAAATGCTACTGTAGACTATAGTAGTTAAGGTTATAATGTATATTGTGTTAGATTTATGTGTTATGTGTAATGCATGTTGTGTGTATGTAACTATAGGAAATATTATAAAATTAAATAAAAGAAATTGTATGTATTAAACCATTTTTTATTTCTATAAAAACCTGCAATTAATCTTATACAAAACGAAAATTTCCCTATTTATCACTATTAAAAAAAAAAAACACGTTATCACTCTCGGCAATTTCTTTCGTAATTTTATATATTATATTGTTGGTGCTCTCGAATATTTTGTTATCGTTTTCTTTGATTAAGTACGAGTACTTGATCCGTAAATTGGCATGTTTCCAATGCTCCGTTTTAGGAATTTTCGCCAGTTTTTTCATATCATAAACCTCGATTTTGATTAGGTGCGTTGACTGGCTACCATCATCTGCATTAGTAGATATTAAAGACACACCTGCTGCAGCTCGAGCCACTGTTGATGATATTGCTTTATTCTTTTTGTTTTTCGGTTGTACTTCAAAAAAATCTTCTAAATTGCTCGCTGAAGACTTCCTTTTCCTCGTATCACTATTCGTTTTTGTCACCATCTGCTCACTGCATTCATCATCGCGAGGGGAGAGCGGATAGTAATAATGTTTGTAAGTATTATCATCACCGAAATTTAATGAATTCTATAACAACACAGTGATAATTTAGGACTAGTATAGTTAATTGTCTAAACATATTATGTAGTAAGGAATATAAAAGTAAATAAACGCTTACCTCCATTGCTATTGCTGCGTGTTGGGAATTATAATTCACTGTTACACCGTAAGTAATACCAGCTCTCTTGTTCCAACGACTCAATTGTATGTATTGAAAATTGATGATTGCTGAGTTTTAAATACCATGTACCTAATGATTGGTCAACATTTTTATCTTAATTAGACAACATGAACTTTATCTAAATTACTTTTTAATATTGTTTATATATGATAACATTCCTACATGAACCATTGAATAGATTGGTACTGCAATTATCTGCTAATAACAGTAATATCATGGATACACTAGAAGTACAACAACATCTGAAAAAAATTCATCCCAGTCTAGAAAATAATGTTTATGCTGCTAATAGACTACCTATGTATACCCATGTACCAACGTATATAATATGCAATTTGGATGTGGATGATAAACCAGGCTCACACTGGGTAGCTGTACATATCGATACGAATCGGATTGGTCAATATTTTGATTCATATAAACGAACACCTTCGCGATATCATCTCGAGTTTTTAAAAAGGAATTGTAAAAGATGGGACTGGAATGTTAATAGAATTCAGAATGATTGGATTTCAGTTTGTGGTAAATATTGCTTAATATATTTGCTATATAAGTTTCAGGGATGTTCAATGCATAGTTTTACGAACATATTTACAGGGAACACACTGTACAATGATATTTTAGTGCATGAGATGTTCCGCTCATACTTTGTAGAAAATAAGTAATAAAAGTTAGAAATTAAAATGAGTTTTATTGATGATACAGAAAAGCAGTCATAATGAGGGTTAACGATGAGTAAACGATAAGAACGCCAAAGCAAGCGTAATGAGGGCAATTAGTAATGAGGCGACTAATTATAATCGATTTCTGTATCTCTGCATCCGTGCAAGCTATGTAAAAATGAACGACAGATTCGGAATCAGCGCACCCCAAATCCTTCTTGTTTTTTTTTAGGTTCTGGCACATCCTGGACCGCCCACGAGTTCGGTGTTCCAGATACAGCGAATCCCTACTACTTGCGTATTGCTTAAATATGTTCTTTACTGCCATTACATTTTTCTTTTGATTTTACAATTTTTCTAAGACCTTTGGATATCCATTTAGTTTTATTATTTAGCGATTCTGTTATTATTTTGTAAGGAAAACATAACTCGTAAAATATTCAAAAGTCGCTTGAACGTGTGCCAGAACAATCAGGAACAGCTAAAGATGGACATTCTGGCTAAACACGGATCGGCAAAAGACTTCTATAAGTTCTGGAAAGCTACTCGAAAGCATGAAGTTAAGCCTGGCCTTCCGGTGGGTGTGAACGAAAAAAGCGAACCAGTCCATATTGCGAATATGTTCAGGTAAAATTTTAAGGTGCGCTCCTCTCTGGGCCCTTCAGCGTCATTTAATAGGTCTGAGCCCGAAAATGAGGGGGAGGACTCATCTGTACATTTTACGGCTAGTCAAGTAAGAGGCGTTTTGAAGAGAATGGCAGGCGGTAAATCGCCCGGTCACGATGGGCTTAGTGTGGAGCACCTGCGGCATGCAGGGGTTCACCTAACGAGTGTCCCGACCATGTTTTTCACAATGTGCATGAGTCACTCATACTTAGCACATGACTTAATGAAAACAATTGTGGTGCCTATTGTGAAGAACAAGACTGGGGATATCTCGGACAGGGGGAACTACCGGCCCTTATCGCTAGCAACGATAATTGCTAAAGTGCTGGACGGTATGCTTGATTCATCATCATCATCATCATTTCAGCCGAAAGACGTCCACTGCTGGACATAGGCCTCCCCCAGGCGTCGCCACATTGACCGATCCCGTGCGTCTCGCATCCAGCGCCTTCCCGCAACCTTAACCAGGTCATCAGTCCACCTAGTGGGAGGCCTTCCAACGTATCGTCTTCCGGTTCGCGGTCGCCATTCCAGAACCTTTCGGCCCCATCGGCCATCCGTTCTGCGAGCAATGTGCCCTGCCCACTGCCACTTAAGTTTGGCAATTCTTCGGGCTATGTCGGTAACTTTGGTTCTCCTGCGGATATCATCATTCCTGACGTGATCACGCAAGGAAATTCCGAGCATAGCCCTCTCCATTGCCCTTTGGGTGACTTTGAGCTTTCTGATAAGGCCCATTGTGAGCGACCACGTCTCGGTCCCATAGGTGATCACTGGCAACACACACTGGTCATAGACTTTTGTCTTGAGACACTGCGGTAAATTGGACGAGAAGATACCACGCAACTTCCCGAACGCCGCCCAGCCGAGTCGGATTCGACGGTTGACCTCTTTCTCGAAATTGGACCTACCCAACTGGACCGTTTGTCCCAGGTAGACATAATCGTCTACAACTTCGAGAGTAGAGTTTCCGACCTTGATAGGAGTGGGTGTTACATGGGCATTCACCATGATCTTGGTTTTGTCCATGTTCATTTTAAGACCCACTCTTTCGGAAGCTCTACTGAGGTCATCGAGCATTTTACTGAGGCTCTCCATGGTCTCAGCCATGACCACTATGTCGTCGGCAAACCGAAGGTGAGTAATGTACTCGCCATTAACGTTGATGCCCAGCCCCCTCCAGTCCAGAACCTTGAAGACATCCTCCAGCGCAGCAGTGAACAGTTTCGGAGAAATGACGTCTCCCTGTCTCACGCCGCGCTGGAGAAGGATTGGTTTCGAGGTCTGATCCTGAAGACGGACTGACATGGTGGCGTTTTTGTACAAACACTTCAACACCTCAATGTACCGGTAGTCGATCTGGCACCGTTGGAGAGACTGCAGTACAGCCCAAGTCTCTATCGAATCGAAGGCTTTCTCGTAGTCCACAAACGCTAAACAGAGAGGCAGGTTATACTCTTCGGTCTTCTGTATAACCTGCCGCAGCGTATGTATGTGGTCTACGGTGCTAAAGCCTTTTCGGAATCCGGCTTGTTCGGGGGGCTGGAAATCGTCAAACCTGCGCGCGAGACGATTCGTGATGACTCTTGAAAACAACTTGTAGACATGGCTAAGAAGTGAGATGGGCCTATAGTTCTTCAACCGGGCATTGTCGCCCTTCTTGAAGAAGAGTACCACCACACCCCTGCACCATGCCTGTGGCGTTTTGCCCTCGAGTATGACGGAATCAAACAGCTTCTGAAGGGCCCTAAGGACCGGTTTTCCACCCGCCTTCAGGAGTTCGGCCGTAATTCCGTCATCACCCGGCGCCTTGTTGTTTTTGAGCTGTTTCAGAGCCATCCTAATCTCGTACAGGCTGACGTCCGGGATATCTTCGGTATAGTGTCGGGTCAATCTAGCTCTTGGGTCGTTTGCTAGACTCGCAACGGGCTTGCTGATCGAAGTGTACAACTGCCCATAGAATGTCTCGATCTCCCTGAGAAGCTCCGGTTTGGCGGATACGATCCTGCCATCGTCGGTCTTCAGTTTCGTGAGTTGGCTCTGCCCAATAGCCAGATCCCTTGAGAACACCTTGGAGCCTTTATTTCGCTCGATAGCGTCTTTAATACGCTCGGTATTGAAGCGGCGGAGGTCTCTTTTCAAGGATTTAGAGATCTGTCTATTGAGCTGCCGGTATTTGCACGCCTCATCTGAAGACTGCAGGATCATCTCACGCCTCTCCTTCATAAGCTTGAGGGTGTGATCAGAGAGCTTTTTGTTTTTATCTGTACGACGGGTCTTGAAAAACTTAGACCCGACCGTATGGACAGCTTCCACGAACCCGTTGCTATATTCATCCACGGAGCTCCCTAGGCACTCGAAACGATTCTGGAGTTCGAGCTGAAAGCTCTCGGGGTTTTGGACTTGGATCTGTGCTGGCCGGAGCGTGGACTTCATCAGTCGAGATCTTTCAAGCTTAATATTAATGTTCAATGTGCCTCTTACCATGCGGTGATCGCTCCCGGTTTTTACCGAATTGATCACAGAGACATCATTGAACATTTGCTTCTTGGTTGACATGATGAAGTCGATCTCATTTTTTGTTGCACCATCGGGGCTCTGCCAGGTCCACTTCCTGTGTTCACGCTTTTTGAAGAAGGAGTTCATCATATAGAGGCCCTCCTTCTCCACAAAACTGGCCAGTAGGTGACCCCGGTGGTTCCGTTGTCCAACTCCAAATTGCCCCACTTGCAGCTCATCCTCGTCTCGTTTGCCCAGTTTCGCGTTGAAGTCCCCCATGACAACGGTGAAGTGAGTTTTGAAACCATGCATGGCTCTGGAGATATCCTCATACATGGTCTCTACCTCATCGTCGGGGTGTGCCGAGGTTGGGGCGTAGACCTGTATGACCTTCAGCGAATATCTTGAGGATATTCTGAGTATAAGGTACGCCACCCTGGTCGACACACTCTCGATCTTCACCACGTTGTTCACAAGGGACTTGTGGACGATAAACCCGACACCACCCTGGGACTGCCGGTCACCTTCTCGGAAATAGAGCAGGTTACCGGATTTGAGGATTATCGAGTCCTCCCCCTCTCTTCGGACTTCAGATAACCCTATAATACTCCATCGCAACCTGCTCAGTTCCTCCTCGAGTTCAATGACCTTCTCGTCGGTCCGAAGTGTGCGCGTGTTGTACGTTGCCAGGTCCAGTCGTCGGTGATTGTTGGGGTAGCCGGATCTCGTCCGGAGATTCTTAGCACCCCTTGCCATGCCGTAGCCTCGACCGCTACCGTAGTCGAGGGTAGGCAAGCTGCCGGGTACCAGGGGCCATTTTTTATTTGTGCTATTCATTGGGGGGGGTTTTGCCATAATCGCCACGCTTGGCAGGCGGGTTGGCGATCGCAGTATGGTTGTTATAGAAGCACAGAGAACGCTGCTGCCCATTCTCTGGTTTGTCCCTTAGTCGCCTCTTACGACACCCACGGGAAGACATGGGATGGTGAAATTCTTTACGTCCGGCACCATACGGAACGGTGCTTGATTCCTGCCTAGATAAATGCATTACATTACATGACGTGCAGTTTGGGTTTAAACCCGGGCTATCCACGGAAGCTGCCATCGTGGGTCTCAATCATACTGTCCGATACTATAAGGATCGCAGGACACCGGTGTTTGCGTATTTCCTTGACCTCACCAAAGCTTTTGATCTTGTTTCATATGATGTGCTCTGGAGAAAGTTGGGGAATGCGAGTGTACCGGTGGTGGTGCTCAATATGCTTAAATATTGATATTTTCACCAAACAAATTTTGTAAGGTGGAATAATACACTCTCTGAGGCACATATGTTGGAAAGCGGGGTGAAACAGGGAGGTATGACGTCGCCCAAGCTTTTCGTCCTATACACTAATGACTTCATCGTCGAGCTCAGCAGCAAGCGTGTCGGTTGCTCGATAGATGGCGTCAGCACCAACAACATTAGCTACGCTGACAACATGGTGCTGCTGGGCCCGACGGCGGGTAGTCTCAGGGAGTTGATAAGAGTGTGTGAGGCCTATGTTGCTGCGCATGGCCTTGTATACAATGTCCAGAAAACGGAATATATGGTCTTTGGGGCCTCTGGTGGATGCCCCGAGTATTCACATAATATTACCCTAAATAGCTTATGAATAAATCGTGTCACAATATTTAAATACTTGGGGCATTTAATTACCGAGGGTCTTAAGGATGACCTGGATATTGAGAGGGACCGCAGGGCTTTGGCAGTCAGAGGTAACATGCTGGCCCGCAGATTCGCCCGATGTTCTGAACAAGTAAAGATACTCGTAACTTTGTTTAAGGCGTATTGTCAAAGCTTTTATACGGGGAATCTGTGGGTCAGTCACACCAAAAGATCGCTGGATGTCTTGCGCGTCCAGTATAATAACATCTTCAGGATGATGTTGGGGCTGCCTCGCTTCTGTAGTGCATCGGGGATGTTTGCGCTGTATCGGCGTTCATGCCATCATCCGCAAAAATCTGTCTCCCTGATCTGCAGAATGCGCAGCAGCTGCAACGGAATTCTGAAGACTGTAGCTGATAGGATCTCCTCTCCGCTATGGAGATCCTTTATTAGGCGGGTGATTTTAATGTGTTATTTATTTTAATTTTATGTTATTGTATTTTAATTTGTATTTGAATTTTTATGTTTTATTCAATCAAACTTACGTATGGATTAAGTTATCCGAAATAAATGATTTTGAATTTGAATGTAATTATTTCAATAATGTTTAGCATATTGCCTACTCAAATTGGGCATTTTTCAAATTGTCTGGGCGTTGTGAATAATGCCGTGTTAATCAATTGGTCCATAACATATATACAAAGGTTCACTCTCACACATATATACATGTGTTTTAAAAGCACGTTGGCGCTGTTTTCTAGCACATAGGTGTTACATTATGATAACCATGTAGGTGCTATGATTGATAAATGCCAATGCAATCAAACATCTTAATCTGCATCAAACATCGGGTACCAGTACCACAGATACCAAGTGTAGATATTGAAAGAGAACTCGGCAATCAAGTCCCACTACAACCATAGTATGATGCGGGTACTAGTGTTGAACAACAGCTCCTAGCTAGAGGCTGACCACAACGAAATCGCATTGTTCAAAGGTTGTAGTCGGCTAGAGAGATATAAAACATTAATTTATTAAGCAACTGGCTTGTTTTTCTGTTTGCAGGGTCTAAAGTAATCTAACATGAAGGAGGTAACGGGAGACAATTTGCTCACTTTGCCCGCTCACTTCAGCTCCGTCATCCCCTTCAAACCTAAACTAAACTTGTCGGGGTGTCCTAAGGTAAGGTGCCTCGCTTCGCTCGCTCTTGGACTAATTAATTGACCATAGTTATCGCATTGCCCAACCGTTACTTATCAATATTCATAATAACCAGAAAATATACAAATACCCTTCGCCCGTTACTGTGACCTGTGGACGTGTGTCGAAATTTAAAAGTATAATATTAATTTATCACCACAACCGCATATAGGAATGTCACCTATATGTGAATACAAGAAGTGAACAAATTTGCGTTTGCGACGTGTTGTGTTGATATCGGCCGGTCATCAAGCTCACAAGATGTGGTAAACTCACGCCTCACTTCCACAAGAACAGGGCCTGCAGTCTCGACATAGATAACGATCGTTATCTCGTAACGATCGGTCGCTAAATCCTAACGATCGGTAGATATCGATTTTTGGTAGTCTCGACAGTCAAAACTATCGATTTTCGACGTTTGTCATCGCAAACTTAACGTATATTGTCGCTAAGTTAACGATCTATTGGTATGATATCGAATTTCCTAGCGAGCATTTTTGACAGCCCGCTAAGTGTCGTAACGATCGTTATCATTGGTTTTAAAGGTTACAAAAACAATAAATAAATAATAATTAGAGTAATATGGCTGTATAGTATTAAGCGTGGGCTTTGGTCGTGCTAGAACACAGACTCGATATGATAATGCGGCGGAAAAATGCACGAAACCGGCGTGAAGGTGAAAATCCTTTGGATTTAGAGGATGGCCAATTTCTCTATCTTTACCGAATAAACAAGGACATGTTTCATGAGCTCGTTGGTGAACTTCGCCCATCTATTCAAAGACGAGGGCGTTACGGACTTTCTGTGGAGTCTCAAGTGAGTGTCTATGCGTTGGGTAGGTACTTAATGTGCCTAATAATATGTCTATTATTTTTTTGTAATATTGGCTTGCAGTGGGGCTGCAGCATAAGCTAAAAGTCAGTTAGCCAATTAATACATACTGTATCTTTGGCTATCAATGAAAACCTTTTAAGAAGATATGTCAAATTTCCTATGATCCAAGAAGAACAGTGTGTAGTTAAAGCAAAGTTTAGAAATACTCCACAGCCATTCCCAGTTTTGATTGGAGCCATAAAACATATAAAAAAATATCATTTGGGACCACCGTACATGGCTGCTTGGTAACAAATAATAAATGTTCATTATAATCTGTCTGGAGCAGTTGCCCATTAAAATGCTGAAACTAATTTCTATATTTTATCTTTTAGGTGATGATGGATATCCTCTGGAACCATGGTTCATGACTCCTTTAAAAAATCAACGCCCTGGGACACCGGAGTATCAATAAACAAATGCTCTGTTTAACGGGGTCTGTCCCACTCAATGCATGTGAGTGTTACACAACAAGCATATAAAATATAAATTATATGAACCGGAGGCCACCTGACCCATGCAAATAGTGGACAATGATGGTAGTGTTCATGATTATGGCCTAGAAGTTACAGGTACCAAATCAAGTGATTTATTTTAAGGTATTCATTTAATATTTTATTATATTTATTTATATTCTTTATTATAAACCACACAAATATATATACAGGATAAAATCTCATAAAAGCAAGTGTACAATGGGTGGTCTTATCGCACAGGGCAATCTTGTACAGACAACTATATTTATTAATTAGGTATACCTATATTTGCATAACATATAATTTTCCCTAGATCTTTATACCTATTTCATTAGCATCTCCATTTATTTGACCCAAAGGTGATATATAATGGCTTACAGCATCAAGTCCGACTTATGCCGTTGTGTATCATTGTATGAATAATCCTAAAATCTTGTTTTTTGTTATACAGGACTTGTGTGGTGCACTGGGTGAGCTGTTGCAGAGTGCATAAGAAGACTCAATAATACTAGTTTTACATAATTTTATTTTATATAGAGGGTCACCTCTGTGATTTAAATAAAAAAACATTATTTTTATTAAAAAAGTTGTAAAACTGTCCGCTATTGAATTTGCAGCCTATGCAAATAGCATCCACGCCTCGGCTTGTACCTTGCCTGCCTCTGGCAGCGTCTGATTGCACTTGAGTTGCAGCTGCCACCATCTGTAAAAAAATTAGATGTACTAAAAATTTCTCTTAATGCTCTAGTGTGCTAGTGATTCTAATAATAAAAAAGGAAATGGCATAGCATCCGGGCAGTCTGTGCCAAATGTGTACTCTACACTAATTAGATGTAATGCGTCTCTCCACTTCAGTCAAAGAAGCAGTGATGACGCCTCGGTTGCCAGTTTGAATGATTTGTTTATATAATTTTGCTGCCTTAGTGCAGGCGCAGCTTTTTAAGTCTATCCAAACCTGTAATTAGGATACCTATTGTATTCTACTAAATATAAATAAAACTGACGTGACTTACATTTAAAAACCAATTTGATATTTAACGTCATGCACTGCTCGGGCGACTTAATGGATCCGTTTGGGAGTTTGTTGAGTTCTTCGGGAACCTCCTTCCAGCATGTTTCAAAATTTGTCCGTGTGGAGATATGGACGGGCTTCTAAAGTTGCCAAATGTGCATCAATATGCCTCGAAGTACGCCTGAAACATTTAAGATATTCATTAAGTAAACACAAACTACTTCGGACATATTCAAAGTATTCAATTTAGTACCAAAAATAGGAATCGAAAATTGTTGTAGGTCGTTATTACCTGACGCTCACGCTGCTTGCTAGCACTCGGGCTAGGGCCTGCGCCTGAGTCACTGTCCTCCATTATAGAAATACGGTTCTTTTCCAGATTTTTAATCAATTCCAATCCAATTCTATCTCATTGTCGTATTTTGTGTACAAACAAACTTGACAATTTACATTGACATTTTGTTTCCCATGTTCAACGTCTGTGTTGTAAGGAAGCGAACTATTTTCTTCTTTTTTATGCGTATTTTTAAAAACGGCATAAGCTACTTACAAGTTTCGATGCAAAAAAATGTTAACATGATAAGGTTTGCCTATCTTCTGCACAATTTTCAAAGAAAAATAGTTTTTTTTTAATATCTTGTCTACCAATTTTCACTATGATACAAGGATTTTTTTCAACTGCCATAATTTTACAAAAATATCACCGTACTATGAATACGAACATCGTACCGACAACACTAAGTCAAGATATTGATCGATTTTGCACGCTAACTTGGCTGTTGAGACTAGCGTTTATCGTTAGCGTCGTTACGGCAAGCGTATTTTTTCGGTAAGAGTTAACGATCGTTACTTAACGTAACGATCGTTACTTAACGTAACGATCGTTATCTATGTCGAGACTGCAGGCCCAGGGCACTCTCTATAATTAACATCCCGCTTACACAGCGACTGCGCGCGTCGTGACTTACAACCATCCGTACTACATTTGACTACATTGCATCGTCTCAAGAGAGCTACGCGCATAGGCCGGCGCTGGACACCGCCACAAGTGCAAGGTATTACAAATTTACGCAAACATTAACAAATTCAAATTAAATTTATTGCATCCATAATGTACATACAAGTAGTAAATATTAGATACAGAAACAATTATGGACCCTGTCGGGCACAGCAACATTCTAGATACAGTTAGTGTCTAGGAGAGAGGCTTAATATTTTCCTTTATAATTAAAATTTCAGTCATCCATTTCCTATCTATCTGCTTTTATTTGGTTTAATGTACTTATAATAATATGTGTGTGCCTTTTTATCTTCATGTTAAATTATGAATTATTATTGCTTATTAATTTACTTGCTTAAATTTTTGTATTACAATTAGTTCATTAATAGTTTTATTTAATAAATTTAATACTCAATATGTCTGATATATTTTAAGTCAATTAATCGTTAATATTATTTTACTTAACTAACTAACAATTGATTTTATTTTTAATTAAATTAATACTTAACATTATTATTTATTTATTTATTAAAGTACCAGTTTATAAAATCTTAACTTAAGAACTTATGCCCCACAAAACCGTTTACACTGTTTGTCTGTGGGAACGGAACACACAGTTTTAAAACTACAGTTTATTAGTGCAGCCACTTAATTTCCATTCAATGAAATTAATAAAATAAAAAAATAACTAACAATAATATATTATCATATTAAAAGTTAATAAAGGAATCTTATCTATATCACATGACACATAATTACCTTATAACACTACTTAAATACGAAGATCATTTACAAACTTGTCCATATTATATTTCGAGTCAATTAATTATTAATGTTATTTACTTATCGAGTTATCAGTTATTTTTATTAATTATTGAATTTATCCGTCAGATATTCGTCAATAGTGTATTAAGCTTTTATTAATTAAGAATTGTTTTAATTTATTTATAAATAAAATATTGGTTTTATTTACTTCTTTTATGCTTTCCGGTAACTTATTATATATTTTTATCGACAGCATGCGGACTATAAGAGTGCAATTTAAGGCGGGAGGAGGGTAGATCTATTCTGTTTTTCAGGCGCAACGAATAATTTGTTTGCATGTCTTCTCTTGTGTTGTATGACTTTGCGTATTTGCGAACCAGTTTACATAATTCTAAAATGTAAATATTAACTAAGGTAAGGATTTTGTATTTCTGGAAGTAACGCTTGCAACTATCTGTTTGTTCTATGTTAGTAATTTTACGTATCAGCTTTTTTTAAATAGAGTGGGGGCGTCCGTGCTATTTCCCCATAAGACTACGCCATAGCTTAACCAAGCGTGGGCATACGCGTAGTATGTTACTAGTGGCGTTCTATTTAATTTCGCGGAGGGCATATGAAAACTTTGAAATTTTTGATATAACTTTCTGTATGTAGGTTTTCCAGTTAATATGTGTGTCTATTGTTAAACCTAAGAGACTGAAATCATTAACTACTTATATTTTTTGATGATTGTATGTAAAATTTAAATTGATTGCGTTTTTTGTCGCGGCTGAAAAGTAATTAGTTTGGTTTTGGTAAAGTTGATTTCAAGATTATGTTCGCCCATCCAGTTTATTATTATATCAAGAATATTGATCAGTTTTTCGTTTATTTTAGCATTTGTTTGGCATGAGGTGAGAATAGGAATGTTATCTGCAAACAGTATACTTGGCCCGTCTATGGTTTTGGAGAGGTCGGTAACGTAGATGAGGAATAAAAGGCAGCCCTCTACACTTCCCTGGGGAATGGAAGCGTGTATCGATCTACCATCTGATCTTATAAGCTGTGTTTCGTTTGTTTCTTCATCTTAAATGTGTGTGTGTGTTTCTCAAACTTTCAATAAGTCACTTGAAATGTTTAAGTGTAAGCACTGTAAGACGGAATCCAAGGATGGTGTCACTTACACTTCTTGTAAGGTTAAGTTTGACTTTCCCTGTGCAGGGATAACTGAGGGGGGGTGGAGAAAGCTTGGAGACCATAAATTGTCGTGGAAATGTCAGAGCTGCAAGATTGTCACGTCTGCTCAGGCCTCTAGTCCTCAAGATGGCACTCCGAAGGCACCACCAGCGAACGCAGACACCATCATGACTCAATTACTCGACACCTTAAGCTTGTTCATCATCATCAAAGTCCGTTTAACATCAACATCGACTGGTACATGACCCGCTGGCATCTTCCTTAACCTACAGTGTGCATACTAGTAGGTTCTAAGCGTACCTATTTAAAGCTTTCGGTGTCTACCGATTTACGAACGATTTTTGAACGCTTTTTCGTACTAGAGTTTCCCACACAATACTTCATTAGAAAAAGGGCCGACGATCAACAAGTTCTACAACTAAACAAAGTAATTGTTACAATGCTGTTACGGTTTGTTATAATTCATCGGCAATGCATACTCAACTCATGAAACTTTAATTGTGACTTGTGCACCAACACAGGCCATAATCGCATCTACCAACGATTCTTTAAACATCTGCTGCCACATATGCTACAACACATGGGGGGCTCTGTGCACCAAAACAGATAGAAATCGTATGAACAATTCTCAAAAATCTAGCGCAAATGTGCTACAACACATAAGTGCTCTTTGCACCAACACAGACAGGAATCGCACCAACGATTCACGAAAATCTAGCGAATATGTGCTACAACACATGAATCGCTCTGTGCATCAACACAGAAAGAAATCGCACCAACGATTCCTTGTAGACCCATCACCACATGTTACTCATGGGGTGCGGTATAAAGTTTCGAGTATGAGTGTACAAGCCATGTATTATGGACACCGAATGTGAATGCAGAGACCCTGTCCAAAACATGAAACACAGATTACAGTGTCCCAAGTTCCCAGGTAGGTATATGAGCTTTAGAGAATCCAATGAATGCCAAAGCATATTAAGTCGCAAATAACGAGGCCTGGTAGGGCCTGGTAGGGTTGTACTTTTTAAAAATTTGGCCCTCCGACCACAAAAGAAGAATACTATGCTTCTTCTCAAACTAATCAAAATATTTCATTTGGAATTATCATAATTTCCAGACTGAAGTGTAATGTACTTCACTGTCACCATATCGTTCTAACTTTCAATCAAATCAAATCAAAATTTCTTTATTCAATTAGGCCATTAAGCGGCACTTTCGAACGTCAAAAATAAAAATTAAATGTAATAATAATTGATTCTACCGTCCATTCGGAAATGTAGCTTGTTATGGAGAAGAACGGACAAGAAACTCCACACTTACTCTTTTAAAAAAAAAATGTGTTTTACAAGTATTTGGTTACAATAATCTTGTAGGAAAAATACATATATGTGAGAACGATGTAAAAAAAAAACGCACGTAAAAGCGTCTAGAGTAAAGCAAACAATTAAAAATACAATAAATAGGTAATTAAAAACAGGCGGAGGCAGCTAAGATATGACCAATCCCAACTGATGGCGCCCGTTCACGAACATGACACATGGATCGGCACCACTCAGCTCAACCATCATGAAGGGAACCGAATGATCCAACACATGTGCCACCATCAGAGAGACATTAGAGAGAGCATGACACACTCAACTGCCAGGGCACAATAAAGTCAACGAACGACACATAGTTACAGTAAATGGTAGATTTACAATTGGTACATAGTACTCACATTACTCACTCACTTAAATCACTTTCGAACAATTAATGTTAGAGTAAGTCAGCCAAGGCCAGTCAAGGGTTATTGCCAGTGATAGTTGAATAATAACCCTTCAACAACACCAAAACTTGACCATCGATAACTCACATGAAATTATGTAAACAAAACCAGAATTTTGAATAATGAATACACTTTTCCATAGCCATAACAAATTGAAAACGACTCGCCAGATTGGCATAAAGATCAGTGCGTATGGATCTTTCCACACGTCGACACGCTCCTCCTTGACCTGTCCAGCTCCTTGATTGTTGTTAGCCTCCTTGCTGATCTGCTCCGGACTGGTTTTTCATTATTCAAGACTGAGGGTAGTCGCAGAAAACTCGACGATTCTTTAAATCAGTCCCACGTTGTGCCCGGATAAACAACAACGGAAGTTTTTGCAAAAATGTAATCGCCATTTTTACTAGCATTGTTTTTACGTGTGATTTCATTAGTACGACTGAATCCCAATTCGATGTCGCATCAAGGCTAGCCGATAGATGTAAAACATCGGGAAGTCAGGATGATAAACTTTAGGTTAAGACATCGTGTGAGGGCAGGTCGGTGGGAACAATCAAGATAATGAAATCACACAAGTTATTCGATACACTGGGTTTATTCAAATAGTCACAACTCACAGTTACAATCTTGCTTACTAATATTACGAATCGACACTGATTCTACGACGTGTTAGCTCTAATGTGGTCAGCACTCAACTGCCATATTGTGCTGTCCCCACCACGCAACTGGTTAGGAAAAGCGCGACAAAGTGTAGTTGTTCTTGATTTGCCACCTGGGGGCGTGCTTGTATTTGTTTCGACGTCCGTACTATTGACTAAACCCGACATATACAATTGAAAATTTCTAATCTCATGAATAATAGATGTACTATTAAACGAGCAATATTTGTATATTGTACTTATATATATTTGCAATAAAGTTCCCGAAAACAGCTCTAAAGATTTCGATAAAATTTGCAATGTAGGGATTATCCGGGGCAAAAAATCGATCCAGCTAGGTTTCGTAGCAGGGGAAACTCGTTTTCTCTAAAAATAAATGTTGGCTGGTCGCCTAGGTGCTTTTATTTAGATAAGTAGACAAAGTCACCTAGTATATTTAAAGATTCAGTACATTTTATTATCGTTATCGGTTACGTTTTAAGGGACGTAGTCACCTCAAATTAGTAGGTCATATTCGATAGTGTTTACCTAATCTAATCTTAAATCGAACGATAACATAGTATATATCACACATTAACACAGATTGGCCTACCAAAACACCGATTTTAAATTAAGTGTCAATTATTATTATAAATTTAAAATAATACATAACTAATAAGGTGTTGTTTAATACACGTAATATCAACAACTTATAGGCACTAGTGTGTGAGTTATAAATTTATTGTGAAACCGGTGAGTTTATTTATTTAAGAATCACCAATTATAGGTAAAAACAGCTTACATATTAATGAGTATATATGCTATATATACAAAATATACTAGTTACATTGAATTAAAAATCAAAATAACATTGAAATACAGATTCAATTCAATTAATATTTATATTCAGGTCATATTAGCTCTAAATATAGACGATGTCAAATTAGATCATAACAATAAAAATACATGTTCAAATTCAATCAAAACAATGAAAATTTACAGGAGTCAAATAAAATTAAAAATTGAAATTGTATTGAAATAATTGATTGAAAATAAATTAAAATGAAATTGAAAAATAATATTAAATTAAATTGAAATAAATAATTTAAATTAAAATAAATAATTTAAATTGAAATAAATATTTTAAATTGAAATAAATCATTTAAATTGAAATAAATAATTTAAATTGAAATAAATTTTAGTATGCTCAGTTTTTTGTCAATACAAGCCAGTTGTGTGCCAGTTTCTTATCCCAAGGCCAAATTGTTTAGATATTAATATTGTTATTTTAAATGTCTGGTATTCATAAATAATGTAAGGATATTCAAAATGTTTTCAAATCTGTGCTTGTTTTATCCGCTAAATTGGCATACCGATTTAGTTGTTGACGTTTTTGTGCTTTAAAATGAATTTATTCCTGTAAAATAAATTACCTTTTACATAATTTCCAATAGTGCATGTAGCCTATGGTCACCTAACAAATATCTCTTCGTCTTTTTACCCGGCTGCAAGGAAAGGGATTTGTTTTTCGCGCATATCTTGTATGTAATATTCTTTATTACCTCATATCTTTCAAATCCCTTGACGGACTTTTATAATTAAGACTTCGTTAGATAGGTTTTGACCGCCCAAGTGTTCTTAGTGAAGTGCCGTTAAAAAAAGGAACATGGCGGAATTTGGACACCATATTGTGGGGGTTGCAATTTTTTTTTTCTTCCTGTCCCATTGAGTGGGGTATCAAAATGAAGAATTTTTAGAGGTGATTACAAAAATGTATACCACTTAAATGTTTAAAAGTCATTTGAAAAAGAAGTATAACTAAGAAGTTGTAAATAAATAAAAAAAAACAACAAATACCCGATTGCAAAGGTATAAACAGGAAGAAAATCATGCTGTGCAGTCGGGGGATATTTATAGTGTCCTCCGACTGCAAAGCATGGTTTTCTTCTTGTTCACATCTTTGCAGTCGGGTTTTTGATTTTATTAAAAACATGAATAAGTGTTTAAGTATGTCTTTATTGTGTGCCATTAAGTTCTTAAAACTATAAAAAAAAACTTTGAAATGCTTTATTACAGTACCTACATAGGTAATTGAATCGATTATAATTAACAACTAGCTGTTGCCCGCGACTACGTCCGCATCGTAAGGTAAGAATTATAAAAAAATGGGTGTTTATTTTTTTTCACGGATCTAATTCCTTTTCTTAAATAAAAGTAGCCTTAGTTAACCTCCTTTTAACATCAGCTATATGCCAGTGTCCCACTGCCAAAAGTTCCCTAAAAATCGGTCCAGTGGTTTCGAAGATTGCCCGGAACAAGCAAAAAGACAGACAAAAATCTGAAAAAATGTAAATGCTAAGCTATCTTGTTATTACAAACAGATACTTCAATTTTGTTTAATTGGATAGCTGGATAGATTCCGAATGCCTGCTAAAGTGAAGCAAGTTTATTCATGGCCCATTTGGCCAATAATTCGCTTGAAACCTTTAATACATAAAATTTTCTTGTTATACCACTCATGGTGCACTTAAGACGTTTTATATAATTTATAAAACTGTGTCAATGGCGATATAGGGTTGTGCTCATTCCGATAGATTTTTAATTGAATCAAAAAATATTTTTTTGCAAAATAAAAAAGTTTGTTTTGAATTTTAAATTAACCGTCGTCCAGCATTGTATGGATAGAGAAAGAAGAATAGAAAAAAATATATTTCAAAAACATATACGAATGATTTCTATCGAAATAAATAGCTCGAACAAAAAACTTATTTAAAAATTAAAAGAAAAATGCTAAATAATAAAACTTCGTATTAAAATGGTGGCATGTCATTAAAATGACAGAAAGAAGGGTAAACAAATTTTCATTGACTTATTATATCTATAGCAAGTTTGTTGCTAAGAAAATAATGTATTACATTTAAGCAAAATTTTACGTCATTGTATTAGAATGTCTGTAGAAATAATAGCTGATGGTGGGTCATGAATTAACATTGTCGACAGTACCTATCTTGAAGTATCTTACCAATACCGATACTTGTTTGTTTTGTTAAACTGACTTAATATGATGGTCCGGATGGCCATAAATTGTAGTTTAAAGCTAAAATTAAACATTATCACAAAAAATAAGTGTTCCAAATAAATTTTCGTGGGAGCATCTAATGTAGTTTGTATCTACTCATTTAAATTGCTTACAAAGGGTATAATTATGAAACCATTATTATCTGAATATATTGTTTTTTTTTTATTGTTGTAAAACAATTGAATAATAAATAAACAATATGTAATTAGCACAATTATAAACAAAAAATAACGACCATTTGTTTAAAGAACGAAAAGCTTAAGTGGTAGTCAACCTTTTTGTTTTCAGCTTTTCATTAGATTTTTTTATTTTATCTATTCTCTATTATAAATTCTCTCTTAATTAAATAAAACACTAAATAATTAAAAATAAAATTCAGTTCGTTAGTAAACGAATATCAACTAATACTTTGTTTTCTCACTTTGTGCAGATCATGGAGAAAATGAAGACGTTATGGGTGATGCTCAGCATTATGCTGGCCTTTACTGAGGCTTCCAAGGTTTTGGTGGTATTCCCCATGCCTTCGAGGAGTCACGGAATTCTTGGAGATGGAGTTGTCAGGCATCTGCTGAATGCTGGACATGAGGTCAGTACTTGTTAATTTTTAAATTGTTATGATAGTTTTACTTACTTCCCAAACTGTTGTGTTGCTAGGGAGATTGTTGCACTACTTCTTCATCCCAACTAAAACACTAGGAAGTGGTGACGGGTGAACGTTTTGGGGGATTTTCTTGAGTCATTCTTTACGGTCAAAAAGTGCCAATTTTTGGTCTTTGAATAAATAATTTATGATGGTGACATTTTGATGGTATACACACAAAGTAACAATAGCAAAGATGGTGGTGAAATCGCTAATTTGGAATCAGATTGAGATTGAAATAAAAGAAATTTATTCAAATACTTAAAAAAAACAATATGACATTATCCATTTCTTATCCTAAGAAAGAATCTAACCAAAAACTCAACAAAAAAAGTTAAGTTTCTAGTGAATAACTCTGTCGAAGAATTATTACCGTCTTTAAAAAGGTTGTTCTTTTTTATTCTTAGTATATGGTTCCTTAGGTTGATGCAAAGGTAGAATACGTTCTACGTACTTACCGTAATACTTACCATGTCGACATCAATTCTGAGTAAATTGAAAGTTGAGCAAGGTTGAAACCATTTAACTGTCGCAAAGACAAAATAGGCCTTGTTCTTTTATGACGTGCAATTCGTGCAAGTGATAAATTCGGGAATCCCCCTCTTGGCATAAATTTTTTAGGTATAGTATTGTTTGGCATAACGTTTTCGCATAACTTTTATAAGCATAATAATACTGTGACATAATAATACATTAGCATAATGCAAAAGTTAGCATAACTGTCTTTTGGTATAATTTGTTTTGGCATAATAATTGTATGTTGATGATTTTATGTTGATGTGTGTGTTGTGGTGTTGGTTAGGAGTCAATTCCCCCAAGTGGGTTCCCACATTGTCGAGGCGGGAAGGAGGCATCGCGGCTGAGGGTTGGAGGCCGCGGTGGGAGAGGAGTGTCGGTATAGCGTTGACCGCTCTCCCTATCTCCTCCGGCCTAAAAGTGGTAGACAGCGGGGCCGCTGTCTTGAACCGTCACAGGGGGACAACGGGTTGCTATACACGGAGTCGTCTGGCATCCATGTGCTAGTTTAATCCCTGGGGTGTACACGCAAAAAAAAATTGGTAAGGAATCAATTGGATTAGGTTAAGATGCGGAGGGGGTGGCCCTTGAACACGTTTGTTTTATTCCAAAGAACATTGTTTGTAAATATCATTCCGCGTTTATAATATTATGCTTTTTAAATTATGCTTAATTAATATTATGCCAATATACATTATGGCAAAACATTAATGCCTAATACTATTATGCGTAATGATCATAATGCTGAATTTCGTTATGCCTAATAATATTATGCGTAATGATCATTATGCTGAATTTCGTTATGCCAATGTAAATTATGGCAATATGTTTTATGCTTATCATTAGTAAACCTATAAATTCAACCCCAAAACGATAAAATAGATTTGCCTAGAGTGTACGTATCTACCTATTTACTTTAATCCTAATATCTTATTTTTATAATCCGGCCTCGGCGCACTTTTATTCCATCGCCTCGTTATTTAATCGTAACGAACATTATGTACCTATCTATAAGAAGGTATTTACTGAGTACCTTTATACTGTTTTTGTGATTTCTCAATTTGTTTACCTTGGAATTCTTCCCACCTTGACAAAAACTCACGATACCTGTTATTTTATCACAAAAACTTCCGTTATGCTTATGTAATAAGGTCCTCTTATAAACTCATGTTAAGATCATTTAAGACTTATGGCTATTCTAAAATAAAAACGGCAAAGTTCCAACAAAGTGTGTCTAATTAGTCCTTAAGAGTAATGGGTAGAACATGACGTCACGTTTCAAAGTTAAATTTTGAACTCTGAAGTCTGAACAAGTCTTTACTTGGGTCTGACCTATTTCAGGTTTGGGACAGTCAACTTAAGATTTAGAACATATATTATGCCACGAAGTATGGTTTTAAAATATTGGAGTTGGTTATGATGTTCAAAAATGTGGAATTATAAGCATTTTAATTTCTGAACTACGACATAGAATGAAATAAGTGGTGTTAAATCAGCGTTCAAAATAAGAGAGACCAAGAGCTACTTTGAATTTAACATTTTTTAAAGCTCTTGTCTACGGTTTCATTTTGAGCTTGGTAAATTGGAGAATCCTGATCCATATCCCGACTTCTACTACCGCTGGGATGAGACCTCTTCTGCCCTGACAAATACCCATATTCCTGTCCTAACCTCACCCTGGTTCTATCCGCGATAGCAATAATTTTGCTTGCCTATCTCCCCGCCGGACGACCAACACATCATCTCCCCAATCCTTGTCCGCTACTCGGTTACTGTGCATGTAGTAAATACACATAATGAGTATCATCAGCCTTGTAATGTCCCCACTGCTGGGACACAGGCATCCTCTCTGTGAGAGATGTAATGGGCCTTAATCCACCACGCGGGCCTAGTGCAGGTGGGTGCAGTTCACATATCTTCGAATTTTTGGTTCTAGGACATTCCGGTTTCTTCACGATGTTTTCCTTCACCGCTTTAAGAGCCGTGATGATGAAATAATTTTCACAAAATAAAGCGCCTGCTTGCCCCGATTTACGTATCGTCGGTCGTGATTTCGACTCTCGACCTACGACACTTAAGTCGGGGCCGTTACCACTGGGCCATCACTGCTTTACACATAATTATATCTTGTATAATTCTGTTTTTTTTTTTCAGGTGACGTACATCACGCCGTTTAGCTACAAGAATCCTCCTTCCAAACTTCGTTCAGTCGATGTCAGCAGTAGTGTAGCGGGACTGATGCCTCGTAAGATCACTTTTTAAACTTCCACAATTATGTTAAAATGAGACTTAGTTACTAGATTCTGAGAACAAGCAATAATACGATTATTTCGGAGACCTTAGTCTGCTTTAGTAACTCTTGGAAATAGTAAAACAAATCCCTTTCTTTAATTTCAGAGGACCTCATGAACATAAAGACCTTTATGGACAAGACGTCCGATTACAGGAACATGGTTTCCTTGATCTGCATGATGACTGAGATTACAAAGGAAACAATTTCGAACGAGAGCGTTCAGAAGATTCTGAACGATCCTAAAGAGCAGTTTGATGTGGTGATCGCTGAGTGGGTTTTAAGCGATGTACCTGCTGGGTAAGTTATTAAATTTAGTAGAGACCAACCCTGGATATTGTTTTCTGATGAATGGAAGACGATAACGTTAGAGTGTTTGCGGTTCCGTGCGATGATAGAGTGACAAGATTCATTTAATTTAGTATTAATAGCTATTTGCTGAGACAATTTATTTTTAAGGTTCCGTAGTCAACAAGGAACCCTAATAGTTTCGCCATGTCCGTCTGTCCGTCTATCCGCAGCTTAGCACATAGACTCTCTCAGACAAATATTTTAGTTTGAGCAATGTTCGGTGCTTTCATTGTTTCTAAGCTTCAGTATTTTTACCGAATTGTATTGGTGAAAGCAGCTGTTTGTTCGAAACCCTCGGTGCGTGAGTCCAACTCGCACTTGGCCGGTTTTTTAAAGTTAGTTTTAGATACTTTAGTTTAGTGCAGATTGATGTGTTCGTGCTTGTGTTGTTTCTGTCTTCTAGCCTAATATTATTCTTTATTTCAGATTCGCCACAGTGTTCGACTGTCCGCTTATTTGGCTGTCATCAGTTGAAATGCACTGGATGATACTGAAATTGGTTGATGAGCCTTCAAATCCTGCGTACTCAGTAGACATCATTTCTCCGTATTCACCACCATTGAACTTTATCCAGAGAGCAACTGAACTGTGGATTCAAGCGAAAATGCAGATGTTGAACTACTTGTAAGTACTCCGTTAGTTATTATATCTTCTCTTGATATGAAATTAAAACAAGATACAATATTATTTCATGAAATTTTAGCCAATAGCGAATGAATGGTTGCTCTTGCTACTGGTTTACTAGAAAAGATACAAAGACGCATCATTAGGAAATTAAATTCAAAATGAGAATGGCAGTTTGACAAAAAAATACGCAATTTGTATTAATTTCAGCTGGCTGGACGGTGTTCAAGAATCTGCATATGATTCACTGTTAGCCCCTATAATTGCGAAGCGTGGAAGAAAACCACCAACTTTCGATGAATCCCGACATAACGCATCGATGGTACTCTCCAATGCGTATGTTTCTACTTGCGGAGCTGCATCTCTTCCACAGAGTCACAAGTACATCGGAGGTTACCACATTGATGATACTGAGAAGAACATGTCTGCGGTAAGGATGATGACACATTGTCCATTACTTGATTTAACTAGGATCTTTAGAGCCCAGTACGATTTTGAGCGTGCAGCACAATCTGTCATACAAAACAGTACCATTAAGAAACTTCAAATAATAATTACTATTGTTCGGCTAGTAGTCGAAATTCGACCGTAATTTTAGTTTTATGGATTCCTTCTATATATATGATCTTAAACCAAGCCAAATCTCACCACTCCTCTACTTCAATATGCTCAAAATGTGGTATAAAGTTTTTCTTCTCGTAGGTGTTAAGAATATACATAAGATGAAATACTGGTTACAGCTTTAGTAAATGATAACGATAATGTTTTTATAGGACTTGAAACAACTTATGGACGGTTCTAAGGACGGAGTGATTTACTTCAGCATGGGCTCCAACTTGAAGAGTAAAGATTTACCCGACGAGGTGAAGGCCGACCTTGTGAAGATGTTTGGAAGCCGAAGCAGACTGTGTTGTGGAAATTCGAGGAGGTTTTGCCAAATCTACCTAAGAATGTTCACATCTTGGAGTGGGCACCACAGCAAGCAATCCTATGTGAGTTTTTTCGAAATGCCTCTTTCCGTTACCGAAATTATCAGCCACGTCTTTTTTCATACTGAGATAAAATTCTATATAATTATGATTGCCTTACAATCAGTGCACCTATACTAGCTAGCTACATATCAGTAATCTGTGACCTTATACCAACATGACTTTGCGTTTTTCTCATTTGTTTAAATGACCTTATTATTTTGGTTACTTATTGGCTATGGCCAGGAACTAAGAACAGAATTTTCTTATTAATGACAATAGACTTGCCTTCAATCACATGGTCTAGGGGTATTTGGATATGATTAAATATTATAAAACTGTCGCGAAGATACATTTTTTTTATTTTTCTTTTTAGCTCACCCCAACCTTGCCATCTTCATTACTCACGGTGGTCTCCTATCAACGACCGAGGCTGTTCACTTCGGAGTACCAATTATCGGTATTCCGGTCTACGCTGATCAGTTCATGAATGTGGACAAAGCAGTCAATAGAGGATTTGCACTGAGAGTAGACCTTTCTTATGCAATGGCTGATACGATCAAGAACACAATTCATGAAGTTCTTAATAACAAAAGGTGTGTATGAAGTAGGAAATTTAATCAAAAATATACATACAGGGATGTAAAAGTTATTGGTGTAACTTTTAAGACGTGCCTTTTCAATCGGCATTGGCCCTCTGTATGGTCATAGTGACTGAAATATTTGTGCACCTACCTATATCAATAATTTGCATCTTATCTGTGAGAACCTTTAGGCAAATTAGCGTTGACAAGATTTTTTCTTATTCACGTGTTGTACCTACACAGTTCGTGCTTAGCGTGTACCAGCGGCGTAAGAATGCAAGGGCCTGCGAAGGGCTCAAGAATTTTGAAAATTCATACGTAGATAGGAGGGCCCGCGAAGCGAAGCGAGCCAGATAACTGAGACTCGTATAGGTGTTAGGTACGAAGGGAATAGACTAAAGAGCGTGCAAAGCGTAATCTGGATGTAATGTGAAAATGAATAATGGAGCCTTAGCAAAAGTTTTCAATTGTTAAAACAAATGATTTTTTTATCAGGTACGCCGAAAAAGCAAAGGAGCTTTCCTTCATTCACCATGATCGTCCCGTGAAGCCGGGACAGGAGCTGGTGCACTGGGTGAACCACGTGGTGAACACTCGCGGCGCGCCGCACCTGCGCTCTCCTGCGCTGGACCTACCATTCTACAAGAGAAGGTTCCTAGATCTCGCTGCGCTCATCGCGGTCCTACTCTTAGCTGTATACATTATGTTGAAGCGCGCCTGCGCGTACATTTGTTCTAAAGTGTGTTCGACAAAAAGAAAAACAGGAAGTAAGAAGAAGAAGAATTAAATTAGTTAAGATTTTAAATTAGTTATTTATAAGTTTTATAATAAATTATTTTACAAATGTTTGGTAGGTAATTCATTTCACTGCGTATCCAATCAAAGTATTAGGATCATCTTGTAAACCATTGCTGTAGTCAAACTAAAACTGGATAGAAGAAACTAGTAAAAACCGTTCATCCGACACTCACGTCAAACTTATTACACTCCTTTTTCCGCCGGGAGTTAGAAATAAGGAATAATAGAGTAATAAGTTTAATTATGAATTCCGAACTACAGATTTATATCACACCTTAAAACGGTGGTATTCGACTATGACGAGAAATGCGTGGCATTAAATTGTTTTAAAATAGGCAAACTGGTTCTTTAAAACGAAATTATTTAATTCCTATTTTTTTATTATTGTAAGGCTCACTCGCCTTCTATGGTTGTAAAAAATTCCTGTGCCTTCTCCGTTTATTGTTGCAAATGTTTAATAACAATAAAGTGGAATATGGCAAAATTATTTATTTTATTGACAGGTAGGAAAAATGTTATAAGAAGACCGATGGGTCAGTATAGCAGTTTATTACCTAGTACCTGGGCGACCGAGCTCTGCTCGGATGAAAATAGAGTAAACGACGTTATCTAAAATTAAACCTAGCTTGATCGACTTATCGCCCCCGAAACCGCCTGCATACTAAATTTCATGAATATCGTTGTAGCCGTTTCCGAGATTCAGATTATATATATATATATATATACACATATTTACAACAATTGCTCGTTTAAAAGTATTAGATAGATAGATAGATAAAAGGCCAAATATGAGTTCAAGGGGAACATAGAGCTGACACTTACTTGCTCTCATCAGACAGAAGGAATACGGCCTCCGGCCGAATTACGGCTAGTCTCTAGCTAAGGCGTCTGAAACTTTCTTCCCCTTTAACAGTATACAGACTCTCTTGACCAAAAAAACTGTCTGAGAGAATCTGCGGCTTACTTTGAAAAACCTAAACCGTCTAAAGCGCTGCCTGATGCGACAAACTCATCCGTTCACTCGCACGGAACTACAGAATATATACGCAGGAACCCATCCAGAAATATCTGCTACGAGTCATACAAATGTAATCGCGACTTCTAGTTGGTACTGTAATGCCTCGAAATTTGCTACTTAGTACTTACCCGTCGCATAAAAAAACCAGGTTCAGAAAAATCCCGAAACCTGGAAAGCAAAACCACATGACTATTAGAGTCTTCTACTGGTAATGGGTAAGGTGCTGAAAATTTGGCCACAAATACCTGAAAGCTTGAGAGAAAATATGAGCCGGAATCAGTATGTTGAGTACATCCAGCGAAGTGTTCGAGCGAAGAAAATTGTGGCCGTGTCGTCGCTAGATATTGAAGGTGCGTTCGAATTAGGAGTAGACAGTCCGTTGCGTTGGAGTAAACACATCAACATGGTAGCGGACAAAGAAGGAGTCTTAATATCCCGGCAGTCCTGACTATTACTGCATAGGAATTTCACACAAAAAATTTGAGACATATTTATTTAGACTATAGATTTTTCATTTTTTTCTTTTTATGTACGTTCTCCAATTACTCAAAGATGCCTCGACCGATTTCGAAAATTCTTCTTTTGTTTAAAAAGGGTATATTTGCCAGGTGGTCCCATGGTGATCAGGTCAGGATCTAATGATAGAAGCCTGAATAAATCGAAGGAATTCTTCAAATATTATAGTACGTATAGCGAGTTTGGTATTTTCATCAGCAATGCAAGCATTTGCACTTACAAATTATCATTTGGTGGAGTGGTACTGATGAAGAAGACCACAGGGTCAGTGGAAGTCCTTAATGATAAGTATGCCACGAAGAAATCTCGAAAGCAAATACTTATGGTTGGTACTTATGAAAATTGTACCATCTAACTGATTTGATGATGAAGCCGGAAGGTAGGCACTGGAACTCCGAAATAAAACAATTATACAAGGAATGTTGGGGCTTATTGGAATCGTTGTGAGATGTACTTTGACAATAAAATGATTTTCATGGTAATTTGAGGTACCAAGACTAAAAAATGAAAAAAAAAAAAAATATCACTGACTTCCAAAGCAACAGGCTTTTGTGAGGCAAAAAAACTTTCCTTTCCGAAGTCGGTGTCGAAAAATTAAAAACAATAGGTAAAAAAGACACCGATTTTGGCAAAGAAAGTTATTTTTGGCTTTGTAGTGATTTGCTTTGGAAGACAGTTTATTAGGCTCAAGAGTATCAACACATGTTGCCTCCCACACCAAAAGCCTACCCAACTTCCAAGGCATTATAGTCATCCCGTTGGGTCTCTTCCCATCGTCGCGTGCCAAGCCATTGCGTTCTAAAATAGCTGGCACCCCGGCGGTGACAAGAGCCCGACGTATGATTTCATTAATGGGGGCGTGCCGTGCTATCCAACCGGCGCTCCTACTGCAGGATTGGCCTTGTTGTCCGAGGCACTTGACAACTTCACCACATTGACAATGATGTGGAGCTCCGCTAGTAGAAGTCTGGTGCTGCCCAGTGGCTGGCTCACGAGGCAGCGTAGGCGTCGTATGAGGATTTCCCAATCCAACTAAAACAAAAAACAAGACGCGGCAATACTACTAGCCTTTTGGGCACTTCTCCGATTGACAGACAAGCATTATCCATTGATATATATATTTTTTGTGCTCTATGGCCACTTCCTTTCTTTTTTTGGCATAAACATAACTATTTTAAGACTACTTTTGCATATATTTTATGTATTATTTCTTGGTCAACAAATGCTGGAACTTAATCTGATATACGTCACCATCACAGATACCACGCAAAAATGAAAGTCATCGTGAACTAACAAAAGTAACAAAACATATAGGTATTTAATAAACCGGCCAAGTGCGAGTTGGATTCGCGCACCGAGGGTTCCATACAAACCGCTATATTCACCAAAATAATGAGGTATCACTACTGAAGTACATTTATAGGTTTTTTGTAATCTATATATAAAGAAATATTTTCAGTTTTGTTTTCAATTTTAATTTGATGATAGGCTTGCGTTTGACCACTACCACCATCTGATGGTAAGCGATGATGTGGTAGAAGTAATTAATCTATTCACTTTTGACTTAAATACCCTAGGTGGTAGCTATCAGGAAACAAAGACTCCGGCATGGAATTCCACTCCTTAGCTGTAGGCACAATGAAAGTATTAATAAAACGCTTTGTGCGTAGGTATGGGTGGGCTGCCTACCATGTACTGATGGCACATTACCGTACGTTCTAGTTCGATGATGGAAATGGGGTTTGGCGAAATCAAATTGTGCAGTTCCATCGCACAATTCCTGAAATGTAATCGATAGAAAACCGTCAGACAGGCGTTTTTTTTTTTGTCTGAAGACTGAATTTTTTTTTTGTTTCTTATTGACCCACCAAAAGCGGTCCCCATTTTTAAAATTCGTTTTTGTTACATATCTGAAAGAAAATCCATACGTCACGGGTGCACGGACGGGACGGCAAGGTGTCTGACTTGTATAAAACGCCATGTCGTCCCGTTCCGAGATTAAAATACGTTACGTGTACACAAACCGTCCAGTAGTTTCGCAGCAAATTTGCTGTGACAGACAGACACGCGAGTGATACTTTATGGGTCCCATTTTTCCTTTTTAGGTACGGAACCCTAAAAAAATAATACATGCAATAATTTTATTTATTTTTATCTAAATAAGGACGTCTACTAAGTTTAAGTACCTTATACTTAATATCTACTGATAGGTATCTCACGTCTAATCAAACGTTATCATACTATATAATTCATGTTGCCACAATTTCCATCCACTCGACTTTTTTGAAGCGTCTGCGGTATGTCTTCGAAAGGTAATTTTTTTATAAACAGTCTATAAAGTGTATTTGTTTTATATTGTGGGTGAACTGTGTAATCTCTACGGAAATTAAAATCGATATAACAAAAATCTTCAGATAAGTCGTCTTATGATACGAGGTCTTAAAATATCTTTTTCAAATCATCGTTTTTCATCTTATCCGTCTGTCTCATAATTTATTGTTTTTCCTCAGTGATATGATATGATTTTTTGACATTTCATTTCATCATACACGCGCCGCCGCTTACTTAATATACGTACTTTATGTTATTAGAAGCGTTTCAGTCACACCTGATAAAAAGACTGGGTTTTTAACGATATTTCTTTATTAAAACGTTGCGATACACTAGGAATTTCTCCTGTATCGTGGGTGATTTAATTACAATTTTTTTTCTACGTGTTTATAATTACGATTGTTCAAACAATGAGTGTGCTCAAATTTAATATAACATTAATATCATTCATCTTTTTGTCAGGACCAAAGCTTTTGACTTTGTCAACCATAAATTATTTCTGTAAATAATTATACACTAAATTATACCAGTTACTACCACACATATCCGAGTAAGGAGTGGCCTTCACCAATCTGTTTAATGGATGAAATTAATATTATATCAAATTGAATATGTTAAAAAAATATATCGCGAGTGGGTTGTCTGAAATATGCCAAGACATTATCCGATGAGATAAGACAGACCGGAAAATCAACAGTGGGTGCTGCGCTGTGTGCTCCTCGATGGTCTTGGCGTCATTTCTTACGCAGACAACACACTGGCTGGTAACTGCACAGGGGAAGACGGCTTGTGGAAGGCATTATCTTGGTGACATCTACGGAGGATCCAGCGGTTGGGTCTCCAGGGGGTAATGCAAAAATGGGAGGTCCTCAGTTTCCATTGCCCCGAAGAGCGCAAGAGCGCCAAAGGCTGAAGAGACGGCATTTCGCCCTTACTTGCCAGCTGACACAGGTACTGGGTATGGGTGCTTCGGAAAGTACCTCTGCTGCATAGGCTGAGAGCCGACGCCTGAATGCCACCATTGTGGTGACTGCCTCGACGACACGGCGCAGCACATCCTTGAGGAATGCCCAGCCTGCTCAGTGTAGTGCCGTAATCTCGTCGCGGCAGTCAGTACTGCGGATAGCGTTTCACTTCCGGTCGTGGTCCACTCGATGGTCGGAAGTAAATGCGCGTGGGACGCCGTCGCCTCCTTTTCCGAGGAAGTGATTGTCGCAAAGGTGGCGGCGGAAAGAGATTTGGAGGATACGGCCACCCTTCCCATCCGTAGCAGACGCACCAGGTGCCAGAGGGCGCGTAACGATCTCCGGCCACCGTGACGCCTGCATGTAACAGACTTGGGGAGTTAGTTGCCTGAATAGTCAAATGCAGACGGCGGCGCGCCATGTTCCGCACGCGCTGTTCCTCTCTAGAGCAATTGCGGTCGTATGCGGCCGCAGACGGTGACGGGGTCCGCATTCATTCATGCGTGCCAATACCTGGCCGGGGGAGTGTGACGAAATGCGCAAGCATTCCAGCACCCCGGCTAAAGGTAGCTGAAGAACACCGTGTGGTTTTAGACAGTTAGAGTCTGCTAGACCCTTCCGCTCAACCCGGGGCGGTGGAAATCCAAGAGGATCTCCACACATAAAAAAAATTAAAGGGTAACCAACCGAAATGAGATTCATATTATCAGAAAGGGCATTTTATTTACCGCATCTTATGCTAGAAATGTTACGATCAATTCTAGAAATGTTTCGATAGGAATCTAGGTAAATGCCGAGATACTTGTCAGAGAGACTCTCGTCACAGTCCGACTTGAGCTGGTTTTGTTTCGGACACACTCGTTACAAACATGGACTTTAATTTGTAGCGAAAGGTCTGATGGCAGGGTAGAGGGTCTGGAACCAAAGATGATAAATTTGGTTTTGCTGACATTCATAATAAGACTGTTATTGCCCAGCCAGACCATAACCTGCCTCAAGGGCCTCTCGGCGTCCTCCTTAGCCGTTTCCCAGTCGGGTCCGCTAGAGAGTAAAACGATATCATCGGCGTTCGCTATAAAGTACTCACTTTATAGCGAACGCCGATGATATGATGAGGATGGAAGGGTGGGATGGATCGTTTACATATATTTGGAAGAGGAAGTGACTGAGCAGTCTTCCCTGGGGCACACCAACATCCAATAATTGTTCATCACTGATGTGGTCGCCTATTCTAACACACTGTCCGTTCTGTGAGAAAGTTTTGAAGCAATTTGAAGGTTGTGCCACGTATTCCAATTTGTTCCAGCTTTCCGAGTAAAATAGGGACAGAGACAGTGTCGAATGCCTTAGACAGGTCGAAGAATATGCCGATAAATTTGTTGTCGATTTTGTAAACAATGGAGTCTAGTAGTGCTTCGACTGCATCTTCCGTCGATATATCTTTTCTGAAGCCGTGGGTTTTCCGCAATGATTTTATATTTGTTCAGATATTGGAGGCGATTCTTGTGAATTATTATTTCCAGTATGTTGGAAATTGCGAGAAGCACAGAGTTTAGGCGATAGTTGTCAACACTGCCTCTATCATCTTTTTTATAGATCGGATGGAAGATGGCTTTTTTAAGAGTCTTTGGACAAATACCGGTGGGTAGCGCGAGGTTCTATATACATGTGCTATGGGAGGAACTAGTTTGTGCCTGGTGAGTTTTAACAGTTTGGGAGAGATACCATCCCAGCCAGAGGCACTGTTTATGCGGAGGTTATTTATGATGGCATCATCCTGTTTCTTATCTGTCTCCAGTAAAGCAATTGAGTTAAGCATTGAAACTGGATGTGGAGGGATAAATTGGGCATTGGTTATGTTTTGTGGGATGTCCTTAGCCAAGTTTCTACCAACCTCAGCAAAAACCTGTTCACGGAATTAACCGACCTGTCTGAGTCATTTGCAATTTTTAGGAGGTCGCGGTCGAGGTCAAAGTTTTTTTATTCGTATCGAGAATATTACGTATATCTTTTTTGGGTTATTTTTGACATCATAATAAACCTCTTTCTCATAAGCGGTTCTAAGCTTATTTAGCAAGTTGTAACAAAAGTTCCGGTAACGCTGTTACGTTAGTTTCAGAATTATGTTAAGGGGTTCCTTATTGGTTTGTTTATGCATGTTATCCCGGTTGCGTATGTATGCATCTCAGCAAATCAACGGTTATCCAACGTTTAATGAGTTTTTAGTTTACAGGGGATGGTTTTATAAACATCGTTTTGAATTAATATAGGTGAAAGAATTTTGTACAGCTTATCCATAGCAAGATTTGGGTCATATAGCTCAAAAATAATTGAGAAAACACAATTCTTGATATCATTGATAGCGCAAGACAGGTTTAGGCGGGGAAAAGCGCATAAACGTCTACGGCTAAGCAAGTTTGCCTAGAAGTAAATTGATGATTAGTCAATGATTGTATTGCTGGGTATTTACCTAATTGTGAAAAAAAATTAGAAATAGCAGTGGCAACAGCCTTCTGAGGGTGATAGCTGACAGGCCTGATGAGAGTCCTATAATGGGACATCTCATCAAAACAACACTGTCTGTCGTAGTGTATAAGTACTAACATAGATCATAAGCCACATGGTTACTAACATCCTAGTATATAAGTAATAACGTAGGTCATAAGATAAATTGTCACTAACATCTTAGTAAGTAAGCACTAACATAGGTTATAAGTTTTTATATTTTTATATTGTTACTAACACTCTTTTAAGTATTTAATTTTGTCAGTGTGAACCTTTTTGTTGTCTGAAATAAATAAATTATTATAATTATTATTATAAGCTCACCATCTCATCATAAAAAATGGTTATTGCGCATCAATTAGTAAAATCAAGTCTGGAAATACAAGGATGTATTTTTAGCCCATTGCTTTTTTCATATATTTTCTTCCTCATATCACCTTTTTCTAATGAGTTTGACAATCAGTTAAGAGTTTTTAAATGTATCAATTAATTAAGTAAATAATTTGTTTGATTAATTTGCACAGAAAATGGAGAAGTGGAACACAATTTGTTTGCTGCTCAGCGTCGTACTAGCATGTTCTGAGGCTGCTAAGATCTTAGTGGTGTTCCCCATGCCTTCGAAGAGTCACGGAATCCTTGGAGATGGATATGTCAGACATCTGTTGAATGCTGGTCATGAGGTCAGTGCTGGTTGAAATTTATGTACGATACACAGCACATTAATTCTAAGCACAAACTATTTTGTAACCTTGTTGTATCTCCTCTTTCAGGTTACGTACATAACCGCATTTAATTATAAGAATCCTCTTGCCAAACTTCGCACAATTGATGTGAGCAGTAACTTCGACATTTTGCCAAGTAAGATTTATTATTTCTTAAGGATTTCAGCCACCTCTCTTTTTTATATTTTGTTACTTTCAAGAAATATAATAATATATAGTTTTTTCGTTATTTTAGCGGACCTTATAAACCTTAAAGGTATTATGAATAAAGAAGCTGATGATATGAGCCCTATTTTCATGACTTTTATGATGGCAGAGATAGCAAAGAAAACGGCAGAGGTTGCCGGAGTTCAAAAGCTATTGAATGATCCCAAAGAACAGTTCGATGCAGTGGTCGTTGAGTGGATGTTTAGTGATATTACTGCTGGGTAAGTAATTCAGTTTACCGACACAGCCCGAAGAAATGCCATACTTAAGTGGCACTGGGTAGGGCACATTGCTCGCAGAACAGATGGCCGATGGGGCAGAAAAGTTCTGGAGTGGCGACCGTGAACCGGAAGACGTTGCGTTGGAAGGCCTCCCACTAGGTGGACCGATGACTTGGTGAAGGTTGCGAGGATCCGCTGGATACGAGACGCACAGGACCGGTCAATGTGGCGACGCTTGGGGTAGGCCTATGTCTAGCAGAGGACTTCTTTCAGCTGATATGATGGTGATGATGAAGAAATTCAGTAGTACCTTGGATAGTTGCAGCTACTTATATCCACGAAATTCTTGTAAATTACATTGGGTTTCCGAATATTCAAGTTTTACTAATTGATTCCATGTAATATAATATGATACAAATTAGATCTAGTAATCAAAACATTTCGATATCCACAGAAATAATGAAGTTTAGTTAAAATAAAACCTTATTATCTGGGCTACTAGAAGCACCAATCGTAGGTCACCATTCTGTCTTCTAAGTCGTGTTTAATCATTTCAGATTTGCTACAGTGTTCCAATGTCCACTTATTTGGTCGTCATCTGTGGATCCGCACTGGCAGATTCTACAATTGATTGACGAACCGTTGAACCCCGCGTATTCAGTAGATGCCATGTCTTCGTACTTCCCACCATTGAGCTTTTTACAGCGATTGAATGAGCTGTGGATTCAATTGAAAGTACAGTTCTTGAGATACGCGTAAGTATGACAATTTAGATAATCATGGTGCGGGGCAATAACTCGAGAATTGCTCATGCCAAGGTGAATTATTAGGTAGCGACAAGCGAGTCAGCAAAACAACGTTAATAGCATGACTATTACAAAAATATGACTTATCTTTTACTAAATTTAATTTCCAGATAATCAACAATCCTACTACTATTATAAACGAGAAAGTTAATTGTGAGGATGGATGGACGGATGGATCTTTGTTACTTTTTCACGCAAAAACTACTGAACGGCTTTTGGCTTATAAGCTACAATTTATAAAGATATTGGGAGAAGTGTTAATACAACGCGGGCAGAGCCGCGGGTGGCAGCTAGTATGAAATAACAACATCAAATATTAGGTTTTATTGACGTTTCGCAAATCATAATGCAACTTAAACCCAATGATTTGGATTTTTCAGGTGGCTAGATAGTATTCAAGACAAAGCGTACGAGGCAATATTCGCTCCAGTTGCTGCAAAACGTGGAATTAAACTACCAACTTTCGATGAATCCCGGTTCAACGCATCCTTGGTTCTATCCAACGCATATGTATCCACGAGCGGAGGTGCATCTCTTCCACAGAGCCACAAGTTTATCGGGGGCTACCATATTGATGATACTGTGAAGCCTCTACCAGAAGTAAGGATGATGATCATATTTAAATATCTAACTTTCTGTGTGATGAGTGCTGCTGGAACGTTTAGTTCCAGCAGCACTCATCACGTCTTTGTGGACTCATAAACTAACTTAGCTTAACTTGGAATTACAAAATAACGTAACTAGCAAATTAGAAAGGCGCAAGGAAAATATACCGACACTAAAAATTTAAATTACTATTACCAATTAAATCAATTAATATCTGACAAAATAATACACGCATATGGTATTATTATTAAGATAATGATTTTACAGGATTTGAAGAAACTTATGGACAGCGCAAAGGATGGCGTAATTTATTTCAGCATGGGCTCAAACTTGAAGTGTAAAGATTTACCCGACGAGCTCAAGGTCAATCTTCTGAAAATGTTTAGAACCCTGAAGCAGACTGTGTTGTGGAAATTCGAGGAGGTTCTTCCTAACCTGCCTAAAAATGTACACATTCTGGAGTGGGCACCTCAACAAGCGATCCTTTGTGAGATTTTGTTTGAAATTTCTTTTTTCAACTGGGACTTTAAAGGCCTAATGCATTTATTGCTTTTGATGCTAAAATCCTTTTGCAAGCTTTCGGGTTTGCTGATAGGGTAGGGCAGTGTTGTTGGTTTCTGCAGATCATTCTCTTTAGTAGCCTTTTTCATTAGATATTAGGTGCTATTAAATACTAATTGAAAAAATTAATTATCTAAGGAATTGTGGATCTTCTTAATCTGCTTTATAGAAAAAGGCCGTAACGTGATATGACATTTCTTAATCTAGTTTTAAATTTTTAGCTCACCCTAACCTTGCAGTCTTCGTAACGCATGGTGGTCTTCTATCTACGACTGAAGCAATCCACTTTGGAGTGCCAGTCATTGGTATTCCAGTATTTGGTGATCAGTTCATGAATATCGAAAAAGCCTTAAATAAAGGATTTGCGCTAAGAGTAGACCTTGGTTACACAATGGCTGATGAGCTAAAGAAAAATATATTAGAAATTACTAGCAACAAAAGGTGTGTATCGGAACTTTTTATACTTAATTTTAAGTGGATGTAGGAGTCAGAAAATGAGGAGGAATCTCTGGGGTAGGCGTCTGTTCAGTAGTAGACATCTTTCGGATGAATGATGATAATTTTTTTAGTTAACATTTACCCTTTGTTATCAGGTACGCCGAAAAAGCGAAGGAGCTTTCCTTCATTCACCACGACCGTCCCGTGAAGCCGGGACGGGAGCTGGTGCACTGGGTGAACCACGTGGTGAACACTCGCGGCGCACCGCACCTGCGCTCTCCTGCGCTGGATCTACCATTCTACAAGAGAAGGTTCCTAGATCTCGCTGCGCTCATTGCGGTCCTACTCTTAGCTGTATATATTCTGTTGAAGCGCGCCTGCGCGTACATTTGTTCTAAAGTGACAAAAAGAAAAACAGGAAGTAAGAAGAAGAATAATTGAATTAATTAGCTTGTAATATATATAAGTTTTATAATTATTTCAAATAAATTGTCATAAAAATATTTGGTAGTTACTAAATTTTTCCTGCATTTCATATTCATATCAGAGTATCAGTATCTTCTACTTATGTTAAGGATAAAGTAAACATTGCTGTATTCAAACTGAAATAAAAAAAAAATAGTGCCAAGTGGTGAGGTGGTCGCTTTGACCCGATACTGATGATGAAGAAATTCTTGAAAATGACGATGATGAAGTTCAGTCAGGACCAGACTTATAGGCCCTAATTCGCAACCCAGAACCTTATGAAGTTGAGACTGAATGATTGAGTGAATATGTCGGAACTTGGAGTGCTATATGATTCAGATAGCGCTCAAGGAAGTAACTGGCAGGTAGATAAAAGCGAACCTAAGCCCAAAATATTGAGATAAAACAAGATAAGAAAAGGAGCAGCGGTTGCCCAGTGGTATCGGCTGCGACTTATAAGTTGTGGGTCGTGGGTTCGAACCCAAGCAGGTGCTTTACATGTCTGAGAACCAAAAAATCGAAGATATGTGGCATCCACCAACACGCACTGGGCCCGCGTGGTGGATTACGGCCCATTGCCTCTCACAGAGAGGAGGCCTGTGTCCCAGCAGTGAGCACATTAATAGGCTGATGATGATGATGATGATGAAGAAAAGTAGAAGTAGCTAGGAATGACAAGGATCCGGTATCAGGTTTTGAATAAATTCGCCGGGCACCTGTTGAATCACTTCCGTCATACCGACAGGAAAAAAACATAAAAAGAGCAATTCTGGACGGCATAGCACAACAATCTTAAAAAGTTCAACATGATTTGACTCCAAAGATGTGATGTGTTGGTCGATACACACTCTGTTCGTGTTTAAAAAGTGGTGATCCACTTGCAATAAAAGAATTTGTCTCAATCACCAGGCTCTGGTATGTCCGGAATGCTACAAAATAAAGATAAAAGTCGTTAAAATTTATTTTAAGTGGAAATATTTTACGTTGCCCTCACAAATACCATTCATATTCAATTTTCTTAGGGCCAATTACTACTTACACGGTCATTTACTTAAATATTTAACTCACCTATGTGGAAGAGTTAAATCGCTAAACCCTGGGTCTGTGGTAAAAATTGTCAAAATAAATTGTTTCAATCATGGCGGTGGTGAACGAATGATGATAATATAAGATGATTGAAATGAAATGTCATGTTAAAAATTCAAAGACAGGAAATTATTACGTATCGTCGTATCGTAATGTAGTGTAAAAGAGACACGCATACAACATCCGTTCATTGTTCATTCATTTATTTTTGATCGAATTACGTTTCAGGGCACAGACGTTGACAAATGTCACATGTAGCCTAATTGCGCAAGTGAATTCGGCAAGGCAAAGGGTTTGTGACCACCATCAATCGAAATATCACATAGACGGAAATTCTACTGATGATTTGATCAAATATTGCATGTGATTGGTCGATTGATGGCGTTCAAACCCTTTGCCTTGCCGAATTCACTTGCGCAATTAGATTGCTGAAATACCGCGTTAGTAAACCCTTTTCAATGGTGCAACGCGTATCATGAGTTACATTGTTTATGACTTAACACCGACTCTACAAAATCTATATTTATTTATTTAACCCGACTAAAGGTGAACAAAATTTGTTCATATTTCCATAACAATTTATCCCATCAAAAACATAAATGTGAAAAAGGGAGCCAAGTTCTCTTACAGCATACCCTAGAGTGACACAGAATGATGACAAAAGAGGGTAGGATCCAATGTAAAATTTTAAAATAACATAATCATAAATATATACATACATACATAAATACAAATATAATATATATCTACTAACATTGCGTTAAAAGGAAATACTCTTTAATTTTCCTCTTGAAGACATCGAGAGAAAGGCCATCGCGTAGGGAGTGTGGGAGAGAGTTCCAGAGGTGCACTGCAGTTACAGAGAAGGAGCAATCATAACGGCTGGAAGTGTGACGTGGAGTAAGAAGGAGAAGCAAAGTGCGACAAGATTTGCCCCTCGGGACGAGGTACTCAAACCATTTGCGAAGGTATTGAAGTGAAGTAGGATTGTGCAGGATATTATAGAGAAGGGATGGGATATGGGTATCTCGTCAACGCCGAATCGGCAACCACTTCAATCTGGTCCGATATTCCGACACTAGGTCGTATTTGCGGAGGCCAAAAATAAAGCGGATGCACAAGTTCTGCAATCGCTCGAGTTTGTTTAGGAGTACTTCCGTTGCATCTAGAAAACAGACATCCGCATAGACTATGAGCGGTATAAGAAGAGATTGAGCAAGAGTGACTTTTGTGTAAAATGGTAAGAATTTTTGGAGACGTTTAGTTTGAGAGAGATAGCCATCGAATTTTCTGTGTCTCACGAGTGGGTCCGTACCATTTTAAATAATCACTTGGGTATGAAACATGTTGCCGCTCGGCTAGTCCCAAAAGACCTAAATTTTCTCCGAAAACTCAATCCCATAAGAGTAGCAGAGGAGATGCTAGAACGAGTCAATTCCGATCCAACATTCATGAAACGCATTGTTACTGGTGATGAGACGTGGGTTTACGAGTTTGACATGCAAACTAGTCAACAAGCTTTGGAGTGGCACCTTCCAACTGAACCGAAACCGAAAAAACCACACCAAAGTCAAACGGTAAAAATAGTACATTATGGTACAAGTGTGAAATGTTGGTGATTACCGCTGAGGCGCTATTGAGACCCGAGTCGTTAGGAGAGGGTCTTAAGAGAGCCGAGAACGGTAATAATCAATACACACGTGTATCATACGACGTTTTTCAACACACTTGTGAAGAAAATAATACTAAAAATCATTTCCAACAGTGAAAACGAGTTGTGTTTTTTTTTTGACATCTTCTTTTCTTTCATCTTTTTTAGTAGTATATAATTGGGGCATCTGGATCACATGAGATCCAGACACCCCAATTATATCTATTCAAATAGATAAAAATGTCTATTCAAATAGAATTAATTATGGTTTTTTGAATAGATGGTCTATTCTAATATATTGTTTAATTCATCGAACTTATCTATTCAAATAGATAAAAAATATATATCTTGTTCTTGAATAGATGGTCACCTCAATTATATCTATTCAAATAGGTAAAAAAGTCTATTCAAATAGAAGTAATATTGTTTTTTTGAATAGATGGTCTATTCTAATATACTGTTTAATTCATCGGAAATTATCTATTCAAATAGATTCTTCTTTTTTTTTTTTGTTCTTGAATAGATTGTCTTATCTAAATGGACTACCTATTCAAATTACATTGTTCTATTCAAATAGGTTAATGTTTATTGAATAGTTCTTCTTCTTGATTAGAAATAATAAATAATAAGTAAATTATAATTAGCTATTCAAATTAGCGGAATCTTCAATCTTCTTATTAGTTATTGATAAATTATTAAGATATGAGTTTGTTTCGATTTTTAAACTAAATGAGAGCGATTCCAAGTTGCCTCCACTACGTATGGTTGTCATGCGGTCTGTTGGGCCAACCACTTGGTGTTCTTAGTAAGGCAGAAGCCGGTGTCATATGTATCTAAGAATTAGTTTGTTGTACTGCGCTTGAGCATCGTGCTGTCAATGTCTGGCAGATAGGAATCAAGACAATATTATGAGTATTAAGACGCTTATGTGATGATTACAACTGAATTAACTTCTGGAATATGGGCTGGCAAACACGATCAGACAAGAAACAACTTGACTTAGTTACGTCATCTGATTAGTGAAACTATTTAATTCATTACCATATCTGTCATGCTATCTGATACCGGCGACTGCATGACGCCTGACATGCATTGTTGATAAAGTTATTATATTATCTTTTAAACAGTCTCTTTGATCAAGCTGACGCAAATGCAAAAGTGGAAATGTCAATCATGAGGTTCTAGGTTCGATTCCTTCCATGGCCAGGCATATCATTATTGATACTTATGTGTTAGTTTTCCATATTTGAATTTAAAGCAAAATATTATTTACCAGGGTATTAACAATAAAACCATTTTTTATTTAATAGATATATATTTTTTTATACTTCATAAGTACATAGTTATCTAATATGAAAAACAAGTTATATTTATTATTATTGTATTTACAGTTACCTAGCTCTGATATAAAAGCTCCTTATTATAACATAATTTTTGCCTGTTGCATAAATTAATAGTAACAATATGAATAGTTATGTACGATACACAGATTTCTATGATGTATTTTCTATTTCGTCTTGAATTTTGCTTATAATTTGTTTGGCACTGCTGTATATGTCATCAAATAACACAGTCTTAACCACATGTTGAGCGCACACCTCAGCTTCACAATTACACATAGAATTTTCAGATCTTGGCATATTATCAGCGTCGTAAATTTCAATTTTAATTATTTTTGTACCCCGTGTCACTGGTTTCTTTATGTATGAATATATTGTTGGTTCTGTTCTTGCTCTCTTGCGGGCAGGTGGAACAAGTCCCAGGGATTTTTGTCCTGGTCTTTGAACAGCGGCCGGCTGCTCCACTGACACAAAATTGAATAGATCTTCCGTATCCTGAAAAGAGAAAGATGTAAGTGGGAATAAAGTGCTAATATACCTACTAAAATAACTAATATGTTGCTATAAGTTACCTAAAGATAATAACGATATTACTACATACATAAAATAATTTAAATAGGTACATAAAATTCTGAGCACTTACCGACATACTGGAACAATCTCGCTAGGCTTCCCCGTTCAGGCTTCAAAACTGGAATGAATTCTGGTGGTATTTTCAGCTATTTATATTAAATAATTTATTTATTTATTGGTTAATAGAGTTCAAAATAGATTGTTTTATTGATGTAGACATTTCCCAACATAAAAGGTAAGATGAAATTCAAAACCAAGCGTTAAACTATGTAGAGCAGAGATTTCGAACCCTTGGCTCAAGACTAAAATTTAGCAGATCATCATCATTCCGTTTGCCTGACTTGGATATCCATACATTATATGCCAAACCACCTAACATTTTAATGACAACAGTATGCAGATAAGACGAAGAAAAAGATTCACCATCTCTGAACAGTTTTACCTCTAATATATCTATAAAAAATAACAATGTATGTTTGTCCATTGATTTTTTTATCTTTTTAGTACTCGTATGTCAACATCAGTGTATAAAGGCATATTTACAGTAATGACAGTACCTAATCGAATTCGAGTGAAAGGTTAAAACTAGTATAATTTAAAATACATAAGAAGTACGTTTCTTTGTTATTAATTAAATAAATCTAACAAGCAAACCCAAGATATTTCTATAGTATGTGCAATTGCATCTGTTGTTAGGAAGTTTAGCGGAGTAAACAGTTTTAAAATCGTGTGCTCTCTCCATATTTGGGATTGTGACGTATAATAATTAAAAGTATTTAAGCCGTCGGACAGGAAGCTGGATCAACATTAGCTCTCCTGAAGGTGGTGACCTCACATCTTCTAATTAATTATCTACCAAATCTGAAGTGAAAAGTGAAAAGTGAAACAACGGCTCATAATGTAAGTACCTATCTTTAAGTTATCTATTCAATAAGTATCATCAACTCTTTACTGTTTTGTGAGATGATGTTTATGAATAGAATAGCAAGTGCGACTGCTGAGCGTTAGTACCCGGGTTCGATTTCCTAGGTCAGTCAACAGTATTTTTCATACTATGTCTATTCGATATTTGATTTCTGTCAATTTTAAGAAAAGAAATTAGGCAGTTCTCTAATATGTATCTGCTCCCAGATAGTTTCTTATCACATTTATTATGAATATAATTAAAATTAAATATGCTATGAATAGAATAACTACTCAGCAAGTGCGACTGCTGAGCATTAGACCCTGGGTTCGATTCCTTAGGTCATTCAATAGTTTTTATCGTATAATAGACATTACATTAGATATTTGGTGAATGTATATACTGGAAATAAAATGGACAGTACTGTGATATGTACGTGAGTCTGCTCACAAATAGTATCTAATCACAGCTATTTATATTATTTCAGGTCCAGATTTGCTGATGACCTCTTTCTGTCGGATGACGACAAGAGCTCCGTGCAAGATGTGGTAATCAGTGAAAAAAAGAAGAAGCGATCGAAGCCGTCAAGCTCGGAGTCGAGATCGGGTCATCAACCACCGAAAACCAATCCATCTACGTCGTCATCTTCATCTTCAAAGAAGATGAAAATTAATCCAGTCAGCATGCCTCATCTCACCGCTACAGATTTATTCGGCACCGACAGCGATGAAGAAGACGGGAACACGCAGACAACCACTGGTAAAAAACCCCCTACTGTTCTTCATTCGTCAATAACTCGAAGGCTGGCAACGGGCCATGCTCGCCAAATCTTGCCTACCAAAGCGGGTACGCATTACATCGAACTGAAGGTTTATCGGTGCGATGAAATCGAAAATGTAGCGCCGATGAACCGATGGCGTCAGGCAGTTGTAGCTCTCAAAAACCGGACGGATGAGGGGACTGAGGCTTGGGGTCATCTGACTAAATTTATGAGCGCAACACGCAAAGAATTTAAATCTAGCCCTCAGACCTTTATGAGTTCTTATTATTAGACACAAATATGAGTTTTACTTATGGGTTCTATCTACATTTATAAAGCTAGTAGGCAGTTATTAGTTAAGATAATCATGTAACAAAGTTTGTTATTCATATTATAATTATACAATTAAAGAATCATCATACTTATATAATCAATTTTGTTTTCTTTCCAGTTGCACCAACTACCAACACAATTCAAAAAGATATTTTAATAGAATGTGATAAATGTAAAATCGAATTACCAAAACAGAAATATAAATATCATGTGAGAACTAATATGCATAAATCAAACTGTTTGCTTAAAACTGAATTGAAAAACTTTGAAATAATTGCAACTGCTTTTCGAAACAGAATAAACACATATCGCCTAAATCCAGCACCAGATGCGGAGTATTTAACTCCAGAAGCTTTTCTGATTGGGAATCAAAGCGATATTCTGAAACTTATTAAAATATTTTTAATGAAACATAATTGTATTAAAGTAAATTTCGAGCTGTTTGCTTACTTCTTATTACCAAAAACAGGTGAACAGCAGCTAAAATCTTTTAATACAAAGTATGCTAATATTTACCTAAATACTGATTTAAATGAATTATACATTAATGCTAAAGAGACTTTTCAGAGGAAAATGACAGAATTTAACCAACGTGATTCCGGTTGGTCATTTATTTCTATAAGTCACTTAGAAATTAATATAAACAAATATTGTCCAATGCGAGGCGGCACGTATATCGAGCTTCCACCAGCTATAAGAAATACGAAAAGTTGTTTAAACATACAGAACAATGACAACCATTGTTTTTTATGGAGTATTATTGCTTCTCTATTCCCATCACAGGATAATGTTTGTAGAACAAAATCATATCCTCACTATACAGATGTTTTAAATATTGAAGGAATGACATTTCCACCAACCTTGGTTGATATAAAATTGTTTGAAAAAACGAACCCTAAAATAAGTGTTAATATATATGGTTTAGATAAAAGGTGCCGTGTGACTGGACCTCTATACATGACAAGCTCAAAGAAAAACAAACATGTAAATTTGTTGTATTTTGAGCGGAATGGTTCAGGACACTACTGTCTAATTAAAGATCTAGCGAAACTTATCCGTCGTCAAGTTACTCATCACAAAGGTAATTTTTTACTTTGCGATGCTTGTTTGCAAGTTTTTTCTAGTGATTCAAAATATAGCTCACACGACTGCTCTAAAGTGTTAACTATATTACCAAAAAAAGATAGTATGATACAATTTAAAAATTATGAGAGACAACAAAGAATAAATTTTATCATCTATGCTGATTTTGAAAGTATATTACTAAACTGTCCTGAAAATATATCTAAAAATACACAGAACTTAAAAGTGCATGAACCATCCTGTTTCGCATATTACATATGTTGTTCACACGATCCAGATTTGAATAAATACGTTACGTATAGAGGGTTGGATTGTGTAGAAGTATTTATAAAGCGTTTAATTGAAGATGTCACTTACATAAATTCCATACTGTCTAAAAATAGACCCATGAAAGCTTTGTCTGTCAAACAACAAATAGAGTACAAAGAGGCTACTCGTTGCCATATTTGTAAACATTTGTTATTGGGTGACAAAGTTCGAGATCACGACCATGTTACATCCGAATACAGAGGAGCAGCACACTCTCGATGCAATTTAACTTTTAAAATATGTCCATTTATACCTGTTGTTTTCCATAATTTGTCTGGATATGATGCTCATTTCTTTATTGAAGAACTGGTTAAATACGATGGCCCTATTAAAATAATTCCAAAATCAAAAGAAAAATACATTTGTATAATGAAATGCCTCACAATTAAGAACAAGCCTAGTTGTGTTCAAATAAAGTTTATAGATTCTTATCAATTTTTAAGTTCGAGTTTAGATGAATTATCTAAGAATTTACATGTACAAGATTTCGTAAATCTTTCAAGAGAATTTGACGATAAAGCCGATTTATGCTTATTGAGAAAAAAGGGTATTTATCCATATGAATATATTGACACATGGTCTAAGTATGATGAAAAATGTTTGCCACCTAGAGAGTATTTTTATAACACAATGAAACTAGAGCATATTTCTGAAGATGAATATACACATGCACAAAAAGTTTGGTATAGTTTTAATATCAATTCCCTTGGTGAATATACTGATCTTTACCTAAAATGTGATGTATTATTATTATGTGACATATTCGAACATTTTAGAAACACAAGTTTAGAATATTACAATCTTGATCCAGCATATTATGTATCTGCGCCAAGTTTAAGCTGGGACGCAATGCTTTTGTGTACTGGTGTTAAATTGGAGCTGATGCATGACTTAGAAATGTATAACTTACTCGAAAAGGGAATACGTGGAGGATTAGCGCAGTGTTCCCTACGACATGCAAAAGCGAATAATAAATTTCTTCCATACTTCGATGATACTAAGCCTCCATCTTTTTTAATATATCTTGATTGTAACAATCTTTACGGATATGCTATGAGGAAAAGAATGCCTGTATCGGAATTTAAATTTTTATCAGAAAATGAAAATGCTAACTTTGATGTTTTGAATATATCTGATGATTCTGAATATGGATATATTCTGGAAGTCGATCTGACCTATCCAGAAATATTGCATGATTCGCATAGTGACTTACCATTCGCACCAGAAAGATTTGTACCACCTGGTGGGAAAACTACAAAATTAATTGCGAATTTATATGACAAATATAATTACGTTATTCACTACGTACATTTAAAACAATGCTTGAATAATGGGTTGATTTTAAGCCGAATACATCGCATTCTCACATTTAGACAAGATAATTTCTTGCAAAAGTACATTGATTTAAATACTCGTTTGCGTCAAGCTTCTACCTCAGCGTTCGAAAAGGATTTTTTCAAACTTTTGAACAATGCTGTGTTTGGAAAAACAATAGAAAATAAACGCAAGCAAGTAAATGTAAAGCTAGTAACAATGTGGGAAGATTCTAATAATAAAACAAATAAATATATAGGTGCTGAAAAACTTATTGCACAACCCAACCTGAAAAGTATTTCAATCTTTTCAGAAAACTTTGCGGCTGTTCAGTTAAGCCCTGAAAAGTTAATATTGGATAGACCGATTTACATCGGTTTTACTGTATTGGAGTATGCCAAACAACACTTATATCAATTCCACTACGATTTTATCAAAACCAAATATGGCACAAAAGCTAAACTATGTTACACTGACACGGATAGCCTACTTTACTTAATAGAAACGAATAACTTTTATAAGGATATTGTTAATAATATATCGGAATTTGATACCAGTAATTTTGCTGAGGATAATCCATACGGAATACCTAAAATTAATGAAAAAGTACCAGGCTTGTTTAAAGATGAACTCGGAGGCTCAGTAATTTATGAATTCATTGGCTTAAGGGCTAAACTTTATTGTTTGAAAAGTGTAAAGGCAACATTAAAGAAGGCAAAAGGTATAACGAAACCCGTAACAAATCAATTAAAGCTTTCTGATTATAATGCTGCTCTACACAAAAACAAAATTATCAAACGTAAAATGAATGTAATTAAATCAATTAAACACGTTCTCTATTCACAACAAGTGAATAAAATTGCATTAAATAGAAGTGACGATAAAAGACAAATACTTCCAAATCAAATTGAAACCTTACCATGGGGTCATTGCGATACAATTTCTTAAAATGTATTATTTAGTTAAATATTATATTTATAAAAGTATCTACTTTAAAAAAGTATCAAACTATAGCTGTGTATTCATTCTACTATAAAAAAAATGATTATGTTAAAAAGGTGTAATTTTATTAAATAAAATAGTTACACAAATTTTTGTCTTATTTATTTTATTTACTCATACATACTATCCACGCATTTAAAGGAACTCAAATATTGGTTCGATAAATAACTCTGATAAGAATTATAAATACTAGAGCCTGAATTGTTCCGTAACAGATACAAACATGAAGTGGGTCAAGCAACAAGTATCATTAGATGTTAAAAATATTGATATAAAGGAAAATTCACTACGCCCGAAACACAGCGTACTTCTTCCAAATAATATTCGATGCATAATATGTGGTCCATCGAATTGTGGGAAAACGAATGTTATGATTAGTTTATTGATTCATGCAAACGGATTAAAGTTTAACAATGTTTATCTGTATTCTAAGACCAGCTTTCAGCCGAAATACAGGTTTCTAAAACAAGTTTTGCAAAGAGTTTCTGATGTAAAACTTTTTATTTATAATTTTGATGATGATGTTATTCATCCTAACGAAGCATTGTTGAACTCTGTTATCATATTTGATGATGTAGTTTGTGAAAAACAAATAAACATACGAAATTATTTTTCAATGGGAAGACATAGAGGTATAGACTGTTTTTATTTATCTCAAACGTATTCAAAAATACCAAAGCAGTTAATACGTGATAATGCAAACTTTTTGATCATTTTCAAACAAGATGAAGTTAACATGAAACATATATATGATGAACATGTTAGTTCTGATATGGAGTGGTCTAGGTTCAAAGATATGTGTTCTAAAATCTGGATGCATCCTTATGATTTTTTAACAATTAATAAGGATTGTGAATTCAACAAAGGCAGATATAGACAGTCCTTTGATAACTTTATTTATTTTGATTAATGGTTATATAAATTATAAACGAAGACAAAAAAAATCATTTGAGCATAAATACTTCTGCAAATAAGTCGTACAATGGACCACAACATTAAAGATCAATTAATAAAGTCTGCTGACGCTATAAAGGAAAAGGTGAAACAAATGAAAGATTATGAATTTAGTACTGACACTCATCTGAAGTATTTTTTTAAACCTCTTGCTGACCCTCTTAATGCTATAGCAGCTAACAAGCAATTTTCTATAATAAAAAATGAAGATACTTATGATGACCAAAATAAAAATACTGGTATAGATTCAAAAATGTTTTTGCGTGATAAATCACATGATATGTACAAACATGAATCATCTGAATCAGAAAAGTTTTATTCTGAAGACGAAGAAGGTAACACACCTGAATCAGACAAAGTTAATAATATGTCGCTGAACAAAGAAGATATCTTTGAAATTTATGATGATATGAATATACCATTTGGTGTACGTAGTGAAAATGATAAGCATATGATTGGAAATACAATTGTTAATTTCTCTACCACTCGCGAGAACTCTGATAAAGCGTATTTTATTCGCGTAGCTAATAAAAAGTATGAAATAACCCCTGGTCTAAAAGAATTATTGCTTCGCAAGAAGCCTGATTTAAGTTTAGTCAATTTAAAAGATAAATTAGTTTATAAAGAAATACTCATCACAACTAATGCTCATAAAAGAGACTTTGACCCTGCAGGTCAAGTTAAAGGTGATAAGGGTCTAAAATATTCTCAAGTGATCAAACCTTTATTTCCTGAGTCTAATAAACGTTTACAAGAACCCACAGAAATTAAATCTAAACAAAAACGAGGTGCTGGACTGCCGTATCTTAAAAAATATAAAAAAAATACCGAACTTGTGTATTGGGATGATCCTAATGAATTAGTGGATCGGCTTAAACTGCTAATCGCATCTAAAACTGCAGGTAATACTAATCTTGACAACGAAATATTATCAATTATTGAAGAGTTAAAGGAAGCGGGGGTAATAAAAGAATAAAAAGACTCATCATATAAACTGAATATCAGTATGATTTTGTAATTCAGAAGTGACAGTTGACAGAATGAGCAAAGTGAAAAGAGACATAGTAAACGAAATTCATAGAAGTGCAAGAATAAATTTTCCTCGAAGGCATGTAATATTAAAAGATATTGATGACCTTTGGCAAGCTGATTTAATGGATATGCAAAGTTTCTCCAAATTCAACAACAACAACAAATACATTTTAGCTATAATTGACGGATTCTCTAAGTACGCTTGGGCTATTCCACTTAAACAAAAAAACAAAGAATCTGTATCGGAAGCTTTTATTACGTTGTTAAGTAGAGAAAAACGAATCCCTAGAAACTTGCAAACAGATCTTGGAAAAGAATTTTACAATAAAAGCTTTAAAAAAATATTAGTAAACAATTCTATCAACCACTACTGCACTTATTCAACGAAAAAGGCTTCAATTGTAGAACGATTAATAAGGACGATAAAGAATAAGCTTTTCAAGGAATTTAGTTTGAAGGGGAATTATAAATGGACTGACGGGACACTTGCAAAAATCATTACTAGATATAATAATACAATACATAGAACAATTGGTTTACCGCCTGCTCAAGTTAATCATGGCAATAAAACAAAAGTACTACAGAGATATTTCAATCAAAATCGAGCGAAAACGAAATGCTCTAAGTTAAAGACAGGCGATTATGTTCGAATAAGTAAACATAAAGGTTGTTTCGAAAAAGGTTACACTCCTAATTGGTCAACAGAGATATTCAAGATCATTAAAGTTCAAAACACAAATCCTGTTACATTTTTATTACAAGATGTGAAACAGCAACCTATTTTAGGGGCATTTTACGATCAAGAATTACAAAAAACCAAACATCCCGACATTTACCTTGTTGAAAAAGTTTTAAAACGCAAAGGCAGAAAAGTTTTCGTGAAATGGTTGGGGTTATCATCCTGCGAAAATAGTTGGATTGATGATACCAATGTTTTATGAGTGTTTTATCAATATAACATCATGGTTTATGACGGTCATCTCATTCTGTTTGTATACATGAAAGGAGAAGGACTTATTAATAATTTAATTAATAATTTACCATTTGAGCTCCATTTGCCAGGTTATAATTTTTGTGGTCCAGGAACTAAATTACGTGAAAGATTAGCTCGAGGTGATAAAGGTGTAAACAAGTTAGACGAATATTGTAAATATCACGATATTGCATATAACAATTCCAAAAGTTTGGAAGATCGCCACAAAGCAGATATAATTTTATTAAAAATGGCAAAAAAGCGTGCTTTGTCTTCCGATGCAGGGGCAGGAGAAAAACTTGTTGCCAATTTAGTTAATAATATTATGTTATCAAAAGTAAGTTCTGGAGCAGGGCTCAAAAAAAACTTTAAAAATTTAGTAAACAATACTAAAAAATGCATTAAAAAGGTTAAACCGAAGTGTAGGAAAAAACTAATAGAATTGGCCTACGCTGCTGCTAGAGAATTGAATCGTGATTCATCTGCCACGATTCCACGCATAATACCAATTCCTAAGACTGGAGGGGTTCTACCTTTAATACCAATATTTGCTGGTTTGTCCGCTGCTGGCAGTATTGCAAGTGGAATTGCTGGAATCGTCAAAACCATAAACGAATATAGAGTTGCAAAAAAGCGTTTAGAAGAAATGAAAAGACATAGTAAGAATGTGGAAGGTGTACATATTGGCAACGGACTGCGGCTTAACCGTTACAAGGATGGACTTGGGATATATACAAATTTGAAGAAAAAAAACTAAATCAAAGGCTACCTAATCGTGCTCTTACCAATATAGATATCATACATTTTACCAAAAACGTTCCATATTTTCGTGGAGTGTATATGAGAGATACCTTACCGAAGTCTCCGTTTTCAAAAGAGTGTGGAATCATAAACTTAGATAATTCAAAAAATTCTGGTACGCATTGGGTAGCCTATGTAATTATAAATGAATATGTTGAGTACTTTGACAGTTACGGCAACTTGAAACCTCCAATAGAATTTGTTCGCTATGTAGGTTCTAACAATATTAAATATAATTACAATAATTTTCAAAATAATAACTTATTCAATTGTGGACATTTATGCATTAAATTTCTTAAAGAGTTTTGGAAAAAAAAAGGTTGCATTAGGTACTTAAACATGGTTTAAATGTTAGGTATTGCTACATAAGACAACACTTTGACATTATCTGTCACAAGAGATGAATGTCAATTTGATTAGAGAAAAATAAAATAAAAAAATATGATAGTTTACAATATAAAAACGGCTGCCAAAGTTAATAGTTTTACTCGTTCTCGCACCATCAAAAGACGAAGACATATAATACGAACTATAAAAAAAATAACTAAAAGTAATAGATTATTTCTTCGAGCTTTGGGATTTAAATTATGAGTATTCTTCATGTGAATGATTTACCACAATTCGACAACTCTATAGTGAGTTATGAAAATCATACTTATAATCCATATAGCAACTGTTTTAATGAAAATGATGAAATACGTATACCCATAAATCAACAAGATCTGTACGTATTACCTTCAGCCAGCTACATTTACGTTGAAGGTCGAGCCACCACGGTTTCGAAAGATGGGGCAGGAAAACTAACACGAAAGACTGTTAATTTTACCAATAATCATATATCATTTCTATTTCAAGACATTCGATATGAAATTAACGGTGTAGAGATTGACCGAATAAAAAATGCAGGTATTTCTACAACTCTAAAATCATATGTTTCAATGAGCGATGGTGAAAGTAAGGCTGCCGCTATTTGGGGTTGGAATTTGAAAGGGATTAAAGATAATGATGGTATTTTTAGTGCCCTTATACCTCTGAATAAAGTTTTAGGATTTGCGGAAGATTATAATAAAATTATCATTAACTGTAAACATGAACTTATAGTTAAAAGAAGCAGTTCGAATCTTAATAGCGTTATACTTGATAATAATGACACTATTGAAGTAAATATAGAGAGACTGCAATGGCGTATGCCTCATATAAAAGTTTCAGATCGGGAAAGATTAACTTTACTCAAACACCTAGAAAAGGATCGTCCTATTCAAATAGCTTTTAGAAATTGGGACTTGTATGAATACCCTTTATTACCTAAAACTACAAAACATACCTGGGTTGTTAAAACTGCTTCACAACTCGAAAAACCAAGGTATGTGATCTTTGGTTTGCAGACAAATAGAAAAAATATGAAAAGTAAAGACTGCTCAATATTTGACCATTGTAAATTAACTAATGTTACTCTTTTTTTAAATTCTCAATACTATCCATACGAATCGGTGAATGCGAAATTTTCTGAAGATAAGTATTATATATTATATGAAATGTTTACCAAATTTCGTCAGTCTTATTATAACACTCGGTCTGAACCAATGCTTGGTTTGGACGAATTTAAAGAAAAGGCTCCTTTATTTGTAATTGATTGCTCAAGACAAAACGAAGCCTTGAAAACTGGGGCTGTAGATGTGAGACTGGAAATAGAAAGTTCTGAAGATATACCAGAAAATACATCTGCCTATTGTCTAATCATCAACGATCGTCTATTTGAATATAAGCCCTTAAGCGGTATTGTAAAGAAATTATTATGAACGCTATAGTCGATGTGCAAGGGTTTAAGATGGAAAGTAACGAGTTCGTCGTGAAAGAAATAGCAATAGCATGTGGAAATCAAGTTATGGTATTATTAATCAAACCACCATTCCCATTTTACAAACTTACAATGAAAGAAAGATTGCAAGTAAGTTGGATAGAGAGAAACCGAAATATTTTCTGGAAAGAGGGTTTTATAACATACTTAAACTTACATCAATATATTGTACCTTACCTGGAAGATAAAAACATTTATGTTAAAGGATGTGAAAAAGTGTTGTGGTTAAAAAACATTGTAAAACATGATAAAATATATAATTTAGAAGATAAGAACTGTCCACGTTTACAGAAATTATTTGAAGATTATGGAATGTCTAGTAATATATTTAGCTGTGTGTATCATTCGAATGTATGTGCTTTAAAAAATGTTACTTGTTTAAAAAAGTGGATTGATAATAAAAGTATTTTAACAGTAATTTAGAAGATAAGAAGGATTGCTTTGAAAAAAATTATGTTAGAAAGTAATTTGTTTAGCTGTTTATATCATAACAATATATTAAGATTAAAAGTTTTTGAGTAAATGATTTCTTGTTTTATTTCATAACAAATACATTAAATACAGAATACCGCAACGAACTGTGCTATAATATTCAAAAGAAAAAAAAAGTAAATGAAGTCTTCGCCCATAAGGTCGACTCGGAGTACGTCTTAATATATTGATAACACCGGATACACGACTTCATTATGCTTTCATACATACCCGTATCAAGACTCATAAAATGATTCAACAATATTCCAGCCCGCGATATGAAATATATAATCAATACAAAATTCGTTTATGTTCATTCAGACATTATTGGGCTACAGTAGATTCAAAACGAAGATTGGTGATGGAAATGGCTGACGCAGGTTTCTTTTACTGTGGAAATGGTTTAACCGATAAAGTTATGTGTTTTTCGTGTGGAGGTGGTATCGAAGATTGGGAGTATTACGATGATCCCTGGATGCAACATGCTATATATTTTCCTGATTGCTTTTATTTAAATGCTGTAAAAGGAACAGATTATGTTGACAAATCAAAGCGTCTATTTTTTAAGGAAACAAAAATATAAATAATATCTAAAGTGGACGAGCATAGATTGATTGTCTGCTGAATAAGTTACTAAATGCTATTAGTAATGGAGTCGCAAGTAACTATAAATTTACTTTCAGACATTTTATGCGACATTCGATTCCTACAATTGAAGTTAAAAGGTTGAATTGTAAACTGAATTAAACAATTTAAAAATAAATTATATTAGCTACAATGCAAGATTCAGTGAAATATGCTTCTGAAGGCATATCTAAACTTATTTTCAAGAATGCTAGTGGCGAGATTCTATTAACTCAAGACATGACTGACCAGAAAATAATGAACACCAGTTCATCCAAACTTCAGGATAGTACAAATAAGACAGGACAAAACTCAGTAAAATCCACCATTTTTGAAAATACGCGATATCTCACACTCAAGACTGGCCACAATGAGCTACTTACATTTGTTGAAGTTGGTAAAATACATCCTAGTCCAGAAAAATCGGCTGTAAGGTCATCAAATACTCCGCCTGTCATTCAATTAATAACAAGAAATATAGTGCGTGATATAGTGTTTCCTGATTCAGAAGACATTCTATGCTACCAGATGCTGCCAGAAGATGAAATTCCTTGTTTTTATTAAACTGTTAATATAAAACTGTTCTATAATCTGAATAGATAAACATAGGACAAATGTATGTGCTTTAAAACGTAGTGTTACATGTTTAAAACTATGGATTGTGAATAAAGGTATTTGTAACTAAATTGATGATTTTTTTTTTCCAAGACAGAAACTATATTATTACCATTATGAATTAACACAGTGCTCTAGTGAGTATAACTCATAAAGTGGTCCAATAATTTAACACATCTTTGACGACACGTTAGTGCGAACAATGTTAATTGGCGGCTATTGAATAAGATTCCACCAGTTATAATAGCTAATTAGAATATATTTATATCTGATAGCCCTCCATCATTTCAAATCAAGAAGAAGAAGAAGAAATATTCAATAAACATTAACCTATTTGAATAACAATATAATTTCAGTAGGTTTTCCATTTAGATTAGACAATCTATTCAAAAACAAAACAATAAAAATAAATAAATAACATCTATTTGAATATATATGTTCCGATCAATTAAACACTATATTAGAATAGATCATCTATTCAAAACAAAACAATGTTTCTTCTATTTGAATAGACATTTTATCTATTTGAATAGATATAATTGGGGTGTCTGGATCTCATGTGATCCAGATGCCCCAATTATATACTACTAATGGCGGGCAAAATTAATCAGTTTACCTATGCGCGCGCATCTAAAAATGTCGATCGGCCATAGACTAAAAACAATGAGGTTTTTTTTGGGTTTTCGCGGATAGCGTATTAGCCACGTACAAAATGGCGAATTTCAAGTATTTTTTATTACAGACAAAAACAAAAGTTATATTTGAGTGAAAGATTTATTTATTAAACACGTACAAGTTGAAATTATCTATTTAAATACGAAGTTGCATGAAATGTGTAGCATTTGTACTATTGAGCACGATCTTTTTTGTATCGAAACTTTTTTAAGAACAAAGCAACTCAACCAATAAATAAAAAATAAAAACTTTATAACTCACTTGTGAATAATAATAAAGAAAAAGTCACAGTTTGATAACAGTTGTCATTATGTGCCAAATTGCGGTGAAATTAAAGCCACTTTATGAGCAAACGTGTTGAAAAGAATATTATTTGAGCGTTATGCAGCGTTGAAGACAGCAAATTAGACGAAAAATGCCACATTTGAGGAAAGAAAACTCTGCACCACGATAATGTACCATCGAGCAACCACCTTATTTACCAGATATGGCTCCAGCCAACTTCATTATTTTTCTAAACTCATATTACCACTTCGTAGCCCCCGTTTTATTTGGTTGAAGACATAAAGGAGAATTTGCGGCGAGAATTGAACTCGATGTCGGAAAAGCGTTTAAAAATGTTTTGATGATCGGATAATTCGTTGGCGTAAGTGTATCGTTTCTGAAGGAGCATACTTTGAAGGTGAAAAAATTTTAAGTTTTGATTTGTTTGTACTTTTTTTTGCTGTTCTTCTCTGCTACTTTGTGATTTTTGTTGTCGTGTTGTATCTATGTCGAATAAATGTTTTCTATTCTATTTTATTCTATTTTGTGTATTATTGATCTTTTCTCGGTACTTTCTTGACAGATTAGTACATCCAAACTTTCGCGTTTATAATACTAGCTGCCAGCCGCAGCTCCACCCGCGTGGTATTAATTCTTCTCCCAATATTTTTATAAATTATACACACATACAGAAATATAGCTTATACATCAGAATAACATATAGGCATGTTATTCTGACTAACACGCACTGCGCTCGCATGGTGGATTCCCAACAGTGGGAACATTAAAAGGCTGATGATGTATAAGCTATATATCTCTCTAAAGTTTCATAGAAATCCGTTTAGTAGTTTTTGCGTGAAAGAGTAACAGACATCCATCTATCCATCCTCAGAAACTTTCACGTTTATAATAGTAGCAGGATTACTTAGTCAAATAAATGTTATTCGTCACCATCACAGATACCTACGCAAAATGAAAGTCATCGTGAATTAATAAAACATATTATTTAAAAAAAATACATGCAATAATTAAATTTATTTGTATCTAAATAAGGACGTCTACCTTAGATTCTACTTTATATCTACCGATCGGTAACTCACGTGTAATCAAACGTTATCATCCTATAAAATACACCGTTCCGCGATTTCCATTCATTCGACTTTATACAAGCGTCTACGGTACGTCTACGGTCGAAAGGCCGATTTTTATTAAACAGTGTTTATCTTCTAATAGGATTCCAATTAAAAAGTAGTATTTCTATGCAAATATTTTTAAAGTGTAGTCTTGTTTTATATTGTGTGGGAAGTGCCTTCTAAAGATAATAATCTTATCTTATCTGGTTAAAATTATTTTTGAGGGGGCTTGTCCCCAGTGATATGGTTCATTGATTGGTACGTTTTAATATTTACTACCGAAGCATTTCAATTATAGCTGGACGATTTAATAATTTTCGTAATATTTATAATTATTATTTAAACTGTTTTAACACTCTCACTTTAAACTTTAACACTCCGTGTGTGATCAAATTATTTTATGTACCTAGGAAATATTAATATCATTCATCTTCTTGTCATGAGCAAAGCTTTTGACTTTGTCAACCATGAATACTTCTACAATAATGCACAACTTGGAAACTGAGAATAGTCCTTGATTGCATTACAGTGATTTATTAACCGTAAACGATTAGAAATAAGTTTATCATCTCATCAAAAAATTGGTTTGTTCAACCAAATCTGGAGTACCACAAGGAAGTATATTAAGCCCATTGCTTTTTCATATTTGTTTTTCGTCTCTTCCCAATGTGTATATTTTGATGACAATATAAATATTAGAAATAATATTCAGATTCTATATTTATTGATAAAGAAAATTTCTTTTGCACAGTAAATAGAGAAGATGAAAGTGATTTGTTTGGTGCTCAGCTTAATACTGGCATGTTCTGAGGCTGCTAAGATCTTAGTTGTTTTCCCCGTGCCCGCGAGGAGTCACGGAAACCTTGGAGATGGATATGTTAGACATCTGTTAAATGCCGGTCATGAGGTCAGTGCTGGTTATGATTTATTTAGGTATGAATACACAACGCAAATTGAGATTACACAATTAATCTGGCGCCAATAAAAAAATTACCATGTTTATACTTACCGCAGATCTAATTTGTAGATTGATTAATGTATGCATGGATATACACAATGTGCCCGGATTACGCATGGATGTGTATTACAATTATAAAGGTACAACTCTATGACAAAGAGACGGAAATATAGATTCACAAATATTTTCTAGCCTTTTTGTGATTCTTCTTTCAGGTGACGTACATAACTCCATTTACATACAAGAATCCTCCTGCCAAACTTCGCACAATTGATGTGAGCAGTAACTTCGACCTGTTTCCAAGTAAGATTTATTATTTGTTAAGGACATAACCATTCTAATGATGTGATATTACAGCCTCCTCCTAAAACAATCCTTATGGACATAGTGTGTCCATAAGGATTGTTTTTTTTTTAGATATTTTGTTACTTTCAACAAATATAATATATATTTTTTTTTCCTTTTTTTAGCGGACCAAATGAACCTTAAAGGTATTATGAACAAAGAAGCCGATGATATGAACCCTATTTTAATGACTTTCATGATGGCAGAGTTGGCAAAGAAAACGGCAGAGGTTGACGGAGTTAAAAAGCTATTGAACGATCCTAAGGAACAGTTTGATGCCGTGGTCGTTGAGTGGATTTTTAGTGATATTACTGCTGGGTAAGTAATTCAATTGTATCTTGGAAATATAAAGCTACTCATATCCCCAATTTCTCCTAAATAAGGTTTGGTTATATTTATATTCATGTCTAACTAATACTTTAAATGATTTAAAAAAAGCAAATAATAAATATTTTAAAATAAATAATGAAATCTTTACGAAATTCACAGAAATAATGAGGTGTTTTTTTCTGAGACTAACGTGCCAGAGTAAACTAAAGCAAACCTTATTATCTGGGCTACTGGAAACACCACTCGGAGGTTACTTTCTGTCTAAGTCGTGCTTAATCATTTCAGATATGCTTCAGTGTTCCAATGCCCACTTATTTGGTCGTCATCTATGGATCCTCACTGGCTGATTCTACAATTGATCGACGAACCGCTGAACCCCGCGTATTCAGTAGATATTATGTCATCGAACTTCCCACCACTGAGCTTTTTAAAGCGATTGAATGAGCTGTGGACTCAATTGAAAGTTCAGTTCTTGACATACGTGTAAGTATGAACATTTAGACATTCATGCTGCTGGGCAAGAACTAGAGAATTGCTCATACCGAGGAGAAATATTAGGTAGCGACTAGTGAGTCAGCAAAACAAAGTCAATAGCATGACTATTACAAAAATATGACATATCGTGAAAACCATTCGATACAATACAATACATGATAGCAATAATACTGGTAATCTGTAATATTTTTCTTAATTTACATACATACATAAACTCACGCCTTTTTCCCATGAGGGTACGCAGAGCTTCAGAACGCCATCTGCTACGATCCTTACATACTTATTTTGCTTCACTCACGTTCATACATCTAGTCAAAAACGCACGCTGGTTATGAGTACTGCTGTCTTGGCTTTTCTGAAGAACATCACCGATAAGGTATATATTTCTAGGGCGTATACCAACAAGGTATGTATGTCTTTCTGGGGCGTTCCCTCCCGTCGTTTCCATTCACGTCTGCCTTGCAAATATCTTTTGGCAATTCATTCATCCTCGCAACATGGCCATACCAAATCATCTTAGCATAGTCTGTGGAGTCCTGCCGCTGAGGTGCGATGTGTACCGGGAATTCTTATGTGTAATGTAGAATAAAACACCGACATGTGTATTCACCAAGAAGCTTTATTGAACTAACTGTAAAGCGCATGTAATAATTAATAAAGATAAGTACATCTGGTTGCAGGCGTCAGCATGTCGAGCGTGCTCGGACATGCTCCCAAATCATGGGAGCATGTCCGAGCATCTTTAAAACTTTTGTCACTACATCATCTTTTAAACCATAACGTTGTCTTATTACATCATACCTTAATATATAAATTAAATAACTTTACCACTCCACACATACTTCGCAAGGAACGCATTTGTATTGTACATTAACCCTACTTTCATGTCTTTTTTTCATAACCAACTTTCACTTCTATACATAAGTGTAGGCACCAGCACGCTGTTGTGAACAGCGAGTCGAACCTCTTAAGACAAAGACTGGCTGGTCACAACGGCTTGTATAGCACCATTCACTTTATTTCCTGCATTCATTCTCCTTTCCACATCTTCTTCAATCTTTCCATCCCTTGTGATCATATTTCCCAAATATACAAAGTCGTTTACTTGCTCCACGCTCTCAACATTTATTAAGAATTAAGGATGCTGGGCCTCGAGGAGCTCGTGGCTAAATAATAAAAGCCGCACGGGTCGATCTTCAAGGTTAAGCAACGCTTGACGAGGTCGGTCCGTGGTGACCATTTCAACATACTGAGTTTCCTCCGTGCCTCGGAAAGCACGTTAAGCCGTTGGTCCCGGCTGTCATTTGAAGGTCTTTGACAGTCGTTACGAGTACTCAGAAGCTTGAGATCTGACACCAGTCTAGCCAAGGGGTACTGTGTTACCCAGTTACTGGATTGTGGAGGTCAGATAGGCAGTCGCTCCATGTAAAACACTGGTACTCAGCTAAATCCGGTTAGACTGGAAGCCGACCCCAACATAGTTGGAAAAAGGCTAGGCAGATGATGAAGGATGCTGGGCCTTATGACTTCGTCAGCGGAGGGCGTTGCCATGGCTGATTTCTGGGCCAGGCCAGGCATTTATCAAAAAATACTCTATTTGTCATCGACAAGCTAAGGAGAAGAACATTTATTTTCGTTTCACACTGCGATATTTCGTCTTCTCTTTCAAACACCATTACCTTAGTCTCGTTCACGTTTATCTCATCCCTTTTAACTTAAAAGCTTCATTGATCACAGTCACCATGTCTTGCAACTGTGCTGCTGACGATGGAAGTAGAACTTGATCATCTGCGTAGATATGGCATTTGACAGCCAACTCATTCATCCTTAATCCACACTCATGCTCTTTCAAACCTATCAGAAAACTATCCATATACAACTTGAACAACCCATTCCCTCCTTAAAACCCCTTGAGATGGAAAACCAGTCTTTATACACCTCATTAATCCTAACACACGCACTGGAATCCCTATATAGAGATTTCAGTGCCCGTAACAAGCTTCAGCCTACACCGTACACGGATCCCTCTACACACTGACATAGGCCTTCTCCAAGTCAACGAAAGCACAGTAGATTTGTTTGTGCTTTGTCAGATGTTTCTCGGCTATGCACCTCACGAAGAAGATCTGATCCATACAGCCCATTCCCTCTGTAAATCCTGCTTGCACGCCCCATAATTGTTCATCCGTCACTTTTACCACTCTCTTTATTAAAACTTTCGCATATAATTTGCCAACAACAATCAAAAGACTAGTAAGCCGCGGTAGTTTTCACACTCCTGCTGTGACTCTTATATAGTGGTACGATTAAAGCCTTGCACCAGTCATCCAACACATATTAAAGATCCTTGCGGGCACAGGCTTGCTTTGCTACCACCCCATAACCGCCTTTTAGCATTTCAGCAGATAATCGGTCATATACTGCAGCTTTAGCAATTTTATAATCTCATCCATTTCTATTATTTATTTATTTTTATTATTGACGGGAACATGGGCACGCGTTAGCACTCACGGCGAACCCACCGTGGCTGTCCGTCACCGGAACCTCTTCTGGGGTGTACCCACATCACTGGCGCACCATAACACATTGCATGCTATGACCACCCAGGGACCAAACCAGCACCTGGGAGTCAGACCCCGTGTATGGCACTCGTGGTCCCACTGTGACGGGTTAGGTCAGTGGCCAACTACCACTTTTCGGCCGCAGGGGATAGGGACCTCCCTTGCTGAACCACCGCGTCCGCGAACAGACGGTGGCGACCCTGTCCAGGCCGCGGCAGGTAGGAAGAGTAGCGCCCGCCGCGGCCTGCAACTCTCAGTCGAGGTATCGTATGGGACCTAGGACGCTCCATACGGCATCGTGGCCTGCCTCAGTTGCGATGTCGCCTCTGTTACCAAGCGGCACCGCAACCTACTTGTAGACCGCTACGTCAAAAGCCCTAACGAGCGGCCCCTCCTCGGGTTCCTCTTCGCTTCACTGTGGGTGACTAAGCCAAGGCTACTGAGCTCCCCCGCCTCGACAATGCGGGCACCCACCCACCAGGGGGGTTGTACACTATCCTGAAAGTTAAATAAACTTACAAAATATCCCTTCCAGCGTTTCAAGACCTTGCATTCTTCGCTCAATGAGGATCCATCTTCTGCTCTTATTAAATTCATACTCGATGTTTTTGTCACTCCGCGAGCCAATCTTACCTGTTTCCAGAACAGCTTAACATTGGCCCTGAAGTTAACGGAGAGCTTCCTGTTATATTTTTCTTCCTTTTCATCCTTCTTTATTTTTACCACCTCATTGACTTTTGCTTTCATTTGATTGTACCTTATTTTCACTCTTTCCAGATCGTCCGTCACGTTTGTTGCCTGATTCATTCTATTTTGGGCCCTACGGGCCAACACGTCAAGCCAAGCCTCTTCCTTCTTCTTCACCACCTCTTTTACTTCACTTAATTTAATATCCAGATAGTCAACCAACGTAAATATCAACATCAAAAATTATGTTTTTATCGACGTTTCGCAAAACATAATGTCTTACGTTAACTCAATGACTTGGAATTTTTAGGTGGCTAGATGGTATTCAAGACAAAACGTACCAGTCAATATTTGCTCCAATTGCTGAAACACGTGGCATTAAACTACCAACTTTCGATGAGTCCCGGTTCAACGCATCCTTGGTTCTATCCAACGCATATGTATCCACGAGCGGAGGTGCATCTCTTCCACAGAGCCACAAGTTTATCGGAGGCTACCATATTGATGACACTGTGAAACCTCTACCAGAAGTAAGATGATGATCATTGTTAAAAATCTAATCTAGTCTTGGTGTAGTGACATGTTCCAGCAGCACTAATCACGTCTTTGTGCAACCAGGACTCATAAACAAACTTGGCTTAACTTAGCTATACAAATTAACTTAACTAGGTTATTTGAGAGCAGTGGTGGTCCAGTGGTAACGGCCGCGACTTACAAGTTGTTGATGGATTCGAACTCAGGCAGGCGCTTTACTTTCAAATTCAAATTCAAATCATTTAATTGCATAAAACATGGTATAAAATGGTGTTAAATATAATGGAAAAGGTACAAACATGTTCAGCTAAATTATGAAATAGCATGCAATTTTTGGGTAACACACAAACTAATTACAAGCAAAAAAATATAGAACAAAATTAAAAATTAAAATAATTAATAATACAAATCAATTTTAATAATCAAACAAGAACAATTAAATCATGAGCTATTGAGTCTTTCAGAGGGTTTCAAAGCCATAAATTCTTTTATATTATAAAAACTACATTCACTTAACCACTTGAATAATTTAATCTTTAACAGTCTTGTACTCATTGTCTTGAAGTGGTTTGGTATCATGTTATAGATGTGCACACACATTGCTAGGCAGCTTTTATTGTATTTGGTAAGTCTAGGCATATCATTTAGAACCAATTTGAAAGGATCTCGTCTGTTTTTTTTACCATTATTTACCATTACCAATGAAAACAATTAATATCAGGCAAAATCTTGCATGCATATATTATTTTATTATATATAACGGATAAGGGAAATTATTAACCGGGTGAAAAATATACTGAATATGCGACTATTATACTAAGTAACTATTTATCCGGTTTGAATAATATCTTTTTGGAGGTTTTTGTGAGCTGCGGTAATATTTCTGATTCGATGAAGGTGGCGACGCCTGGGGGAGGCCTATGCCCAGCAGTGGACGTCTTTCGGCTGAAATGATGATGATGATGATGAAGGTGATTTTTCTATTTTAGCATATTATTCTTTAAAAACTAGCAGAATACCCGACGAGGCGAAATCGCTGTGCAGCGCGGGAGTTCGGTTGTATTCGTGTTTTAACGAATTAATCCAAGAGCGAGCGAAGCGAGCTCGGGAACTTAGGGCACCCCGACACGGAGTTCGAAGGGGAGACGTCATCTCCGTCGGCAAACATTTATTTTTAAGTCACTATTTTAAACATTTGTATTCGCCCACTTAGTATTTCAGTAAGCCATATCCAGTATTTTTACACCTTTAATTTGAATTTATTCTCGCTCGTTTAAATACTATCCTAAAGATAATATTTTTAAAGGATTTGAAGAAACTTATGGACAGCGCAAAGGATGGAGTAATTTATTTCAGCATGGGCTCAAACTTGAAGAGTAAAGATTTACCCGACGAGCTCAAGGTCAACCTTCTGAAAATGTTTGGAAGCCTGAAACAGACTGTGTTGTGGAAATTCGAGGAGGTTCTTCCTAACCTGCCAAAAAATGTTCACATCCTGGAGTGGGCACCTCAACAAGCGATCCTTTGTAAGATTTTGTTTGAAATTTCTCTTTACAACTGGTACTTTAATATGACATTTCTTAATCTAGTTTTAAATTTTTAGCTCATCCTAACGTTGCAGTCTTCGTAACGCATGGTGGTCTTCTATCTACGACTGAAGCCATCCACTTTGGAGTGCCCGTCATTGGTATTCCAGTATTTGGTGATCAGTTCATGAATGTAGAAAAAGCCGTTAACAAAGGATATGCGCTAAGAGTTGACCTTGGTTACACAATGGCTGATGATCTAAAGAAAAATATATTAGAAGTTACTAGCAACAAAAGGTGTGTATCGGAACTTTTTAACCGACTTTAAAAGGCGGTTCTCAGTTTGACATGTATGTTTATATGTATGTATGTTTGTCCGCGATTTTCTCGCGTTTGGCCGAACTGATTTAGATCATTATTTTTTATTGGATTCAGTATCTCTCAACTTAGCGCAATACATAGTGCAAGTTTCATCAAAATCAAGGTTAGGGAGTTTGCAAGATACGGAGTATACAACCGAACTCTTTAGCGACAAACAGCACGAATGTGTGAATTGAATTATTATGGGTGTATTGTCAATCCTTTAGGTACCTTACTATGGTACTTACTCAATTTGTAGTGATGCAATTTGTAGAGATGGTGAACCAACACCGTTTTGCGACACCGACTTCCGAAACGAAAGTTATTTTGCACTTTTAAGTGTTTTTACAAGCTTTTTATTAACTTGAAATGTACGAGTATGTATGTAAGTGTGTTCGGGTCAAATCTTTCAACTGAATGGTAAAGCAATTATCCTCCACCGATTAAGATGAAATTTTGTATACACGTTTAGTTTGGATGACAATGCATGGGTAGCTAAGTGACACCATTCTAAATCCAATAAGGCGTCCGCCTTCCGGCCCAAACTGGTGAACTAGTAATTTTTTATGCAATGCCATGATATGAGTATCAAATGAAAGGGTCTGCTGAGAAGAATACGTAAAAAGCTTGTTTAAAAAAATAATTAATAAATTTTATTTTATTTTTGCGAAAATGTTTTTATTTATACTTAATTTTTAGTGGATGTAGAGGTCAGAAAATGAAGAGAATACACTGGACCGGTGATTGTTGGGTTGCCTGGGGAAGGCGACTGTCCAGTAGTAGTGACATCTTTCGTGATTTGTCCTTTGTTATCAGGTACGCCGAAAAAGCGAAGGAGCTTTCCTTCATTCACCACGACCGTCCCGTGAAGCCGGGACAGGAGCTGGTGCACTGGGTGAACCACGTGGTGAACACTCGCGGCGCGCCGCACCTGCGCTCTCCTGCGCTGGACCTACCATTCTACAAGAGAAGGTTCCTAGATCTCGCTGCTCTCATCGCGGTCCTACTCTTAGCTGTATACATTCTGTTGAAGCGCGCCTGCGCGTACATTTGTTCTAAAGTGTGTTCGACAAAAGAAAAAACAGAAAGTTCGAAGAAGAATGTCTAAATTTCTTGTTTGTTATTATTTTAAATAAATGTTTAAAAACATTTTTGATTGTCAATTTATTTCTTCACTTTTCCAATCAGAATAATTAAATATGATCTATTTAAATTTTGCATAAAAAGAAAAATAAACAAATTACTTTTGCTAATCCAAAGTAAAGAATTAAAATGTATGATTTCCACATAACTTGAAGCTTTTGTGAAGTGGTTTGATGTCATATTTGCATAGAAAATTAAGCCACTGAAGCCGATGGGCTACCATGCCAATATAAAATTTGACTGTTTTATGTTCGCTTCATACTTCTTTGACATTGCAAAATGCTATTCGGCGTGATCAGTTCGGTGGGAATCGTATAAAAGTCAAAAGTTAGTTAATACTTTACTCAAATATTTCTAACTTCAGAAACGAAAACCGACCTTTTAACAGAGTTGAAGAGTTCAAGTAGTCATCTAGATCTACACGCGAAGTGGTTGACAATTATATCTACCTCTTAAAACGTTCCGATTAGGTTAGAACTACGAGAAAGAGGTACATCCTCTAATCCAATTCGGCTGGATAGCGTTCGGAGTGCTGCAGAGTGTCTCAAAACGAAAGTTGCCAATGACTTTTTTTGGGACAAGCCCACCACAGTATTCCCAACCACTGCAACTCGTTAATGCCAAAATTAATAGTGGCGACCACCAGAAAAGCATTGCTGCAACTTGCTTGAGAAGTTCGATGAGTCCCGGCGAAAATGATTTAACTGTCTTTTATGACCAATGAATGACTTATAGCATTAAAACGTGGTCGCTCACAGTAAGTCTCATCAGAATCCTAAAATTTAACCGGGGGCAGTGGAGTGGCCTCCGAGTTTCTCTGCGTCATCGAATCAGAATGAAGAGACCCGCAGAGCTAACCCAAAGAGCACACTGCTCACATGACGGTGTGGCCTGTGGTGTGGTTCTGGAGTAGCGATTACTTTAAAAGTGGTCCATAAATTGGACCGAAGTACTGGTGCGAGTAGTGCAGTTAAAATCGCATATGAAAAGATGTCAAAAAGATGTAATAAGTCGCACGTGCAAGTTAAAAGCATCCGGAGCTAAAAATACAATAAAAAAATCAAATAATTTAAATAAGCCATCGTAGTTATCTCATGTATGTCTAATCAAATGATAACATACTAATATAACACACCTAGCCACGACTTCAATTCATTCAGCTTTTTTGTAGCATCGGTACGTCTTGGGTCAAAAGACCGATTTTTAATAATTCGTCTTTTAGTTTTAATTAGTTCAATTTCTTTGGGTAAAGTAGTATATTGTGGATAAAGTGCGATCATTTAGTGACAAACTGTGGTGAGTTTTAGTAGCAACTATGAATGCTATAATCCAATTCGTCGGAAATCCTAAGATGATCTTTTTATTGATATGCGCTTCTAAACTTAATATAGTAAATATTAATTGTTGGCAACAAACTTCGATTAAAGGGAGTTGTTTTTTTATTTTCATCGATAGACACCGATATATCGATATTTTCCATACAATTATCTTTCTAATTCGATATTTATTTTATGTGTCACTAAACATAGATCCTTTGTTGGGTTACACTAATGCCTGTAGCCCATTCAGCCACAGCCAGTAGGCGGGCACGCTCAGCGGTATTGGTTGGCGTAGTTATAAGGTTATTTGGTACCAACCGGTCCGGTACTGGGAGGCCGTTGCTTATTTTTTTTGCATGTTAATATGCTCATGCATACTGCGCCAACACGGATAGCGCAGTAATGATTTTTTTTCCGTTCGGCCTACACTAGAAATTTTGCGCAAGTCGAGCCCACCATAGACCACCATGTTTAAGGTTGATGTTAAGAGTACAGCGAATAATTTGATCAATTTTGCCAAAACATCTGTCTGCATCCATAAAGGGGAGAAAATAGATAAAATTTCGTCCAAACAAGCATATCTAATGAGAGTGAATGCCAAATTTGAGTTAATTTTATAAAGTCTATCCAAAATATCGGCAAAATGTTTAAGTTTGCCGTCAATAGCGAAGAAAAACTTTTCAAATGTTCATTTCACCTCTTACACCCAGTAAGAAGTGAAATGAACTTTTGTCTAAAATTTTGATCCCTAGGGCTTATTATGTATACTGATTTTCTGTAGGGTTGATTGTCTTTCGGTATTGTTACAAAGAGAAAAATCACATTTAGAGTGGTTGAGGTCAAGGCCGATGGATTGGAACTGATACTACAGGATTTGGAAATATTTTAAGATGGTGTCTACATCATCTACTAGACCTACGTCATCCATCATCTGAACACCACACGTTAAATTTTGAATTTGGTGTTTGACTGATTGGATGGATAGCCAAACTGAAAACGAGTGGCACGAGCAGGCCACCTTTTTGGAGTTCAACAGCAGATTCCAAAACGTTGTCTTTATATATTAATTTAGATGTTTTTCGGCTAAGTCCCAGTTCCAGGCTAAGACTTAAAATAAACCTATTATATTAACAGGCTTGATACAATCCCATCACCACCCTTCAGCATTTCAGCAGATATTCGATCCCACTTTAGTAAAAGATAAAGTAGGCCTAGATTTATTTTTCACGTATATATAATGAATTATTGGTCTGTAAATTTTTTGCTCAATAAGCCCTACAATTGAGTGCAGTTGATAAAAAAACCGGCCAAGTGCGAGTCGGACAGACGAAGGGTTCCGTACCATTATCGCAAAAAACGGCAAAAAAACAGGTTTGTTGTATGGGAGCCCTACTTAAATATTTATTTTATTCTGTTTTTAGTATTTTTTGTTATAGCGGCAACAGAAATACATCATCTGTGAAAATTTCAACTGTGTAGTTATCATGGTTCATGAGATACAGCCTGGTGACAGACAGACAGACAGACAATCAGACGGACAGACAGACAGACGGACCGCGGAGTCTTAGTAATAGGGTCCCGTTTTTACCCTTTGGGTACGGAACCCTAAACACCGATTCAATAGTGCATTTCAGCAGATACTCGGTCTTACCCCACTGTAGTAAAGATAATGCTAGATAGGCCTAGCTTTATCTTGCACAGAGACATAATGAATTGATACAAATGCTCAATAAGCATTACAATTACAATTCAATTGATAAAAAACCATTATGTCAATAATAATTGTTCCTTGAGGTTTTTTAAATCGTTCAAACACAGAGTGTGATCATAATATTTTATATTACAACTTATACGCTTAAAACGGCCGGCTAATATCATTCATCTTGTTTGACTTGGCCAAAGCTTTTAACTTTGACATCTGATAAATTACAAATACAAAAATACTATGAAAACAAAAGAATAGCTATTATTTAGATCACTAGATATTTATATCAGATAAAAAGTAAAACTAAGCTCAATAAATAAAAATATTTGTGTACATATCATCTGGCTGGTGTTCCTTAGGGAATTATACTAAGTCCATTTCATCCAATATTTTTTCATAATTTACAGCTTGACAGAAAAAGTAGTGAGTAATTTAATTTTAGGCATTTATTATTAAATGACAAAAATAAGGTTCAAAAAGTTGTTAACAAGTTGAAAGTTGATCGACATAAGACAAAACCAACAACACAACAACAGTAGTTTTGTAAAATTATGACAGATTTTTATTCTAAAGAAGAGTTTGATAAATACTTAATTCAGAAACCGGGGGTAAAATATCCATATTAATATTATTAATGCGGAAGTAACTCTGTTTGTTTGTTACCTTTTCACGACTAAACGGCGGATCCGATTAAGATGAAATTTGGTTTTAAACCCTGGGAAGGACATAAGATAGTTTTTATACCGGTAGTGTGTTCCCTTGTGAGATAAAACATTTTGTACGCGGGTGAAGCCGCGTGCAGAAGCAAGTAAAAAATTAAGAATTGTACCGTGCGCGGTCGCACGATTAGCCCGCCCTCGGACTAACACAGCGCATGCGCGTAACCCAGACTTGCAAGCCAGTAGTGGACTGAGTCCACTACTGGCTTGCAAGTCTGGGTCCAGTGGACTCGCGCACATGCTATGAGGGACGCGTCACGTCGGCACGCGGTGTTACGTTTTGAATTACTTAATTAAAAACTGATTATAATTGTATACAGATAATTGAAAAGATGAAGACGCTTTGTTTGCTGATCAGCGTAATGCTGGCATGTTCTGAAGCTGCTAAGATTTTGGTGGTGTTCCCTGGGCCATCGAAGAGTCACGGAATCCTTGGAGATGGATATGTCAGACATCTGGTGAATGCGGGACATGAGGTCAGTGACTTCGAATTCGTCCGCTACATAGTTAACGGACAAATTAATACATAATACATACATATTTAGATACAATATTCACTGATTTTGCTTGGCTATCTATTATAATTAAAAATACAGAGGATACTCAAACCTTTTTTGAATCTTTATTTTCTTACAGGTGACGTATATAACTCCATTTTTTACATTCAAGAATTCTCTACCCAAACTTCGCATAATTGATGTCAGCAGTAACTTCGATCTGATGCCTCGTAAGGTTTTTTTTTGTATTGATAAGGTATAATTCTGAAAAATTTAAGATGTTCTCAGTTCTCTAAAAGGAGAAAAAGGAAAACTCAGGACACTCATGTATCTGTCATGGATCAAGTTATAATGCACATGATAAAGACCATTATGTATAATATACTGTCCAGGCATTATGAATCTAGCCAAGTCAAATCGGGCAATGTAATGAATACTGATTTAAACTTCTATATTTATCACATTAACTGATCATTATGAATATTGCTACGTAATTGTTTTGCAATTCAATACTTATGGTCAATGAATTAGTCCAAGAACGAGCGAAGCGAGCTCGAGAGCTTAAGGCACCCCGACTAGATTAGGCTCGAAGGAGATCGGACGGATAGGTTAGGTTCGACACGGATAGGTTTGGTTTAAAGGAGATGATGACTCACAATATCAGTTCGGGTTGAATAATTGATTGCCTAGGTTCCATATTTTAAGAAATTAATCAATCCTTTCCATTATTTCAGCGGACCTCGTTAACCTTAAAGGTATTATGGACAAAAAAATTGATAATACGAACCCTATTTTCATGTTTTTCTTGATGATAGAGATTACAAAGAAAACTGTAGAGAATAAAGAAGTTTGGAAGTTATTGAATGATCCCAAGGAACAGTTTGATGCGGTAGTCGTGGAGTGGATGTTTGGTGAAGTAGGTGCTGGGTAAGTTATTCAATTGAACATGTGCAAGATACAGCTATTTCTCCGCAAAGTGCTTCCTGATAATGTTTGGTTTCACGATTCCAATCTGACTAAAACTTTAGTTTTAAGTGTTAACAGGCGAAAACCCGTAGAAAGAATTCGATTTCACATGTCATTTTTAAATATTGTATTATAAAAACTAGTGCGTAATCTCGGCCTTATCCACCTTATCGCAGCTAATCTTTAACATACTAGCTTTGGATGGACTGATTGAAAGAAAATACATTTTGGACTGTCAGTGTGTAGAAATAACTTAGGCACAGTAAGTAACTTAAAATACAGAAGCCGGGGAGGGGTTTCACAGTCTCCTGCTTTTTAATCTTCGACTTCTCTTTTTTATTTCGTTTTTTTCTGATAGTCGCTACTGATTACTCTGGCTTTCAGGAGTTGAAGTGGTTAGGAATAGTTTATAGGATTTGTCAGTCTACTGCAGCCGATAACGGGTATCAAAAAGCTTTGGTGTCCTCAGAGAAAATGGCTTTTATTTTTTGAGAGCTAATCGAACCAAACAAAATCGAAAAAACCTTCTAATAACAAACCAAATCACTTAATTGACTGGACTACCTTCCATGACATGTCCAATTTCCATCTTCATGTTTAATAGTTTCAATAATTTCAGATTCGCTTCAGTGTTCCAAAGTCCTCTCATTTGGTCGTCATCTATAGATCCTCACTGGCATATTATACAATTGATCGACGAACCGTTGAACCCTGCATATTCAGTCGACGTGACCGGTACTACATACTCCTCGCCATTGAGTTTTTCACAGCGAGTGAATGAGCTGTGGAATCAATTGAAAATTCAGTTCTTGAAATATGCGTAAGTATCACAATTTAATAAAGAATGGCTAATGCTGCAGTAAAGCAACACACCCAGGGAAGACATTAACAAATACGCCGCCCGTGTCGTTTCTCGCTAGTGCGAATATGTTTTTTTATTTTGTTATCGATAGGCTTGCGCTTGACTACTATCTGACCTGATGGTAAGCGATGATGTGGTCGACGATAAAACACGCTTGCCTGGAAGAAATCTTTTCACTATTGACTTAAAGATGCCCAAGTTGTAGCCTTCAGGAAATACAGACTCTGACAGGGAATTCCACTCCTTTGCTGTACTATTCCGATGTCCGATATATTAATATACTAACATTAGATATCTGTAATCCTTAAATGAAATTGTTATTCTGATAAAAGTCAGAGGCATCATCATCAACCTATATACATGACAAAGGACTCTCCAATTGCATGCCATTTGCTCCTACTTGACCCAGAGGCACAGTAAATACAAAAATAAATAAAACAGATAATATCTGCTAATTAGCTCAATATGATGTCAACTATCAGATGAAATCAAATCTAATACTATTTAAGAAAGAAGTTTCAGCCGGCATACCTCACCCACCGCTTCTTGGGCAACTGACGGTCGGTTCACTTATTAGTCATATAAGATCAACTATTGTGGTCAATATTAGCTTACTTTGACTTTTGGATTTGCTTCCCGGCCATGGTTTTTCAACTATTCGCAAAACCTAATGCAGCGATGGTAATATTTCAGGTGGCTGGATGGTGCTCAAGACAAAGCGTATACATCATTATTCGCTCCAATTGCTGCAAAACGCGGAATTAAATTACCAACTTTCGATGAAGCCCGGTACAACGCATCCTTGGTTCTATCCAACGCATACGTTTCTACGAGCGGAGGTGCATCTCTTCCACAGAGCCACAAGTTTATCGGAGGTTACCATATTGATGATACCGTGAAGCCTCTACCAGAAGTAAGGAACTCATCATTGGTATAAACTTTAGTCGATGTGTAAATCATGTCTTTGAGTATTCAGGATAATCCTTTTTACACAAATTGACTAAACTAGATAATTTTTAAGATGCAAGGAAAACACACCTACATTTATAATGAAATTTTTAGAAATTGGTGAGTGACTTGACAATGGTTTTACAGGATTTGAAGAAACTTATGGACAGTGCAAAGGATGGAGTAATTTACTTTAGCATGGGCTCAAACTTAAAAAGTAAAGAGTTACCCGACGAGGTCAAGGTCAGCCTTCTGAAAATGTTTGGAAGCCTGAAGCAGACTGTGTTATGGAAATTCGAGGAGGTTCTGCCCAACCTGCCTAAAAATGTTCACATCCTTGAGTGGGCACCTCAACAAGAGATCCTCTGTAAGTATTTTTTCAGAAAATTGTCTTTTTCAATGAAGTTTTAATGCATTTGATACCTAGGCTAGGGCGCCAATGTCCTTTGGCCATAGTTCGAGTTTGGTGACACGATAGGGTAATATTGGTTTAGGTAGGTGCTTTATTGGTTTCGCCAGATCATTCTTTTTAGTAGTACAGAGTCTGCATTTGTACGCAAAAAAAAGTATTTAGCTCAAACCTCCTAGGTACTCCATTTTCCGCACTTAGAATCATATATTATAACAATCATCAATATTTATAACATGGAATCAATAATATAACAAGAGAATTGAGGACCTCCTTAATCTAGAAAAAGGGTGTGAATATATGTTGTTTCTTTACCGAGTTCAAAATTTTCAGCTCACCCTAATCTTGCGGTCTTCGTTACGCATGGTGGACTCTTATCTACGACTGAAGCTATCCACTTTGGAGTGCCAATCATCGGTATTCCGGTGTTTGGTGATCAGTTCATGAATGTCGAAAAAGCAGTTGACAAAGGATTTGCACTAAGAGTCGACCTTTCTTACACAATGGCTGATGAGCTAAAGGAAAAGATATTAGAAGTTACTAGCAACAAAAGGTGTGTATCGGAACTTTTATAAACTTAATATTAGTGGACGTAGGAATCAGAAAATGAAGATAAAACTCTGGAGCGGTGATTGCTGGTGGTTATTGGTTAACATTTACCGTTTGTTATCAGGTACGCCGAAAAATCGAAGGAGTTATCCTTCATTCACCACGACCGTCCCGTGAAGCCGGGACAGGAGCTGGTGCACTGGGTGAACCACGTGGTAAACACTCGCGGTGCGCCGCACCTGCGCTCTCCTGCGCTGGACCTACCATTCTACAAGAGAAGGTTCCTAGATCTCGCTGCGCTCATCATGGTCCTACTTTTAGCTATATACATTCTGTTAAAGCGCGCTTGCGCTTACATTTGTTCTAAAGTGTGTTCGACAAAAGGAATAACAGGAAGTAAGAAGAATAAGAAGAAGAATAACTAAACTAATTGAAATTGTTATAAGTTTTAGTATTAATCAATAAAAACTTGTTTTTAAGTTTTGTAGTACTTTTTTCACTGCGTTTCTATTCAGAATAATTAATCATCATCAGCCTTTTAATGTTACCACTGCTGGAGCACAGGCCTCCTCTCTGTGTAAGGGAATGGGCCATAATCCACCACGCGGGCCCATTGCGGGTTGGTGGATATCACTTGTCTTCGAATTTTTGGTTCTAAGACATGCCGGTTTTACTCACGATGTTTTTTTCACAATTTTGAGAACAGTGGTGATGAAATAATTTACACAAAGTAAAGCGCCTGCCTGGGTTCGAACTCACGACCTACAACTTGTAAGTCGAACTACGAACCACTGCTCTTCTGAATAATTAATCAGATAAAAAAAAAAAACTAATATAACAATTCACACAACGTTATCCTTTTACTATAAAAAGTTTTGACAACTCATGGAAAACTAAGTAAGTTATTTTAGTACCTATCGAAGGCAGGAAGCATCTATTCATTTTCAAAAACAGCCCGACTTCGTTCACATGTATCAAACGCCTCTCTTTTGTTGTGACTCTCCCCACGGTCCTGACCTGTTCTGTGCTTGTGCCTCCACCTGGATGAGGTTGGCTCATCTACTTTTTAAACTAGATAACATTCATCATTTCAGCCGAAAGACGTAAACTGCTAAACAAAGGCGATGCGATGCTCCCCCAAACGTCGCCAGGATGACCGGTCCCGTGCGTCTCGCATCCAGCGGATCCCTGCAACCTTCATCAAGTCATCGGTCCATCTATTGGGAGGCCTTCCAACACAACGTCTTCCGGTTCACCGTCGCCACTCCTGAATTTTACGGACTCATTAGCCGTTCTGCGAGCAATGTGCCCTGCCCACTCCCACTTAAGTTTGGCAATTCTTCGGGTTGTGACGGTAACTTTGGTTTTCTTACGGATGTCTTCATTTCTGATTCAATCACGCAAGGAAACTCCAAGCATAGCCCTCTCCATTGACCTTTAGGTGACTTCGCAACAGCCTAACTTCGCTCACTTGTAACATAGGCTTCTCTTTTCTAGTTCCTGGTAGGTTCCTGTATTGCCCTGTGTTTGTGCGCCACCTGGATAAGGCTGGCTCATCTACTTTATTAACTAGATACACCTCAGCAAAAAACTCCGAGGTTTATCTTGTTTATAAGGTAGATGAACACTGAAATAAATTCGGAGATTAAAGTGATCTCCGAGGTGAGTTTATATCGACAAAAACATTGACGAGGGAGATTGTTATTTTTGATCAATTTATTAAATAAATATTTTTTATCATTTAAATCTTACCCGTATCTCCTTTAAATTATTCCAACGAAACAATTTAAAGATAAAACAATCAAAATAAGCCGTGTGAACGATAACATACTATTCAAACAAACCATAACACAAGGTCTGTTACTACGTCAACTATTCAATGTGAAAATTGGTTTTATGGGCACTTCTTCCATTGTGAGTCAATCAATCAGCATAACATTTTCCCAACTTTATCCCTATAACCCAGTAACTGTGTAACACGATACAGATTGCCTTGTTTGTAACTACCTGTAACGACTTCTTACATCGTCAGTGATGCGAAAATTCATACGTTATGATCCCCTATCTTTACATGTGTTGTATATATTAGGTATATTTATTAGTTCACTTGCGACCCGTCTCAGCTTCGCACGGGATAAATTACATACCAAAGCCTTCTCCGTTTATTGCTTGTTCTATTAATGATAATATTAAATTATGCTATTAATGACGGTTACAAAACCGTTGCGTGGATTAATACAAGAAAGCGGCGAAAAACGAAGAAGATATGTAAGCGAAATTTTATGAACATATTTTTACTTGGATAATATTGATATTAAATCAGGAACACGTCCCTATCACAGATTATGTTATTTATTTATCTAGTCACAATGCAAAAATGTAAGTCATCGTGAACTAACAAAAATAAATTTTAAAACATTACATACACAGAACCCAGATATATTATTCAGAGTTAATATGATAACAAGAGATAGTCAACTCACGTGTAATCAAACGTTATCTTACTATATAATATTACTAGCTTCTCCCAGTGGCTTCGCTTGCGTGAATGTCGAAATTTATCCCAAGGGAACATATTCCCGGGATAAAAAGTATCATATGTGCTATTCGAGACAATAATCTATCTGCGTGCCAAATCTCATCCAGATCTGTCCAGCCAAATGAGCGTGAAGAAGTAACAAACATACAAACACACTCACTCACTCACAAATTTTCGCCTGTATAATATTAGTGTGATAATACACCTTACCACGATTTCTGTTCATTCATCTTTTTTGAAGCATCTACGGTACGTCTCCAGTCTTTATAATTTTTATATCAGATAACACCGCAAATCGACTCAGATCTTACAACGACCGTGCTAATCAATATAAATTTCATAGCCTTACAAATCGTAGAAAAGTACTGGATCTTTGTTTTCTTCATAAAGTAATGACATCAAATCTAACCTTCTGTCGAGAATCTTAGAATACCTCGGTCCTATACCTACAAATTATTTGGACAACCTTCGCGCAAAACGAACTAGCACTCTTAACTCATTTATAAGGAAGTTGTATAAGCACTTTCAAGCGGACCTTTGATATGTCATTCTAAATCATAATTAATGTATAACTTCTTGTAACATTCACTTCTTGTATTTTATTTTATATTTCATTCTCATTTTAAAAGTGACTCTAATTTCTTATGTTCGAATCAGGGACATTTTATTATATGCATAATTTCTGTTTTAATTTTATCTCAACCCTATTATATTTTTGTTTTTTAATGTTGTCATGTATAATTACATAATTAAACGAACTTACCTGAAGTGAAGTTCTATTGTAATTATACGAAGGGCTTAGTCCGAGATATCTTCTATATTCACTGTGTAGTTTCACAATCCTCGCATTGTGCGTGCCGCGAATATTTAGAGGAAGCGAAAAGCTTCGTGTCCAAAACGGAAATAAGGCAGTCCGCCGGCAACACTATATCTGTAACTCATTCTTTTCAGAGCATTAGTATATAGGACTATGATTTCCAACCTGACTCTAGGGACATTATAATCTATGATTATGAAAAGGGCGGGTGGGAGATTGATATCTCGGACTAAGCCCTTCGTATAATTACAATAGAACTTCACTTCAGGTAAGTTCGTTTAATTATGTAATTATACTCAAGCTTAGTCCGAGATATCTTCTATATTCACTGTGTAGATGTTTAGAGAATTGTTGGAAATCATAAAAAATATGTTAAGTATGGTATACAATCAAAAACCGGATTTAAGAATGAATGAATGAATGAATTTAATGTGATTTATCACATCAATTTTACAAAACGTACCTAATTTCAAGGTACTTGAGTAATAATTAAAAACTTAAACATTAATGTTACAAATGGCTTTTGTAAAGGTATAGCTATCATTTTCTGTATTTAAGGGTCTATTATAGTGATTGGCAAAAACACTAGATCCTGTAGACCAACCAACAGATTTAAATATACAATCTAATGTTACTCCTTCTCTACGCGCCAGAGACGTGGATGCATGGCGCGTGGAGTGAGGAGTAAACTTCTTTACATCAATACCACACTCAGCCATAACTTGCCTTATCCAGCGACTAATTGTTTGGTTACTGGCACAGTTATATAGTTTTTTATAACATATAAATAGCTTATCCGAGTTAATTGTGTTTACTCTTCTGAGTGCCCTAGTCTGGTCTATATAATGTCTAAGTGCCGATACGGGGCAAATTTCCAGATTCGTATCCAAAGAAGGAAGCTTTATTACAACTTGATCCTTACATGGAGTCATAGTTTTTTAAAATGTCGGTAATAGTTATTTTGACACCACTGTCCGTGAACTCTATGTTGTTCAATCGGATAACCGACAATGTTTGAATACGTTGAGCAGATGTGAGAGCTAACAAAATTACCAATTTCTTGGTTTTTTTTTTTTTTTTTTTTTTTTTTTTTTTTTTTATTCTAAGTTAAGGCTGCTGTTTGGTGACCAATTTTGAATATAATTCAGGACAACCGATGGATCCCATGTGTCGTTATACTTAGGTCTAGAAGGTTTCAATTTGAAAACTCCCTTAAAAAATCTCTTAATTTGTATATCTGTTCGCCTTGTGATAATATTTCTGTGAGGAATTTTAAAATTTTAGGTATTGACAACTCATATATATTTTCTCCATTGCAAAATGACCACCATTTTTTAAGTGCTGTTGTATATTGTTTAATAGTGTTTTGTGATAAGGACGCTACCATGACTTCTATTGTTTCATCAGGAGTTAGTTTCTTCCGGAATGCTTCCCTGATAAGATGCAGGCTCCCAGGGAAAGACTGTTGTACAGAGGGTGTAGTGTTCTGAAAAGTGATTTTAACAAATCTTTTGATGGTTTAAACTGTAACACTTCAGAAGTTGCCATTTCGGCTATAAAGGGATACCAAGGTTGTGAGGTCCATAGAGGGAAAACTATGATACCTATTGCCTTATCACTAATCATTTTTTGTATACATTTAACGAAGGAATTAACGAAAATGGAGGAAAAGCATAAAATAAGTTGAATGTGGACCAGTCTACAGTAAAAGCATCAATATTTTCTGCATATGGATCTCTATGCCACAATATATATCTATGGCATTTTTTGTTTGCTCTGGTTGCAAACAAATCCATGTCAGGTTCTCCAAGTGACTTGGTAATATTTAGAAAAGTTTTGTTGCCCAATTCCCATTCTGAGTCTATATTTTTTATTCTGGATTCTTGGTCAGCTTCTTTATTTTCTTTTGACTTAATATAAGAGGCGAACAACCATATTCTACGGACCTCACACCACTGCCATATGCTCCTAGCTAAATAATTAAGTTTTGGAAATTGTATACCCCCCATTCTATTTATGTATGCAATTGCGGTGGTATTATCTATTCTCAACAATATCTGACAAGAGTGTAAATCTTTGGCAAAACATTGCAAACCCAGAGAAGCAGCTAAAAGTTCCAGGAAATTAATATGGTTTTCCTTATCTTTTAAAGTCCAAAATCCATTTGCAACTTTACCATTACAGTATGCTCCCCAGCCTGTCCTTGATGCATCTGAATTTATTTCCAAAGAAAAATTGTACTGTCTTATTAGATTTTTTGATATTCTTATTTTGGTCATGCCACCATTTAAAATTATTTTTACAATCATCATTGATATTCATAATTGCATCAAAGTCATTGTTTGTTGCACATAAAGCCTGATATTTTTGCTGTTCAAATGTTTTAGTGTACAAAAAACCATAAGACACAGCTGGGCAACATGCTACAAGGGTGCCAATAAGTTTTGCAAAATCTCTTATTGGACATTGATCCATTTTTGTATATTTCTTAATCAATAAAGAAATGGCTTCCCTTTTCTTAGAAGTCACTGACGATGACATTTCTCTTGTGTTTACTATGAAACCTAAAAATTCTGCAATCTTGGTAGGGATAGTGATACTCTTTTCCATATTTATAATAAAGCCTAGGCATTCCAGTAAACTTATGGTCATCTGACAGTTAGTCTAGACACTCCTGGTATGTATTACCAATACATATAATGACATCGAGATAAACAACCGATTTATAACCTTTTCTTCGAAGAAAATTTATGACCGGCTTCAGTAACTTAGTGAATGTGAAAGGTGCAGTACTTAGACCAAATGGCAAACATTTGAACTCATACATTGTATTCTGAAACCAAAACCTTAGATATTTTCTATCTTCACCCATTGGAACCAAGAAATATGATTATTTTAGGTCAATGGTACACATAAAATTATTTTTTGAAATCAATTTACAAAGTGTTCTCATATCTTCAATTTTAAAATGTTCTGGAGAAATAAATCGATTCAAACATTTTAAATTTAAAATAAATCTAACTTCCCCATTTGATTTGGGTACAGTAAAAATCTTTGAAAAGTATTGTCCTTTTACTTCTACACATTTTGTAAGTACTCCAAGTTGTAAAAGTCTATTAATTTCTTTCAATATTATTAAATTGTCTGATGAAGAAAAATTTGAATTTTTTGGAACATATTCTTGGTGAGGAGGCACTATAAAAGGGATATTATAACCTTTGAGCCAATATAAGACAACTTTGTCTTGTGTTATCTTCATCCATCAAGAATAAAAGTACTTTAGTCTACCAGCAAAAGTATTTACCTCTAAGATTGTCGAACAGGCGCCTTGGCTGGTGGACGTTGTGGGGGTCTCGGCTTGTAGTGCTGTGTCTGTTGGTGATATCTGTCCCCCCCCCCCCCTGTTTGAACTGAGTCATACTCGCACGAGGAGGGCCCCTGAAGTTTCCCTGTTTCTTGGGATAATTTTGAGTCTGAGTTGGTCGATAAGATGCGGTGTTTTTTCGATTGGGGTTGTTTTGTTTTAAGATGGTGCCAGCTGATTTTTTAATCGCAGTGGCAGTTTTGACATTGTCATTGAATTTTTCTCCAAAAAGGAATTCATCACGTTCTTGGTTTTCCACTGTCTTTCCTATATTTTATCAAGATTCGGAATTACCAGCTTCTTTCTGGTGACTGTGTCTTGATGATGGAGGTCTGACAATAAGCGTGTGACATCACTTATTGTTGAAATCAGTTTTATTTTGTCAACATCACCTATGATAAGCTTGTCTGTAGCAGCCAACAAGGCCGCTATCGCAACACCAATCTGTTGTTGGCGATCTTGAACACGTTTGTCTCGGGCCTTCATAGCTTCATTTAAAAGTCCTTCCAGCTCCTTGTTAAGCTTCGGTGCATCAAGAAGCTTGATGTTAGTGGGTATTAGATATTTCTTTAAAAGTTCATCTCTACTATCTTGTTTAAGGCCTTTAGCTTTACCCTCAACCCTTTTTACCAGTTCCATATGAATTTCTGGCCCATACTCCCTTTCTGTTGATAAAGTCTGGCCCAGAGCCCTTATTATGGAATCATCCAACATTTCAGCCACAGAGTCTAAATCTTTTGTGTTGTCTACACATTTAGCACCTAGAAAAAGACCAAACCATGTTTGGTTTAGTTACACAGCTACCAGCTGTATACTGTACTAAGGTACTAAAAGTGTACATAATGCCAACAGCTACCAGCTGTATGTACTAAGGTGCTACAAGTATACATAAAGCCACCCCGTGGCGGTTTAGTAAAGGAAACTTTCCTTTGCCGAAATTACCAATACATATAATTAAGTAATACGGTAATTGAGAATAATTACCGAAATTAATTTGTGATAATGACACACATCGTGAGCGCTGTTGTCAGCGTTTCAAGCTCGGAACAGCCAGCGGCAGTGAATCATGAAAGAACAGCGTTCTATTGTTACAACATTGTACACGGCGGGACATCCCCGTGGTGATCTCACTCCACCGGAGTGCCTGTATGACACGTACCACGTATCATAGAAAACAGGGACGATCAGTAAACAGGTAGGTTATTTCTTGTAGAAAAAAACTTGCCTGTAAGCTCTGTCACAGGAATTTCATTATCACCAGCATCACTTTCTGCCTCGCACGACGATACTAGTGTTAGCGATGAAATCCCTGCCCCTGGTGATGGTGAACGTCTTTCACTCAACTTGGTCTTATTTTTCTTTTTCAACTCCTTAATCTTCCTTTGGTACCTTTCTTCTTTACACTCACACTTCCTTTTCGGCATTTTTAGCGTTAGAAAATTTTAAAAACAGAATTAAAACTTTATTCTGACAAGCACGCGCGGCGCGAAAAATATGAATGAGTTACAGATATAGTGTTGCCGGCGGACTGCCTTATTTCCGTTTTGGACACGAAGCTTTTCGCTTCCTCTAAATATTCGCGGCACGCACAATGCGAGGATTGTGAAACTACACAGTGAATATAGAAGATATCTCGGACTAAGCTTGAGTATAATGCATTGGTTTTGGATGTTGACATGTTTAATTTAATTTGACTAGTTATAAGTGTTGACATGTTCAATTTCACTGGTTAAATAATTTTGACAGGTTCAATTTGACTAATTCTAAGTGTATAAATAATAATTTAAATTAGTAGTTTTAAATGTTGACATGTTTAATTTGAGTATTGTTTAATTGTTGACATATCTAATTAGTCTGATTTTAATTATGATATGTTTAAGTTGCCTAATTCTGAATGTTGACACTATTTATCAGTGAAAGATTTTTAGTAATAAAACAAAATATAATTATTGGAAAATTGCAAACCTTGCTTTGAACAATGATATAGAATTTTAATGACCTAGTTTTACGTTCGGGAGTTAAGCGTGGGTTTGTGCAATAGATACTAGTGCGTTCCTTTCATTGTCTTTCTGTTTTGACTTTGATACTTCTTTTATTGTAATAACCCGTTTTCTGTAACGGGAGATTTCGAGTCTTGAAGAGCTATTTCTTGTGTAGCGTGCACTATCATCGACGGCATAACTAATCTCTTACCATCAGGTGAAGTAGTTGACAAACACGAAACCAAGAAATATTTATAAAAACTCGAAATAAAGTTATATTTAAAATATATCATTTCGTAAATAAACGCACTGAGGTACTAAATCTATATCGGTTAAGTATACAATTTATACTGCAGCGGCCAGCAAAAGAGGCATTGATGGACGAAGGTGTAAATGTGGGCCGAGGTTAAGTCGAGGCACACATACGTAAGTCCATCAATGCCTAGTGGTGGCCAAGGCTTGTATAGTACTTTTCTCAAATAATGCGCGGAAATTAAAACTAAGTAGTACCTAGAACTCATCTTCAAATATAATTACTTTTTAAAATCAGTTATCAAGTGCACCCGGTTTTTAACAAAAATCGGCGAATATTTTTCAATTATAACGTTGCAAGCTTGAGTGAACATTTAAATAAGTGATAGTATCTAACAGTGAGTGTTGAAAAATATAAACAATTAAGTACATGTATCAATTGTTTTATCACTTGAAATTATTGACAAATCACCATGATTGGTTTCAATCAAGATCGCTTGAATTTGCTCAAAATTATCATCGTAGTCCTCTACTGTCAAAACAATACAAAACAATTGGCTTGAGTTCATTGAAAAAAAAAACTTGACTGAATATTGGCAGTTTGAACGATTGTAACTCGAAAAATACAGAACTGGCCGCACGCTGTCTATCACATACAGCAACATGTTTCCAAAAAGGTATTACACTTTTTTGTTTAAACCGGTTTTCTGTATGGTGCATTGCTATTGTGTGTCTCGAATATCTTGCAATGGCTTCAAATATTAAGTAAAGTTTGGAACAAACTTGTGTTTTTTATCTTCTCTATCTTGAAATAAATGGAACAGCATAAAATTAGTACGCAACTACTAAAGTTATGTGTAATTGAGTAATGCATAAAGCATAAAATAATCAGTCGCTTCAAACTCATGGTGGAAAGAAGTTGTGTCTCATTTAAAAATCATCATTCGGAATAGTTATTGTGGTGTCGAACTTTTATTACAATAAAGTAGCCTTGAACTCAGTGATGTGTTAATAATATTAATTGTTTGTGGTCTGTTTGTGTTCTCGTAAGTATCTATAATATAATACAATGTTAGGTTAGCATTATATTATCTGTGACAATTTGTTTTTAATGAGATGTTGTTCCAGCGATGATATACGAGCTATTTTTAAACGTTGATAGAAATATATTGTTTACAATCTATATGTAAAAACAGTACATATACGTAAAGACTAATTAGGTTAAGACGGGCTGGTGTCCGCAACTCCACGTCTAAGCGCGTATTTTGCGTACGGAAAGACTAATTATTAAGTAATTGATGCATTTAAATAACTTTAGGGATTTTTATGATAATATGATATTATGGTGGCGTATTTGATGATGTCAAACAAAAAGATATGGTAACATAAAACAAATTAAAATTTTGCAAATCTATATCTATACTAATATTATAAAGAGGTAAAGTTTGTGAGTTTGTGAGTTTGTGACGTTGTAAGGGGTAATCTCTGGATCTACTGAACCGATTTTGAAAATTCTTGCACCGGTAGAAAGCTACATTATTCCTGAGTGTCATAGGCTATAACATATTTTCAAAAAAAATAGAGATCCTTATGAAAATTGCAATAATGTAACCCAAGGTTGCAAAATGTTGTCAGTAAAATACATTATTTGGCGTGCGCTGAGAAAACTATTGATGATAGATACAAATTAGTAGGTAGGGTACCTACCCTACCTACTAATTTGTAAGGATAGGCAGGTTAGGCAGAGTAGGCAGAGTAGGCAGGGTAGGCAGAGTAGGCAGGGTAGGCAGGGTAAGCAGAGTAGGCAGGGTAAGCAGAGTAGGCTGGGTAGGCAGGGTAGGCATGGTAAGCAGAGTAGGCAGGATAGGCAGGGTAGGCAGGAAAGGCAGAGTAGGCCGGGTAAGCAGAGTAGGCTGGGTAGGCAGGGTAGGCATGGTAAGCAGAGTAGGCAGGATAGGCAGGGTAGGCAGGAAAGGCAGGAAAGGCAGAGTAGGCCGGGTAAGCAGAGTAGGCAGGGTAGGCAGGGTAGGCAAGATAGGCAGGGTAGGCAGGAAAGGCAGGAAAGGCAGGAAAGGCAGGGTAGGCAGGGTAGGCAAGATAGGCAGGGTAGGCAGGAAAGGCAGGGTAGGCAGGGTAGGCAGGATAGGCAGGGTGGGCAAGATAGGCAGGGCAGGCAGGGTAGGCAAGATAGGCAGGGTAGGCAGGAAAGGCAGGAAAGGCAGAGTAGGCAGGGTAGGCAGGGTAGGCAGGGTAGGCAGGGTAGGCAGGATAGGCAGGATAGGCAGGGTAGGCAGGAAAGGCAGGGTAGGCAGGATAGGTAGGGTAGGCTGGGTAGGCAAGGTAAGCAGAGTAGGCAGGGTAGGCAGGGTAGGCAAGATAGGCAGGGTAGGCAGGAAAGGCAGGTTAGGCAGGGTAAGCAGAGTAGGCAGGGTAGGCAGGGTAGGCAAGATAGGCAGGGTAGGCAGGAAAGGCAGGGTAGGCAGGGTAGGCAGGGTAGGCTGGGTAGGCAGGATAGGCAGGGTAGGCAGGATAGGCAGGGTAGGCAGGAAAGGCAGGGTAGGCAGGGTAGGCAGGGTAGGCAGGGTAAGCAGAGTAGGCAGGGTAGGCAGGGTAGGCAGGATAGGCAGGGTAGGCAGGAAAGGCAGGGTAGGAAGGGTAGGCTGGGTAGGCAGGGTAAGCAGGGTAGGCATGGTAAGCAGAGTAGGCAGGGTAGGCAGGTTAGGCAGGGTAGGCAGGGTAGGCAGGGTAGGCAGGATAGGCAGGGTAGGCACGATAGGCAGGGTAGGCAGGGTAGGCAGGGTAGGCAGGAAAGGCAGGGTAGGCAGGATAGGTAGGGTAGGCAGGGTAGGCTGGGTAGGCAGGGTAAGCAGGGCAGGCATGGTAAGCAGAGTAGGCAGGGTAGGCAGGAAAGTCAGGGTAGGCAGGGTAGCCAGGGTAGGGGCAGGGTAGGCAGGGTAGGTAGGGTAGGCAGGGTAGGCTGGGTAGGCAGGGTAGGCAGGGTAGGGGCAGGGCAGGCATGGTAGGCAGGATAGGCAAGGTAGGCAGGGTAGCCAGGGTAGGTAGGCAATTGACGGGAGCGAAGCCCCGAGGGTCAGCTAGTGATTCATATTTTACTAAATTATTAATAGGTAGGATTGTTTTTATTGTACATATTAAATCGCTATTATCAATGCTAGACAGTAGGTATCGTAGTGCTTTATCGTATACGTGTTATATTATCTGTTTGTCTGAATGTGATAATGATAAGTTTTATAAAAACGAAGTATCAAATTTGATTTATGTGATCTACGGGAAGTTAGGCGCTATCAATCAAATAATTTATTATTTGTACATAATCTTCTTTATTTTCCCCGAGAGCCCTTTATTCGGGCTCAGGGCTTTCCAAGTACCGAGGTGCCACGTGTTCCGCTGATTAGCATCGTCAATTCGTTAGTAGATAGACCGCACTTCTTCAAAATAATGAATAAAATAATATTAATAATAATTCTCTCGGGTGCAAAATCGGTAACATAGATATGACAAAACACAAGAATTAATTTAACTATCGTTAACATACTTAAAGTTATCACGTTCCTAGTCATTTCGATTCGTAGTTTCATGAAATATTAAAAATGTTATCACTAACAAGATGAACAGTTAACTTCGTTTATTTCATAGCCATAGGCACAATTTATTCAAGCATTTGGTTAACTATTTTAATTCATTACCAACATACTGCACCTAATAAAGGTACGTATTTGTCATTATTAGTGCGAATTACTTGAGGAAATAATGATACAGTAAAACCTCTGGGAATTTTATTATTATATCCCTGTTTTATGTAAACTGACTAAATGCCTGTCATTTGGCTCCGGTTTTCTCGTTGAAACCTACACAAGCTTTCTTCCCTCATATTTGGTTAAGAACTTCTTCTTCTTAAGAAGTCTTGCTGTCAAGGCTAACTTGCCATGGTTCACCTGATGGCCACATAAGTAGGTACCTACCCATAGAGGCTTATTGACCGCAGCCCGACCTTCATAACTGAAGATACATAAGTCACGTAGGTATATAATATTGTTATGCACATCCAATGTAGCTGGCCAATCTGACTCAACCTTGATAACAGACTCTTATGTTGTGGTGGCCCAGTGGCTAAGACGATTGAGGATTTATTTTCAAATAATTTGGACGTAATTTAATTTTGTTTTTTACTTACAACTATTGGACTTCTTATGCTTTTAATTAAAAATGTGTAATGTTTCCTTAAAACTGAAAAAAAAAACAATTATTCTTTACAATCAATTCTACGTCAAAATATTGTTCATGGAAATATTCATCTCCTTTCCTTTTCAGAGTTTAATATGCAATACGTAAAGTCGTTTTTGTGAATGTTCCAAACTGTTTCCTGTGTCAAATTCACTTAAGCAATTCGGCTGCTGGTCTTATAGTGAGTTTGTTATAAGATTGCTATTGCTTTGTTATAGAATTGCTGCAAGGCATTCCAGTGCGAGGATAAAACTAATAAATCAATATTATATCACGGCATAAATAATAATAACACCAGACAACCGTAACCACGACCAAGGTGCATAAAGGTAAAGCACTAAGGTAAAAAAAAAGTGAAGTTCTCTACTATCTGGCTTTCTACCTTATTCCATGAGAAAAAGACGCAAGATCACCAGGATAAATCATAGCTGTCTCATACAACATTAACGTTACTAAGTTTATTGGCAACAAGGCGTGATTGGCATCGTTCATGTGATCAAAGCCAACATAAAATTAAACCTACCTGAAATAACACAAGCACTAGCAATTTGGACGGACATAAACATTGCTTGGAAACTGTATTAATATATATCATGGCAAGTCATTGCCCCGTTAGTCGCAATTATAACCACAAAAAGAGTCATCATAAAACATCAATTTTGTTTTTCAGACGATGGCGGCAGCAAAGGCGAGGTTATGTTTTTTGGTCTGTCTCCTAATATGTTCATCGTGCGAGGCTTACAAAGCACTGGTGGTATTTGGTATGCCAGCGAGGAGTCATGCGATTCTCGGCGATGGGGTCGTCAGACACTTGCTAAAGGAAGGACATGAGGTTAGTACACACCAAGTCCGGGAATTAAACCCGGTAAAGAGAGTACGAATTTGTCAGGACTTTTGAGAAGGGCATTTACAGTTAAGTATTCTTAAACTATATCAGTATAGAATTTTCCAACTACTGGAACTGAGTCCTTCTTTCGGCATAGAAGAGGAAAGTAAAATTTACACCACACGAGTCTGTGAGAGTTCCCTATGGGTCCTGATCTTTTTCTAGATGAACAGAAAACACCAAAGAAACTTCACCCCTAGAAGTGTATAAAAAGCGACATCTATGGGCAGGAGGATTTACTACTTCTTATACGTGCGCCGCGTGCGCGCCATCTCTGTGACCAGAGATATTTTTATTACCTATAACTTTGCCATTTAACTTTTTCCATAGAACTTGTAGTTTTGCCGGAAATCGAGATAAACCGTTTTCTACCCCTAAAAACTCACCCTCTTGCACTTCCCGAACTCAGATCGACCGGAAATTATTTTTCCTTTAATTTTTGTTATATTCTCTTCCTTTTCCAATGGGTTTCATCCTACTATAAATTAATTCCTTTTCAAAAATTATCTACCCTGGTCTAATGAGCTTTGGTTATATCATATTTTTGGGCAGGTTTATAATTATAAATCCCAGTTGCATGTAAATGTCTTCGGACAGTGGTAAGCAAAATGCCTTTTAGCACCAGATCACATAGCATGTTACACTTCACTTCACCAGTTTCTTGATACCGTCGCATCCATAAACGAACTGTGTTTCTCTATAAATAAGTAAATTATGAATAATAATAATATATTATTATGTGAGTGAAGCAAAAGAAGTATGTTAGGATCGTAGCAGGTGGCGTTCTGTAGTTTCTGCCTACCCCCATGGGAAAAAGGCGTGAGTTTATGTATGTATGTATGTAAGTAAATTAAAAGTTAGGCTTCTAATGGAAAATAATTTTGATTACACTTACGTCGACATTTAATTCTTCAGCAATACTCTTTAAACTTTGATTTAGTTCTAAAAGGACGATTATTTTCACTTAAAAAGGTATTTAAAATTGAAAATTGGCGCGTCGGTATAGCAGCTGACATAGACGGTTTTGCCGCCATTATGCGCAAACGGTGCGCTTCTATCATGCGCCGCACGCGCGGTAGTCCCAATACCATCCTGCTCGCGCTGGCGGACCGGTGGGACTCTCCGATGCTGGCTCGCTGGATACGGCTGCACGCTGTCGTATAGTGAGTTGTCACCATCATCGGGGAGTCCACCCAGACCTGCCAATTACTGTTTTATTGAATGTAATGTAAATTATTATTAGTGTATATTATTAATTATGAACTTTACTAACACTAGTTTGTAAGCTCGCAATTGTACTAACAAATATGGATGTAATCGTAAGATGAATCTGAAATAAATGATTTATTATTATTATTATTATTATTATTATAGCAGCTTGACTCGTGAGTTATAAGATCCAGGTTCGAATCTTGCTTCGGCCTAACGTTTTTATTAAATTTTAAAATTCTGTTGTGAGTTTTTAGAAATCTGTAAAAAAGTATAATGTTTGATTACATTTGGAAGTTTAAAAATATCAATAGGTTTGCTTGCATGAGCGCCGTCAGTTTTTTAATTTCTGGTTTGATTATCTTAGCAGTTTCATTGATATCACAGAGATCACGCGCATGCGATGCACGTAAACATCGTAGTATATATTGTCCATAGATGTCACTTTTGATACATTTCTAGGGGTGAGAATTCTCTGTTGCATAATGTTCAAGTGACCCAAATTTTGCCTCTACGCAGGTTTCCTTGTTATTGATTTCTTGTATACGTCACAAAGGCTTTCAGTTTATTAGCTACCGAGAAAGTCCTTGCGAGCTGAATTAAGTCTTAAGATTATTATAAACGACTGTTATATTTCAGGTTACTTATATCAGAGTGTTTGAATATAAGAACCCTCCGCCAAACCTTCGGCAGATTGACGTTAGTAGTAATATTGATATAATGCCAGGTATATAACAATTCTTTAGTGCTTTTAATTTATTTACTTTAAAATTGATGATTTTTAACAAGTATTTTTACAACTTTTACAGTGGACTCAATCAATATAAAGAAGATAATGGATAAGACCGTAGTTACGAACGACCATAAAAATTATGTGAGAAGGATAATGCTGAATATGGCAGCCAAGACGGCAGAGAACAAGGATGTTCAGAAACTGCTAAATGATCCCAACGAACACTTCGACGTGGTGGTTGTTGAATGGATGTTTTCTGAACTTCTTTCTGGGTACGTAGTACGTAGGCTCTACTGATGAAATCTGTTACTCTAATTTGTATTGAAGCGATAGCAAGAATTTTAAACATGTATTTTACTTCTGAATTTGGATGAGTGCGTAGCATGGTCCTGATGTCCTTGGCTACATATCACACTAATATTATAAAGGCGAAAGTTTGTGAGTGTGTGTGTGTGCGTGTTAGTATGTTTGTTACTTCTTCAGGCTAAAATGGCTGGACGGATCTGGATAAAATTTGGCACAAAGATAGATTATAGATAAGATAAGGATAAGATAAGATATATTTATTTTGTAAAACATGAATACAGTATGAAGGTCTTATATTAATATGCAAAACATGCAGCCACCTCGGCTACATGTTTTGCCATTTATGGCGTACAAAATTAGTTGCACTAAAAAAACAAAAAAAATACAATATCAAAATTTTAATTAATTAAAAATCACTGTCAAAATCTAAATTTCATTGAAATTACAACGTCAAAATTTAAATTCAATAAAAAAACATTATGTCACAATTTAAATTCAATTAAAAATCATTATGTCACAGTCTAAATTCAATTCAAATTAACTATGCCATTTTTTAAATTTAATTTGAGTAAGACAAACAGAAAAAAAAACACATTGAGAATTCTATACAAGCTAAATATCGTTTAAAAATTCATCTACACTGTAATAGCACTTCTCTAGTAATATCCCCTGAAGGGACCATTTAAATTTGTTTAGAGGCATACATGTAATATTATCAGGTATTTTATTATAAATATCTGGAGCAATAAAAGAAAGAAACTCTTTTTCAATAAAGCCGTGACCACTTGTATTGACATTACAAATTCTCATATTGGGCACGAATTGGGATTCTCTTAACTGCTGCAAATTTTTGAAATAATTGCTGATTAGCTTTTACAAATAATGCAGTTTTCAATACATACAAAGATGGAAAAGTCAGTATTTTTTAAGTAAGGATTTTAACTATCCGTTTTTCTTAGACCACACATTGAACGTAAACATCTTTTTTGCATCCTGAATATAAGTTCTCTATTAGTCAGGAATTAGTTAAGTTGTCCTTAGGTGCTCACTAGTGCATACAGGGATAATCGCCGATTGGTGTCACATTTCATCCTACTTGTCTAACAAGGCCTCTGCGAGTTGGTCTCGGCCCCTGGTACGCCTTTCAAAGGCCCGGGACACTAGGGTCCCGAGAATCTCAAGGAATTATGTAATATAATATATATATCACACTAATATTATAAAGCCTATGTCCAGCAGTGGACGTCTTTCGGCAGAAATGATGAATATTATAAAGGTGAAAGTCTGTAAGTGTGTTTGTATGTTTGATACTTCTTCACGCTCAAACAGCTGGACGGATCTGGATGAAATTTGGCACAGAGATAGATTATAGTCAGGAATAATATATAGGATACTTTTTATTTAGGGTATATGTTTCCTCGGGATAATTTTCGACTTGCACGTGGGCCAAGCCACTGGCAGTAGCTAGTAGCAATATAAAATCCGGGATACTTCAATTGTGATGTATCGTGTATCATAATGATCATTACAAATTACGTAATAATTTATAGGAATATCACCAATGTGGCTTAAATATAAGTTTAAATTATTTCCTGTACACACAACATTATTTACTTGGGTGGTTACTCCTTTATATTTGTAGGTAATTGACAACACAATAATAATTTAGGTAGGTACTTAGACATATGTCGGTAGGTGCTTAATAAATATGGCAGGTATGTATTATGTTGCAAATCATTGTGACTTGAAAATCAGAATGTATGATTAGAATTAATATTTGTTTCGGTATATTTACCATGTATATTTTGTTTTTGGTTGAGAGCTCGATATTTCGGCACCGTTACAAGCGCCATGATCACGAGAACTAAAGTCTTTGCGGGTGGGTGTTGTTAATTCTAATGATTGTGACCATGTCAGCTTAAAAACTTATATTTCAAAATGTATGATTTAATGACGGCACACATACTTTAAATTCTAACACACGCTTAACACGTTCGCTGCCGTAACTACTAAAACAATTAAAAAGCCATTGTGTCTCGCGCGAGGCGAGTCCTTGGCAGCAAACATGTGAATATTTTCGACCTTTTCTGGTCGATTTTACTTTCTCGGGATGATCAATCAATTAATTGTATTAGCGAGAACAGTCATAATATTAATGGATGATGGATAGTTGCTTCTATACTGTTATGATGAGATGAAGAAAAATATCTGACTAACCTATGACAAATTATTGATGTTCTGCTATAGTAATAGTGAATTTGTTAACTGTCTGGACGTGTTGGGTCAAACCGTAAGTGCATTGAGTAATTGAGATAAATAAATATATAATTAAAACATACTTTTTGACTCGTTTCAGTTTTGCACCAGTATTTGACTGTCCTCTAATCTGGGTGTCCCCTATTGAAGTCAACTCAGGTATCCTCAGCCTCATCGATGCAGCCCCAAATCCAGCTTATTCTTGTCATGCTTTATCTACAAGTATGCCACCATTTACGTTCACACAGCGAGTGGAAGAGTTATGGTCAAGAATCAGTTCACAATACTACGCATCTATGTAAGTACAGTTAATATATTTAAAGTGGGCACTTTAATTGGTATCCAGATTTAATGATATAGTATCATATCAGTAAATCCGGATTGAATACTAAAGTATGCACATGTCAAGCGTGATATTTTCTCGTGATTGTGAAGTGCTTGAGAGTTATCACGTAATCGGTGCAACGTACCTATCTGTACATAGCCAGAACAATTCTTTATACTACATTTCTCTTGGTTTTGGTTTTTGCTTTGAAGTCCCTTCTCATATGTCCTCCTTTTATAATCATGTACCTAAAAACAATTTAAAAGGCTCACCATCATTTTAGCTGAAAGACGTCCACTTAGAAAGACTGCATATCTACATTTACGCTATTAAAGATGAAGTCAATTTTGATGCCGAGTGATTCTACTGTTTTTTTTTTAAAAGCTCTCATTATTTTTTCAGGTACTACGATGACATGCATGTAAAGGAATACGAGCGGCTAATAGTGCCCAGCATAATTAAGAGAGGTCGTCAACCTCCTTTGTTCCATGACGTTCGATATAATGCGTCTTTAGTTCTGGGCAACTCACACATCTCCATGGGTCAGGCTCTAGGTTTGCCTCATAACTATAAGCCTGTTGGAGGATACCATATCGATGAGGATGTTAAGCCTTTACCTCAGGTATTATACGAATATTTTTTTTATAATATATAAACCTTTTGGATCATTCCAAAAAGAGCACGAGTAATTCAAGTGCATCCTTATTCATATAAGGCAGCAATTTGATTACTCGTAATTTTATTAATGTGCGAAAAACTAATGACAAAAGTGATCTTTTATTGGAAATAGCATAACTAAAAGTCAAGATATAGTATTTTATTAAAATAGCCAAAATCATTTCAGGACTTAGAAAACATAATGATGAGTGCTAAAAACGGCGTCATATACTTCAGCATGGGGTCGAACTTGAAGAGCAAGGACTGGCCTGAGCAAGTGAAAAATGATCTCCTCAAAATGTTTGGAGAACTAAAACAGACTATATTATGGAAATTCGAAGAGGATTTGCCCAACGTGCCCAAAAATGTTCATATCTTGAAATGGGCACCGCAACCAAGCATTTTGTGTGAGTTATTGACCATTTTTTCCGCATGAAGTACTTAAATGAGATAGAAGTACCCTCATGGGAGCAATTATGAATTCGTGAAAACCGTCAGTTATTCTAAGTATGTTAGCTTCATTCGCGTCGATGTTTTATATCAATGGACAAATTGATGTTGTTCATTTAAATTATTCTCAACTAAATATAGATTCAATAGTGAATATTCATTTTTCTCACTTAATGAACATTTTATATCCATTGGTAATGTATACTCACAATCCTTATACTTATATTTTCAGCTCATCCAAAATGCGTGCTCTTCATAACTCATGGAGGTCTCCTATCCACAACAGAGACCATCCACTATGGAGTCCCCATCATTGGTATACCAGTCTTCGGGGACCAGCCAATAAATGTTAAGAGATCTGTCAATAAAGGCTTCGCTTTGGCAGTCAAACTGTCTCTTGAAACTGCTAAAGATTTAAAAGTTGCTATTGAAGAAATCCTCCATAATCCAAAGTAAGTTCCTAAGTAAAAACATTTTTGAGCCATTGATAACCAAAGGGCTTTAATTGACTCGGTTTATTGTAATAGATCTACTCAATAAAGGTCCTAATTACTGCTTGTTGCTAAAAACAATATTAACCAAAACTTTAAGGAAAATAATTATTTTATCTTGGTGATCAGATACTGTATAGGCAATAACTGCTCTGACATTTATTTTAAAAAAACTAACAAGGTTTTAACTTAACAACTTTACATAGGACATTACATAGGGCACCGCAATCTTCCTAATTCCTCTTTCTCTGTCTCACCGTCGCTCTAGCTCACACGATACTATGTCAGCGTATGTCATCGATATTATATCATATAGCGAGAGCTGTGGATGTTCACATAATATATGTTTTATAATTATTTACAGGTACCGACAGAAAGTGAAGGAACTATCCTACATCTACCACGACCGCCCAGTAAAGCCTGGTGAAGAGTTGAGGCACTGGGTCCGACATGTTGTAAGCACACGTGGTGCCCTTCATCTTCGTTCACCTGCAGTGCTAATACCATTTTACCAACGACTGTATCTGGATCTAGCAGCGTTGCTAGCAGTTGCTCTACTTGTAGTGTTAATATTGTTAAGTTTTATTTGTAGCATTTTGTGTTCGAAGAAAAAGAAGCAGACTGTAGATGGAAAGAAGAAGAAGAAGAATTAAATATAAATTAAAATTATATCTGATTGATTTGATTTTTGCGTGACGATTTTTCTTGGCATTTTTAATAGAAACTGTGTTTACAAGAAAAAGTAGAAATAGTTTAAAGGAAACCTAAACCATAAGGTTAAGTGTTAAAAGAGGTAGGCTCATTCGGTGGAAGACTCACATTCACACTCTAGAAAAGCAAAATCATATTATTACTATTATAAACGTGAATATTTGTTTGAGGTTGGAAGGATGCTTGTTACCCTTTTACGCAAAAGCTGCTGAACGGATTTTAATGAAACTTTACATAAATATAGCTTATACATCAGAATAACACATTAGTTATAGTTTATATAGAAAGAAGTACGAGGTAAATAAAAATAAATATACGAAAAAATAAAATATATTTTTTAATTAACATTTTTTTTTACTACAGGGATCTTACAAGTATTTGTGGAGGGTTTATTTTAGACTCTAAATTTAGAGGAATTTTCTTGATCAATGAATGAAGTCAATGTATTCAAGTTATAATGCTAGTCAAAATTCACACTGTAAATATTATCCACGCCTGGGCCAACGATATTCTTAAATATTTATATTGTCCACAATATAAATATTTAATAAAATATTTGACGAGTATATCTGTTTAATATTCTATTGGTTCGTCGAGTATTATATTTGTCGATATATTATTTTAATTATTTTTGTCGAGATGTGGGCAGATCGGTGGGTACAGTCGTGAAAATGAAATCAAATAGTTACCACTCACAGTTACAATCTAGCTTACAAAAATTACGGATCGACACTGATTCTACGACGTCTTAGCTCTAAGGCGGTCAGAACTCAACTGACATATTCTGCTGTCCCTACCACGCAAGTGGTTAGAAAAAGCGTGCCAATGAGTAGTTGTTCTTGCTTTGCCGCCAGGTGGCGTGCTTGCGATTTGTTTTGACGTCCGTACTATTGACTAAATCCGACATATTTAGACTCGGGTTTCTATACTCGGAATTTTAATTCTATTCCTCCATTAGCTACTGACATTTTGTGAAATAATGATACCACATATAATAGTGTAGTGATGAACACAAAAATCGATAAACAATCAGTGTGTGAAAAAATTACGGCTACCGAATGGTCTAAATGCGTATCCCATGTTGTCAAAGAAGAGGAAAACATGAGTAGGCTAGATATGTTAATTGACAATATCACAGACACATTTATAATAAATGTTACAGAAAGTGACAGCGATAGCGATAGCGATGACGGCGACAATATATAAAATAAATTATTACCATAATACATCTATCTGTTTTATTTGTCATGTTCCTTCATGATCACATTTTTTTATTTATTTCACACACAATTATAAAAGAAAAGTCTCAGATCGTTAATTAATCGTCAAAACTAAATTATCGGTTCAGAAATATTTAATTTCCTGATATACTTAGTTTACGAGAGTAAAATTATAAACGAGAAGAATCGTTCCGGAAATATTCCATTTCCATATCGAATAATTTTGCAACGTCACTATTTAGTACTTGTCATAACGTTGCAACACTGAAATTGTCAAATCTGGAATCGAATTAAAATTCCGAGTATAGTAGGAAATTATCGACACGTCACAAATTGACTGACCGATGATTGAGATTCGATGTTGAAAATTTATTTAACCAATCACAGAGGCTAATATGCGTTTTACAATTTGCCACAATCATTTCGCGATAGTGTATGTTCCAGGATTTGACATGTGTCCATACCAAAATCAAACATTTTGTTTCGACGGATTACTTTAACAATACAGCAGTAGATAGCACTAATAATGGTAGATAGAATCTAATAGATATAATGTCAAAATTATACATAGTAGGACTGGCCTTCATAAATGTCATGCAGACATAATTTACTCACATGATTCAGCACATAGTGCAAGTACACAAATTGTCTAGTTCAGTTAAATATCACAAATGGCTATAGGTTAATGTACAATCCCCACCTAATTTATCGATATTGTACAGGCAACAAAAATTAAAGGACGAGGAGGTATGCAGACGATTTTTAATAACAGATTTTTCCCTTACTTTTGACACACTCAGATGAGCGCTATCTGAGCATTGAAATACACAGCACATTCACAATTGAGCCTTCATATTACTTTTTTGTTGCATGTACCAATGTTTTTTTACCATTAAATAACTTAGTTCGTCTTCACTTTCGTTTTGTTCTTGCCCGTCACTAAACAGCAAATCTTTCTTACCACTAACAATAAAATGACTAAAACTACAAAGATCACTGCCAGTAGATCTAGGTATACTCTCTGGTAGAGTGGCACTTGTAGTGCTACCGATCGCAAGTGTGGGGCTCCCTTCGTCTTTACTACGTGGTTCACCCAGAAGTTTAGCGCATCTTTTGGTTTCATTGGACTGTCATGGTACGCTACTGAAATATCTTTTACTTTTGCGGCGTATCTGTGGCAGAAAAGAGCATGATGAGAACATAGATCGAGCAAATTATTATTGTAGTATACTTGGTTGGTTCTGTTTTCATTGTTGGAAGATCTCAAAGGTGAAATATATTATAAAATTAGGCTTAATTTATCAGCAATTTCAAGGTCACATTCTGATAAACTAAAGTCGTATCCTCAAGACTAAACATTATTCTGTTGGTAAAAAATATACTTTACTTACTTTGGAAGATCACCAAGTACTTTATCAAGAGCCACCTTGAGATCCTCATGCAAATTATAAGTAAGTTCAACTTTAATAGCATAGCCCTTCTGTTGAGCTCTATTTGCGTTGAGGAACTGATCTGCAAAGACTGGGATGACGATGAGAGGAGCAGCGAAGTGGATAGCTTCGGTGACGGACAGGAGACCACCGTGGGTGACGAAGAGGATCAGGTTCGAGTGGGCTGCAACCGAAGATAAATTAAATCATTGCTTAACTATTAAATTGAGTTTAATCATTAAGATTGATTGATTAATTATGTATTGTTAGATGAACAATTGGAGAGGACCAGTGGAATGCAATTATTTTATTTATCACGTTAGTTATTTACTAGAGTCCTTACGTCAATGTCATTCTGATGTAATTATTATTATAACTACTAGATCAAAAACGCTGTATACTGGTATTACAAAAAAATAATACCAACCCGAAATTAATTTCGTTGTGTTATTTTTAAACATTAGTTACGAATACTAATGACAAAAGCAAATGCTTACAAATGGTACAAAAATACACATATTCAATTATTTTTTAATTGTCTTGCGATTACTGAATGTATGTACCCAATTGTTGCGGCGTATTTACATGTGTATTTCATTGACAACATACTTAGAGTTAATGTTTTTTTTTACCTTGTCGTTTAGATTGTACAGGTGTTAAACGAATAAGATGCTGAATTTGGTTTTGTTTACTTCATAATAATTATCACATCTTATTCGTCCGCTACTAAACATGGGCCTCTAAATCATCGGCATTTGCCAAATCCATTAACTTTATCACCTTTATCATTATAATCACGGGTTACTTTTATTAGGATATATTGAAATTGTTGAGTATCTCATCTTTCCACATCGTTTTATTTTCTTTATGATTTTCTTACACTAATTATTACCTTCTAGTCATGCATTGTGTAAACCTTACCTAAAATGCTCTGTTGCGGTACCCACTGCACTATATGAACGTTTTGCGGCGTGCCAGGAAGTTTTTCTTCGTATTTCCATAACACAGTCTGTTTCAGTCCTCCGAACACCTTCAATAGGTCTTGTTTTAAGTCATCTGGTAAATCTTTGCTTTTCAAGTTTGAACCTAAACTGAAGTAAATAACGCCATTCTTAGCATTGTCCATTATTTTCTTGAGGCCCTGAAAAAAATGCAATAGATTCTTAATTTCACATAAGAAAGATTGAGAAGTGGTATGGGAACTTCTAACGACGATTCTTATAATAAAGCTTTTCAATTGTTTTTGGACGATACATAGATAATGAAATTAACATAGATTTTGTTATGAATTTAGCCATTAGAGTCAGATTAGATTAAAACCCAATTAACAACACAAATATGAGTGACGATTAAAAACGAGGAGCTAAGTGATGCCATCATTTAATAATATAGACACCTTTAACCACGAACCACAGGACCATTTTTATCAATTAACTATTACCAGGTACACTTACCTCAGGCAAAGGTTTAACCGGCTCATCAATATGATATCCTCCAATATGCTTGTAACTTGGTGGTAGAGGAATTGAGCTTCCAATAGCTACTTGAGAGTTACCCAGTAATAAAGACGCGTTATATTTTAGTTCATTATAGTCTGGTACGGGTCTACCTTGATCCTTAACGATGGGGGCTATAAATTTCATGTAGACTTCCTCTTCTTTGGCGTAAAATCGACTGAAATTAAAAAAAAAAGTGTGTTAATGCTATCGTTCTAACTAGGCAGTAGAAGGGAATCTCTCTATGTAAGGTATTGGTATTCAGTTGCATCATAATATGTGGTATGCCAGATGACTTGCTGTAGAAAAAGACTACACAGGTAACACGGTACAAATCAGGAGTTGGATGCCCGAGGCAGTTGCTAATTTAAGTAGTATTTTAAAGGATGAATAGACTCCTATGTAAATCGTTTGCTAAGTTATTGTAATATTAAATTTGGTATAGCTCGAGATAACTTGCTTTATAACCTTTACTTTTATATAATATGTGTACTTGTATATGGTGTTATTTTATAGAAATATTTCATGAACCATCAATAGAGTTGACAAGAGAAACATTTTAGTGTATTATTATATTTAAGAGCAGTGGTGGCCCAGTGGTAACGGTTCCGACTTACATGTCGTGGGTTCGAACCCAGGCAGGCTTAACATTGTGTAATTTTTTTGATCTCTACTGCTCTAAAAACGGTGAAGCAAACATCGTGAGGAAACTAGCATGTCCTAAAACCAAAAAATCGATGATGTGAGACATTCACCAACCTGCACTGGGTGTTGGATTAGGGCCCATTACCTCTCTAAAAGAGAGGAGGCCTGTGTTCCAGCAGTGGGTATATTAAAAGGCTGATGATGATGAATATAGCTAAATTAGTAGCTAAGTGCTAAGTTATCAAGAAGAAGTTAATAAATAATTATAGAGAAATGTCAACACTTTCATTCATTTGCTGTTAAGACAAGTAAATGGAACATGGCCATACCTTACATCGGGTGAGTCTACCATTGAGCGGAGCGCGGTTTCACACGAGAAGTGAGCGAAGCAAGCGCGTTCAGCAACCCTACTTTAGAGATATGCGATTGAAGCGTGCATTCGGACAAAACTATGGAGCGCCAGGTTTTTCTAAAAGAAGAAGAAAGTCCAAAGAATACCCATTATGACGATAAAGTCCTTTCAATAGCGTCCACAACTCTTTGACTCTGTCATTGAACGAGTATGGAGCAACTCGAGCTTGGATATAATCAGTGGTGTAAGCCGGGTTCGAAGGACCATGCACCAAGTTTAGAATCATCCAGTGTGGTTCGATGGTTGAGAACCAGATGAATGGACACTGGAATACTGCTGGTAATCTGTAAGTAGACAATATGTTTAGTAAAACAATGGAATAGGTTATTTTACTTTATTCAATAAAATTATAGTTATTATATTGAAGGCATTATATTTGTCAATTTGGTTTTCATCAGTCGTGATAAAGATTTGATTCGAGGTGTTTACCTTTAATTTTTGTTTTATATTGAACTTGAATTTACACATATACATAATCTATTGCTGTGGTATAGTTAATTGTGGTATAGACAAAAAAAAATCTTAATAGTGACTGACTCTTCTGCTATAGTGTATAGCTGAAAAGTCAGTCACTATTAAGATAATTCGTACCGTTTCAATCAGAGAGTTTACTTTCTGTCTGTACATAATTAGTCTGATAATTCTTCGATGATTATTCTTGAGACAAGATTATGTTCTATAAACATTCACTGTTTGAACATACATCATTATCGGCCAGATTTTAAGAATGACAATGATAACGTTGTCTGGCATTTATGTGTTTCTTTGACTTTAAAATTGATTAAAATGGCTTTATTATCTTTCTGATATCTATAGTATGTTACACTGTTAATGTTTAAAAAAAAAAAAAAGCCTTTTATTTCATGCATAGCAAAGTTAATACAAAAATTAATAATTGAAAATATTACAGGTCGTTTAGATTGGAATTAGAACAATACAAAAAAAAAAAAATGTAAGTAAAAAATTGTTGTACAACAATTATAAACAAAATTGATTAAATTCATACATTAATTATTTTCATTATATGAGTATATTATTTAATTGAATTATTAAAATAACATTGTTAAATAAATTAAAAGAATTAATAAAATTGATTAATTGCATAATATAAAAAGTAAAATAACAAACGATTGTATAATAATTAATTAAACTATTGGAAAAACCTATCATGATTAGCATGCATGAACCTCTCACATGGTGAGAGTGAAGGCCTCCTCCAGGGATGACCAGCGGTCACGGTCTGAGGCTTCCGACATCCAGTTTTTTCCTGCGACTGGTGTGATGTCGTCAGCCCATCTAGTTATCGGTCTACCTCGTTTTCTATTGCCTGTAGGGCCAGGCCATGACGTCATGCGAATGGTCCAACGGTCGTCACTCATTCTTGCTACGTGTCCTGCCCATCTCCATTTAAGTTTGAGAGCGTAGGTGAGAGCATCTGTGACTTTGGTATTTTGTCTTATAACCGAGTGCCGAATTCTTTGTTTTTTTTTAATTTTTGCCATACTTCGCTGGCAGGCAGTAATTTTATTCTTTACTCGATGAGTGAACTTCCACGTTTGACATGCGTAGGTAAGAGATGGTAGTAATAGTAGTAGTAGTAATATGTTTACTACAGATTAAATCAAGAATCGGTGAATTGTATTGTTAATGCTATAAGTTCATAATCTTACCTACTACTACTTACCTTATTATAACATGCATGAAATTTTACGCAGGTTCTATCAGTATTTTATATCTCGAGTCTTATATATATCTCGACGCCACGGTTGGCGTAGTGGTTGAGCGATTGGCTGCTGCGCTGAGTGTCGCGGGTTTGATTCCCGCACGGAACAAATATTTGTATGGCTTACAGATAGTTGTTTCGGATCTGAGTGTCTTGTGTATATAAGTTTAAATGTTTGTAAACGCACCTACGATACAGGCAGAAAAGTAAAAAAATATATCGCAATCCTTTATATCTGGCCAGTATTGTTTCACTGTAGAGCAATGACCCCTCTGTCCTTTATTTACTGCACACTTATATTTCCTGCTAAAGAGATAAGATCAAAAATACTTACGCAGAATACAAGTCAATAAACATATATTCTCCGATAATGACATCGAATTTAATCATGCGGTCTTTCAACAAATTTTGGACATTTTGGTTCTCCAGCGTCATTGAGGCTACCTTCAAAATCATTACGAACAAAAATTCGGTGTCTTGTAAGTCCATCACTCCACTCATGATTGTTTTCACGTCCAACATGTTATCTGTTAGAATGTTTTTTAAAATTAGTAAACTTCGTAAACCTGGATGGGGCTAGTGGGATGGGATGATTGACAATATCTGGGTGCTTTTATTTGAGTTTCCAGAAGTTGAATCGATTTCCTGGTGATGATCGAGGGAATTGAAAGAATTCTAAAAGCACTAGTTATTCAGATTTTTTGAGAGTTCTACAAACGGCATTATGAATTATCCATCGGCCATACGGCCCATGGATTTCATAAAAACTAAGGTATGTTCTATCAAAAATAAGATTTATTAATCTCAATATTTATAAATCTCAATGTCTATAAGAGACAGAGATTAGAATAATCATGAGCTTAAATCACTTTAGCGAGATAATATATTTTCACTTAAACTGTCCTATACAATAGTTTATTCTGTTGACATTAATATTTGTAAGTAAATTTGTTGAACATATTTTAGATTATCACGTCATTGCTGATAACAAACGATTGGTGGATCAATTCTTCCCACGACCTCGCATCTATTTGTAGCAGGTTTTTTTGTTTGTCTTCTATTTTTTGTCTAGGTACCTACATGGAGCACAAATTTATAATAAACTAACTATAAAAAATTAAAATTTAATGTTTTATTCGATAACAAAAGATGGTTTAACAATATTTGAAATCGAATTCTCCTTTTAAGTTTAGTGTGAAAACACCTGTGCCAAGAGAGGTTTATTTAATACATACATACACAAACATTACTACTTAATAATATGAACAATCATATTTTCTGTACCTCCGTAATTTCGAGTTTTTATCCACTCTGTTTACATTCCAATGTGGTTTTTGTATATATTTTAAGAATGGTATTAATTGAGTTATATACATGCGAAGACTGATTTAAATATTGGTATCAAGCGAAGTAAGTTCTATTGTTTTAGCTTCTATATTGTCATTTCATGTTTTTTTACTGTGAGCGACCGAGGCATGTAGGGAATTACGAATAGTTAATATGTTGGCTCAATAGCCGACATTTTAACTATTGTATATGTATTGTATTGTATATGTCTATAGTAATGCGTAGCTGTTGGAAAATCAAAGTTTATTAAAAAACAACTTTTAGAAGCATCCTTTGAGCACGTTCCGCCTCCAGGAATTTAACTTTATATGCGCCCGCCCTCCCACACCGGAATCATCTTAATCACCGGATCATGATCGACTGTGCCAAAGCAACATAAAACTTTTTTAGAAGTTCAACGCTAGCAGAATGTCTAAGGATTTTAAAGATCCAGATCAACTTCCTGAATCAGATCAAACTGGGAGTGCCAAGACAGTCTTCCGTCAATCATAATGCCCAATTATTTTGCAGTATCTACCTTGTTTATTATGGGCAATTGTAATTGTTGCACTAAGGCAGTTATGTATTCTAAGACTATACCCGGAGCGAGGTTTATCTACTCTATCATCATAATCCACCTAGCCTGTTCCCAACTATGTTGGGGTCGACTTCAGTTTAAACCCACTGCACCTGTATACGTGGAGAACTATGGAGTATTTTACAAAGAGCGAATATATATTTGACTTCCACAACCCAGTTACTGGCTAACATACCTTTTTCTTCCATGTCTACATTATTCGATTTTCGTCCATTTATGAAAACTATGAGTACCACTTACCGTTAAAAAACTTGGTGTTGTGAGTGACATCTACTATGTGCAATTTCGCATGTTTTTGCTGCTTGCTCACAAAAGGCGTTATGTATGTTACCTGTAATAAAATATTATACTTAATAGGTTTTAAATTCGTTTGAATGTTGATTATTATAGCGATGGAGGAAGGCCAAAGATACGATGGATGGATTGAGTGAAATATGATATTGCTAAAACGGAAATGCAAAAGGAGTATGTAAGAATCGTAGCAGGTGAAAAAGAAAGAAAGAAAAGTTGTGGTGTGCTGTAGTTTCTGTCTACCTATGTATGTGTACAAGGGTGGTGATTGAGATGACTGCAAAAAGAGATACGGAAGATGAAATTATGCGCTGAACATAAATAAATTGGGCAATATGTTGATGAAGATTAAAATTCGTGTCGGCCTTGAGATGTCGATCTAGCAAAATAAACAGATGGTTTGGAGTTATGGTTTCTTTGCAGGATACGTTTGTAAATCAAAATAGCCGCGATTAAGCTTGATATAATTTTGTATAGTATTACATTCATTTACTGTATAGGTTTTGTCTTGATTGGTGTGAATGAAATGAAAGTTGAATGTAATTGTGAATGCTAAGTGTATTTCAACATGATTCATAATTGGCTTTTATCAATTCTGATAATTGTATAGTGATACTCTTCCTGTTCTGGAAAACTGATTACATGCAGCACTTTACTTAGTTGATAATTCAATACGATGATTTTAGAGTTATCTGTCTGCAAGCAATAACCATGTTGATATTCAAAGCTTGCTATCTTGGTAGATATCAATACTTTTATGTAGAGTTCCTTTACGATTCTAACACGTGTGTAGGGGCGGTGTTATAACGACAAGGCCGTTGGGAACCGTTAGGATATTTCTCAAAAAAAACTAACCGAGGCACAAAAGAAGTACTGTACGTACGATAGGGAGTTATTAGCAATATATATGGCCATTCGGTATTTCAGGAAGCTGTTTGAATAAAGGAAACTAATCATATATACGGACCATAAACCAATTACTTACGCCCTTACAAAATTAAATAGCAGTAATCCAGAATCCCCTAGGAGGAACAAGATATTTATTAGTGAATTCACAAAGGACATTCGTCACGTAGATGGACTGCAAAACGTTGTTGCTGAATCGTTATCACGTGTTGCGGAGTTGTATTGTCCAACGAACTTAGACTTTACAGAATTAGCTGCCGCACAGGAAACGGACGAGTATATCATGCAAATGCCAAATAGCAGTAAAGGCATACACACTGTATCCAAATTAGGGGTTTTCGCGAAGTGCGGAAAGTTCGAACACATTCATATTGATATAGTAGGTCCATTATCCACGACAGAAGAGGGATATAGATATTTGCTGACTATGATTGATAGGTGTTCGAGATGGCCGGAAGCCATACCATTGAAAGAAATTACTGCGGAAAATATTGCCAAGGCACTATATGATTGTTGGATCACACATGATGGTTGTCTAATCAAAATCACTAGTGACCAAGGAAGACAATTTGAGAGATATTTGTTCAATCAGCTAATGAAAGTAATGGGAATCGAAAGGATTAGGACAACAGCTTATCATCCCCAAAGTAACGGGATGGTGGAAAGATGGCACATGTCACTCAAAGCATCATTAATGGCTAGAATTAAAAAAGAATCGTGGTTAAAAGAGTTTCCTACTGTTTTATTCGGTTTGCGCAGAGCCACACGGTATACGGGCACACAATTAGGTTACCAGGAGATTTTTTTGTACAATATCAACCACAAAACCAAAGCATGAACTACGTAGAGGAGATAAAAAGACAATAAGAAATTTCACACCCCATAGTAGAGAAAATAAGGTACGATCTACGTACAAACATCCGGAACTCGAAGCTTATAAATATGTTTTCGTACGCAATGATACAGTGCGTAAATCGCTACAACCGCCCTATGATGGCCCATACCGCGTTATAAGTAGGAAAGTGAAAAATTACGTTATCAAATTAGTGCATAGACAAGTTTGTAGAGTACCCAACATACAAAGTAATAGTAATGTAAAAAAAACAAAATCCCATGTAACAAAGAAAAAAACCGCAGAACCTGTAAATAAAGAATAGATTGTCACTCTTAGTGGTCGCGTCAGTAAAAGAATTAGATTTTTTGACGAATAAAAGCAGATGCAAACAGAAAATAGTTGGTACACTCCCTGGCCGACATTGTTTAACACACCCAAAATTGTCTAACCCACCAGCATATCTTGTAATCCAGTTAAATCATTATCGTTTTGTCATTAAAGTTCAAAATTGTCTGATATACCCAACATTGCCTGACCCACGGACATATCTTGTTAAGCCATTTTAATCATTATCTTGTTGACGTTAAAGTTAAAAGGCTTTTAAGTGACAGGACTATAATTACCAGCTAATTTCGCGTGTTTACAACAAGTTATTGTGTATCCGCGGTTCGATGCTGGATTGGTGATGAACAACATGTGGGTTCGAAAAGACAATCCAGCTATAATAAATTTATTTTTTAATTTGTTTTCATTTATGATTTCTACAATATTTCTTGCTTTAGAACGATCAATATGATTTTCGCATAAAACTTATCTTGTTTTTTTATTTACTCACCTGTTTAGGTTGGTAAATTAAAAAAAACTTTGAGTCCACATATAAGTAGATTCAAAGATAAATATATTTTCTTCGTGGGGTAGATGGATATTATGGTCTACCTACGCCCAATAGCAGTGACTGTGCACTAACATTTCTAAAACGTTGGACTTAAATCGTAGAAAGTCTTTTTAATAAATGTGATGTAATCAAAGCGTCATGTCGCAACTTAATGACTATACAAAATATAAAAAAATATTTTTACATGAGCAGAATGTTGGAATCAGAGAGATTGGTCGTAGACTTAATATAGCGGTAAGTGCTTTAATACCTATTTTATTTAACCCTTTGAAATTGACTAAGTAAATAAGTGAAGACTAACAGATTTTTTAAAGACGTGTGAGAAGTATTTCTTACAACCTAGTGATCGTGTATTTGGCTATTTTCACATTGCACCCACTCCTTACACGTTACCTACACATTTCCAAAAATGGCAAAAATGTCAGGCTATGGCTATGACGTAATGGAAACACTGGAAATATTTAGCGAAATCATCCAGAAGCAAAACGCATGATGTGTCCCGAATCCGAACGCCACCAGGCCATTGTTTCAAGCCATGTTCAAAATCCATTTATGCCTACTCGTTTTACTGCAATTACACACAATATTTCAGTGAAAACAGTGAGAAGGCATTTACATGCTGCTGGGATTAGAAAATAAACCGGCACAGAAAATTGCATTGACACCTGCTCATCGCCAAGAAAGGGTCCATTTTGCCCTGGAATATTTAAATTTCAATTGGGAAGAAAATGTCGTGATCTTCACTGATGACAAGTCGTTAAAATCTGATAAAGATATAGCGATCTGATATAGCGAAAAAAAGGGAGAACGCTACAATGAGAAGTGCTTGCTACCGTGTATTTATTTATTGATAGGAACACCAACTACATGTTTACAGAAAAACTTACACATAATTATACATAAAACATCATTCCGTGCAAACATGTCACTTATAGGTGAACACAACTTATACAAATTTGATTTTAGATAAATTCATTAAATTAGATGTAGGTATGACTGATAAATTATTAAAAACAAACATATACCTTATTTAATTATGGATTATATATAAAATTACTATAAACATTTGATAAAAAAAATATAATAGTTAATAATTGAATATCATTGATAAAAAGATTGAAAAGCATTTCATAAAAAGATTAATAATAACATAGAATCATAATAAAAAATAATAACATAGTAGAACCAGCTGTAGAATAACCCGGGCTACTGGGGCTGGATGTCGTCTATGAGATCTGGTGAATTGGTAGAAGTTGGTGGTCGATTTTAAAGTAGTCAGCATTTGGAGATTCTGCGTGACGTCATGCTGCCGACTGCGAATTTGTCTATCCGACTGAATACAAATATTTACTTCGTGCAAGATAATTGCTCCATCCACCGTGCAGGCATTGTGCAGCATTGGTTAGCTGCTCAAGAAGGTGTAACAGTTATTAACTGGCTATCTAAAAGTGCCGATTTGAACCCTATAGAAAACCTCTGGGGTCCAATGGTTTTAAGTTGGGACTCATCTGAAGTGCGAAATAAAAACAATTTGGCTGAGATCATGTCATCGACATGGGACCATATGAGAGGAAAATATTTGTGTTAGAACATGGTGTGCGGTATGCGTAGCCGCTTACTGCATGTGCAGACAGTGCGCCTCTCCGCTACGAATTAATCTACTTATATAAGTATATTTAAACACCGTAAGTAAATGCTCAATTAATTAAATGCTAAACCGTCAAAATGTTGCAGATTCTGTGGTGATGTTATTGTTATAAACGCAAATGCATTTTCTATTTAAATAGCATGTTAATTCACTACATTTATAGCTATATATCTGTAAAATATTTCATTTTCTTGATAACAAGCTTCCAAGCATTAGCAGGCTTTTTTTAAATGTTTATAAATGGTTAGGTTTGAATATGATAAATGATTATAAAATGTATATACATTTTGGACTATGAGCTTGACTATGACTTTCTTTATCTTACTTAAGTATGTTTTAATGAAAAAAAAACATATTCACAACTAAATACAAACTGCCCATTTAAAAACATAATTCCCGACTTCATTCGTTTAAGAAAAGTAAAAAAAATATAATAATTAAAAACAAAACATTGTGAACAAAAAGCTATATTTAGGTTAAGCCTGGTTTCGAACGCAGACAACGATGAACGTTGATATGCCGTAGTGACCATAAGACCAACCGAACTCTTATAAGCCTTGAAATTTGACCTTTGTTGTGATGCTAGACGCAATATCCTAAAGAATTTGAACCATATCGTATATTTTCATAAAGTTCATTATCGCACAAATACAAGCAGCTGTTAAAATAGATCACGGCATTAGCTAGTATCCGTAGACAGTTAGACTTTAGTGTTACTGATGCTCAATATTTTTATTTAATCTACCCTCGCCTTGGTTAGTTTTAATAGTATCCTTTCAACCTTAACGACAACAGTATAAAGATTACAATCGCTTTACAAAATGATTTATAGAAATGATTCGCGATAAGGTTCAAATTCGCTTTTACTCAAGTGAGTTCAATGTTGTTGGCCACAGACTGTACCAATGAGAACGGAAACGCCCTATTAGATTAAGTAGACGTAAGACGAGACTAGATTTTGTTATAATAGTTATTTGCTTGGCGTTGTCATGCGAAATATTGTGGATTCCAATGGGATGATATTATTTATAGCAGAATATTGAGCATGACAACCACCCTTAGAATCAATAAATGTAAGAAATAAGGAGTAGCACTTAGAGTCGGCCCTGTCCAGCAGGTGTCCGCAAAAATAAAATGTAAACAAGAATATTTTAAGCCCATATGTACACGCCTTTATAGAACCAACAGTAACAAACAATGTATGGCCTACTTATTTAGATAGATAAGCAAAATTAATAAGTAGACCACTTGCACAACAAAGTAATATTATTATAGTTAGTATAAATCGTTCCAAAGAGGAAATTCCATTAGACGAACGCTAATTAGAAATTACCTCTAACCATGGGTAGCTCTCTGGCAAAGTAAAAATGGAAGTGAACATAGCCCAGAGTGGCGTGAATATCGGCAGTGCAAAGTTAGATGGAAAGTTAGAAATGTTCAGCATATTAACCATATTAATTATAATCGGCATTGTTGCAATCATCCCATGGACGGGATGCAAATGCTGTGATAAACGGGTCAATAAGGTCCTGGTGAAAGATATTGTTTCATCCCTGGAACAAGGAAGGGTGGTTCAACAACCGTCATATCAGCAGAGCCCAGTGCAAGAAGTACATAAATTTTAAAGAAATACATAGAAAATTCGGCGATCTTCTATTGGAAATACAAACGACAAGCTAAAGTTAATGCACGGAAAGGATTTCGTAAGAACAGGACAATTAACATGGCTATCCATGATCTGATAAAGCAGATTATAGAAATAACACGAATATGCCCACGTACTGGAAATGAAAGAAGATACCGATCTAGTAGTAGCATAATTAAATACGGAGTTCCACAAGGCAGTGTGTTAGGACCTCCACTATTTTTAACGTACATATAAATGATCTACCTGGGGAAATAAAGCATCCTATGGTACTATTTTCTGACGACAGCACGGTAGTAATAAAATGTGACGATCCTAATACATACGAAGCCGAAATAAATTTGACATTAAATAAAATAATTACTTCGCTAAATAATAATAATCTAGTCATAAATCCAAAAAAAACTAAAATAATACATTTTTAACAAAGGATTTCTAGTAACGTTGACATTAACTATTTGGGGACCAAAATAGAGTCGGCAACTGTGACTAGATTCCCTTGTGTTATTATAGATAATAATTTGTCCTGGAAACCGCAATCGGATGATATTTGTAAAAAAAGTTAACAGATTTGCATATGCCCTCTATAAATTGGCTAAAATTGTAAACTTAGAATCTCTTTTAATGGCCTACCATGGATATGTTGCATCCGCACTAAGATATGGCATAATATATTAGGGCAATTCAGTAAATGAAGAGTATGTTTTCAAAGGCCAAAAAGATGCATCAGAGCTATGTGTGGTTTACAGAGTACTGACAGTTGTCAATCTCTATTTAAAAGCCTCAAAATCCTAACCTTGCCTTCTCTGTATATAAAGTAAATGTATGTGTCAAAACAAACAACACTCTATATGAAATAGCTTTTAAAAGTCATTACAGGAAACTTCGTGATAAAATAAGTTAGAGCTTAAAGTACCTTCTGCAGGCACGGCTTTAATGAGTAAAAGCTTCTTCTGTATGGCCCAGAGAATATTTAATAAGTTGCTGTGCTCAATAAAAAGTCTCAATTTAGTCAATTTCAAGCATAAAATACGTAATATATTAATACAGAAATGTTGTAGTGACTATTTTGATGACAGTTCTTTGACATAATAATTTTTGTATATCCCTAGCATGTCCCATGAGTAAATGATGATGACTTTGCAATTCGGTGGACGATATCACTTTTAAAATTTTCTGATAACAATAACTTATTGACATTATAGCTATTTATTTTTATTTTTTTATGATCGCATTTATAATTAATTATTGACATTTCTTGACATATTAAATTACATAAAGAAATTGATATTGATTACGGAATTATTATAAATGAATTTACCTAATTGGCAAAAGCGTCACATAAATGTATATTTGTACGCCACATGGCAAAACATATAGAAACTTTTATTATTGTAACATCTTGCACACTGCTGTAACCTATTTATGTTTACAAATAAAGACTAATTGATTAATTGATTGTAAGTATATTGTGTAGATGATAGTAATAAGGTAATATTATTTTTAAATGTTTCAGTAATTTGAACGTAGCATTATAGTTGTTGTAGATTATAGTTTGTAAAAGCAAAGCATATTAATTGTGTAGACTACAACCAAGGTCATCATGCAACATGATACTTAGTTATGTGAGCGCCGGACTGACAGTAGTACATATATTTAAAGTTTTACCTCATTTATACAACAAACAACTACCTATGCCCCTTATGTACTGTAGTACATGCCATACATAGTTATAATGTAAGGGGTATGATGACTTGATATTTGCAACAGCTCTGTTTGTTTTTTTAATAACACAATCCAACAGGTAATGACCAACCTTTGGGGTTCTTAAAAACACCATGTCATGCAATGAAATAGTTCAATATGTTTATGGAAAATCGCAAGTTGATAAAAACTACACGTACGTGTTGATTGCCTTTTTACTCTTGTCCAAAAACTACACTAAAATCCCAAAAAGACATAAGTATATGGCCTAGAAAAACCCTCAAGTAGTATTCAAAAACAATGGTCTTTTGAGACAAAATAAATGGTCGCTAGGTACAATTACAAATAAATATTGGTCGTGTTATACTTACTTCGTGTCCTCCATCGAGAAGGTGCTTGATCATATTGTCTCCAAGTATACCATGGCTAGGACTTGGCATTGGGAAAACGGCTAAGATCTTGGCCCCGTCACATAAAAAGAATCTTAGAAGTAGGCCAAACAATAAACACTTTAGTTTTTTCATTTTCTGAAAAAAATACGTATAAATTTTTCATTCGTTTTTTTAAATTATTATTATACTTATACAAAAAAGGAATGTGATATTTATTACCAAAGCAAACTAAGTATTTTAATTATTTGATTCTTCTCTTTGTAAGTCTAAATAAATCAGGAAATTCTCAATAATTTAATTTTGCGCGCTCTAATAGTGGTCTCATTCAGCGCAAATGACCAAGCAGACTGTTAAATTTAGAATTCTGCGAGTGATTCTCACGCAGTCCATAATGGATCTCCGCGTAGGCCTTTTTCTGATGTATTTTAGATATTCGCTGACTAAATGGCGACGTTAAAACGGTTGTCCATATACTACACACTTGTTTCCAGTTTTAGGGTACATTTATTTTTGAAGTTTATTATTTTTTATAAGAATACAATCGACTCACTTGAGAACAACACACTGATAATTCACTCAGAGAAATCAAATATTGTTTGGTATATTGCAAAATTTCAACATAAGTATAATTTTTTTGAGGCTGTATCAAAAATACAGTCAATATGAGATGAATTAGATCGATACACCCGCTTAAAAAGCAAAGTAAACAAGTTTCCGTACAACAACGATTTGTAAGCGTAACTGAATATGACTCGAAACTATTGTGGGGAATGTGAGTATTTAAATCCAATTCTTTGAGGTCTTTTGGTATACTTTAATTAATTTTATCCTTCATACATAATAGTTTTTTTTAGTCTTGCTCACGTCTCATTTTTTTTTTTACTTTTCTGAATGTTTTGTTGTATACCTATATTTATTTAGTATCTTTTCAATCAGTATGCATGTATTACAGATGAATGTTTATGTAATGTTCGTTTATTATTTTAGTTTCTTAACTAGGTAGTTTTGCCTGAACCGCAGCGAGTTATCACTGTGAGAGCATGAAATGCATGATTGCAGTTTAGGGTGGCCCTTTTAGACAGTTCCATGCATTTCTGTTAATTTAGCATTTTAAGTAGCAGTAAGTCGAAATATGTAACCAATAGGATTAGATTATTACATGAGAGCATCCGTTTCTGCTCACACGTACCTATTCATATTCTTTTATTTAAACGTTTAAATAAAAGAATATGAATACGTGTGAGCGTATGACGTCATAACGCTCCCAAAAGCTTGACTAGGTAAGGAGTTTCTGTTGCAATTAAACAAGTCATAATTTTGTACCGTTTTTTTTAAATATTAACCAAAAATTTACCTAAACTCAAAATTAAATCTTGACTTTTTTTGGGATTTGATAGGTCATCTTGTATTTATTATGTGTTGCCGTAAAACCATGAAACATTAATTGAATTATACGGATGATATTTAGCGATAGTGTACCATTTTTAGTAAAACCCTGATATTCTGGAAGACCAAAGAATAATTTTACGACTTGATAATATTTGTTTCGATTGATACGGAACCCGTATTCACACGACCTGTTATCTCACAAATAAAATTCCATAATATAGTAATAATTACAGTAGATACAATCTATATTTGTTGGTTGTAGCCTGTAGGTATTTATAAAGTGCTAATTAATCTTCTAGTGGATTTCCAGTTGTATATACTGGTGGCGGGCAACGCTAATCTTCACGCCCCGTTTGACGCACCGCGTCTTTTTAAACAACATCGTACTTTGCCATATGTTTGTGTTTGCGCGTGTGATAACGCGGGCCAATGCACGCGCTGCTTCTAAATAAACAGGAAAATCGTCGGGCGCGCCGCAACGTCCCGCGTCTCGAGGCCTAATAATGTAGGTGGCCATTATATATGTCATGGACCAAGTGATAATCAGTGAACTATATATAGTGAGTGGCCAGGCATTATGATTTAAGTCAAGTCAAATCGGGCAATGTAATGAATACTGATTTTAACTTCTATATGTATTCACATTGTCTGGTCATTATGAATATTGCTACGTAACGGTTGGGCATTTGGATAATTGGTTTGTTGAACCATTTTTTTTTGTTATAAATGGAAAGATCATACATAAGTTTATGTACAAAACTATTTTTAGTTTTTTTTTTCGCTGTAATTACAAAGTAATATCAAATTGAAAAGTTTTTCTTTAATCCAGTACCGAAAAGACCTCGACAGTTCCCGAACAAACCCGAGACCGTGTGACGTCACGACGTTCATTTTTACTCATTGTAGCACATAGCTGATACAGTGTTTTGACTTTTAACCGATTCAATCTTGTTATTATGGTCAATATATTGATGAAAATCAAATATATTGATCAAAAATATTGATCCTTAAATCTTTTCGTGCTTGCTTCATACCATTGTGTACAAATACTATAAAAAATCCCCATTATATGTGAATCGCGCAATAGCCAAGTACCTAGCAATCTATACCTACTAAAGTTTTGAGAAATGTTCTATGTCTTACTAGAATCCAACTAGAATGTGTTAATTATTATGTTATCTTGTTCTAATTTAGTATTAGATTCATATTAATATCTTACTTTGATCATTACAGACTGAGATAAGTAAATTTTTATGGAAACTTTCGTGCCAAGTTGACATTGCTGTATAATTACGTAACTTGAAAACATGATTTTTAGTTTATGGAGATATAATCATTATTTTATTCTCAAATGCGATAGATATATAAAACTAATATTTCTGTTTGAATTGTGAAAATCGGTTAACGCATTTAAGAGATATTTACTGAAGAATGAGTGTAAAAAAATCTACCAAGTTAATATTTTCACGTTTTTGTTCTACAAAGCTTTTGTGTTTGTAAATATATAATATAGATATTATTGTTTAATATTATTAAGAGATAGGTAAATAATGGGAATTACCGAACATTTTAAGGATTTTGTGCAATAAATAAATATAAATAAAGGATGCACAGATTTAGGGTTGTATCATATTTAGTGGTATCTAATCAAGTTTTTTGATATCCAAAGTCGAAGTTTCGCGCCAATCGTGTTTATTTACTTTTTATTTTACACCAATATCACCTAATCATATGTGAAAACGATTACGTTATGACAATTCTGTTTCTAAATGTACCTGGTAGACAACAATAACAAACACCGGTCCACTAACACGTAATATTCATTACCACTACTTTATTTATGTTCAAAACTGTCAAATCCTCCATCACGTGGGTATATTATCGAAATCAGCCTTTAAGAATCCTGTATCACACATGACTAAATAAAATTTGCTGTTATAAATAATATTTTTGCATGTTTTCGGATATTTTAGTCAATTCACGTGTAGTTGACACTGTAGTACAAAATTCCTTGAACGTTATGACGTCACCAACATGGCGACCAATCATGGCCCGTTCGTAGACAGGTGGTTCTTTTGAAAATTTTATAGATTTTCAATTGCTTATAATAAATTGAAAAAAAATATTTAAGAGATTTTTGCAACGACAATATAATTTATGATATGTAAAGTTTCAAAATAAATTTTAAAAATCGTATTTTTTTTTTAATTCAACAACCCATATGGTCAATGAATTAGTCCAAGAGCGAGAGAAGCAAGCTCGGGAGCTTAGGGTACCCCGACACGGATAGGTTAGGTTCGAAGGGGATGACGGAAGCTGAAATAAGCGAGCAAAGCGAGCGAACTGCCTCCTGTCATATCCTTCTTGTTAGGTTACTTTAGATCCTGCAGACAGAAATAGGAGCCTGTTGCTTAAATAGTAATCGTACTAACATATTCCATATTAGAATCAATGTCAAAATTAAAATAATTAAGATAAAGTGCAGTGGTGGTCCAGTGATATCGGCCGCGACTTACAAGTTGTAGGTCGTGGGTTCGAACCCAGGCAGGCGCTTTACTTTGTGTAAATTATTCAAAACGGTGAACGAAACCGGCATGTCCTATAACCAAAAATTCGAAGACATGTGACATCCACCAACCCGCACTGCGCCCGCGTGATGCACTACGGCTCATTCTTTCTCTCACAGAGAGGAGGCCTGTGTCCCAGCAGTGGGAAAATTAAAAGGCTAATGATGATGATGATTAAAATAATTAAAAAAAAACATCTTTTTATTACACTGTCCCCATGTGTCATCTGTCACCTTTTTATTGATGGGCATTATTCAGAAAGCCCGGTCAATTTAATTATTTCAATAATGTTTAGCATATTGCCTACTCATATTGAGCATTTATCAAATTGTCTGGGCGTTATGAATAGTGCCGTTTTAATCACTTGGTCCATAACATATATAAAAAGGTTCACTACCTCACTAGAAATAGCGTGAATAGTGTTTCATTATGATCATCATGTAGGTGCTATGATTAATAAATGACAATGCTATACTGCATAATATCTGCATCAAACATCGCTGCCAGTACCATAGATACCAAGTGCAGATATTAAAAGAGAACTCAGCAATAAAGTCCCACTACAATCACAGTATGATGCGGGTGCTAGTGTTTAACAACAGCTCCTAGCCAGAGGCCGACCACAACGAGATCGCATTGATCAAAGGTAGTAGTCGGCTAGAGAGCTATAAAACATTAATTTAATAAGTAGCAAATAAGCAGTGTGTCTTGCTAATATAAGTCTGCAGAAGTCTAAAACTGGATGAGCTCGTGGCTAAATAATAACAGCCGCACTGGTCGATCATCAAAATTAAGCAACGCTAGACGAGGTCGGTCTGTAGATGGGTGATCATTTCAACATACCGAGTTTCCTCCGTGCCTCGGCAAGCACGTTAAGCCGTTGGTCCCGGCTGTCATTTAAAGATCTTTGGCTGCTTTACGGGTAGTCAGAAGCTTGATATCTGACACCAGTCTTGCCAAGGGGTACCGTGTTACCTAGTTACTGAGTTGTGGAGGTCAGATAGGCAGTCGCTCCATGTAAAACACTGGTACTCAGCTGAATCCGGTTAGACTGGAAGCCGACCCCAATGTAGTTGGGAAAAGGCTAGGCAGATTGATTGAGAAGTCAAAAACTGTGGGTAATTGAAAATTTGGGGATGTTATCACCGTCTGTAATAGCAATAACACTGGATATCTGCAATCTTTTACTTAATTTTATATCCAGATAATCAACAATCCTACTTCCTACTACTGTTATAAACGTGAAAGATTGTGAGGATGGATGGATGTTTGTTACTCTTTCACGCACAAACTACTGAACTGATTTTGATGATATTTTACAGATTTTTAAAATTTTGATAATTATTACAGAATAATTCATCATAATAAAAAATAGGCTAAAATGTATTAAGATATTGTGTGAAGAATTAATACAACGTGGTACTGGCAGCTGGTAGTAAATAACAACATCAAAAATTAGGTTAGGTTAGGATTTGGTGGGTCTGAGGGGCGAACTCCAACCGGGCGTAGACCTGACGTGTTACGCGGACGATACGCTGGTCACCGCCCGGGGGAGTTCGTACAGGGAGGCAGCGTTGCTGGCGACGGCTGCGGTCTCACAGGTGGTGAGCCGCATACGGCGCCTTGGCCTGGAGGTGGCCCTCAACAAGTCGGAGGCCATTGTCTTTCATGGCCCCCGGCGGGCGCCACCGCCCGATGCCCACATCGTCGTCGGGGGGGCTCGAATCGCTGTCGAGTCAACCATGAAGTACCTGGGATTGGTGCTCGACAGCCGGTGGGATTTCGGCCCCCACTTTCGACGGCTGGCGCCCAAGTTGCTGGGCGCGGCTGGGGCGCTGTCAACGCTGCTTCCCAATCTGGGGGGCCCGAGCGCTGCCTGTAGGCGGCTCTACGTGGGGATCGTGCGATCGATGGCCCTGTATGGGGCCCCGATCTGGGCGGCTGACCTGACGGCCGGCAGCATCGCTGTTTTGCGAAAGCCGCAGAGAGCGATGGCCGTCAGAGTCATCAGGGGGTATCGCACGATCTCGTACGAGGCGGCTTGTGCATTGGCCGGATCCCCGCCCTGGGACCTGGAGGCGAAGGTACTCGCGTCACTGCATCGGTGGCGCGGGGCGAAGGACTGATGCAGCAACATATGGAGTTGCGTCAGTCTCAGCTTCGCGAGGTCCTGGTGGCGGAATGGCGGGACAGGCTTTCACGACCTACCGCCGGCCTCATTACCATCGAGGCGGTCCGGCCAGTGCTCGAGCGCTGGCTCGGGAGGAGGCACGGCTCCCTGTCGTTTCGGGTGACGCAGGTGCTCTCGGGGCATGGTTGCTTCGGGAAGTACCTGTGTCGCATAAACAGGGAGCCGGACGCCCGGTGTCACCACTGCGTCGACTGCCGGGAGGACACGGCGCGGCATACGCTGGCAGAGTGTGCCGCTTGGGAGGAGCCACGCCGTGCCCTCATCTCTGAAGTAGGCAGTGACCTGTCGCTGCCGGCTGTAGTCGAGTCTATGGTCGGCAGCGAGGAGTCCTGGGACGCAGTGGTATCCTTCTGCGAAACAGTCGTCTCGCAGAAGGAAGCTGCGGAGAGGGAGAGGGAGATTTCATCCGCTAACCCGATCCGCAGAAGACGCGCCGGGCGTCGGCGGAGGGCGGACAACGCCCTCTTCCAGCCCCCCTAAATGGGTCCAGGGGCGACGGACTCGGGGACGTCCGTCGCCCCCCAGATATCAGGACCCGAGGTGGTGGCGCGTAGTGTTCCACGCGCGCCCCTCTTAGACGTCGCGGGGGGAGTCCAACACCTCACTCCCCCCCCAACCCGAGATCGTGGCCCGCGGAGGCTTGCCGGCACTAGCCGGGGGTTGCGGCAGTATCGTTGTTCCCGCGACCCCCGGTGCAGGTGTGAGACGGAACACCGGGGTGGTTTTTAGTCAGTACAAGTCTGACAGACCCCTTCGCCCCCCAGGGCGGAGGACATCCAATGAGGATTTTCCACCCCGAAACAAAAAAAAAAAAAAAAAAAGGATTTGGTGGGTCTCTGAAGGAGCTAGAGCCCTGGCTGAGAGGACTTTTCACAGCGTGCCTTGAGCGGGGCCAGTTTCCCACTCTGTGGTAATCTGGTCGCCTGGTCCTACTCAGGAAGGCGGGGCGCCCTGCGGACGCGGACGGCGAGTCCGCAGGGCGCCCCGCCTTCCTGAGTTCCGGCCCATAGTGCTGCTAGACAAGGTGGGTAAGCTGTTTGAGCGGATAATCGCTGCCCGCCTCGTCAGCCACTTGTACAGAGAGGGGCCGGACCTGGACGAAAGCCAATTCGGCTTTCGGCATGGGCGCTCCACCATCCACGCGATATCGCATGTGAGAGTCCTGGCGGAGGAAGCGGTGTCCCGGGGTGGGGTGATGTTGGCGGTGTCTTTAGACATTTCTAACGCCTTCAACACCCTGCCCTGGAGTTGTGTTCGGGAGGCACTGCGGTATCATCGAGTGCCTCCCTACCTCCGCCGCATCGTCGGGGCTTATTTGGCGGAGAGGTGTGTCACCTACGTGGGACGTGATGGCGTCGAAAACCAGCACGGCATGTCGTGCGGTGTTCCACAGGGCAGTCTTGGGCCCACCCCTGTGGAACATCGGGTACGACTGGGTGCTGAGGGGCGAATTCCAACCGGGCGTAGACCTGACGTGTTACGCGGACGATACGCTGGTCACCGCCCGGGGGAGTTCGTACAGGCAGGCAGCGTTGCTGGCGACGGCTGCAGTCGCACAGGTGGTGGAGCCCATACACGACTAGGATACATTGTTTTTACTATGGAGGTCCAGTGCCTACCTTCCGGTTTCATCAGATCAGTTCGATGGTACCATTTTCATCAGTACCATTTATTTATATGTATTTGCTTCATTATGGTCGCTTAACTATTGCAGATATCTTATACCCATGTCATACTTATTAAGGAGTTCCAGTGGCCATCTGTGGTCTTTTTCATCAGTTCCACTTCACCAAATGATAATTTCCAGAAGTTCTGTCGATATCCATGGGATTCCACCATCTGATTCTGATTAGACTATGGTACCAACTAGAAAGTATACCCTTTCAATCAAAAAAAGAATTTTGCAAATCCGTCTATATATGACGGAGTTATGCCCGAAAACACGAATTGAGAACCTCCACCTATTTGGGAAGTCGGTTAAAAATTAGAATAATTTAAATAAGCCATCGCAGTTATCTCATGTATGTATAATATAACGATAACATACTACATAACACAGGGCCACGACTTTAATTCATTCAGCTTTTTTGTAGCATCGGTACGTCTCGGGTTAAAAGACCGATTTTTAATCAATCATGTATTAGTTTAAATTAGTTCAATTTATTTGTGTATAGTTGTATATTGTGGATGAAGTGCGATCAAATACTGATAAACTGTGGTGAGTTTTAATTTCAACAATGAATGTGGCAATTCGTCGGCAATCCGTCGGCAATCGTAAGAAATTTTTTTATTGAAGTATACTTAATATAAGCTTCTAAACTCGTAAATATTTGTTAGCAACAAACTTCGATTAACACGTACGCCATGTGGAAAATGGAGTATTTTCGTTCAGGTCATTGTACTCACCGGTGAGCCCTATTGTACTGAACCATTTGAGCCACGGGACTCACCCGTGAGTCGCGTGAGAGGTCCAACGTAAACGCTTCCTTCAAGCCACAGGTTGAACTTATCAAATAAAACTAATATAATAATATGGAAGTGAGCCGCACGGCCTAGCAGTCAAACCGGGCGGTGTGGTTTTCAAATCCAATCGAAGTTTGTTGTTTTCTGATGGTTATTGTAATGGTTCTACTGTTCTTATTATATTCGTTCCTAAAAAATAATGTTAATTATCGATGAATCTTGTTAAAACGAGTTAAACAAAGGATAGGTTTAGTTCAACAGCTTTGACAATAAATGGAGGCTTTTTCGACTTCGTTTGCTACACATGATTTTAATGTTATCTGCATCGCTTTGGCACCCATACCTTTCTGACTTTTGTTACCAAAGTCTCTTTTCTTTCCAGAGAGTGTTTCATTCTCTTTGGTCTCTCTAAAGACACATTATTGTTGAACTTTGCAAAGATTTGACATTATAAATCTTCGAAAATCTACTATTTGTTTTTTTCACTGACTTGTACATACTTATGTTAGGACCCAATAATATTAATTTATATCCGTGGTGCCAGTCAAGTGGGCTTATCCCAGTTGTAAAAACGACCCTTTGTGCCTATTGGCCTCGTTTGTTCTGTCTCCTGTTTGATATGGAGTGAAGTGGAAATATGATATTTTCCTACTCCTGCGTTATTTTTTTCTGATTAATATCGTTACGGGGTCCAGGACAGTTTGATTCATTCACCGGGACTTCGTCGAGCTTTATTGCCTCGGCGCTGGTGGTCGCCACTGTGGATTCTGGCTTTCAGAAGTGGCAGTGATTTTGGAATAGTGAGGTGGCATTGTTGACTTGTACACATTCAACGCATTTACCATCGCAGTATTTAGTAGTAATTCAACAGCCAGCTTATTGTACCATTTTATAGATTTCGGCAACGGGGACGAAAATGCGGCCATCTGATCTGATAAGTCGACCTTTCGTTCCTTTGGCTTCATTGTAGTCGATTATGATCTGCGATTTCACTTTTTTATTATCTCTCCAAATTGGTTTGAAGGTTTGCTTGATAAAACCGACAAATCTCTCATAACTTTCCATTTCATGGCAGTAATACTATCTAGACTTTCTCTGGCAATAGATTCGCCCTTCTCGAGTTTAGTCATTACGACCATCTCGTCGCTATCTTCACTGTCTCACAACAAATACAACGTGGCGGCATCGCCTTCTTGTTAGTTAAACTACGTCTCCATCTGAATCCATTTGGAAACTATGCTTCAGAAGATTTATCTCGATGTTGTCTAACTGCGTTATCGCCTCTTGTGTTAACTCTTGTGTAAATCGCATTAACTAACAGGCATTCCTTTTGTGGGTAGCACCACTTTAACATCCATTGGGCTGCTGGATACTGATGAGACTGAAGTAAGAAGCATAACAACGACTTTGAAAGACGACTGTGCAGTTGGTAGGGATAAAATATCCAATAGAATTATTAAGCAATTCAGGGATATTTTAGTACCATCATTTATCTATAAGTATTTTACCCGAATGCCTAAAAAAGGAGTAGTTCTCCCTATCTATAAATCAGGCAGCAAAGAGCAAATGACAAAGTATAGATTTATTTATTTATTTATTTAAACTTCATGTACAATAGTGGTACATAGGCGGACTTAATGCCACAAGGCATTCTCTACCAGTCAACCATTGGGTTAATAACGACAACGTTGTGAGCGGGTACAAAATAATATTAAAAAATAAAATTAAATAGATAAAAATAATATTAAATAGATCTATTTCTTTACTGCCTTGTATGCCTAAAATATTAGAAAAAGATATCAATAAAAGATTGTTCAAATATCTGGAGGATAAATCAATTTTATCCGAGCGACAGTTTGGATTTAGGCCTAAATTCTCAACCGCCGATGCCGTACATCATCTGACTGACTATCTACCACAGGAACTTGACAAGGGTAACCACACAGAAAGGAATTTTCCTGGACATCGCCAAAGCTTTTGACACAGTTTCCATTCCCATCCTGTTGCACAAGCTTGAGACCATTGGTGTAAGAGGAACCCAGCAGAAACTCTTTAAAAGTTATTTGAAGGGCCGTACCCAATTCGTAAAGTTTGGCAATGTTCTCAGAGCTGATAAAAAAATACGTCATTTGGTGTTCCCCAAGGAAGTGTTTTAGGGCCTACTCTGTTTTTGATATACATAAATGACCTTTGTATTCTAAAGCTAGAACATGGCATAATTTTATCTTACGCTGACGACACTGCTATATTTTTTTCGGCATACTCAGAAAATTAAGTGTACAAACTTGCACAACACTGACTCAATATTGTAAATAATTGGCTTCAACATAACTCACTAAAACTAAATGCGGATAAGACTAATTACATTAGGTTTTCGATGCGCAAACAGACAACTAATATTGCCCCAACGTTGTTTGCTCATTGTTGTACAGACCTTACCGATAGCCAGTGTGGGTGTATCCCAATATTAATATGGCTGATAAAATAAAATACCTGGGTATCATTATAGATGAAACCCTTTCCATTAAACAGCACATAGAAGCTTTAACTAATAGAATTCGTAAGCTAATATTCGTATTCAAAAAGCTACGATATAATGCAGACCCACTACTAATTAGGCAAGTTTACTTTGCTCTATGTCAGTCAATTTTGACTTACTGCATTATGTCATGGGGTGGAGTGTGTAAAACTTTGTTACTACTCAACGAAAGAGCGCAGAGAGCGATCCTCAAGGTGTCTACTTTCCGCCCGTTCCTATTACCCACTAACCTCCTCTATAAATTTTGTGAAGTACTAACAGTTCGACAATTATTCGTAATGAGCATCGCACTAAAACAACACGTGGCCCTCCCCTATCACAATGAATATACTAAAAAAAGACGGAGAGATGTAGTTTGCCTTCAAAAATGACAAAACATGCATTAACAGACAAAGGACCATGGGCACTTTTGTATAAAAACTGGGCCCACTTTTTTGACAAAATTGTGCAACAGTGATGAAACCTATGACATATGAAAGCTCTTGGCGCGTACTATATTTCATTCTATGGTAGAAAAATTGAAATCCAGCGCGAAAATGGCGTTTTGGTATATTCGATAAAATATTGTAAATGGGTACCTCCGCCGCATCGTTGGAGCTTATTTGGCGGAGCTTATTTGGCGGAGAGGTGTGTCACCTTATCACCTACGTGGGACGTACTTGATGGCGTCGTAAACTAGCACCGCATGTCGTGCGGTGTTCCACAGGGCTTGGTCTTGGGCACGCCTCTGTGGAACATCGGGTACGACAGGGTGCTGAGGGGCGAACTGCAACTTGGGAGTAGACCTGACATATTACGCGTACGATACGCTGGCCACCACCCGGGAGAGTTTGTACAAAGAGGCAGCGTTGCTGGCGACGGCTGCGGTCTCACAGGTGGTGAGCGCCTGGAGGTGGGTGGCCATCAACAAGTCAGAGGCCATGGTTTTTCATGGACCCCGGTGGGCGTCGTCACCCGATGCCCAAATGTCACACGATGCCCGTCGAGGGGGCTCGAATCGCTGTTGAGTCAGCCATGAATTACCTGGGATTTATGCTCGACAGCTGGTGGGATTTCGGCTCCCACTTCCGGCAGCTGGCGCCCAAGTTGTTGGGCGCGGCTGATACGCTCTCAACGCTGCTTCCAAATCTGGAAGGCCCAAGCGCCACCTTTACGCGGCTCTACGTGGGGCGCATGCGATCGATGGCCCGTATGTATGGGGCCCGATCTGGGCGGCAACCTGATGGCCGGAAGCATCACTGTTCTACGAAAGCCGCAGAGAGCGATGGCCGTCAGAGTCCTCAGGGGGTATAGCACGATCTCCTATGAGGCGGCTTGTGTACAGGCCGGAACCCCGCCCTGGGATCTGGAGACGAATGTACTCGCGTCACTCTATCGGTGGGGCGAGGAAGCGAGGGCGCGTTGAGAAGTGCCGATGCAGTGACATATGGAGCTGCATTGGTCTCAGCTCCGCGAGGTCCTGGTGGCGGAATGGCGGGACGGGCTTTCACGCCCTACCACAATTCCGCACAATCGAAACAGTTCGTCCAGTGCTTGAGCGCTGGCTCGGAATAAGGCACGGCTCCCTGTCGTCGGGTAACGCAGATGCTCTCGGGGCATGGTTGCTTCGGCAAGTACCTGTGTCGCATAAACAGGGAGTTGGACTCCCGGTGTCACTACTGCGTCGACTGCCGGGAGGACACGGCGCGGTATACGCTGGCAGAGTGTGCCGCGATTTGTAATCCGAGCTACTGACTGACAGTTATCTATAATGTAATATCAAAACAAAACAGATTTTCAAAAACGCACCAAAACACCATTTTCGCGCTGGATATGAACTTAGCTGCCATATAATAATAATAAGTCTTTGCGATTATGGACGAAGGTCTTTGCGATTATGGACGAAGTTATGATGACGAACAACTACCGGAAATACATTGTGAAGGACGGCACGGTTGACATCTGTCGGGCATGTCACCGGCCGGGTGAATCAATCCGTCACATTATCTCCGGTTTTCTAGTCTGGCTAACGGAGACTATTTGCATAGACACAACCTTGTAGCCAGGATAATCCATCAGCAACTTGCTCTTAAATACAATCTTGTGGAGTCGGAAGTGCCTTACTATAAGTATGTGCCCGACCCAGTTCTCGAAAATGGCAATGTCACGTTGTATTGGGATCGGTCTATCATCACTGACAGGACTATTGTTGCCAATAAGCCTGACATAGTGGTGATAGACCGACTTGTGCGTCGCGCAATGATTGTTTATATAGCAGTCCCACATGACGAGAACCTCGTGAAGGCTGAGCGAGATAAGAAAAGCAAGTATCTTGATTTGGCTCGCGAGGTTGTCGACATGTGGGACGTGAATACAGCGATCATTGTGCCGATAGTCGTTACGGCCAATGGCATAATAGCCAAGAGCCTCGACCAACACCTTAGGAGGCTCTCGTTGGGCAGCTGGATCAAGGGCTTGATCCAGAAAGCGGTACTCCTGGACACGGCGCGTATCGTTAGGAGGTTCCTCTCTCAAGAGCCCTGACCACCGGTAGCTTGGACCCTGTTCCCGATACCGGTGGGCTACTATTTTTGTATTTTTAAATGTTTTTTTATTTCCTTTTTTTATAGAATAATATTTAAAAATGTAAAAATATGTATATAAAATGAATAAATGGAATAATAATAATAACTTTATTGACATAAAAATATTACAACCATACATGTGAAGCCCCTGACTCCCGTGCTAGGCGAACCTGTGTTACAGGAATCAGTGTCCTCCGCTGATATAAATCAATATACATTTCAATTTTTATGTAATAGAACACAACGAGTAAGTAGCACTACTAGTCATTGAAACAGTAAAACTAAACAATAAAAAGAAGCAAAGCGAACGTGCGAGCGTGTGATTGTGATTGTGAGTGTGTGTGTGTGTGAGTGTGTGTGAGTATGTATGTGTGATAGTGAATGGACGCTTGAGTGAGCGTGTGGGAATCTAATGTAATCTTGATGAACTTTAATTGTTCAAATTATACGCGTCTTTTATGGTACTGATAAAAATAACTTTTCAGTGTCGTCATAACTTAATGACTGAAGCCATGGTCTTATAATTTGTTTCACTTTATATAACGTGAGCTTATAAATTGAGATAGATTTATTAACCCGGTTATAGATCTTTGAACTTAACGCACAAAAGTGTCTGGACGCGAGTGCAGTGCGACATTTGGTAACTTTGCAAACTGGAAAACCAGTACGTCTATTTATTGCATCTAAGCTCATTGGCAACATGTGTCTACGTAGGACAGTACGGAGGATATATAAATGTCGAACCGTAAGTACATGGGCTTCCGAGTACAACTTTCTAGTGGGATAGATTTGTTTTTTGAAGGACATCACTTTAAGTACTGCCCGTTGTGCCCGTTCCGCTCTAAGCATAGCTGTCTTAAATGTCCCTCCCCATACTGGAATACAGTAGGTAATTATAGACTCACATAACGTGCGGTAGACCATGATTGCCGTGTCATTGTCCGCAGAATGTCGTAGTTCTTTAAACAAATAAATAAGCTTACGGAGCCTGGAACATAAAGCATCTATGTGTGATCGCCAGTCAAGCTTTTCATCTATATGGACTCCTAGATATTTGATGTGAGGTACCAAGGTGAGGCTAATACATTTACATTGAGTAGGATCTGTGCATAAATGTGGTATTATATTTGTAATAGTTGGAGGCTTGGGGCAGTTTGTTGGAGAGAACTGTATGATTTTTGTTTTAGCAATATTCAGTGTCAGCATGTTGTTGCTTAGCCAGTCCATTATACTACGCAATGAAGATTCGATCTATCAGTCACCTTGGTCCAGTCTCTGTCATAAATAAGAAGTGCCGTATCATCAGCGTAGGTGAAAATATCACAATGGATGATAGGTAATTGGCAGAGGTCATTAATGTAGATTTGAAAGAGTATGGGCCCCAGAATACTGCCTTGTGGTATGCCGTAGCAAACCGGTTCCTCTTTACTGATAAAGTCTTCAATTTTTACGCATTGACTACGGCCAGTCAGGTAACTTTATAAAATTTCCTGAGCCAAACCACGTATTCCTATATGCTCCATTTTGGCCAAAAGTTTAGGAATTGAGACGGTATCGAAGGCCTTAGTGAGGTCCAGAAAGACTCCGTAGCATTTGAAGCGATTATCCAGTTTATCCACCAAGTTGTTAACAAAGTCTAACACCGCATCCTCGGTTGAGACACCTGTGCGAAATCCTTATTGTTTTGGAGATAATATATTATTTTTTGCAAGGAATTTTGTCAGGGAATTATTAAGGATACGTTCTAGAATTTTATAGAATGCGCTAAGTACGGATATTGGTCGATAATTGGACACATCGCCTCTTGCCCCAGCCTTGAATATAGGGTGCACTACTGCACGCTTAAAGGCTTTTGGGAAAGTTCCCGAATTTATGGCACAGTTACAGATGTGAGCTATCATAGGAGCGAGAGACCTACTAGATTGGCGAAGTATTCTGGCAGGTATATTGTCCCAGCCAACCGCACACTCACTGCGCAAATTCTTGATTATGGTTATCACCTGTTCTTGGTCAACCAAAGGGATGGCCAATGAGTTCAGTGGCGATGGGGAATGGATGGAGGCGGTGCTGGGACTATCGGAGCCGAATTTTGTTGCAAGATTTTTCCCGATATTCACAAAGAAATTATTAACGTCGTTAATAGAGGCAGCTGGATCGGGTTTCAATTTTAGCAGCACACTAGGTGATTCTTTAACGTGGTAACTATTCGTGATATTTTTAATTACCTTCCACGTGGCCTTAGGGTTATCTTTCGCTTTCAATAACTCTGATCTTTCGTGTGCTCGTTTGAGTTTTCTAAGTAACGCATTGCAGAAATTACGATATCGATTATATGATATTTTTAGAATTAAATTTTCGGGTTGAGATTTGGCCTTACGATGCATCTCGTCGCGATGTCTTAAACAGCGGACTAGACCAACAGTCATCCAAGGTTTTAAGACTGTTTTTCTGTTAGATGTGTGTATGGTTTTACTATGCTTGAACAGTACTCTTTGCATGAAATCAACCAGAAAATCCGTTGCAAGGTCCGGGTCCTCCGTACATAGACCAGCGGCAAAATCAAAGTTATCAATTTCATTTTTTATGGATACGTAATCATATCGAATTGAGGATCTTTTCAATGGGAGTTTGCAAACTTTTAAGTCTATGAATAGGGCAACGGGAAGATGATCTGTAACGTAAGAATTGAGTACGATGACTCTAGCCGGTGACCGAGTTCTTAAAAGAATATGGTCAAGACAGTTGTTTATTCTGGTGGGGAATGTATGTGCGGGTAATAAGCCGAGTGTCGCCATAGTTGTTAAATAATCATTAGAATGTCAATCCGAGTTACCAGGCTTAATATCAATATTAATGTCACCTATTAATGCAATATTGCAGTAGGATTTGACAGATGTTACTATCTCACTTAAACTAGAATAGAAAAATGCAGCATCTTGATAAGATGGAGATCGATAGACAGCGATAATCGCTGTATTGTTGTAGCAACACACCAGACAGTTAGCGTCACGTATTGTTGGTTCAAATGTGAGATGAAATAAAGTACAGTTCAAGACCTTTCAAACGACGTATAATTCATCATTGTTGAACAATGTTGAAACGTGGGCCCAAAATGACGCATGGTCCTTTTATGTGTTCCTCGGGCCACTACTCTACAATTGACTAAACGTAACATCAAACATTTATTCCCTAAATTATTGAAACTGTAAGAAAATTCTCAAAGAAACTCTATAAAGTATGTCCTACGAAGACACAGAAGATAATACCCTTTTGTACTAAAATAGGTATTTTATGTATTTTGATATTTTAGTATCTAAGATGTTAGAAAATAAGAATGTTATTGTGTTATTTTATTATATTTGATTTTCAGTGATTATTAAAAAATATGTATCTCTTTTCGCCTGAAACACAGGATTGCCTAGATTTAAGCAAACATTGTACTTATTATTTTTTTATTTTAAATAAACTTATTATATTATTATAATGTTGTGGTCAAGGGAGTGTACGCCATACCTGTACCGTTTTGTGTTTTTGAGCCATCTGTGTAGATTCATACTTCATTGGCTCCTGACTGATCCGTTTCTTCCTCAATCGTTTGTATGTTTTAGTTTTTGTGGAACGAATTTTGTGTTCTGTCACACGGGGTGGCGATGAGGGATTGATACTCAATCACCCGGTCCAGGATTTTAGCGTGAAGACTAGTGAGGTTTTTGCCCCATATGCCTAGATGCATCAGCCTGACGGTAGCTAGCGCCGCCTCTTGCTGTGTGTATAGGTCAAAGGGAGTTATTTGTAGGGATATCTCCATGGCTGCTGTTGGGGTGGTTTTCATGCAGCCAGTGATAGCTGAACAGGCCTTTCGATGGAAGACTAAGAAAATAAAAGAATCTTTTAATGAAAGTAGAACGTGTACGGGGGACATTACAAATTAAATCTTTCCTACGCTTATTTATATGTATGACAGTTTGTTTAACAATTTTCTGAAGTGTTTTAAATATGAATATTTATGTTTCCGGACTGCCTGTGAGCTCTTGAACAAATCTAATTGAACACCTCTGGCACCCACTTCTCTTCAAGTTTTAAAAAGATAGTAGAGACGGGCACCATGTCGAACTCTTTTGCGAGGTCTAATAATATGGTTAGATAATAATATGGTTCCACTTGATTGGAAAATTCGTGGACTGCGTTACATGTTGATAAGTTTCTGCGAAAGCCGAATTGATGAGATGATAATTATTAGCTTGTAGTGTTCCAAGTAATTAACTAATCTATTATTAGTTAAACGTTCGAGCACCTTAGTTAACGCACTTAGGACTGCTATGGGTCGGTCATTATTGGGACCTGTCCCCTCCCTTGAAAATTGGATGAATAATTGCCTTTTTAAATGAATTAGGGAAGACAGCAGTGTCGAAACAGAGATTAAATATATGGCATAGGATGTGTGCTAGTAGAGTGGAGTCTTTTTTTAGGATATAGTGCGATAAACCATCCCATCCAGAAGCAGCGTTGTTACGTAGGGAGATATTAGCATTCATTGATTGGTACGTTTCAATTGTGCTAATTACCACTTAAGCATTTCAATTACACCTGATAAAAAGATTGTGTTTAACGATGATTTAATAATTGTCGAGATGTTTATGATTATTGTTCAAACAAGGAGTGTGATCAAATTATTTTATCTAGGTAATAATATTAGTATTATTCATTTTCTTGTCATGAGCAAAGCTTTTGACTTTGTCAACCATGAATACTTTTACAATAATGCACAACTATGGAAACTGAGAATATTCATTGATTGTATTACAGGTATTTATGTAACCGTAAACAATTAGAAATAAGTTTATCATCTTATAAAAAAATGGTTTGTGCGCAACAATTAGTTCAACCAAATCTGGAGTACAACAAGGAAGTATATTTAGCCCATTGCTTTTTCGTATTTGTTTTTCGTTTATTCCAAATGTGTATATTTTAATGACAATATAAATATTAGAAATAAGATTCAGATTCTTTATTTATTGATAAAGAAAAATTAATTTGTACAGTAAATGGAGAAGATGAAGACGATTTGTTTGCTGTTCAGCATAATACTGTCAGCATTTTCTGAGGCTGCTAAGATCTTAGTGGTGTTCCCCATGCCCGCGAGGAGTCACGGAAACCTTGGAGATGGATATGTTAGACATCTGTTAAATGCCGGTAATGAGGTCAGTGCTGGTTATGATTTATGTATGAATATACAACGTTAATTAAGATTACACAATTAATCTGGTGCCAATTAAAAATTTACCATGTTTTTACCTACCGCAGATCTAATTTGTAGATTGCAAAGTGCCCGGATTACGCATGGATGTGTATTACAATTATGAAGTTACAACTCTATGACAAAGAGACGGAAATATAGATTCCCAAATTTTTTTTACCTTTTTGTGTCTCTTCTTTAAGGTGACGTACATAACTCCATTTACGTACAGGAATCCTCCTGCCAAACTTCGCACAATTGATGTGAGCAGTAACTTTGACATGTTTCCAAGTAAGATTTATTATTTGTTAAGGACATGACCATTTTAATGATGTGATATTACAGCCTTCTCTCACTAAGTCCATTTGGATTGTTTTTTTTGTATAATTTTTTACTTTCAACAAATATAATATTATATTTTTTTTCATAATTTTAGCGGACCGAATGAACCTTACAGGTATTATAAACAAAGAAGTCGATGATAGGAGCCGTATTGAAATGACTTTTATGATGGCAGAGTTGGCAAAGAAAACGGCAGAGGTTGACGGAGTTAAAAAGCTATTGAATGACCCCAAGGAACAGTTTGATGCCGTGGTCGCTGAATGGCTTTTTAGTGATATTAATGCTGGGTAAGTAATTCAATCGTATTTTGGAACGTTACAGCTACTCATATCCGCCAATTTCTCCTCAATTAGGTTGGATTCCATTTATATTCAAGTCTAACTAATACTTTAATTGATTTTATATAAAAAGCAAAGAATTACTATTTAAAAATAAATAATCAAAACTTTAAGATATCCACAGAAATAATGAGGTGGTTTTTTTTCTGAGACTAACGTGCCAGATTAAACTAAAGCAGTCCTTATTATTTGGGCTACTGGAAACACCTTCTGTCTAATTAGTGCTTAATCATTTCAGATATGCTTCAGTGTTCCAATGTCCACTTATTTGGTCGTCATCTATGGATTCTCACTGGCAGATTCTACAATTGATCGACGAACCGTTGAACCCCGCGTATTCAGTAGATGTCTTGTATTCGAACTGCCCACCATTGAGCTTTTTACAGCGATTGAATGAGCTGTGGATTCAATTGAAAGTTCAGTTCTTGAGATACTTGTAAGTATAAACATTTAGGCAATCATGTTGCTTGGCAAGTACTAGAGAATTGCTCATACCGAGGTGAAATATTAGGTAGCGGCTAGCGAGTTAGCAAAACAAAGACAATAGCATGACTATTACAAAAATATGACGTATCGGGAAAGCCATTCAATACAGTATAATATACTTTTTTTTTTTTACTATTGATTGGCTCGCGCTTGACCACCATCTCACCTGATGGTAAGCGACGATGTGGTCGACGGTGTAGCACGCTTGCCTAGAAGAAACCTATTCACTCTTGACTTAAAAACTCCGAGGTTGTAGCTATCGGGAAACACAGACGCCGGCAGGGAATTCCACTCCTTAGCTGTACGCATAATGAAAGTATTTTCAAAACGTTTAGTGCGTATTGGTGGGATGCCCACCATGTACCGATGGCGCATCGCCTTACGTCTTGTAGTCCGATGATAAAACGGGCTAGGCGGAATTATATCATGCAATACCATCGCACACTCCCCGAAGAGTAACCGATAAAAACGACAAGCTCTCGGCGACAATGTTCAAGGCTCTGGAGCTTTGAATCAACCAGTGCCTCATTTCCAATGAGCCTCTTGGCCCGTTTTTCGATCGACTCTAGTGCACCCAGCTGGTACTTGGCAGATCCGTCCCAGAGATGAGAACAGTATTCCATGCAAGATCGAACTTGCGCTTGATACAACTTAAGCAGCTGTTCTGGCGTGAAATATCGTACCGTCTTACCTTCGCAAGGATTCCCAACTTTTTGGCGGCCAGTTGAGCTTTTGCCTCAATATATGGGCCGAAATTGAGTGTCGATGTCAACGTTACGCCAAAAAGCTCAAGATGGTCATTATCGGCACGGTCACACCACGGAAAGGAGGTGGGATGGAATTGGCTCCTTTTAGCGGAAAAAAGACACGCCTGGGTCTTAGCAGCATTGAATCTGACCAGATTGGCATCGCTCCATTCGGAGACTGCCTTCAAGGACAGATTCAAGCGCCCAACCATGGCCTCCCGGAGAGACTGGATCAGAGGCCCAGTAGCACGCGTGTCGGACACGTATCTCTCAGCAACAGTGCTGTCGTCCGCATAGCCAAAGGTGATGTGATGTAATCGTTTATGTGCAGCAAGAACAATGTTGCTGAGAGTACCGACCCCTGAGGGACCCCGGCATTAATACCCAGTTGATCAGACGAGCAGCCATCAATAACCACTCGAATGGACCGGTCCCTCAGGAAGTCTGCAATACAATCACACAGACCACTGTGCAGACCGAATGAAGGAAGCTTACCAATAAGGCTTTCATGCCAGACCCTGTCAAAACCCTTCGAGATGTCGAGGGGGACGGCAAGCGCTTCCCCGTGCCTCTCGATGGCCTCACTCCAGATGTGAATAGCATACGCTAGAAGATCCCCAGTTGACCGATTTTGGTGGAAGCCATATTGGCGGTCAATGAGGATGTCGTTAGCTTCTAGGTATGCCAGGAGCTTGGAGTTGAGCACTCGTTCCATACTCTTGCAGAGGATGGATGTTATTGATATAGGTCTGTAATTGGCCGGGTCAGCCCGACTGCCTTTCTTGGGCACAGGCTGAACGTTAGCTTGCTTTGGAAGTGCATTCGGCATTTTTTCCGTCTCATACGAAAGGCGAAACAGGCATGTCGTTGGATCGGTGACAGTTCAGGCAGTTCAAACAGCCCAGAAAAACAATATAATTCAAAATTATTGCAAAACAGATATTTTTTAATAACTGGTATTACCCCCCTTGCCCTGATGCATTCTTGTAGTCTTTTAGTCATCGATCTGATCAGCGTTACGATGACATATTGTGGTATGTTCGAAACTCTTCAAGCACAGCGACTTTAAGCTTAGGAATGGATGAAACAGCGGGAACCCTGGTTCGGACTATCCTTATTAGCTCGTACCATAGGTGTTCGATCGGGTTCGAAATCCGGGCTTTGTGCTGGCCACACCATTTGTAGAATCCCCATTGCATTGTCATGCATAAACAAGAAATTAACTCCGATCAAACCAGCATACGGCATTACGTGGTCTTCGAGAATGTCAGTTATGTATCGGTCAGCTGTTAATCCACGTCTACCATTTCCATCGTTGACGGGGTCGACGAAGACAAGATCCATTTTTCCGTCTAGAGAAATTCCTCCCAACACCATACAAGAATCACCGCCAAAACTTACAGTTTCTCGAATGCAACATTGGGCAAATCTTTCACCAGGTCGTCTATACACTCGGTTTCGCCTGTCATTGCTAAACAGACAGATTCTCGACTCATCAGAAAACAAAACTGTCCTTCAGTCTTCTAAAGTCCAATTAATGTGTTCTCGAGCAAACTCCAGGCGAGATCGGTGATGAGCTACAGTTAATTTTGGACCAGTTGCCGGTTTGTGAGATGTTAAATTTTGTTCCATTAGTCTTCGTCTCACTGTCCATCGTCTGATTTCGACACCTCGAACGTCACGTAACGCTTGCATAGCTGAACAGCATTAAGTCCACGGTCGCGCAACGAACTGGTTGCAATAAAGCGGTCGTCACGTTCTGTAGATGCCCGTGGTCTGCCGGTTCCAGGTCGCCCAACAAAAACACCAGTCTCCTGATAAAAGCGGTATACCCGCTGTACCTTTGAACGACTCAAATGAAGTATGCGTGCCACTTCACGTTGTCCATGTCCAGCCTCAAGTAAAGCTACAACTTGGGCAGCTTCCGTAGGTGTAGTATCCATTTTATCAGGCTTTTTGATTACACAGACACAGATAAAGACAACAAGAACACGTCAATATGGGTATAATTAACAAAAACCCCAATTTAACCTTTTCGTAATGGAGTACAATCAAAATGTCAAAAGCAAATTAAATTTGATAGTTTAATTCTACCCTCTACACTTCAATTAAAAATGGAAATTTGTCAAAAAACTACCCTCATTGTAAAGGCTATTAAATAACCTTTTAAACGATATGTATTTCGAATCGATGCGTTCCATAATACTAAAAATAATAATCATAATCCGTCAAAAAAGGAAGTGGCTCGATTTATTTTTTCGGCCCAAGTGTACATGCTAGCAATAATATTGGTAATCTGTAATATTTAACTTAATTTACGTATATACATACATGAACTCACGCCTATTTCACATGGGGTAGGCAGAAGCTACAGAACGCCACCTGCTACGATCCTTACATATTTCTTTTCCTTCACTCACGTTCATACATCTAGTCAAACATGCACGCCGGTTATGAGTACTGCACACCTGGCTTTTTTGAAGGTGCCCTCCCGAAGTTTCCATTCACTTCTGCTTTACAAATATCTTTTGGCCTTTCATTCATTCTCTCAACATGGCCAAACCATCTTAACATACTTTTTTAAATTTTTGTCACTACATCTTCTTTTAAACCATAACGTTGTATTATATCAATCCTCCATATATCATTTTAAGTAACACCACACATATTTCGCAAGGAACGCATTTCTACTGCATTAATGTACGACGTTTTTTGTGCTTAGCCAGATGTTTCTCGGCATGCACCTCAAGAAGAAGATCTGATCTATACAGCCCATTTCCTCTCTAAATCCTGCTTGCACGTCCCATAATTGTTTAGTCGTCACTTTTACCACTTTATTTATTAAAACTTTCGCATATAATTTGCCGACAACAATCAAAAGACTAATGCCATGGTAGGCGGGTTTTTTGCTCATTTCGGTCTCTGAAACGTCTCCAGAAATTCCTGCCTTTTCCAACCAAAGTTACTCTTGCTCAGTCTCTCCTTCCTCTTCTTGACTATGCTATGTGTTGGAATTTCGGAAGCGGTTAAAGTGGCTGCCTATTCGATAGCGCCGAGATATCCACTTTACATATATATATACATTTATAAGGGATAGCGTTTCGTTGGGGGTTTTCAAGGGAAGAATATAGAACATTTCCTATCAATATGACGAATAAATATTTATTTATAAATGTAAGATTTTAGTTACATATTTTATTGTAATATAGTATGTATAATGTTTACACGTAGGTATCTGATCTAATTTTTAATATTCAATGTTTTTTACTTGGAATTTTGTTTTGCACTTGGATTAGTCCTTAGACGCAAATTTTCCATAACAACTGAGGTTTGCTGTTAGAGAACCCAATGGTTAAGCTCGCCTTTGTACATAAGCTGTCCATTGTATTTGTATTTTCATTTTATGTTTTGTGTGCAATAAAGAATAAGAATAGTTTTTACACTCCGGCTTGAGCCTTGTGGTATTCTACTAAACAGAACCACATATTTTTAAGTCTATTTACAATTCATAACACTATACTAACCATACCTTCATATATTTTGATATTGTATCAACTTTTGTAATTCATTTTTATATTTTCTTTCTATTGTTATCATCTGAAAAGCATACTTTTAGTTATCTCTGATTGTTTTAATAACTTAAATTATATTTTGGAATATTTTCTACTGTGACATTTTCAGCTGACATGACATCTGTCTGTCTATTTTATTTTCTTAAACCATAGACCGTAACATAGGTACCATGGACTAGATCTGCTTTAAGCTAGGTGTACATTATTATAAGGGTAGCGTAGACTGACCCCTTTGTGAATTGTTTTTATTCGTTCTAGTCTTTATTTGTTAATTCAAATTTGAATTTAAAATGTAGACGATATGACACAGAACGATGAAAAACGGGCGTCAGTTTTTAGTTTGAAATCTGGACTGAACGCCGAATGTCGGTTGACTACTTAATACTACGAAGTGTATTTTCTGATCTAAAAACTCCTGGAAAACTCTAAACTGTGAATTACCAGCTTATGAAAACTATTATTATCTGAAGTGCTCCAATTAAATATATTTTGTGTGGTTCCCGAGAGCATTATTTCCTGGAAACACCCTCAACGGTCATCTCTTGGCATCAAAGGCCTTGCTGTTTGGCGTATTGAGCCATAGCCGGCCTCCACATCCCTTGGAGCCTACGAACTTACCTGTTTGCCTGTCTGGTTAGCTGCCCACTTCGTGTGAAGCCCTAACTTAGTTTTATTATCTATATCCTTTTTCTTAGTTTTAATTTTTATTACCTTTTACTTTTACTAACGTTAGCTCAACTGAGCTATCGTTACGCTACAGCCTTTACCTTTATGTAAAGTGGTACGATTACAGCCTTGCACCTTGGTCGTCCAGCACGCGGCCTTATCTTCATCACATATTAAAGATCTAGATCTTTTGTGATCTTTTGTGCTAGCACAACATGCTTGCTACTACCCCATTACCGCCTTTCAGCCTTTCAGGAGATACTCGGTCATACCCTGCAGCTTTACCAATTTTCATTCCACTCAGTGCTTTAATAATGTTATCCATTTCTAGAATCTTTTATTTTTTTAGCTTTGAGATATGCTCATGCTTACTGCGCTACCACGGGGGAGATAGCGCTGTTATGTGGTACTCCAACCCACTAAAACACCAAGGTGTTCTCTTGTGCCGCTTATGGTGGGAACATGGGTAGGCATTAGCACTCACCACGAACCCAACGTGGCTGTCCGTCACCGAACCCTCCTCTGGGGTGTACTCCCATCACCGGCGCACCAGAACACGCCGTGACCACCCCAGGGACCAAACCAGCACCTGGGCCGCCAGACCCCGTGTATGGCACTCTTGGTCCCCATGTGACGGGTCAGGTCAGTGGCCCCACCACCTGCCACTTTTCGGCCGCAGGGTAATGGGACCTCTCCTATGGCCCCACCGCGTCAACCATCTAACGATGGGGAACCCGTCCAGGCTGCGACAGGTTGTAAGAGCGGCGCATCGCAATGTCGGCGCACCTCTCCCGCCGCGGTCTCCAATTCTCTGCCGCGGTATCGTATGGGACCTGGGATGCTCCATACGACATCGCGGCCCGCCTCAGTTGCTATGTCACCTCTGTTACCAAGCGGCACCGCAACCGCTCGGCAAAAGCCCTGACGAGTGGCCCCTCCTCGCGTTCCTCTTCGCTATCCAACGGGGGTGGGGTTGCACGCTTTCCTGACAGCTAAATAAACTTTCAAAATATCCCTTTCAGCGTTCCAAGACCTTGTATACTTCGCTCAATAAGCTCCCATCTTCTGCTCCTATTACATTCATGCTTGATGGTTTTGTCACCCTATGAGTCAATCTTACCAGTTTCCAGAACAGTTTAACATTAGCCGTTAAGTTATCGGAGAACTTCCTGTTATAAATATAAAAGAATATGTAAGAAAAATTTCTTCCTTCTCATCCTTCTTCATTTTTACCACGTCTTTGACTTTCGCTTTCATTTGATTGTACCTTATTTTTAGTCTTTCCAGATCATCCGTCACCTTTGTTGCCTGATTTATTCCATTTTGGGTCTTACGGGCAAACACATTAAGCCCAGCCTCTTTTTTCTTATTCACCACTTCTTTTACTTCACTTAATTTAATATCCATATAATCAATAAACGTAAATAACAACACCAAAGATTAGGTCTTCATTGACGTTTCGCAAATCATCATGCAACGTAAACTCAATGACTTGAAATTTTCAGGTGGCTAGATGGTATTCAAGACAAAACGTACCAGTCAATATTCGCTCCAATTGCTACAATACGTGGAATTAAATTACCAACTTTCGATGAATCCCGGTTCAACGCATCCTTGGTTCTATCCAACGCATATGTATCCACGAGCGGGGGTGCATCTCTTCCACAGAGCCACAAGTTTATCGGAGGCTACCATATTGATGATACTGTGAAACCTCTACCGGAAGTAAGATGATGATCATTGTTAAAAATCTACGTCTTGGTGTAGTTAAACGTTCCAGCAGCACTCATCAGGTCTTTGTGCAATTAGGACTCATAAACTAACTTGGCTTAACTTAGCCTACCGGCGTTCCAGTCTTCGGTCCACAGCACTGAAACGTTAACCACATTTTTTTATCCCTTTCACTGGTTAACTGTGAAGTCTTGTGCTCGATCGACGCAGTGTGCGCCTGGAAAGTTGCTTGCCCGAATACGGTTTGCCCGAGAACCCATCTTCCCGTGTGGAACCTAGTAGCAGACAGCCTCATCAAAACACTCAACGACAAAGGTTATTTCACTGTTGGATACGCAGATGATATAACAATAATAATAAACGGGGCCCACGAAAACACGCTATGCAATCTCATGCGTCAAGCCCTAAAACTAGTAAAGAAATGGTGCAGCGAGCACCAACTCTCAGTGAACCCCACAAAAACGGAAATAATTCTCTTCACGAAAAAAAGGAAACCGATGACAATGCAACTACCAAGATTCTTTGGAACAACAACCTTTCAACCGAAACCATGTACCTCGGTATTTATTTGGACAAACAATTGAATTGGGCGAAACACATGAACTATATCACTACAAAAGCCAGTATATCCCTGTTTCAATGCAAGAGACTGCTAGGCAGGAATTGGGGGATCAGCCCCATGGTCACCCACTGGCTATACAACACAGTCATCCGACCAATCATTACATACGGCTCGTTGGTCTGGTGGCCCAAGACTCTAGATCTCTAGATTATTTAAACCACATATTGACGTCTGGGAGGAACTTTTATCCGAATGGCAATGTAGGTGGGATAATTCTATCAAGGGCCGACACCTTCACCAATTCTTTCCATCCGTTCGCGTGCGGCTGGCCAGGACGTGGCTGGAGGTTGCCCAATTTCTCACAGGGCATGGTAACTTTAAAAGTAAATTATTTTCCTTCAAGCTTGTTGCCTCGCCATTATGTCAGTGTTCTACATCTGAATGCGAATATGTACAATCTGCACATAATATCTTATGGGAGTGTATTCTTTGGCAGAATGAACGCAATACTATGTTGAATAATGTACAGGCTGTATCATTAGCTGTTTACTATACGGACCTTGTGGAAACTAGAACAAATTTCCGTGCGTTCAAGCGCTTTTGCCATACCTATTATTGGAATCAAATATAACAGCTCACAATGTTAGGACCCATTAATATTAATGCTAATTTTTATCCGTGGTGCTAGGCAACTGGTCTTATCCCAGTTGTAAACTACCCTTTGTGCCTATTGGTCTTGTTTGTTCTGTCTCCTGCTTGATAGGGAGGGAAGTGGAAATTTGTATTTTTCTTACTCCTCCATTTTATTTTCTGATTAATTTCGTTGCGGGATCCAAGACAGTTAAATTCATTCTCCGGGACTTCGTCGAGCTTCATTGCCTCGGCGCTTTTCTGGTGGTCGCCACTGTTGATTCTGGCTTTCAGGAGTTGCAGTGGTTTGGGAATAGTGCGGTGGGATTGTCCCAATAAAAAAAATAAAATATAAAATGGTGTCCCAGGACAGACCTCAGCACAGCCCAAAAAGATCTCGAAAAACTGCAGCGGTTTGCTTGCATTGCAATAACTAGCAGTATGAGAACTACACCCACGGCCGCCCTACAGGCTATGCTGGGACTGCCACCTCTGCATCTTATCGTACGGGAGGAGGCAGCCCTGGCCGCTTTTAGACTCCATCTATCAGGTATCTTAAATAAAGACTCCAGAATTAAGCACACACGCATAAAGGAGGACGCGATCAAGCGAAAACCCATGTTAGCGTCACCATACGACAAAGCCCCAAAAACACACCACTTTCATGGACACTACAACATAATACTTACAGAAGAACGATGTGACTTCTCGGGCCCGAAATAGATGAGAGTATACACTGACGGATCGAAGACGGACTCCAGTACCGGAGACGGGGTCTTCTCACACGACCTAAATATAAACATATCCAGACTGCTAGGAGGGTTCAACACCGTCTATCAGGCGGAGTGTGTAGGCAACATACTGGCGGTCCACGCCCTAGAAGCCAGGAGGGTTACGGACACTCACATACGTATACTCTCCGACAGCGCCTCAGTCCTCCATCCTTATGGAAAAAATATATTACATCAAAATGCTAGAATGCCACAACGCACTAGAACAAATAATCTTATCTAGTCATAACACGGTGACACTGCAATGGATAAAGGGACACAGCGGATCGTTGGGTAACGACGCGGCTGACGAGCTTGCGAGACGCGGATCCAGCACGACGGTCTATGGACCCGAACCTGTTGTACCCATCCCCTTCAACCAAATACGCAGGTGGCTACAGGAATTCACCCAGGCACAAGCGGAAACCTGGTGGACCTCGGCACTAGGCTGTAGGCTTACTAGACGATTGCTACGCCTGGACAGGAATGGCCTGCGCCTGATGACGGGGACCATCACGGGACACTGGTCACTAAGCAAACACTTCCACACCATAGGCATAACGGACGGTCCTCTATGCAGGGCATGCATGGAGATTGAAGAAACCGTTGCGCACGTTCTCTTTGAATGCACAGAGGTCACCCTGATAAGAACACAAACCCTCGGGTCGCCCAGATCATACACAGTCGTTCTAAGTAATCCAGGAGCCCTAATTAGCTTTTGAAGGGAAATGGGCTGGTTGGAATAATCCACCCAACGGCCGCCATGGCCCACGCACAATGGTCCACCTGAAGGACTAAGTGTGGAAACCAAACCCCATAACGTAGAACATAACCCATCTTCCCAGATACAGTTGGGTGAGCCGCTCTGCAGGTTGGTACGAAATAAACTTTTAAATACGTACATCAATACTGCTGAGCGTGCCCGCCTGCTGGCTGTGGGAGAGTGGGAGTCGGGCCTCTGGCTACAGGCACTACCGTCACCCATCTTAGGTACTATGTTGAGTGACAACACCTTCCGGATCGCTGTCTGCGTTTGGGTGTTCCTAGCAGAGCTCCACATCGTTGTCAATATGGTGAAGCAGTTGACCGCCTCGATCACCATGTCCTATCCTGCAGTAGGTGCGCTGGCCGAATAGCACGGCACACCAGCATTAATGACATCATGAGCCTTGGAAGGTGGGTAGGCCTTTGGTGTGGGATGCAACATGTGTCGACACCATTGCGTCATCCCATCTTCTTAGTACGGTGAGCTGTGCTGAGGTGGCTGCTGCCGGTGCAGAAAACCTCAAACGGCGCAAATATAATAACCTTATTGGAAGTTATATGTTTGAGCCGTTTGGGGTTGAAACATTAGGTACATGGGGTCCGAGTGCGCATAGAGTTTTTCGAGACATTAGTAGAAAGTTCGTCGACTCTTCACGTGGCCAGAAGGTTGGCTTTTTCTTCGGCCAGAGAATCAGCACTGCTATCCAACGTGGCAATGCTGCCAGCGTTCTGGGCACGTTTCCCATTGACATCGATGTGCAAGAATTTTTTGATGCAAAATGAGCTCTTTTCCCTCTTACCTTTGTATTTGTATATAGGCTTGTTTTTTTTTAAATATCCTATTATGAATATGTTAATATACTTAACTAAACAAATTAACTTAACTAGGTAATTTGAGAGCAGTAGTAGTCCAGTAGTTACGGTCGCGACTTACAAGTTATAGGTCATGGGTTCAAACTCTGGCAGGCGCTTAACTTTGTATTATTTCATCACCGCTGCTCTCCAAACGGTCAAGGCAAGGTGAAAAAAAAAACATCGTGAGGATACGAACCAAAAACCATGTCCTAGAACCAAAAATTCGAAGAAATGTGACATCTACCAATCCGCACTGGGCCCGCGTGGTGGATTATAGCCCACTCCCTCTCTATGAGAGAAGGCCTTTGTCCCAGCAGTGGGAACTTTAAAAGGCTGATGATTCGGTAATTAGAAAGGCGCAAGAAAAACTATAAGTACTGACAATAAAAAAAAACCATTACCAATGAAATCTATTAATATCAGATAAATTCTTGCACGCATATATTATTATAAAGAAAATGGTTTTACAGGAATTGAAGAAACTTATGGACAGCGCAAAGGATGGAGTAATTTATTTCAGCATGGGCTCAAACTTGAAGAGTAAAGATTTACCCTACGAAGTCAAGGTCAACCTTCTGAAAATGTTTGGAACTCTGTGGCAGACTGTGTTGTGGAAATTCGAAGAGATTCCGCCGAACCTACCTAAAAATGTTCACATCCTGGACTGGGCACCACAACAAGCGATTCTTTGTAAGATTTTGTTTTAAATTTCTCTTTTCAATTGAGTCTTTAAAGGCCTAATGCATATGTCGCCGCCTTATCGTATAACACGCCGTATTACAAATAGGCGCGGCCAATTGAAAAACGTCGTGTTTTTAAATGCGGCTATTTTCAGTCAGCTGGATTTTAATTAAGCTGAAATAGAGTACGCCGCATTGTATGAGCACTTCGAGTTCGTCAAAGCGGCTTAGTAACGTGGCGCCCATACAAACGGGCGCATCTTCGCTACGCCGCTTTCAAATCTGTTAACGGTTTCACAACAAAGTGAAAATAATATTGAATTTAGAAGTGCAAACGTTGATTCGAAATTGTACTTGACTTTCTTATTTTGGATAGTATTTAAACGAGCGAAAATAAATTCAAAATAAAGGTGTAAAATACTGAATATGGCTTACTGAAATACTTAGTGGGCGATAAACAGTGGGAATACAAATGTTTAATACAGCAACTTCAAAATAAAAGTTTGTCGATGGAGCCCTTTTTCTGTCTGCAGGGTCTAAAGTAACCTAACATGAAGGAGATAACGGGAGCCAAGTTCAGTTCATCTCCTTCGAACCTAACCTATCAAGGTCGGGGTACCCTAAGTTCCCAAGCTCGCTTCGCTCGCTCTTGGACTAATTCGTTGTTCATAAATGTATAGTCTATACATTACCCTATATTGCTTCTTGTTGACAATAAAGCTAAACGTTACGTAGAACGTATCGCCACCACGATCCGGCTGAACGAAAGGCGAAGGTTTCAAAACGGCGACGTTTTTCAATCGGGCGCGGCTATTTGTAATACGGAGTATTATACAATATGACTGCAACACATATATTGCCTACGACGCTCAAATTATTTTGCTAGCTTTTGGGTTTGCTGATAGGGTAGGGCAGTGTTATTGGTTTCTGCAGATTATTTACTTTAGTAGCCCTTTTTTATTTAATTACCCTATTAAAAACGAATTGAAAAATAAATTGTCTAGCGAATTATGGATCTTCTTAATCTGCTTTATAGAAAAAACGGTGTAACTTAATAATAATATGACATTTCTTAATCATGTTTTAAATGTTTAGCTCACCCTAACATGGCAGTCTTCGTAACGCATGGTGGTCTTTTATCTACGACTGAAGCAATCCACTTTGGAGTGCCAATCATTGGTATTCCAGTGTATGGTGATCAGTTCATGAATGTCGAAAAAGCCGTTTACAAAGGATATGCGCTAAAAGTTGACCTTGGTTACACAATGGCTGATGAGCTAAAGGAAAAGATATTCGAAGTTACTAGCAACAAAAGGTGTGTATCGGAACTTTTATAAACTTAATATTTAGTGGATGTAGCTGTCAGAATGTTGAAGACAGAGGTACTCTGGCTGCAATGAATCACGAGGGCTATTTACAACCAGATTTATTAGCGTTTTGTCCACAGGTTTACTTAATACAAGACACTGTTTTAGGTAGGCAAGCAGGGCTTCACTAAAAACTAACTTTAAGATACGCAGTTATAAAATATGAAACGTGTGAACTTTTGAACGTTTGAAACGAGAGAAAGTGTGCAGGAGACGGTTCACATTATGACAAACTTCCGGTTCTGGAAACTTCTAGAACATTCTACTGTGATCTACAATGCTTTTCCTGGCGTGGAGGAGCAACAACTTGAGTACTCATTGACAAATACACAAAGCCCATTCATACTGTCCCTCTGGTGGCGAGGAGCGCAAGTAATATTTACTATTTCTCCATTCATAACAGTGTTTGGTCATTCATAAATGTGGACGCCCTCTAGCAGCAAGGATAGACAGCTACACCACAATCCCCAGCATGCAATTTGAACAAACGAAATGCGGACGCGAAGCGATTGATCAGTCGAACTTTGTTTATTGACCAACCAATCTCGCGCTCGGTACTTACCCCGCGCCCTGTTGTACAACCTACGTACCGGTGATCATATAATATTTCTCGCCACTCGCCATCAGATGTCACTATTTTGTATGTCAGCATCGTATCCACAAGAAAGTTTGCCCAGTTGTCTTGGGCAATCAAGACATTTGGCACGTCTGCGTCATATGACAGCTGCTGTACTATAGGTGTCAGATGATCGCAACCGGCCAGGTCATTTGCTAATAGACTGGCTTGATAATTCGAGCCTGTCGTTGGTTTTGGCTTCTATGACTATGGCTTTGGTTGCGTATTTGACTTGTATACTTATCTTGACTTGACGCGAGTTCAAAACGTCAATGCACGTGCCTGCTACGCCCTCGATATAAAATTATACATTTTGGCACTCTGCGCCTATTCACTGCGCGACATTAACAGTAAGTAGTGTTATTGTCAAACTATTATCCAACAAAGTAAATGAGTCTACTTTACCGTTTGGTCTCGATAGTGTCACTAGTACTACTTTCAGCAAGGCTTGTCTGTACCAGTGCGGCGTGCTCGTGTTGCAGAGGATAGGGCGCGGCGCGCTGTCTGCGTGCGGCACGCTCTCAGCGCGCAACGCTACGTGCTCGGTCGCTGTTACACGACTACTCCCTTTAAAGTCGCGTGGGACACGCATCTCGCGTCTTCGGTCACTGTGTGGTACTAGACTGTGATGGTAATACTTGCAGTCTTGCTCTTCACACTGCTTCGTCGCTGCTGCGTCGTTTTAGGCACCTGAAACATAGTTTATTTTTACTTGCAGCTTCTCTCTCTCTCTCTATTATTATTTACTGACATTTACTTGAAATTTGTGCAGCCAGCCACACTGCTACAGTTGCCGTTGCATATTATACATGTTGAGCTGTCGGACTCTGACAATTTAAATGTTATTTTGGCCGCTCGTTGTGGACGTTTGAGTTCCACCTCTGCCAAAGCGTGTCGTGCATTTATCGACCCAACACTACTAGGCCGGGCTCTGCGTCACCCGCAGCCATCTCGTAATCATACCACCGGCTCCTAAGTGTTACTGATAATTTCTCTGTAAATACGGAAATCATTGCCGTGCTATGTAAATATTCAGTTCTTTTCAGAGCTTGTACCGCGACAATGCCATTTGTGACTTTCGATGCGAATATACATAATATGTCTGTCGGATTGTCTGACTGCTTAGGTAACTGCCTAATTTATTTAACTCGTAAGTTATTAGTGCATTTGGTCATCCAAACCGAGAATCCAATCTTTGCATAATTTGATCGGCTGAGGATCCTAAAAAAATATCCTATAAATGCATTTGAATTCCTCCAACGCGGGCCCTTTCCCGTGTATGTCAACGCATACTCGTAGTATGCTGCTTTAAAAAGCAGCCATTCGCCCGAGTAGCCACTAGAGATAGGTAAATCAAATCCATACCTGCTGGCAACGGGAATACCCCGTGCTACCTCTTACAATGCCTGAGTCAGTCCTTTCAGGAGGCTCCCCTGGTCGCCACGTTGCGGCGAGGTCTGCGGCGCGGCGTAAGGCGTCGTCGGCGTTCGGGTGTCGTCGCGTCACGGCGGGGCTGGCGAGCCATCATGAGGTGATATGGGGTGCGACTGCGGCGGGCCGATGTGGACGCGATGTTCGTTGCCCATCCGCGGCGTCCGTCTAATGCTCCGATGCCGCAACCGAACTTTCCGCTAGTAATTCCTCGTCGCCTGCTTATGCTTTCAAGAGCCTAACAGCGCCTGGCTCCAATCTCGCTCGGGCCAACGCCTTTCTGTTGGTTTACGTTTCGTCTAGTGGTTGTCTGTGTGGCGTTGTCGTGACCCCAGGGCTGTGAGGATGGGTCAGGTCCGAATCTGTGACGGTATTGTTGAGTGTGCTTGTCGCCGATTCCGTGGAGACGGGCTCGTCCCCTTCCGTTGCCGCTGTGACGGGTTCTTGCATACCACGTTTCTTCACCATGTTTTAGGTACTGCACTACACCACACTACCACTCTCGCGTGCCAAAAGCCAATGTTCGCTAGAAGAACCACTATCCGGCTCGAATGGACCTCTTTTGAGGACAGTGGAACTCTGGTTGCAATAAAACACGAGGGCTATTTACAACCAGATTGAGAGCGTTTTATCCACAAGTTTACTTAATACAAGACACTGATTTAGGCAGACAAGCAGGGCTTCAAACTATAAACTAACTTTACGATACGCGGTTATAAAATACGGAACGTGTGAACTTTGAAACGTTTGTGGGCCAACTGCACTCACCATGGAAAAAGTGGGTGGAAGGCGGTTCACATTTTGACAAACTTCCGGTTCTGGAAACTTCTAGAACATTCTATTGGGATCTACAGTGCTTCCCCTGGCGTTGAGGAGCAACAACTGGGGTAATTGACAAATACACTATATTCATTCTGTCCCTCTGGTGGCGACCAACGCAAGTAATATTTACTATTTCCAGTTTGTTCATTCATAAATGCGGAAGCAGCGAGTAGCTACAGCAAATGAATGAATGCAGTATTTACAGAAAATGAAGAGAAAACTATGGACCCGTGATTGTTGTTGCCTGCGGAAGGCGTTTGTCCATTAGAAGACATCTTTTAGATGAAAGATGATAAATTTATTGGTTAAAATTTACCCTTTGTTATCAGGTACGCCGAAAAATCGAAAGAGTTATCCTTTGTTTACCACGACCGTCCCGTGAAGCCGGGTCAGGAGCTGGTGCACTGGGTGAACCATGTGGTAAAAACTCGCGGCGCACCGCACCTGCGCTCTCCTGCGCTGGACCTACCATTCTACAAGAGAAGGTTCCTAGATCTAGCTGCAATCATCGTGGTCCTACTCTTAGCTGTATACATTCTGTTGAAGCGCGCTTGCGCGTATTTTTGTTCTAAAGTGTGTCCGACAAAAGGAAAAACAGGAAGTAAGAAGAAGAATAACTAAACAAATTGAAATTGTTATAATTATTTGTATTAATCAATAAAAACTGTTTTTAAAGCTTTGTGGTTTTTTTTTCACCGCATTTCGATTCAGAATAATTCATCATTTCACACATCAATAATCAATCGGTTGGCTTCCAGTCAAACCGAATGCAGCTGGATAGCAATATTTTACAGAAAGCGACTACCTACTGTATACCACCATATATGGTGCTATACAGTCTAAACTAAAAATTTAAAACTTGATTAAGAAATGTCATATTATCACGTTAGGCCCTTTTTCTATAAAACAGATAAAGAAGATCCATAATTCGCTATACAATTTAATTTATCAAAAGCCCCCTATTCAAAAATAATTCTAAGCAAAATCTAGAAATTTTAAACATAATCTTACAAAGAATCGCTTGTTGAGGTGCCCACTCCAGGATGTGAATATTTTAGGCAGGTTCGGCAGAACCTCTTCGAATTTTCACAACATAGTCTGCTTCAGGGTTCCAAAAATTTTCAGAAGGTTGACCTTGACCTCGTCGGGTAAGTTTTACTCTTCAAGTTTGAGCCCAGGCTGAAATATAATAAATAAATCCTGAAAAACCATTATATTTATGATAATACGTGCGTGTGTGATTTTTTCTGATATTATTGTTTTCATTGGTAATAGTAATTAAAATTGTTGGTGGCGGTATATTTTCCTTGCGCCTTTCAAATTTTCTAGTTATGTTAATTCGTATATCTAAGTTAAGCTAAGTAATTTATGAGTCCTGATTCCATAAAGACGTGATGACTGCTGCTGGAAGATTTAACTACACAGAGACTTCTGGTAGAGGCTTCACGGTATCATCAATGTGGTAGCATCCGATAAACTTGTGACTCTGTGGAAGAGATGCACCTCCGCTCGTGGATACATATGCGTTGTATAGAACCAAGGTACTTTGAACCAGGATTCATCGAAAGTTGATAGTTTAAAACCACGTTATGCAGCAATTGGAACGAATTTTGCCTCGTACGTTTTGTCTTGAATGCTATCTAGCCACCTGAAAATTCCAAATAATTGAGTTTAAGTTGCATTATGATTTGCTAAACTTCGATAAAAACCAAATCTTTGATGTTATTATTTACTATTGTTGATTATCGGTGAAGGATACGGGGATCCGCTGGTTGCGAGACGCATGGGACCGGTCAATGTAGCGACGCTTGAGGGAGGCCTATGTCCAGCTTTCGGCTGACATGATGATGATGAACACAAAATAGACTCCCCCGCGCGCATGCACCGTACGGACCGGTACTGCCAACGACTCCACCCACCAATGCGTTATTCGAGTTTAAAAATTATTAATTTAGAAATCATTATTATTAAGGATATTATGATTTTATTATTGTATATCTTTACATGGTTCATAAGCTTATATTTACTATCTGTTTTACACAACTAACAACATTATTTAAGTAATTTTTCAATGGTATCTGTACAAAATTTTTATTGCTCCAAGTACATTTTATAAGTTGGTCGACTATAACTCGTAAACTTGTAAAGCCTACTTAGCTGTGATAGTTTTCCCCTTAATATATACTACCGCCGTGATTTTTTTCACATATCCAAAATTGATTTCTCGTTTATTAATTAAGTTTTCTCGTTGAAACCTTCAACCTTTTGTCTCCGTAAACGCGCCAAATCGAATGGACAAAGTCTTGTCAGTCTCTCTTGTGTAAAATTGATTTTAACGGGTTTTAAGCTATTTCTACCCAATAATAGACAATATATATAGTTTAGGAATAAGTGTGAACATTATTCCCTAACATATACATGATACAGAAGTGTTTATAAAAAAAAAAATCGTAAACAAAGACATATTAGTGCAAATCGCGGTGGACGGTATGATTCAACGGCCGCCGCGGCTAGTGTACGGGAGTTTCGCCGTTGTGTCGACTGCGCAGATAAGACAGTGGCGCGCGCCGCAAGTCGGTGACGTATCGTTTGCTGTCAAGTTTACTTCAAGCGGAGAACCGGTTTGACAGTAGCGGCGTGTTTACGAAGAAAGCGGCGAGGACTTATGTCAGTTACGTATTGTAATAACAAAGATTTTTTTTCCTGTTATTTTTCTACTGCCGTTCCTGCTTTTCTATAATGTTTCGCGGTGAACGCTCACCACCCGCTACCCCTGTTGGTGAAACAGTACGACCTCAATCCGCTAAGGACGTAACAGCCGCTCAAAATGAACCTGCTTCTGAACCTAGTAATGTCTGACCTGATTCCTCACCTGATACACCCTGCTCACAAACAACACCATTACCATCACCATTTGAAAATAGGATAATGGATATGCTCACGACCTGGAGAAAAAACCGGATGTCACACTAAAACGTCTTCATCAGACATAACTGAGCTAAAGCAGACAATTAGAGATATGCAAAAAAGCTTTACTGAGACCGAAAAGTGGAGAGATTACATGGATGGAGAATACGATAGTATGAAACAAAAAAATTAAAATTAGAGAAGGAGCATTCGGAGCAGCGTGATTATGTAGCAGAATTGGAGAAAAGGGTGGAGGGCTTTCAAACCAGTGCTCGTTCCTCAACCATTAAGATAAGAAATATCACTACCAGTGAGAATGAGACAACTGCCGACCTCACTGCTATAGTGCTCAAGACTTGTAGTGCTATTTAGGTGCCGTTGAAACCGTGCCAAATCCGGGATGTATATCGACTTCCAGGCAAAAAAGAGTTTAACAGACCGATTATTGCCGAGTTTTCGACAGTACCTGATAAAACAAAGGTTATAGAAGCGTCGCGCAAGTTCAATAAAAACCGAGCAACGACAGAAAAACTTAATACTGGGCATATTGGAATCGGTGGTCAACAAAAACCTATATACGTAGCCGAACATCTACCTACTAGTATGAGGAAGTTATTTTTCGAAGCCCGTAATTTCGCTAATCTCAATGGCTACAGATTTTGCTGGTTTCAAAATGGTAAAATTTTTCTCCGCGAAAAAGAGGGTCTCAAGTCCACTATTGTCTATAATGTATCTTGTCTTAAAAAACTTCAAAAGCCAGTTATATAATTGTCGTCATTTTCATTTTAATAAGCTGCATGAATATTTTTATCTTTTCCAAAATTTTAAATTATTTCCTTATCATAATTTTAACCTGAACACCAAACACTCAACAACAATCAAATATCATATAATACAAACTCCTGCTCACACACACATATACAAAATGCCCAATATAGTTTTTTTAAATAGGCAATGTATTTCCTTTATCGCACAGTTTAAAATCCACACAGCTGTATCACAATATGTAATTCCTGTCATAATCAAATGGCTAACATAAATAATATTAACAGGGAACTGGATTCGCTAAATGTAGGTAGCTCCTTCATTTGTAGTCCAGAGGACTGACAAAAATATCTAAACAATTCCGATAGCAATATTAAATTTCTACACCTAAACATACGTAGTATAAACAAAAACTTTGATCAACTGCAAGTAAGCAGTACTTACATTTAACTAAAACTTCAGTTGACGTCATAATTCTGACCAAATGTTGGCTCAGTAAGGTTAGTAACCTACCCGTGCTGCAGGGTTTTGAATCCTATTCCACGGCAGAAAACTCCAACCAGAACGACGGTATAGTTATCTATACGCGGCAGGGTTTGCAGGTCTCGGTTTGGGAACCTAACTTTAACCTGACAGACAAGACAGTTGCCACCCGCAACTGTCTTGTCTGTCAGGTAGACAGAAAAATTGCCGCTGTTGCGGTCTATCGCTCTCCATCATATAACTCTAGGGAAAATTTTGATCACTTTCTAGAAAGTTTAAACAACGTTTACAGTAAACTCTCCTCGTGGCAGACCATCGCCCTGGTCGGTGATTTAAATATTGATATAAAACTGAATAGTAGAAATGACCGAAGCGTCGATTATCTTATACTTAATTCATCTCACGGACTTCTTCCAACACATCTATTTCCTACCAGACTCGAGAGTTGTCTTGATCATGCCTTCGTTAAAACTAACCTACCTATCACCACCTTAATTCTAGACTCTCACATAACGGAACATAAGCCGCTTTTACTTAATATTGCGAACACCAATCCTAAATGGAAAACAGGTCACATCTCTACTTCCATTAATTACGACGCAATTAAGTTAGAGCTAGAGGACACGGATTTATCATTCGTCTTCAAAATTGATCCAACGTCTTTAATTACCAAACATACAAAACAAACCAGAATCCCGAGGAAACAGAGAACTATTATACCTTGGATAACCCCCGGCCTGTTGAAGTGTATTTTACATCGAGATAAGCTTCACGAGAGATCAAAGAAAGAACCTGATAATCTGATAATCAAAACCACTTACACGCGCTACTACGTAAATTAAAAACCGCCTACGAAAAAAATGAACTTGAAAAAGCTAAAAATAATCCTAAAGCCCTTTGGAAAACAATAAAACAAATAACTAACACAAGTAAAATAAAAACCAGCCCTATTGAACTGTTGCGAATATCCGACGACCCCAAATCCTCTATAAATGACGTATGTAAATTCTTCACTAATATAGGGAAGAGTATGGCAGCTAAAATTATTTCCCAGTCCCATATCTCCTCTAATGTGCCTGGCTGCTCTATGTCTCCAAATACCAGTAGCTTTGCCCCGACCGCCACTGCAAGCTCCCTTGCGCTGCTGGAGGTTGATGAAGCTGAAGTCGAATCCCTTATTCTTGGGTTACGCAACGACTGCGCAATAGGGTGGGATGGTATATCACCCCTGTTATTAAAGATGTGTCGTCGAACACTAATACAGCCTTTAACGTATATTTTATTATAACTAATGGCTGTCTTCAAAAGGGTGTCTTTCCGGGGGCGCTTAAAAGAGCGATTATTCATCCTATCCATAAGGCGGGGAGCAGATGCTGTGTCAATAATTACAGACCCATCTCGGTTTTAACAGCTCTTTCCAAGATGCTTGAAAAGACCCTTAGCAGACGTTTGAAAAGTTTCCTGGCCAAGTACAAAGTCATAGCTGATAACCAGTATGGTTTTCGCACAGGAGTCTCAACCGAAGATGCAGTACTTGATTTGACGCAAATGATCACCAGGAATCTTGACGGTAAGACTAAGTGTCTCGGTATATTCCTGGACCTGTCAAAGGCATTCGACACAGTTTCTGTTCCCTTGCTCCTGAACAAACTGGAGTTGCTTGGCGTACGGGGCATCGTCCTGAGTATCTTCAAAGATTATCTCACCAATCGCACTCAAATGGTAAAAATTGATAACCTGTTTAGTAATGAGGAATTTATCACTTACGGTGTCCCTCAGGGAAGCATCCTGGGTCCCATTCTTTTTCAAATTTACGTGAATGACTTGTGCAGAATGTCTCTCCCTAATGCCAAAATCTTTGCTTATGCTGATGATACCGTAATTATAGTTGACGGTTTAACTTGGAATGGTGTCAAGAATAGCGCAGAATCAGCACTTACCAAAGTTATAAAATGGCTCAATCTAAATCTTCTGACTCTCAACTTTGACAAGACTTCTTACATTCCATTCTCTATTCGCCATAACACCGCACCTGACCAAGCCTTTTCTATAATAGCCCACACTTGCGCGCACTCTTCATCTCCGTGTCAATGTCCAACACTCCTAAGAACCGAGAGTATTAAATATCTTGGCGTACAAATAGATGCAGGGTTACGATGGGACTTACAGGTTAATGCCCTGACTTCCAGGACTATGAGACTAATACACATTTTTAAGTCACTTAGAGAGTCGGCTGATGTTAATACGCTGAAAATGGTCTTCTACGCCCTGTGTCAATCAGTTATTGGATACTGTATCACGGTTTGGGGTGACGCAGCTAAAACCAGTCTAATCAGAGTTGAAAGAGCACAGAGAGCCATATTGAAAGTAATGCTGCGTAAGCCTTTCCGTTCTCCAACTACACAACTGTACTCGGAATGTATGGTGCTTTCAGTCCGTCAGCTCTATGTACTTCGTTCAGTACTCAGGAGACATTCCTGCGTCCCTCCTTCTGATCCTAAAAAACGTACTAATATTCCCCCAGGAACACAGCATAAAACCACGTTCGCTAGACATCAATTCGACACGCTTAGCGCACACATTTACAAAAAAACTCACAAAAACCTCGACATTCGAGACTTAAACAAACATACAGTTAAGTTTAAGGTGTCGGAATGGCTACTCAAGCAAGACTATTCGCAAACCGAGTCTTTGCTTACATACATTGCTTGATTTGATATTATCTTCCATACTCTGTACACTCATATTTTCACTCAATTCACCACATACATCTTACATACATACACACACCCTACTTCACATACGCTTACTTGTCCTAATCTGTGGTATACAAGTAGAATTTATATTTATTTTAATTAATATATTACCCAATCCATGGTAGATCGACTCATTTCACAAGTTTTGCTTAAATATAGAAAGCGAAAAACAGACCACTGTCTCTTAAGATACAGGTAACCCTAGTTTAAGAGGCAGGGTTCACTAACTGTGTACAGATCTTGTTCATCCAGCACCTGTCTAAGTCTCTTCTACCAACCAGTTGTAATTTATTTTTATTGGAATTGTTATTGAAATTATAAATCTAATTATTATTATTACTTATAGACCATAAAAATTGTAATCTGTAAATTTATGGTACAAATAAATTTTATTATTATTATTATCCTTTATTTAATTTCTTTTCTTATTAACTAAATTTTTAAATATTTTTATTAAACATAAAATTAAAAAAAAAACATTTAAAAATATAGAAAATAGAGGCCCACCGGTATCGGGAACAGGGTCCAAGCTACCGGCGGTCAGGGCTCCAGAGAGAGGAACCTCCTAACAATGCGAGCCGTGTCCAGCAGTACTGCTTTCTGGATCAGGCCCTTGACCCAGCCGCCTAACGAGAGCCTCCTAAGATGTTGTTCGAGGCTCGTGGCTATTAAGCCATTGGCTGACACGACTATCGGTACAATGATCGCTGTGTCTAAATCCCACATGTCGACAACCTCGCGAGCCAAGTCAAGATACTTGATTTGCTTATCTTTCTCGGCTTTCACGAGGTTCCCGTCATGCGGGACGGTAATATCAAACAATCATTGCACGCCTCTCGATTCGGTCCACCACCACTATATCAGGCTTATTGGCTATAATAGTCCTGTCAGTGATGATGGACCGATCCCAGTACAATGTGATATTGCCATTTTCGAGAAGTGGGTCGGGCACATACTTGTAGTACGGTACCTCCGATGCCACAAGAGTGTATTTCAGAGCAAGTTGCTGGTGGATGATCCTGGCTACAAGGTTGTGCCTATGCAAGTACTCCTCGTTAGTTAGACGAGAACATCCAGAGATAATGTGTCGGATCGATTCACCCGGGCGGTGACATGCCCGACAGATGTCAACCGTGCCATCCTTCACAATAAATCTCCGGTAGTTATTCGTCATGATAACTTCGTCCATAATTGCACAGACAAAACCTTCGATTTCCCCAAAGAGGTCACCAAAACGCAGCCAGGCTACGGACGCTGTTTGGTCTACATCGGACCCATGTAGGGACCGGAAAAAGCGTCCGTGAAGCTCCTTACTCTGCCATACTTCCCTGCGGTCGTTAGTATCAAGCACTACAGGCTTGCGCCAGTTCTCATTCGCCAAGGAGAGCGGGGTGAGTCCCTTGTCCACTGCTACTACATCTCGATGCATACCCACGACGGTGTGTAGAAAATATTCCCTGAGATTGCATATCTCGCGGTTGTGGAGGTTTTTGGCATTTAAAAAGCCTCGGCCACCACACTTCCGCGGGATATACAATCTCATGACCGACGATCGTGGATGATGCATTCGATATGCAGTCAGCAGTGTACGGACCCGCCTATCCAGGGCGTCGAGTTCCGTTTGAGTCCATTTGAGTATGCCGAAAGAGTACATCAATACCGGCATGACCCAACCGTTGAAGGCGCGCACCTTGTTTCCGCCTGAAAGAAGGCTATTGAATACCTTCTTCAGACGGCCAAAGAAGCGTTCCCTCAACGATTGCTTCATGCAGTAGTGCTGATACCTAACGCTTCCGACATACCCAAATACTTATAGGTTTCGTTTGGAGAGAGGGATCTCAGGTTTATGGAATCCGTAAGTTGAATACCTACGGATTCCACAATCTCCCCTCGCTTTACATGCATGACCGTGCGGTCCACACCAAACTCCATCCTGATGGCGCTACTAAAAGTTTCAGTTACCTTCAGTAGCTCCATCAGCTGAAGATTGCTGGGGGCAAAGAGCTTCAGATCATCCATGTAAAGGAGGTGAGATATAACCAGACCACCTCTCTTCAACCGATAGCCTAGCCCTGAATTCTCCAGCAGCATGCTTAGAGGATTCAGGGCAAGACAAAACCAAAGTGGACTCAAACTATCGCCCTGGAATATACCTCGCTCGATACTTACAGGTTCGCTATTCCTCTGGATATTTCGACATCCTGGATAGCGAAGGACTGTGCTCCATTGCCTCATACACGACATCAGGAAGGTGCGTAGAGTTGTATCTATTTTATACAATTCTAGCACCCTCATGAGCCATGTATGAGGCACCGAGTCATAGGCATTCTTATAATCTATCCAACATGTCGACAGATCCTTTCGGGAACGCCGAACCTGTTGGCTAATGGCCATATCAATAAGGAGTAGCTCCTTAGTACCGCGGGACCCGTTCCTACATCCATTCTGAGACACCGACATGATGGAGTTATCGTCGACGTGTTTATTAATTTTAACTCTCAAAATGGATGTAAGAACCTTATAGACCGTTGGTAAACATGTAATTGGTCTATAATTTTTGGGTTCCGCGGTGCTATCAGACTTGTGGAGCAGGTGGGTTATTCCTGTTGTAAGGAACTTGGGTAGCGAACCAGACTCTAAGGCTGCCTGGTACTGAGATGCCAAACGAGCGTGCGACCTTTGTAGCCACTTGATCCAAAAGTTGTGCAGTCCGTCCGGGTTTAGCTGTTTACTATACGGACCTTGTGGAAACTAGAACAAATGTCCGTGCGTTCAAGCGCTTTTGCCATACCTATTATTGGAATCAAATATAACAGCTCACAATGTTAGTGTGCGGGACGGACGTGATCGTTCAAGGCCCCAGGCTGACCGGAGGTTGTAAGGCTCCAGCTCGAACGCGTTGACGCCCCTTGCACCTATAGTTCGTTGTCTTCGAGCAAATACCGACCCTGCAGTGGTTGGAAGGCTGCCAAGGATGTTGAGGGGAAGGCGTGATATCCAGTTCAGAAAAAGACTCGAGTTTTCATGTCCAAAAACGACGTTTCTTCATGGTCTTCATTACGCAAAGTGACGTGGATTTAAATGTTGAGAAATAATGGCTACAATTAGGACGGTGTCTCAGCGCACTATCCTACTACCACACTTGACCGTAACGAGGACCCCAAAACAACGACCGCGCATAAACTTTAATTAACAAATTAATTATTATGACTAGTCGCTGAAAACCGACAGAAACTCCCCTTCTACTGAACCGATTTCGATGAAACTTGTGTCTCTGGATAGGTCTCGAGAAGACCTTCCCTCCGAACCTTGGTCCAGGTCCATGGAGAACGCCTAATAAGGGGAAGTTCTGTCAATTTATAGCTTTACACGCTACTTTCTTATACAATGGTGCACTTTAGTGCCAGGGTACCAGCGAGGGACTTGTAGCCCTACTCCTGGACCATCGATCTGTGACAGTTCCACAGCTTCATCTGTCACCTTCACGGGCACAGCCACGTGAAAGTGCGAAAACAGCGTCTGTGCCTGTTTTCGGCATATTTAGCGATTTTGTACTCGAGCTGGTGGGCGGATCCGCATTCACCAACTATCATCGGATAGCCCTCGCGATGGGCTACCCCATGGTGGAAGTCCGGTGGATACAGCTCCAACCCTCGATCCAGTATTCACTCTGATGTGGTCGACGATGCGAGAAAACCATGGAACCTCTTACTATATTAAGTCGGTTAGTTCCCTAACCACCGGAGCTAGGCTCCTTCCAAAAATGTGGTTGGGAAGCTGGAGAATTGGGCTATCGAATGGTGGTACCCTGATAGGTGTACCACCAGCCCTTCTGGGACTTCTGTTGCCGGGAAGCGGCCGAAATAGAAAATATCGTGTTGTTCCACGGCTTTAACGCCTCTGTGTGTGTATGTGTAGCTGTATATTAGCTATGTGTTGTGACTGAGTCCAGGCGTGTGCCCGAGGGTCCCCAAAGGTAATGCTTCAGATAGCATATCAATAGTCCTTCAGGCACCAAGTGTGTCTGAAGGTAGTGGGCCCTCTGGCAGACCAACGTAGAAACGTCCATGCTGGCACATACATTATTTCAAGTAAGTAAGATCTATGTACTAGAATTACACAGATGCCATCTATATATAGGGCCTGGACACAGTTCCAGGTCACCTAGAAGCGCTAAATCGCTTATAACCAATTTTCTATTTACTTACTTGAGCAAAAATGCATGTATTTACCATCTCAGAGTGAAACTGTTTTAAACCTGGCTATGTACTGTTATTATGTACAGTTTTTCAGTCATAGCACCAAGGTATACTATCTAGAACACCTAGATGGTGTTTCCTAACAAAACAAATGTGTAAGGTAAATAATACGATTGGTAGGTGGGCAGAGCGCACCTATCGATACTTGCGACCCGGCCATTTTCGGGGGGTCCAAAATAAGTAAACAAATATTTTTTATTTGCTTAAATTACTACTTACACATTTTATCTAAAGTATATTAACTCTAATAATACTAGATAACCCCATTTTATTTACTATAGGCTATTATAAAGCCCTCAAAACGCTATTCTAAAATACCAAATTTGCCTGCTTACGCGCCAGACTATATATACGTGAACCGCCATCTGACTGCTCATTTCGAACTAAACGGTCGTGGCGACCGGTCGTTTTTACGGAATTTGACTTGTTTTGATTTTGCTTTCTTTCCGTAACTACCGCATTTAGTATGTATGTAACGATTCTAATTTACTCTTTAGACCCCATATTTACTTAATACATACTCATATACACTAAAACATAATGTTTAGTGCCTCAAAAAGTGGTCGAAATTTTATGTTTGAAAACTATAAAAGAAAAATTCTCGTCTAAAACTTTTTAGTACGAGCTCGCGCGCTAGGGTAAGCAGACGTATGTTTTGTTTATACTATTTATATCTACAAAACTATTCTAACATTTTTGTGACGCCTCGTCGCGAACAGTTAGGACCCATTAATATTAATGCTAATTTATATCCGTGGTGCTAGGCAACTGGGCTTATCCCAGTTGTAAACGACCCTTTGTGCCTATTGGTCTTGTTTGTTCTGTCTCCTGCTTGATATGGAGGGAAGTGGAAATTTGTATTTTTTCTTACTCCTCCATTTTCTTTTCTGATTAATTTCGTTGCGGGATCCAAGACAGTTAAATTCATTCTCCGGGACTTCGTCGAGCTTCATTGCCTCGGCGCTTTTCTGGTGGTCGCCACTGTTGCTTTTGGCTTTCAGGAGTTGCAGTGGTTTGGGAATAGTGCGGTGGGATTGTCCCAAAAAAAAAAGTCCGTCCGGTCCTGGAGATTTCCAGTTCGGCAACGGACGGACTGCACGGGCTACATCTTGGGGGCTGATCGTGATAGCCCCCATTTCTTGTATTGGATCACACGCTCGTTCGACCTCCCGAGTCCATTCACCTTCGGTGTGACTGACAGGCACCGACCAGATGCTGCGCCAGAATGAACACATAGCGTCATCATCCGGCAGGCGCGTATCAGTCACACCTTGGTCGGGTCGCTCCCAAGCCCGATAAACCCACCTTTCATTACTTTGGAATGTGCGATTCTGGGTGCATCGCTCCACTCTCCGCCTGTACCTACGAATACGGTTTGCCCATGCATACACTTTTTGTTTCAGGAAGTCGATGCGCTCTGTGACATTGGATATATAGTCTCGTGTCAGCCACATCAGCAAATTTGACATGAGCTACACGACATGCCGCTACAGCCGCGCAGTACATGATCGAATGTGTATCAGTGAGGTCTTCGCAGTCATCAAAATAGTTTGAAAACTGCGAATCCAGAACAGCCACCAGCGCCCTATTCTTGTTATGCATGGGCAAACGAGGTAATCGTGGCCTAAGTGCCGGTGGCATGTTGCGATACTCCCGAATAGCACACTCCAAAGCACTACTCAATTCCTCATTGCACTGGGTACTTACATTTGTAACCCTGTCACTACTCTCCTCGTCAGCGTGGTTGGACTATGGTAGCATCACAGCCTGCGACGATGGGGCAGTGACACGGTTACCCATTTCCGTTCGGAGGCTATCAAGTACAGTATCATCCAACATACGATTACGCTGGATGACCCGCACCTGATCCGAAAGTCGTTGGGCCGAAACGTTGACGGCTGGCTCAAGCACCTGAAACAAAGAGAGCATCCGGACACGGTACGCGGTCAGGTTGTTTCCTCCCTCTGTAGCCCCAAAGTATGCGCGCATGACATTTTCGTTTATGGATTGTGTCCATCTCATGCGCTGCACATTTCCGCCGGGTGCTGGGACCCTATCAGAGACCGGTAAGCCTCGAGGTCCTAAGCGGTCCGGCGGCATCCGGCTCCCTGTCGACGCGCAGGTGGTGGTGTCGTCGGCGGAGAGAAGTACTCGTCGCTCGAGCTCGACGCAACTGCCACGGCCGGTGTCACAGCACACACGGTGGGGCTGGTTTCCGGCGGCGGCGAGGCGGAGCTGGGCGACGAGGCCGGAGGTGGTGGGCGTGCATTTCTTGTGGCGGCAGCTCTCGTTAACATGACGTCGCCGTCGACTTCATTTTTCACATTTCTTATTCTTGAATTTGTATTTCGGTCATACTTTTTGTGATTTTACTGTTGTATGTTTTTTTTCTATGTTTTTATATTGTTTTGTATAATTTAGATAGTTAAAAATATTTATTATGGAAGAAATTTCTAAGAGAAATTTTTTGGCAACTGTCTGTCAATTCGAGCCACAGATTATTATTATTATTATAACCCTTATTCTCTCATATTTCGTCAATAATCATTTTTGAAATCTTGTTGTCAGGGTTAACTTTCCATGGTGCACCTGATGGCCACATAAGTAGGTACTCATAGAGGCTTATAGATCGCAGCCTAATCTCTATAACTGAATATACACAATCACGTATATAATATTGTTATGCACTTCTATTGCAGCTGGCCAATCTGTCTCAACCTTGATAACAGACTCATATATCATGGCATAAATAATAATAACACCAGACAACCGTAACCACAACCGAAGTGCATTAAGGTAAAGCACTATGGTAAAAAAGTGAAGTTCTATACTATCTGGCTTTCTCCCTTACACCATGAGAAAAAGACGCAATTTCACCAGGATAAATCATAGCTTTCTCAGTTTTTTGGCAACAAGGAGTGATCGGCACCGTTCATGTGATCAAATCCAACATACAATAAAACCTACCTGAAATATCACAAGCACTAGCAATTTAGGCGGACATAATAATTGCTTAGAAACAAAATACAAAATACTTAAAAAATTTAATATATATTGCGGCAAGTCATCGGTCAGTAGTCGCAATTATAACCACAAAAAGAGTCATCATAAAACATTAATTTTGTTTTTCAGACGATGGTGGCTGCAAACGCGGGAATATGTTTTTTGGTTTGTCTCTTAATTTGTTCATCATGCGAGGCTTACAAAGCGCTGGTGGTGTTTGGTATGCCAGTGAGGAGTCACGCGATCCTCGGCGATGGAGTCGTCAGACACTTGCTGAAGGAAGAACATGAGGTTAGTACACATCAAGTCCGGGAATTAAATTCTGTAAAGAGAGTTTGCGAATATTGGCAGGTCTTTTAAAAAGGGCACTTCCAGTTAAGTATTCTTAAACTAACGTTGAACACAACACGAGTCTGTAAGATTTGCCTACGGGTCCTGATCTTTCCCTAGAGGTTAGTACAAGTGACCCAAATTTAGCCTCTATCACAAATAATATAATACTAACATACAGATGCCTCAATGTCCATACAAAGAAACCGTACCGAAGTAACTAGCGTTTTTCGTCTGATTAAACTGATTAGTTTTTTGTAAATCGATCGCGTTCGGTTCCGTTCCACGGCGATAGATAGATGGTGTTAGCAGCGACATGCTGGTCAATTAAGGATGGACTCCAGCAGCAACAACATTACCTACCGCGAACCTTGTAGATCATGCTCGTTAACTGACCTAACTAAAAATATGACTACTAACAGCCATAAAACGATACTTGACACAACAATGAGGAGCATTCTGATATGCAGATAGTTTCCATGACACATTTGACGACGTACGCGAGTTAAGTGAAGAAAAAAAAACACTTAAAAACTAATTATTAAGCGCACATAAAGAAATAGAAGATCTAAATACGGAGAACTTCGTCTCAAATCGGATCTACAGAATATGATCAAGACCGTTAACACATTTAAGAAAATATGCTCGACTCCTGAGAAAAAAAGTGCGACACCAACTCTTAAAAACAAATCCTTGCAACGAATAAGCTCACCAAAGTACTTAATCAAGGAACATGAACAACAACCACATGTTATTGAGGGCATGGCTAACAAACAAAATAAAGAGACACAAACTAGAAGTATACACCAAACAAAGTGAAAGATACTATGACTACCCCAATACCACCATCAAATTAAGTATCGAAGCCTACGCAAAATAATAAACAACCCTTTAAGAAGAAGACTATAGAGGATACCAAAAATAAGAAACATTGCGTACTCAGTAACTACACACAACGAGGCATGCTACAAGCTATTGAGGAAAATTTTGCAAGGGTCTTCAATTATTGTAGCTACACTTCGCCAAATTCAAATATTAAAGTAATATTGGTGGGTATAAAATCAAAGTTAGAACATTTTACAATTAATGGTTACTGTTTAATTATGTTACGGGAGTCTGACATTGAAGCTAATGATAACCTTATAGACCTAGTAAAATTAATAAGAGAATGTTTAATTAATGTACAAACACTAACATAATAATATGCGCACCCACATATATTTATAATTATAAGGTTGAAATATTTAATAACCTACTCCTACCTGTATGGACATTCAAAATAACAAGTATGACATATTTTGTTGACTCCAACTATGGATTAACACTTGACAAGTTTTCAAATATATCAGGCAAATTGAACACAGATGGAATACAATACATATTTAGGGACATTATGATTAGAATTAAAATTGGCATAGAATTATTTCCTGATGACTTGACTAGTGATACAAATGGATAAAACTCACAAAGTTTTCTTTTATAATAATATACGTATTCACCACTAAAATATAGCAAAGTAAAGAAATCTGACATCTTGACGGTACATTTAGAGGAATTAGCACAAAATAATTAACACATAGACGTTATCTGTATAACGGAACACTTTATGACGACCGACCAGGAAAACACACTTGACTAGCAGCAAGTTATTCTAGAGACGTAAAGAGGGGAGGGGCATGTATACTAACTAGAGTTGGACATGAATATACAACACTTAAAACTAACTGTTATATTAAAGGTATAATATATATGTAATATCTGGACTCATTTTAAGATCTGAAAGCTCTGATAAATGTATTTCTATCAAATTAATTTTGCTTAGTAAACCGGAGATATTTTGGTGAACTACTCTTAAATAGTTAGTCTCGAAAAAACGTCTCCATCATGGAGGTCTCCTGTCCACAACAGAGACCATCCACTATGGAGTCCCCATCATTGGTATACCAGTCTTCGGGGACTAGCCAATAAATGTCAAGAGATCTGTCAATAAAGGCTTCGCTTTGGAAGTCAAACTGTCTCTTGAAACTGCTATAGATTTGAAAGTGGCTATTGAAGAAATCCTCCATAATCCAAAGTAAGTTTCTAAGTAAAAACATTTTTGAGCCAATCATGACCCAAAGGGCTTCAATTGACTCGGTTTAATGTAATAGATCTACTTAATCAAGATCCTGATTACTGATTGTTGCAAAAAAACAATATTAACCAAAAATTTAAGTAAGAGAATTCTTTAAATTTGCAATCTTTAAAAAAATCTAACAAGGTTTTAACAACTTTACATAGGAACGGGCACCGCTATCTTCGTAATTCCTCTTTCTCTATCTTACTGTCGCTCTAGCTCACACGATACTATGTCAGCTTATGTCATCGATAATATGTCATATAGCGAGAGCTGTGGATGTCCACATAATATATATTTTATAATTATTTACAGGTACCGACAAAAAGTGAAGGAACTATCCTACATCTTCCACGACCGCCCAGTAATGCCTGTTGAAGAGTTGAGGCACTGGGTCCGACATGTTGTAAGCACACGTAGTGCCCTACATCTTCGTTCACCTGCAGTGCTAATACCATTGTACCAACGACTGTATCTGGATCTAGCAGCGTTGCTAGCAGTTGCTCTACTTGTAGTGTTCATATTGTTAAGTTTTGTTTGTAGCAATTTGTGTTCGAAGAAGAAGAAGCAGACTATGGGTGGAAAGAAGAAGAAGAAGAATTAAATTAAAATTAGAATTATACCTGTTTTTTTTTTGTGTGGCTATTTTTCTTGGCATTTTTAATAGAAACTGTGTTTTTACAAGAAAAAATTCAGAGGTAGGCAACATCCTATTACTATTATAAACGTGAATGTTTGTGAGGATGGATGGATGTTTGTTACTCATTTACCCAAAAACTACTGAACGGATTTTGATGAAAGTTTACATAAATATAGTAACATCAGTAAAACACATAGGCTATAATTAATATAGAAAGAAGTTAGTACTTCTTTCTATATAAATTATAGCTTAAGTGTGCTTATGCCTAATTCTACTTGGGCTTAGCCGACGGCGGCAGCTAGAGCGTTATATATGTTAAACTTGATGCTTACGAATGATACTCGTTGTTATAATGTATGGGTAACATAGTAATTAATTACGATGAATTTGAAATGAGAAACGTCATCAGACTTCTTAGATTATCACGATTATAGCTAGCTTGAAAATATGTTTCTTGTTCAACCAATGAAGTCAATATATTCAAATTATAATGCTGGTCACAATTCACACTTTATTATCCACGTCTAGGCCAACGATGCTCTTAAATATTTATATTGTCCATAATGCAAAGTACGAGTATATCTGTTTAATATTTTATTGGTTTGTCGAGTATTATATGTATAACTGATGCGAATTTATACCTGTAACTACCCTGTACCGTTTTATTATATTTGTAAAGAGTATTACTGCACAACCATCCAGTCTACTTCAAAGTAAGTTCTTAGCTTCGTTGTTTAAATGCTAATTACGGATAATTTTAATTTGTTTGTCATTTTAATACAAGAAACATATAAGTGGCTAGACACGGATAAACAGGTGTTGACGAAGTTTTGAAAACTGCTTTGTTTTTCTATTCAGTCGTGTTTTCATATACGTTCTAAACAATATTGTGAACACTAGATTTTTCAAATTCCACAGGAATCGGGAAAATAATAACAGCACCCAGTTAAAGAGTAGTAAGTATAAGTGAAGAATTTTGACAATAGGAACAGTCATTTCTGAGATAGCCTTTTTATTATTATTTATATGTTCTAACGTAAACAATATCTTAACTATATTTATTTATCGATTAACCTATTTAACACCACAAATACCATATGTGCGTCATAGGACTGTGAACCTGTTAATGACTTAATTATATCAATTAGACCTGCTATGACGTGTCTATGTTTTTGAATAAATCACTAATTTAATTGACATTAATGATTTATTAATAAATCTAGAATATATAATAAGTTAAAGGGTAATTTGCGGTTGTCTTTTGAACTTCTATCGTCACTGTGTATTTATTAGAATCGAGAAACCTGAAACGTGAGAAAATCAAAATAGTCATATACACATTTACATATAGTTAAAAGAAATGAAAAACCAGGCTTTTAAATATAACAATTGTATTTAACTCTTAAAATTCATAACACTCAGTCAAACATAAAATTTTACTAAAAAAATATACATAGAATGATCTGAAATATTTACACATACTACACAATACCTACAGAAAATCGGAAGCCAGATATGTTTATATTTAATCTTCTCTGGAATGAAGTATATCATAGGGTTACATCAAATAAAATTGCAAATTATGCATGCCTTACAAGGATTAGAGAATACGGCAACCCGACAGTCATTCGTAGCATACTACGAATGACTGTCGGATTTCTATTTTATTATCAACACGTCACAAATTGACTGATCGGTGATTGAGATTGGCTGTTAAAAAAATATTTAACTAATCACAGAGGCTAACATGCGTTTTACAATTTGCGACAATCATTTCGCCATAATTTATGTTCTAGAAACTTGACCTGTGTCCACTAATGATACCAAAATCAAAACCTTTGTTTCGCTGCTACAAGATGATTTTGAGAATATAGTAGTACACACTAATAATGGTAGGTGGGATGCAATAGATATAATATCATAATTATATATCGAAGGACTGGCCTTCACAGATGTCATGCAGACATAATTTACTCACATGATTCACTAGTACTGATTCACTAGCACTCATACTGCGCATAGTACAAGTAAACAAATTATCTAGTTCAGTTAAATGTCAAAAATGGCTATAGGTTAATGTACAATCCGTAGGGATTGTACATCAACAGGTAGCTGTTTTATCGATATTATACAGGCAACAAAAAATTAAAGACGAGGAGGTATGCAGACGATTTTTAACAACAATTTTCCCCCTTGCTTTACTACACAGCACATTTACAATCGAGTTTAGAAAGATAAAGTCAAATTGAGCCTGCATATAACTTTTTTGCTGCCTATACCAATATTTTTTACCAATAAATAACTTAGTTACTAGTTGCGTTACTTCGTCTTCACTTTCATACTGTGCTTGCCCGTCACTAAACAGCAAATCTTTCTTACCACTAACAATAGAATTACTAAAACTACAAAGATCACTGCCAGTAGATCTAGATATACTCTCTGGTAGAGTGGCACTTGTAATGCTACCGATCGCAAGTGTGGGGCTCCCTTCGTCTTTACTACGTGGTTCACCCAGAAGTTTAGCGCATCTTTTGGTTTCATTGGACTGTCATGGTACGCTACTGAAAGATCTTTTACTTTTGCGGCGTATCTGTGGCAGAAAAGAGCATGATGAGAACATAGATCGAGCAAATTATTATCGAAATATGCTTGGTTGGTTCTGTTTTAATTGTTTATTCCTTGGAAGATCTCAAAGGTGAAATATATTATATAGAAGGCCTATGGTCACTTTTAGATTGGTCAGGCTTAATTTATCAGCAATTTCAAAGTCACATTCTGATAAACTAAAGGCGCATCGTCAAGACCAAATTCTGTTAGTAAAAAATATACTTTACTTACTTCGGAAGATCACCAAGTATTTTATCAAGAGCCACCTTCAGATCCTCATGCAGATTAAAAGTTAGGTCAACTTTAATAGCATAACCCTTCTGTTGAGCTCTATTTGCGTTGAGGAACTGATCTGCAAAGACTGGGATGACGATGAGAGGAGCAGCGAAGTGGACAGCTTCAGTGACGGACAGGAGACCACCATGGGTGACGAAGAGGATCAGGTTCGGGTGGGCTGCAACCGAAGATAAACTTATATAAATTACAGCAAAATAGACAAAAGCAATACTCACTGGATCGAATCATTGCTAAACTGTTTTATTGAGTTTATTCATTATACATGAACAGTAAAATTGCAGATGACCAGTGGAATTCAATTAGTTTATTTATTACGTAAGTTATTTACTAGAGTCCTTACTACCAATGTCATTCTGAGGTAATTATTATTATAACTATTAGACAAAAAACGCTCTGTATATTACAAAAGATTATACCAACCCGAAATTAATTTTATCGTGTTATTTTCAAACATTAGTTATGATAACTAATGGTACAAAAACTAGACATACATCATCTTCAATTATTTTAAATTGTCTTGCGATTGCTGAATGTATGTATGAATGAACACATGTAACTACGCCACAATAATTAGGAACATACCTAATTATTGTGGCGTAGTTACATGTGTATTCCATTGACAACATTAACTCTATATCTTTCAACCTTGACGTTTAGATTGTACAGGTGTTTAACGAATAAGATGTTATATACTGAATTTGGTTTTGTCTACTTCATCATAATTATCACATCTTCTTCGTCCGCTACTAGACATGGGTCTTTAAATCATCGGAATTTGCCAAATCCATTACCTTTTCATGTAATCACGAGTTACTTTTATTAGGATATATTGAAATTGTCTAGTATATCATCTTCCTACTACGCTTTATTTTCTTTATGATTTCCTTACACTAATATTGCCTTCTTTTCATACATGTGTAAACCTTACCTAAAATGCTCTGCTGAGGTGCCCACTGCACTATATGAACGTTTTGCGGCGTGCCAGGAAGTTTTTCTTCGAATTTCCATAACACAGTCTGTTTCAGTCCTCCGAACACCTTCAATAGGCCTTGTTTTAAGTCATCTGGTAAGTCTTTGCTTTTCAAGTTTGAACCCAAACTGAAGTAAATCACGCCGTTCTTGGCACTGTCCATTATTTTCTTCAGGTACTATAATAAAAAATAAATGTTTATTTCATCAACTTATGTAAATTACATTGTTAACTTTGAAGTCACCTTTTAAGCAAACACAACCCAATTCGACACAGATATCAGTGACTGTTAAGAACGAAGAGTTAAGTGATGCCATAATTTGATAATATAGGGACACCCTTAACTACAGACCACATAATCATTTTTATCAATTAACTATTAACAGGTACACTTACCTCAGGCAAAGGTTTTACTGGCTCAGCAATGTGGTATCCTCCAATGTGCTTGTAACTTTGTGGTAGGGGAATTGAGCTTCCAATAGCTACTTGAGAGTTACCCAATACTAAAGATGCGTTATATTTTAGTTCATTATAGTCTGGTACGGGTCTGCCTTGATCCTTAACGATAGGGGCTATAAATTTCATATAGACTTCCTCTTCTTTGGCGTAAACGTGACTGAAATTTAGAAATAAAGTGTTTTAATGCTATCGTTCTAACTAGGCAGTAGAAGGGAGTTTCTCTGTTTAAGGTATTCAGCTGCATCATATTTTTGGTATGCCAGATGACTTGCTGTAAAAAATTATTAGTCAGGTAACACGATACAAATCAGGAGTTGGATGCCCAACACCTTCAAGTGTTTTAAATTCTAGTAATTCATGAAGATAATATGGATAAAGATTTTTTTACCACATCTATTCAAAAAGAGCTAGTTTATTCTTCGTAAACATGGACTAAAATAGCTCATTAATCCCTAGGGACTAAAAGTGATTTGAATTTGGAATGTGGATATTCCTAGTAAATGTTCCAATCAGTGAAGAGATGAATCAGAAACCATGCGGTCCAAAATAGGATTACATCGCTAAAATTAAACAAGTAACTGGCTGGAAAACCGCGCGTGAGGCAAATTAAAAAATAAATCTATAACTGTAACGGATGGTACTATTAAATTTGTTACGATGCACTTCCATAATTGTTCAAATATAAACATTAGCCTCTAATTATTTCTATGTTATGTCTTATGGTTCCTAATTGTGTGTAAATAAATAATCGTAGCGTTCTTGTTCATAAGTTGCACTTCACTTATTTTCTCATAGTGGGTGATAAAAAGTAGAGTGTCCACCTCGGGAGCAACACTATTTTAAGCTCGAGTGATGTACTTTGAATCCCTCGCTGCGCTCAGGATTCTACTTTAGAATCCTTCGCTCCGCTCTGGATTAAAAAATACACTCTCGCATTTAAATAGTTGTTTGCTCCCTAGATAAAAATATACTATTTTTGTTATCAATATTATCTTAGATGCACGTAGGGATTTATCTACGTAATCATGATACATATCTTAGGAAACAAAGCAAATACATAGTTTGGAGAGTCATCGTGATTACGTTACTACACGGAAGCGGACATAAATGCCGTGCGGTCAGTTCAATGCATAAGTGAAGATGTTAATTTTAACGTAACTATAATATATTCACATGACACGTTTTCTCAAAAATACATTTGGAGAATCAGGACATTATTAAATAAAACCTAGTTGCTAATTTTTCAGTATTTTAAAGGATGAATAAACTCGTATGTAAATCGTTAGCTAAGTTATTGTAATATTAATTTTGTTATGGCACGAGATAACTTGCTTGCTAACCTTTACTTTTATTTATATAGGTTTTATTTTATATAAATTTTCATGAACCATCAATAGAGTTGACAAGTGAGTTGACGGAGTGTGGTTTCACACGAGAAGAGTGAGCGAAGCAAGCGCGTTCAGCAAGCCTACTTTAGAGACATGCGATCGAAGCGTGCATTCGGACAAAACTAGGGAGCAGTTTTTCTAGAAGAAGAAGAAATTCCAAAGAATACTCACCCATTATGACGATAAAGTCCTTTGAATAGCGTCCACAGCTCTTTGACTCTGTCATTGAACGAGTATGGAGGAACTCGAGCTTGGATATGGTCAGTGGTGTAAGCCGGGTTCGCAGGACCATGAACCAAGTTAAGAATCATCCAGTGTGGTTCGATGGTTGAGAACCAGATGAATGGACATTGGAATACTGCCGTTAATCTGGAAATATATTTATTTATTTATTATATACTTTATTGTACACCATAAGTTACATTTATAAAGGAAAGTTAAAACTAAAAATACATACAATGGCCGGCCTTATCGCGTGCCGCGATCTTTTCCAGTCAACCAGGTATGGACAGCAATTGCTGGACACGAAGTGGGGCTTTTATTGTGTTAAAACAATTTATAAATTATTAAAGATATATATTAAGAACACAGGCAACGAGTGGGCGTATTTGATTGGGTCTGGCAACGCATTTCACAGACGAGTAGCCTAGACAGTAAATGATTAATCAGAAAAAACCTCGTGGAATGCATTAAAATCAAAATCATTTTTTTTTTATTTCAGTAGGCCTACATGGGCACTTATAAAACGTCGAGAAAAGGTGCACGGTTCGGGTTGGTGGTTTTCTATGGAGAAGAACCGGCAAGAAACTCCACGGTTACTCTTTTAAAAATTGTTTGGTTTTACAATATATTCATGATACTGCATTAGTATTTAGATGGGGGGATAACGTAGGCCCGACAATAAGTCGTAAGAAACTAAAAAAATATATTATATAAACAAAATACAAAAAAAAAGGAAAACGAGATAAAATGTTAACAAGCATCTAGAAATTCAAGGCCAATCGGTAAAAGACAATATATACAAAGTATAACAAGACTAAATTTAACATGTGGCACAAATATTGGTATCAGTGCTGTAACTATTCTTAGCAAAGGGCTATAAAGATGATTGAACCATTGTAAAAAGTCTAACTGAAAAAAGAAAATGAGATTGATAATAGTTAGAGACATCCACATATTTGTGCCGTTTATGAGTTACCAGTGAAGCCAAAGGAGGAGCTAAAGCCAAAATTTTTATCTTCAACGTAGTCGTTGATTTTATAATACGCTATTTTAATAAAGTCACGTTTGATGTGATTTTTGAACTTTCCATCGTGACTTTGGCAACTTGTTATATAAGCGTATACAGTTTATAAGAAAGGACTTGCTAGTTTTCGTTAATCTGAATTTGGGCATAACAATTTCGTGTTCACTGCGTGTATTTAAATTATGGAAGTCGCTTCTAGTTTTAAAAGCCCACGATTTTTGCGGACATACAAAATACATTCCAAAATATAAAATATTTTTTTGGCATTTGAAGTCGTAAGTTATCTGATGAGCTAAGAAATTTTGTGTGGGAATCGCAGAGAAACTGAAAACGTTTCTTAAGATAAAGAGGGGTGGAAGGAGTGAAGAGCACATTATATAAAAGCGAAAGAATATAAACCGGCGAAGGCGAGTTGGCAACCACTTGAGCTTCACACGGAATTCGGAAACATGATCTTATTTTCGCAAACCGAATATGAAACTTATACAAACATTTTGATGCCGCTCAAGTTTTTCGAGTTGTTCTTAAGTAAGGTCAAGATAGCTGGCATCAGCATAATCAAGGATGGGTAGAAGAAGAGATTGTGCCAGCGCAATCCTAGTGGCAGTCGGAAGAAAGTTACGCCATCTCCTCAAAGATCCAGCAGATGCAAGTAGCTTGCAGCTAACCTCTTGCAGTTGGTTGTCCAAGAAAAGTTCCTATCAATGAATATCCACAAGGTTTTTTTTTCTCTCAGAACGGAATAACTGAGTTATCGAAAACAAACTGAAGAAGAGTCGTCCAGTAGATTCTTGAAACCATCCTAGAACCGGCCACCACAATAACCTTTTGTGGGGTTAACCATAAGTCCATATCTTTTGCTACATTCGCATATGCGAACCAGATCACGATTTATTATTAGAATAGCCTCAGACAGATGTACGAGAGGAGCTCGTCCGCATAAAGATAGTAGGAAGCAGTTAGTTCACTGGAGATTGAGTTTATAAAAACTGCGAAAAGTAAAGGGGATTAAACGCCACCCTGTGGTACCCCAGCAGAAGTACTACAACAGGAAGACAAAGTCTCTCCAATGCGTAAACGTTGCCGGCGACCGAACAGGTAACTACGAAACCAGTCAATATATATATATATGTTTAATTAAACAGTGGAATAGGTTATTTAACGTTATTTAATAAAATTATAGATGCTTTATATTATATTTATCAATTTGGTTTTCATCAGCCGTGATATAGATTTGGGTGTTTACTTTGAATGTATGCTTTATATTGAACTTGACTTTTTACATTAGTAAAGTATGTGTGCTGTGGTATTTTTATTTGTAGTATCTTAATAGTGACTGACTCTTCAGCTTATTCGTACCGTTTTAATCAGAGAGTTTACTTTCTTTACGGATACTTCTCTACTGCTTCTACTTTTCTTTACTGCTTCTGATATTAAAATTAAATCAAATCAAAATTTCTTTAATTAATTAGGCCATTAAGCGGCACTTTCGAACGTCAAATAAAATTAAATGTAATAATAATTGATTCTACATTTGTAAAAGTAGCATAAGCATTAGTTAGATACTGTTAGCTATAAGAAAACAGACACTGATTGATTGTCGGTAGAAGATTAGTCTGATAACTCTTCGATGATTATTATTGAGACAAGATTATGTTCTACAAACATTCACTGTTTGAAAAGATGTGTCTTTATCGGCCCGATTTTAAGAATGAAAATGATAACGTTGTGTGGCATTTTCATGTATGTTTCTTTGACTTTTAAATTAATCAAAATGGCTTTGTTATCTTTCTGAAATCTAAAGTCTGATACACTGTCAATATGTTTACTACAGATACAATCAAGAATTGGTGAATTGTAGTAGTGCTATAAGTTCATAATCAGTATTTTCTAAATCATGTATTTTAAAACCAAGTTATTTGATTATACGTATATCTCAACGACACGGTTGGCGTGGTTGTGCGATCGGCTGCTGCGCTGAAGTGTCACGGGCTCGATACCCGCGCGGAGCAAATATTTATATGGCTTGATCAATAATCTTTATATCTGGCCAGTATTGTTCCACTGTAGACCACTGACCTCTCTGTCCTTCATCTACTACACACTTTTATTTGCTGCTAAAGAGATAAGATCAAAATACTTACGCAGAGTACAAATCACTGAACATATATTCGCCAATAATAGCATCGAATTTGATCGTGCGGTCTTTTAACAAATTTTGGACATTTTGGTTCTCCAGCGTCATTGTTGCTACGGTCATCATAATTTCGAGCAAAACTTTGGTGTCACGTAAATCCGTCACTCCATTCATGATTGTTTTCACGTCTAACATGTTATCTGTAAGAATGTTTTTATTATTTATTAAAAGTCGTTAACCTGGATGAGGCTAGCGTAGGAGTGGGATGGGGTGATTGGCAAAACCTGGGTACTTTTATTTGTGTCTCCAGAAGTTGAATCGATTTTCTGGTGATTATAAATTATCTATCACATGACATACAATATAGAGACAGAAACAACAGAGAGATTAGAATAAGTAGGTATGAGCTCAAATCACTACAACGAGAGAATATTTTCACTAACACTGTTCTATACAGTAGTTTATTCTGTTGACATTAATTTTTGTATGCAAATCTGTTAAACATATTTTTAGATTATGACGTCATTGCTGAAATTCTGTTAACAAACGATTGGCGGTAGATTAGTGCGTCAGACGGCCTCGTATATATTTTCAAAAGGCTTTTATTGTTTATCTAATACTTTCCGTTCTCGTAGGAATACAGGGATAAAAAGTAGCCTATGTCACCCGGGGATAGTGTAGCTTCCCAACGGTCAAAGAATGTTTGAAATCGGTCCAGTAGTTTTTAAGTTTATTCGTTACATACAAAAATACAAACATACAAATCTTTCCTCTTTATAATATTAGTGTAGAAATAGATTTCTTATCTAGGTAACTACATGATTCTTAATGGATTACATCGTCTAATAGTCAATAATTTGGAAAGGATATTTATTTATTCGTTTATCTTCGCACTGGAACGCCTTGCAGCAATTACACCAATGGAGCACAAATTTATAATAAACTAACAGCAAGTCCAGGTTTTCATTATTCTTGCTATATTTATTGACATGACATCGTTATTATTGACCCCCACACAACATTCACCCCTTACCACAATGACATACACACCACACCACAATGACCTCTACATCACACTATAACGACCTCTACGCCACACCATAACGACCGCTACACTACACCATAACGACCTCCACACCACAAAATATCGACCACCACACAAAACCATTAGGACCTCCATACCACACCGTTACAACCTCCACACCACACCATTACGACATCCACACCTCATACAAAATAAATTTAATAATTGTATGAATACTTAACAATAATTTTATAATAATCCAAACATAATTAAACCATATATCAATAATAGTTTAATAATGTATCAATAATAATTTAATAATATTTTGTATAATAGTAATTATTTTTATAATAATTGTTTTTCTTAAAGTATTTTAGTTAGTGTATTCCTTCTTTTTTCTTGTCCTTTATCAAAGGTAAATATTTGTAAATACATTGATTAATAATCGAAGTTTTGTGGGGCTGGTAATCTATGTGACAGGATTTCCTAGTGCAGATATCAATCTACAAAGGATTTATCAAATAATGTTGTACTTTTTAACCGACTTCCCAAAAAGGAGGAGGATCTATGTTCGACTTCATGTTTGTTTTTTTTTTTTGTGTATGTTCACCGATATCTTCGTCAATTGTGGACCGATTTAAAAAAATCTTTTTTTGTTTGAAAAAGTATGTTCCGAAATTGGTCCCATTTTAATTTTGTCAAGATCTGATGAAGAACTTCGGAGATATACAACAAACCTCTTCAATAAATAACGGCAAATCTCTCGGGATTGCTGCAATCGCATGTCTGTTTGTTGTTTATAACATTTCATAACATAACATCACGCCAGTTCGCTCTTAAGGGATAAGCAGATCTCTCATTTCACCGGTAATGTTCAAGTTTCATGAAATCTATTCTGTCGAAATAGTTCCCTTACTAACTTGCCTATTAGGTACGTACAACTAAAAGTGAAAAATAAAAAAACTTTTTGCAAAAAAATACTACCGACTTCCAAATACAAAACTACAAAGTGAAAAGAGAGCTCGGTCGCCTAGGTACTAAATAGATACTTCGATCCCTGTGAAGTCCAGAATAAAACAAAAATAAAATAGATACATTACTGTTTTTGATAATCTCTCAGTACTATAGTGTAAACTTAAGTGTAAACTATAACTGAGCATATTATCTAAGCGAAAACCTGACGACGTATAAAACTAAAAGCAGTGACGTGAAAAAAGTGTTATACGATAAGAACCAATGTGAAAACAGTGAACAATAAAAAAAACAATACAAATGTACAATAATAATCTGTTAATCAACATTTAAAAGTGTAAGAACAATCCTAAATAAGTAAACAAGTGTTGTTTTAAAAAAAAAAGTGAACAAAGAAACTGTGCAAAAATTCCATGCATGAATCATATTTAACCGCCACTAGTTAATTTAAAAATCTCATATCTACATTGAGGTGCACTATTCCATTGACTTCTTTAACTGTGCGAGTGGCTCCGGCGTTAATGTAGCTACACCTGAGAACGAAGTAGTTCGAGTTCGATCCCCACGATTCGTAAACTCTTTTTGTAAGTTGTCTGGTGTTGTTTCTGACTATGTCTTCAGAAATAAACCATAACGTTACACTGCGAACACGGAAGCAGTTGTTTAGATCAAAGTCAATAGATTCGTTGAGTAATGACTCATCATTGGACAAAACAAATTCGGACATAAATACAAGAAGTCTTGATCTATCAACGGGTATAAGCAAAAATGAATTAGAAGAAATGAAGGTGGAAATATCACAGATAAAAGAACAATTTGAATTAACACAAAATGAATTGGACAAGGTGATATGCGAAAACAATGAACTTAAAGAAACAATATTACGACAGCAAATTTATATTAATACGTTGAAGGATCTTTGTACCAGTCCTATAAAGTTGCAAAGACAAAAGTTACAGTCTGCACGAAAAAAAAATAGACGTTCTATTACGGACAATCTACGCGTGGTATCCTTAGGCCAAGAATACTCATCCAGCCAAAATGAAAAGGACAGCATTGACAGCGCAAACATATTAGAGTCAGATAATTTTGATGAATCTCCTAGAAAAACAGACTATGACGGAACATCAGAAACCTTTGTATCCATATCTGATGTACAGGAAAAACTTAATTTGGAACAAATGAGCAACGACTTACTTGCCATGAAAAACGACACAATACCTAAAGAAATTGCTTGCGATCTAGTATCAAGTAAAAATACAATAGTTCCTGCACCAATATACAAGGATAAGCAAACACAGACAGATGTATCGGAATCTACCGAGTACAGCAATTATATCCGAAATGAAATTCATATACACAAGAAGATACCACAAGATCAAAGAATAATAACAAAAGACCATAGGAGAAAAAGAAAGTTATGCGTTCTCAGTAACTGCAATCGTAGCGATGCACTGGAAATATTGGACAACACTTTTGGTCGACACTTCGAGTTCTGTCATTACCTGTCACGTAATAGTAGTATAAAGGACATTATATCAAATATGGTTAATAAGATACAGCAGTATAGCTTGGATGACTACTGTATCATTGTGATTGGTGAGCAGGATTTTAAAGGCACCGGCGATTCGATTGAAATGGTCAGGTTAATTAGAGAAACTCTCAAAAATATAACGAATACAAATGTTATTATATGTTGCCCTACATATATACAAGGGGCTCTGATACACAATTATAAGGTAGAAATGTTTAATAGATTACTTTACATGGACATAGAAAACCATAATTATGCTTATTTTTTTGATAGTAATCGTGACCTATCCGATGAGACATTTTCATATAATACGGGAAAAGTTAACAAACTCGGTCAAAAACGTATTTATGACAGTATTTTCCGCCGCCTACTCGTTGATATTGAGACATATCCAACGGAATATGACCGTTGTAATTCTCCAAAATCGCCAAATACATCCCAAAAAACTCTTTTTCGCCCCGTTATGTAAAAGGGTTATCGATAGGGACAGTAGTTCTGGACAAAAACAAAAATTTATACTATTACACCAAAATATAGCTGGTATCCTTAATAAAATAAATTTATTCGAAATCACAATTATCGACTTAGAAAAGCAGATTGGCCAAATAGATTTTATTTGTCTGAGTGAAACTTTTATAAAGTCAGGACATGAAAGTAATCTAGCACTTACACATTTTAACTTAGCTGCTAGTTACACAAGACACGGGCAAAAACGTGGTGGAACTTGCGTTTTAGTAAGAAAGGGTATAATGTTTACTCCGTTACCGATAACAGATGAATTGGCCAGTGATTTTTGTTTCGAATGCTGTGGCATTGAAATATTGAGCCATAATCTAATTATAGTGTGCATTTATAGAATTCCGGATTCCGATGTGACCATATTTTTTAAAAATCTTGAGTTATTGTTACTCAATATAACCCGCAAAGTTAAGAAAAATATTATTATGTGCGGTGATTGGAATATAGACATATTAAAAGACAATAAATATTCAAAAGAACTAATATCCGTACTGAGCAATTTTAATATTTCACCACATGTTAGAATGCCTACTCGAAAAAATACTAGCATAGACCAAATAGCCAGTAATGTTCCCGTACTGGATTTGAAATGCAGTACACATAATTTAGCTCTCTCCGATCATGATACCGGTCAATCGTTAGCTTTTTACCTCCAAGAGACGAATAATAAATCAAAACCTATAAAGTTCTGGTATGATAAGAAGAGGGATTATAACAAGGACAACAAAACAAAATTTGTAAATTGCTTAGCAGCCTTAAGTTTTACTGAAATTTACAAAGTAGCAAACTGCAATGAGGCTTTCAATACATTCCACGACCTATTCACGCTCTTCTATAAATTGTGTTTTCCCGAAATCCTCGTTAAAAGGAGCATAAAACCCATAAAAAACAAATGGCTTAGTACGGGTTTAAAAATATCATGCATTAAAAAGAGAGCTTTATATTACGAATATCAACATGATGCTATAAGTAAAGGTTATCACAAGAAAAAATACCACAATTACACAAAGATCTTAAAAAAATGCATATCAAAATCACAACAGATAAACAACAACATTTTTTTAAATAATTCAAAAAATAAATGTAAAGCCACATGGACAATCATAAAAAATAGTTTGAACAAACCTAATAATAGCAACTGTATAAATGAATTAATAATCCTTGATAAAAAAAATAACAATCCTAATGACATATGTAACCAATTTAACAATTATTTCATTGATCTGACACAAAAAACTAACAATAATAATCATGACATAAACAACATTAATATTGACAATAATGTAAATACTTTATTTCTCACTCCAGTGAATGAAATTGACGTTATTAAAATAATTAATTCATTAAATAATACAAATTCTACCGGATATGATGAAGTAACCACTAAAATTATTAAATTAAGTGCGAATATTATAGCATCCCCACTTAGCTACCTAATAAATCTCTCTTTTGAAGAAGGTGTTTTCCCATCTAGACTAAAAGAGTCTATAGTTAAACCACTGTACAAAAAGGGCAACTGTACTGATATGGGCAATTATAGGCCCATTACACTGATCCCAATCTTTGCAAAAATTTTTGAAAAAGCAATGCATGAGAAAATAAATAGTTTTGTAACCAAATACAATTTAATTGTGGAGAGTCAGTTTGGTTTTAGGAAAAACAGTTCAACTACTCTAGCCTGTTTTTCTTTAGTGAAACTAATTACCGAAGCTCTTAATAAAAAAATGTCTGCTTTATCGGTATTCTTAGATATGAGCAAAGCATTTGATTTTGTATCACACGAACGACTACTCTACAAGCTTGAGAAATATGGAATAAGAGGCAAAGCGCATGATTGGCTTGAAAGCTATTTATCTAACCGCCAACAGAGAACTGTTATCTCTAGAATAGAAAATGATACAAGGACGGCATATTACTCAGAACTAAGAACTAATGGTTCTGGCGTCCCGCAGGGAACTGTACTGGGTCCGCCACTATTTATATTATATATTAATGACCTCTATAAATGTTTAAAATATGAATGTATACAATTTGCTGATGATACTACATTGACGATAAAATGTTTCAACAAAACTGACATAGAAATAGATACTAACAATGAATTAATTAATGTAATAAAATGGCTGGGGTACAATAATCTTCAAGTTAATATTGAGAAAACCAAACTAGTTCAATTTCAGACATGTTACTTGTCAGTAATACCAACAGCAATTAGATATAATAATGCTATTCTGCAACCAGAACCATCAGCTTTATTTTTAGGTATAGTAATCGACAACAAATTGAACTGGAAGGAGCATGTAGAAAGAGTATGTAGTAAGCTTGATAAGTTTGTATATGCTCTTCGGAAGTTAAGACTAGTGTCGAGTAGAAACACAGTTCTAAATGCTTATCATGGGTATGTTTCATCGGTATTGCGTTACGGTCTAGTCATATGGGGCAATTCAGTGGATGTCGAAAGAGCATTCATAGTGCAAAAGAAATGTATCAGAGCCATGAGTGGAGCAGAGTATTTGGACCATTGCAGGCCATTATTTAAGAACTTAAAAATTCTCCCACTCCCATGTCTGTATATTTTTGAAGTATGTCTGTTTGTAAAAAAATTCCCTCATTTATTTCCATTAAATGAACAAGTCTCCGAAAGACTGAACAAAAAAAATGCCGGGAAATTACTAGTGCCTCCTCAGAGATTGCAGTTATACGGTAGAAATGCCAGTTGCATGACAATTAAAATTTATAATAAATTACCACCTGCCCTGAGAATGCTACCAATTAATAAGTTTAAATGTAAAATGTTTGCTTGGCTCTTGGACATGTGTTTTTATTCCGTAAATGAATTTTTAAATCATAAATTTTGATATTGTAATCGTTCATCATCAATCATCATTAGTATAGTATTAGTACGTACTTTGACATTATTGGGGATTCTATAACATTGAATTTTGTTTTTTTTTTTTTTTTAGTTTATGTTTTAGACGTTATGTTTTATATTTTGACATGATGATTTATTTTCTGACATTTTGATTAATTTTTTGATATCATGATTTATTTTCTGACGTTTTGATATTTTTTTTTTTTTTTTGTTTTTGCACTATATTTGTTTTTTTTTTTTTTGACATTATATTTTAATTTTTGATATTATGATTTATATTTTTGACATTATACAAAATTTGATTAATTTATATAATATTCTTATAATGATACTAGTTGATTTGCATGTACCTAGTTTATTGTTAGATATTTCTACACCAGCAATGGTAGTATGTGTGAAACAATGTTAAATGTAAGATCTCAATGTACCATATACTGAGAAATAAATATTTACTTACTTACTTACTTACTTAAAAAAAAATAACTTAATTTTTTGAAGTCGGTGTCCATAACGCAAAAAAATGGTACCTACGAAAGACACCGACTTCAAAAAATTAAGTTATTTTTCACTTTGTAGTTTTGTATTTGGAAGTCGGTAGTATTTTTTTGCAAATTTTTTTTTATATGTAATAGATTGTAAGACAGAAAAAAAAACTCTAATTTTAATATAAATTATCAATTTAAATGAATAGAATTGTATTTGGTTTTATTAATTGTATTGTAATCTAAATTTAAATTATGAAATTATTATTAGTATTTTTATGTTATTGCTAATTACTAAATGTGTACTGCATGCTATAATCAAGATGTAAAATTTTCACGGCTAAAATGGCGAATTTATTAAAACCCATATTTCTTAAGAACTTATGTTAGCTATAAATAAATATCTTGTAAATAAATATATCATTCATTCATTCATTTCTCAAGATGTTTTCCTTCACCGTTGTCTCCGATGTCCAAGATGGATACCATCTAATCCGAAACACGTCTACTTATTGCTGGTCACAAATATGTCTTACTCCATCATAATCCATTTCTACATTATTCGATTTCTTCTTTCCATATATGAAAACTATCTACCACTTACCGCTAAAATACTTGGTGTTGTCAGTGACTACTATGTGCAGTTTCGGATGTTTTTGCTGTTTGCTGATAAAAGGCGTTATGTATGTTACCTGTAATAAAATTATTATACTTATAGGTTTTAAATTCGTATGAATGTTGATGGTTATAGCGATGGACGAAGACCAAATATACGATGGATAGATTGTGTGAAATATGGTATGCCTAAAAATGAGATGCAAAATAAGTATGTATCTTTCTTTTTTTTTCTATTAAGAATCGTAGCAGATGAAAAAAAAAGAAAGTGGTGGTGTTCTGTAGTTTCTATCTATCTATGTGTACAAGGGTGGTTATTGTAATGACGGCAAATAGAGATACGGAAGAAGATGACGTGATGCGCTGACCACAAATAAATTAGGCAGTATGATGATGATAATTCCGTATGGTGCCGGGTGTAAAGAATTTCACCATCCCATGTCTTCCCGTGGGTGTCGTAAGAGGAGACTAAGGGACAAACCAGAGAATGGGTAGGAGCGTTCTCTGTGCTTCTATAACAACCATACTACGATTGCCAATTCGCCTGCCAAGCGTGGCGATTATGGCAAAACCCTCCCAATGAATAGCACAAATAAAAAATGCCCCTTGTACCCGGCTGCTTGCCTACCCTCGACTACGGTAGCGGTTGAGGCTACGGCATGGCAAGGGGTGCTAGGAATCTCCGGACGAGATCCGGCTACCCCAACAATCACCGACGACTGGACCTGGCAATGTACAACACGCGCACACTTTGGACCGACGAGAAGGTCACCGAACTCGAAGAGGAATTGAGCAGGTTGCGATGGAGTATTATAGGGTTATCTGAAGTCCGAAGAGAGGGGGAGGACTCGATAATCCTCAAATCCAGTAACCTGCTCTATTTCCGAGAGGGTGACCGGCAGTCCCTGGGTGGTGTCGGGTTTATCGTCCACAAGTCCCTTGTGAACAACGTGGTGAAGATCGAGAGTGTGTCGACCAGAGTAGCGTACCTTATGATCAGAATATCCTCAAGATATTCGCTGAAGGTCATACAGGTCTACGCCCCAACCTCGGCACACCCCGACGATGAGGTAGAGACCATGTATGAGGATATCTCCTGAGCCATGCATGGTTTCAAAACTCACTTCACCGTTGTCATGGGGGACTTCAACGCGAAACTGGGCAAACGAAACGAGGATGAGCTGCAAGTGGGGCAATTTGGAGTTGGACGACAGAACCACCGGGGTCAACTACTGGCCTGTTTTATGGAGAAGGAGGGCTTCTATATGATGAACTCCTTCTTCAGAAAGCGTGAACACAGAAAGTGGACCTGGCAGAGCCCCGATGGTGCAACAAAAAATGAGATCGACTTTATCATGTCAACCAAGAAGCAAATGTTCAATGATGTCTCTGTGATCAATTCGGTAAAAACCGAGAGCGATCACCGCATAGTAAGAACATTAATATTAAGCTTGAAAGGTCTCGACGGATGAAGTCCACGCTCCGTCCAGCACAGATCCAGGTCCAAAACCCTGAGAGCTTTCAGCTCGAACTCCAGAATCGTTTCGAGTGCCTAGGGAGCTCCGTGGATGAATACAGCAACGGGTTCGTGGAACCTGTCCATACGGTCGGGTCTAAGTTTTTCAAGACCCGTCGTACAGATAGAAACAAAAAGCTCTCTGATCCTACCCTCAAGCTTATGATGATCCTGCAGTCTTGAGGCGTGCAAATACCGGCAGCTCAATAGACAGATCACTAAATCCTTGAAAAGAGACCTGCACCGCTTTAATGCCGAGCGTATTAAAGACGCGATCGAGCGAAATAAAGGCTCCAAGGTGTTTTCAAGGGATCTGGCTATTGGACAGAGCCAACTCAGGAAACTGAAGACCGACGATGGCAGGATCGTATCCGCCAAACCGGAGCTTCTGAGGGAGATAGAGTCATTCTATGGGCAGTTGTACACATCTATCAGCAAGCCAGTTGCGAGTCTAGCAAACGACCCAAGAGCTAGATTGACTCGACACTATACCGAAGATATCCCGGAAGTCAGCCTGTACGAGATTAGGATGGCTCTGAAACAGCTCAAAAACAACAAGGCACCGGGTGATGCTGAAAACGGAATCAAACAGATTCTGAAGGGCCCTAACCCTTCAGAATCTGTTTGATTCCGTCATACTCGAGGGCAAAACGCCACAGGCATGGTGCGGGGGTGTGGTGGTACTCTCCTTCAAGAAGGGCGACAATGCCCGGCTGAAGAACTATAGGCCCATCTCACATCTTAGCCATGTCTACAAGTTGTTTTCAAAAGTCATCACAAATCATCTCGCGCGCAGGTTTGACGATTTCCAGCCCCCCGAACAAGCCGGATTCCGAAAAGGCTTTAGCACCGTAGACCACATACATACGCTGCGGCAGGTTATACAGAAGACCGAAGAGTATAACCTGCCTCTCTGTTTAGCGTTTGTGGATCTAAAATTTAATTCATTGTTAGTCAAATGATCATGATTGAGTATGTAATTTGGGAAAATACTTAATGAACAAAAAAATATACCTCTATTTTTGAGGGCAAAAATCTATTTGTTTACTGCTTTTGCTTGCGGCTCCATCCGCGTGATTGATAATATAATTCGAAAATTACCATATTATAATTAATGTAATAAGTAATTACATCCAAATATTTTCAGCTGTTGAGATACCTAGATTGATTAATACACATTTATGCATCAAAAATGTAAACATTCACGTCATTTATACGTTTGTGATGTAAGAGGAACTATTTATTTTTGTGGCATGTTTTGAAACTAATTAAAAGTTGGTGTAGTATTGGGGCCTCTGCCTAACCTTGTTGTATTATACAAGCTGACCCCTACGGCTTCGCGCTCGTCATTTCGCTACCTACCTACCCGTAACTTAACTATGATAGTTAAGTCACGGGTAGGTAGGTAGAAACAACCTCGCGAGCCAGATCAAGATACTTGCTTTTCTTATCTCTCTCAGCCTTCACGAGGTTCTCGTCATGGGGGACCGCTATATCAACAATCATTGCGCGACGCTCTAGTCGGTCTATCCCCACTATGTCAGGCTTATTGGCAACAATAGTCCTGTCAGTGATGATAGACCGATCCCAATACAACGTGACATTGCCATTTTCGAGAACTCGGTCGGGCACATACTTATAGTAAGGCACTTCCGATTCCACAAGATTGTATTTAAGAGCAAGTTGCTGATGGATAATCCTGGCTACAAGGTTGTGTCTATGCAAATAGTCTCCGTTAGCTAGACTAGAACAACCGGAGATAATGTGACGGATGGATTGTATTTCCGGTAGTTGTTTGTCATCATAACTTCGTCCATTATCGCAAAGACAAAACATTCGGTTTCCCCGAAAAGGTCACCAAATCGCAGCCAGGCCACGGACGCTAAAATATCTACATCGGGGCTATGTAGGACCCGGTAGAAGCGTCCGTGAAGCTCCTTGCTCTGCCATACCTCCCTGCGGTCATTAGTATCTTTATTATATATATATTATTAGTATAGATTGTTTCGAAACTACGTACTATAAATACTTTTAATAATGAAGAGTAGTACCTATATAATTCATTAGTTTTACTTCATTTATACAACAAAAAACAACTATTTATGCCACTTACATGCCATACATAGTCATGTAAATGGTATGATGACGTAATATTTGTATTTGTTTTTAATGACACCCCAACAAGTAATGACCAACCTTCGCAGTTCATAAAAATACCATTTCATGAAAGTTAAAAGTTTTTATGGCAAATCGAACCTTTATAAAAACTACACATACATGTTGACTGCCTAATTACTCTTGTCCGAACAAAAACTGAACCAAAAGCCCAAAAAGACCATCAACAGGACATCATGACATAAGAATATGCCCTAGAAAAACCATCAAGTAGTATACAAAAACAATGGTCTTTTGAGACAAAATAAATGGTCGCTAGGTACAATTATAAATAAATATTGGTCGTGTTATACTTACTTCGTGTCCTGCATCGAGAAGGTGCTTAATCATACTGTCTCCAAGTATACCATGGCTAGGACTTGGTAATGGGAAAACGACTAAGATCTTTGCTCCATCACATAAAGAGATACTTATGAATACGCCAAGCAATAAACACCTTGATTTTTCCATTTTCTGAAAAATTTACGAAGATTTTTAGAAACTTTTCATTATTTTTTTAATTATTATTATTATTATCAAAAAGGAAGTGTTGAATATTTATTAACATAGGAAACTCACTATTACACTTTTTAATTATTTAGTTCTACTCTTTTTAGTTAATTAAAAATTAACATCATTTTTGCAAGACATTCGCAATAATTTCGATTTTCGCGCTCTAATAGTGGTCTCATTCAGCGCCAAGACCAAGCAGACTGCTTAAATTTAGAATTCTAAACGTGATTCTCACGCAGTCCATAAACGAGTAGATCTCCGCGTAAGCCTTTTGTTGATGTATTTTAGCGATTCGTTGACTAAATGGTGACTAACTTCAGGGCAGCCAAGAAGTTTGGGAGAACTATAACTGAATATGACTCGAAAATATTGTTAGGAATGTGAGTTTTTTCCATGTCTTTGAGGTATTTTGTTGTACTTTAATTAATTTTATCCTTTATACATAATAGTTTTTTTTAGCCTTGCTTACGTCTCAGTTTGTTTCTTTTTTATGAATGCGTTTTTGTGTACCTGTATTTATTTAGTGTCTTTTGAATCAGTATGCATTTATTACGGATGGTTGCTTATGTAATGTTCGTTCATTTAGTTAGTTTCTTAAGTAGGTAAAGAGTGTCTGTTGCAATTAAACAAGTCATCATTTTGTGAAGTTTTTATATTTTTTTATTAGTAACACACACATTTACCTAAACTCAAAATAAAATCTTGACTTTATTTGGGCTTTGATAGATCATCTTGTATTTATTATGTGCTGCCATAAAACCATGAAACAGAAATTAAATTGTACTGATGATATTTAGGGTTAGTGTAGCTTTTTAAGTGGAAAACACTGATATTCTGGCAGACGAATAGTTTTACCTCTTGATAATATTTGTTTAGATTGATACAGAACACGTAGTCACACGCCCTGTCATCTCATAAATAAAATGCCATAATATAGTAATAATTACAGAACAAACTTACATACAAAGGGGAGAGGGAAAAGGCTTATTGTGCATCAAAAAAATCTTCCACATCTATGTCAATGAGAAACACGCCCAGAACGCTTATAGCATTTCCACGTTGAATGGCAATGCTGATTCTCTGGCTGAAGAAAAGGCCAGCCCTCTGGTCACGCGAACAGTCGACTAACCGTTTACTTATGTCTCGAAACACTCGATGAGCACTCAGACCCGATGGCCCTAATGTCTCAACCCCAAACGGCACAAACATATAACTGCCAATAATTAATAAGATAAGAAAACTGATTAACTATTAGTCATGAGATTTGAAATTTTCAATTGTATATGTCGGGTTTAGTCAATATTACGGACGTCGAAACAAATACAAGCATGCCTCCAGGTGGCAAATCAAGAAAAACTACACATTGTTGCGCTTTTCCTAACCACTTGCGTGGTGGGGACAGCACAATATGGCAGTTGAGTACTGACCAGCTTAGAGCTAACACGTCGTAAAATCAGTGTCGATCCGTAATATTAGTAAGCAAGATTGTAACTGTGAGTTGTGACTATTTGAATAAACCCAGTGTATCGAATAACTTGTGTGATTTCATTATAACGATTGTTCCCACCGACCTGCCCACACACGATGTCTTAACCTAAAGTATTAAATCCTGACTTCCCGATGGTTTACATCTATCGGCTAGCCTTGATGCGACATCAGAATTGGGTTGTTGAATTAAAAAAAAAATACAATTTTTAAAATTTATTTTGAAACTTTACATATCATAAATTATATTGTCGTTGCAAAAATCTCTTAAATATTTTTTTTCAATTTATTATAAGCAATTGAAAATCGATAAAATTTTCAAAAGAACCACCTGTCTACGAACGGGCCATTATTGGTCGCCATGTTGATGACGTCATAACGTTCAAGGAATGTTGTACTACGGTGTCAACTACACGTGAATTGACTAAAATATCCGAAAATTTGTGCAAAAATATAATTTATATCAGCAAATTTTATTTAGTCATGTGTGATAAAGGATTCTTAAAGGCTGATTTCGTTAATATACCCACGTGATGGACGATTTGGCAGTTTTGAGCATAAATAAAGTAGTGGTGATGAATATTACGTGTTAGTGGACCGGTGTTTGTTATTGTTGTTTACCAGGTAGTTAGGTAAATTTAGAAACAAAATTGTCATAACGTAATCGTTTTCACGTATGGGTAGGAGATATTGGTGTAAAATAAAAAGTGAACAAACACGATTGGCGCGAAACTTCGACTTTGGATATCATAAAACTTCATTAGATACCACTAAATATGATACAACCCGAAATCTGTGTAGCCTTTATGAATATTTATTTTTGCACAAAATCCTTAAAATGTTCTGTAATTCCCATTATTTACATATCTCTTAATAATATTAAACACTAATATCTTTATTATATATTTACAAACACTAAAAACTATGATATATACAAAAACGTGAAAATAATAACTTGGTAGATGTTTTTACACTAATTCTTCAGTAATGACCGATTTTCACAATTCAAACAGAAATATTAGTTTTACGCCTATATCTATCATTTGAGAATAAAATAATGAATATATCTCCATAAACAAAAAATCATGTTTTCAAGTTACGTAATTAAACAAGAATGTCAACTTTGCACGAAAGTTCCCATAAAAATTTACTTAACTCAGTCTGTAATGATCAAAGTAAGATATTAATACGAATCTAATACTAAATTAGAACAAGATAACATAATAATTAACATATTCTAGTTGGATTCTAGTAAGACATAGAACATTTCTCAAAACTTTAGTAAGTATAGATTGCTATAGTGAGCTCTTGCGCGATTTACATATAATGGGGATATTTTTATAGTATTTCTTCATAATGGTATGCAACAAGCACGATAACATTTAAGGATCAATATTTTTGATCAGTAAATTTGATTTTCATCAATACATTGACGATAATAACAAGATTGAATCGGTTAAAAGTCAAAACACTGTATCAGCTATTTGCTACAATGAGTAAAAATGAACGTCGTGACGTCACACAGGCTCGTGTTTGTTCGGGAACTGTCGAGGTGTTTTCGGTACTGGATTCAAGAAAAACTTTTCAATTTGATATTTCTTTGTAATTACAGCGAATAAAAAAAAACTAAAAATAGTTTTGTTCATAAACTTATGTATGATCTTTCCATTTTTAACAAAAAAAAAATGGTTCAACAGACCAATTGGGATTCAGTCGTGCTAATGAAATCACACGTAAAAACAATACTAGTAAAAATCGCGGTTACATTTTTGCAAAAACTTACGTTGTTGTTTATCCAGGAACAACGTGGGACTGATTTAAAGAATCGTCGAGTTTTCTGCGACTATCCTCAGTCTTGAATAATGAAAAACCAGTCCGGAGCAGAACAGCAAGGAGGCTAACAACAACCAAGGAGCTGGACAGGTCAAGGAGGAGCGTGTCGACGCGTGGAAAGATACATACACACTGATCTTTATGCCAATCTGGTGAGTCTTAATACCTCGTGTGAAGCTCCTTCACACGAGGTATTAAGACTCGGTATTAACAGTCGGTATAAGCACGAATCTTGTGAGAAGGATCCCCGATCACCAAGTTCCTTGAGAATTAGATGGCATAGTTGATGACAGTGGTAGTGAAACCAAATCTGATTAAGAATGACTTGTACATTCATACTCGAAACTTTATACCGCACCTCATGAGTAACATGTGGTGATGGGTCTACAAGGAATCGTTGGTGCGATTCCTGTCTGTGTTGGTGCATAGAGCACTTATGTGTTGTAGCACATTTGGGCTAGATTTTGAGAATTGTTCAAACGATTTCTGTCTGTGTTGGTGCACAGAGCCTCTCATGTGTTGTAGCATAAGTGGCAGCAGATGTGTAAAGAATCTTTGGTAGATGCGATTATGGCCTGTGTTGGTGCACAGGTCACAATGAAAGTTTCATGAGTTGAGTATGCATTGTCTATGAATTATAACAAACCGTAACAGCATTGTAACAATTACTTTGTTTAGTTGTTGAACTTGTTGATCGTCGACCCTTTTTCTAATGAAGTATTGTGTGGGCAACTTAGTACGAAAACTAAATAGGCCCTTTATTAACACCGTGATAGGTGATTATGACAGGACGGTGATCGTTATACATTGAAAGCTTTAATTAAATAGGTACGCTTAGAACCTACTAGTATGCACACCGTAGGTTAAGGAAGATGCCAGCGGGTCATGTACCAGTCGATGTTGATGTTAAAAGGATTTTGATGATGATGAGCAACTTGTCGAGTGTTTCAGTCTATCGGCAGTATTATGTTTGACTGTACTAGTGGATTCTGGCGGAGGTCGGGGTAATGATTTAGTTAAAGAGAGTTCTAAAATGTTCCTATTTTCACGAACCCAATAATCTAGTTTGGTCAGGAGTAGCCGAGCGTTGTGTGGCAATTGTTGGCCATTGTCGAAACTGTTGGCCTGTGTGGCAACAGTAGGCCTGTGTGGCAACTTTAGGTCTTTTTAGCAACTGTAGGCCTGTATCGCACCTATAAGTCTGTGTGACTTTGTCTGGTGTGAAAAATCATGTTTGTGTAAGGAACCTTAGATAATGTTCCTGATGAGTTATGAGGTTAAAAGAAGGTAAACTCGCACAGTCAAGCGTGTGGAGAGATCACCATGTTAATGTTGATGACGTTCGAATCGTCAAGTCCTCATTACGAAAATTAAAATAATTTTGGTTTTCTTATTTTGATTACTATGCGTAGATCGTGTTAGTAAGATACACAAAGCCCAAGTACCAATTGAGATTGTAGATGAAGTAGATAATGAATTGACGTAACATAGGACAGACTTAATGCCTGTGTGAACAAGTTCTGAGTTCAGAGAGTTGAGTTGACTCGACATCGTGGGGATGTGCGAGTAGAGCAATTGTGATTGCTAAGAGAGCTATGATATAGCTAATAAAGCTATCAGATAGCTAGGAGAGCCATGTGATGGCTAAAGATCCTGAATAAGATACCAATTGTCTTGTTTCATTTAATGTGACATTAATGACTATCAGTGGTACTTGGACTTTGTAATCACGAAAATTAGGTGCTTTTATACCTAAGAGATTTAGATTTTTCTAAGAGATTTGGTACCCCAAATCGATGATAAAGTTGCTATTTTCATTAAATTGGATATAGAATTACTCGTTCCTTGCAAAACTGAAGAGAGATTAAATGATCATGTTTGATTGTTTCAAAATGTATCCTCACTCGCCAAGAGTATGTATCCATCTCACATGAAGAGGGTCAGAGTCGCTAGCTATGGACGTGGGTGGTGATTTGGGCATGAGAGGATAGACGCGCACTGCCGACAACAACATCGGCTCCGTATTAGATATTGTTATTAAATGTTTTATTCGTGTTTTACTGTGCTGAAAACTAACATAATAGAATAAGTGTTTCCCAATAACGCTGTAAGAGTGTTTGCAAGGGACTCCAAACGTGAAAATCGAAGAAAACACCAATACAATAACCCGTAGGTACATGGTTTGTCGAAATCAATGTATCACCAAGTCTAGCTGGTTTTACGTAATAAGTGAAAAACCATAAGTGAAACCAATAAACAGATATAAGTGTAAAAGTTACCTACGACAACCCGCTAGGCGCCCACTAAGGTGAGTCACAAAGCGACATATACATCGTGACACTCAAGTATTGTTCCGTGAAACACTTCTACCCTAAACCAAAAAAATGAATTGTGCGAGCTGTAAACAACTAATAGCTCGAGAAAACTTGCTCAGCTGTAGTACTTGTCACCTACTGTTCCACTACCGATGCATGAACATTACTACATCCTATTATGTTGAACTAAAAGTAAAATAAGCAATTCTTGGCGCTGCCCATCGTGCAATAACACAACGAGACAGATTATAACTGACGTCGTACCTGTTAGAAAACAATCACCGCCGACACTTGATGACACGATAACGACTAAATACAAGACGACCAAAGTATTCTGGGCAATACCGAAGATATGACTCATCCATAACATTAATTGACAACCCTACAATTAAGCCACTGACCCCATCAACTCAAGAAACTATCACATTAGGAAAAAATTGTGATCTTTTAGACACGAAATTAGAATTAACCAACAATAAATTTTAACAAAAATCAGAAATACTGTTCAGTTACAAATTAATAAAGCGGTAGCAAAACTTCAACAAGAATTAAGCCCGAGAACTGAACAAATTTCTTTGGAACAAACTAGGGTAAATACGAGCATTAGTCACATAAACAAGAAAATACCAAAACTTGACACTGAAACCGCAAGACTTAAAGCAGACATAGCCGAACTACAAAACAAATAAATGCATATGAACGATAATATGATCTCTGTGAGTGACTCTTCCAAAATAATTGTTATCCACGGTCTTAATGAATACTATGATGAAACAGGAAAAGACTTAGAAGATAGGGTAAAATTTGCAGTCCAAGACACTTTAAATGTCGATCTCACTGGCTGTATTGAAGAACTTAATCGTATAGGACGAAACGGATTTAAACGACCACTACGGGTGGAACTGATCATTAAGAGAATGGCCAAATACATACTTGAAAACACGGGCTATTTGAAAAGTTTAGGGCTATTTGTTTTTGGATTCCTTAGCAAAAAAGCATTACAGAAAAGGAAAAAACAAAGAGAAGAAAGGTTTTTAGGACACGAAAATTCAAAAGCTCAAAATACAGTTGACTATAACGCAAGAAGACCACAAACACAGAACTATGACGACATGAACATAACAAGACCATCCAAAAATTTCCTGACTCAAGACAACATAAATGACATTAGTTACGATCGTACTTTTTGAAACTCCAGGCCAACAATTTCAAATTATATTCCAAAACATTCAAAGCATATTTAACAAACAACATCTTCTGGAGGCTTTCAACAATGATTAACCCATTTACAAAGCAATATGCATGTGCGAGACATGGCTAACACAAGATAAATTAGAGGCTCTGCAATTTACTGGATATAAAACTGCAGCATCGCCGACTATTATTGAGCTCTGATCCGCTCATTAGCAGTATTAGTATAAAACAAAGAAGGAGAAAAAAAATATCTAAATCCTTTTCTCCGGAGACTTTAGATATGCTTTTACCCACCAAACCAGACTCCGCTTCACCAGAATCCTCGGATGATGAGGATCTGGAGTAACGAATTGGCATGGAGTATGTGTCGACTGTCGGAGGGGATACGTCAATTCATTACTCACTAACGTTTAAAATGTACATTTATGAAATATACTTTTTTATGTCTGTGACGTTAGGTTTTTGACTTTTTTTTCATAAATATGATATTTTCTTGAATAAATATTTAAAATTTCAACAGAAAGTGGTTTTTTATTATCATTTATGTCATTTAGAATAGTTATAGCAATTAAAATAATTTTGGCCGCATAAAACCTAAAAACCTATCTATGTGCACTAACATAGATTTTGCATAATTATGCGGCCAAAATTGAAGATTTTAAACTAGTTACAAATACAAAATGTAATATCTTTCTACGTTAACAATAGAACAGACGATAATAAACCGGTCTTCTCGGCTTCAATACCCGCGCGGGGTACGTATGCAGGTAGTCGGAACTTGTTAGTCTCCCGCTACGCACGCGCTTTCGCTCTTTACGCTTTTAAAGTGACTTGTTTTTCGTCGTCAATATTTTTGATTTAAAGACAGTTTTCAAAGTAAACAATATGGATTCGAGTGCTTCAGGTAAATACTATTATTTATTATAGCAATTGTCAACCTAGTATAATTAAAAAACCTTTATTTTAAACCTTCAAAACTTAGTACGTTTTCTTGAAAAAATATTCTTGATTTTTCAGTTTAAAAGTAATTTAGTTATATTATCGCTTCCTCTCGCCTCAAAATTATTATTTATAATAATACTTAATACTCTTTTCTTATAATTCTGATAAAAATCAGTTGCAGGTAGGTGCAGGTAGGGTAAAAAAAGTTATGTTGAAAAATGTTCCAAAAAATATATTTTTTTCTTTTTCGTCGTAGGTTCTCCTGGCTCATCCGGAACAAAATTAGTCACCCGTCAATTTCTCTACGATAAAATGAAAAGCCAATATTTTTAACAATGGATGAAAAATTGGCCTATTTAGAAAATTACCTGTTTTCATCTTACGGTGACACAGAGGAAAATATAAAAAAACTAAAGCGAAATATTGCTTACTTCAAGACTGCCATAAAGAAAAAATGGTCTAAAGCACAAAGAAAAGAAGAGGATTTCTTAAAATCTAACCACTCATGGTTAAATGGGACGTTTGAAATCCCATTCCAAGCCCAAAATCGCCCAGGCCGCCCTTCAAAATCATTTGAAGAGTCAAGTGAGAGAAGCAAGCGTCGCAAAACTGAAGTGGTTCGCTCGGCCGTAGGCGATTCTGTTATCATTCATGCTGCTCAGTCAACTTTGAGAGCTAAGGGACTTCGAAATGCATCAGAAATCCTTAAAGAAATCACTAAATCGCCAACAAGGGCAAAAAAAATAAGAAATGCTTACAAGTCATCGAGTGAACCCGACAAACACAATATATTAACACCTCAAGAAGCATTGGCGATGTTTATAGAGGCCGACCTTACACGACAGCAATATGAAATCATACGTAAGACAAATAAGTCGCTCTATCCTTGCTACGACAGATTATTAGAGGCCAAAAAAGAATGCTATCCACCTGAACAACACATAAAAGTGACGAGTCTGTATGCAGAGAGTACTTTGCAAAGTCTTATTGACATAACTCTTATGCGCCTTTCAATGTACTTAGAGGAAGTACTTTTATCTATTAGTGAAGAAGAGAGACAGACTTTAATTATTATTATAAATAAATGGGGATGTGATGGCTCTCAGCAAGCTAGATATAAACAAAAGTTTGAAAATCCTGCTGATTCGGACGCCAATATATTTTTGAGCTCATTTGTCCCGTTACAAATACTTTGTGTCAAGGATAACAAAAAAGTTATTTGGGAGAATCCTTCTCCATCATCTCCCCGGTATTGCCGGCCTATAAGATTCAGATTTCTGAAAGAATGCAATGATGTGACCAAAGAAGAAATCAGTTACGTTGAAGAATCGGTAAAAAATTTGGTTCCTACCGAAATCGAAATAAATGGAAATAAATTTACCTATAAGCACATTTTCAAGATGACTATGATTGATGGCAAGGTTTGCAATGCTGCAACCGACACTAAGTCTACCAGTCGATGCTTTATTTGTAAAGCCACTTCAAAAGATTTTAACAATCTAAGCAAAAAATATGATGTAAGTCCTGAAACTTTAGACTTTGGAATATCTGTGCTGCATGCCAGAATCAGAATTTTTGAGAGTATTTTGCACTTAGGCTATAAACTAGTAGTTCAAAAATACAGACAGAAAAAAACGACGGAAGAAAAAGATTTGGAATTGGCCGCTAAACAAAAAATCCAAGACAGATTTAAAATTGAAACCGGGTTACTCATTGACATGCCTAAGTCCAACTATGGGAATACAAATGATGGAAACACCAGCCGTAGATTTTTCGAGAATCCCCAATTGGCATCCGACATAACTGGAGTGAACTTCGATTTAATTTACAGACTGAAAGTCATTTTAGAAACGATTTCAAGTGGATACATTATTGACGTCAAGAAATATGATGAGTATGCACTAGATACCGCCAAATTATACGTGCAGCATTATGGGTGGCACCCGATGACCCCTACTTTGCACAAAGTGCTCATACATGGTGCTGCCATAATAGAGAATTCACTTCTCCCAATAGGCCAATTGTCGGAGGAGGCTCAAGAGGCCAGAAATAAGCACTTTCGCATGTATAGAGAAAATTACGCAAGAAAATTTTCCCGCGAACAGTGTAACCGCGACATCTATAATCGACCATCGGTTTGTCCTCGCTCTCGAAGTGGCGGCGGTGTCTGTATTATGTTAAAAGATCATTTAGAGTGTATAGAATGTTATTATTTTTTTTTTTTTACTATAGAATATTGTATAGAAGAATGTGCATGTAAGCTACCAAGACAAAACCTAATAATAATTGTTATGTACTGGAATAGAAGAGAGGAAGAAACTTTTATTGTCCAACTAAAACAAATAATGCTGACTAGACTTTAGATGCTCTGGGCAGGACCCACAGCATTTAAAATCTGTGAAAAAGCAATGTGCGATCGTGTGTACTCTTTTTGTGAAAAGTATAAAATATTCAACGATTGCCAAAACGGTTTTCGCAAAAAATAGATCTACAACGCTAGCTGCTTATAAGTACATCCTGGCTTTAAATATTTTAAATAATAAACAATACACAGTAGGAATACTACTCGATATGACTAAGGCCTACGATAAGGTGCAATTTGAAATACTTCTAGCTAAGCTATATGGAATAGGAATACGTGGGAAAGCCCATGCCTGGTTTGCATCATATTTAAAAGGTAAAGAGCAATTTGTTGAGATTGAATATTATTTATTTTATTTCGAAAACTTACAGCTACTCGTAATAACAATAAAATGCCTAGTCTTTATAATAAAAATAAAGCCAATTACAAGTTTTCACTTATAGTAAAAAAAAAAAACTTTACAGGCAAATAGCACTACAAACTAAGAATCTATAATCAGCGCAGCTATTAACAACAAAAATGGTTTAAAAAAAACATATTGGTACTTATAACAATAGATAATCCTTGAGATTTAAAAACTTTCGAAAAACTTATCGCACATACTTCTTTTCAATTTACTAATACTAGTATTAGTAAATTGTCATTGTAAAGTAGTCGATGTCAACTTCCCGGCTGGCCGCATCAAAGGCACGACTCGCTCTAACCCGGAACGCGTTTTGTCTATATGAAGTTCTCACCACCGCACAGTGTGGGAATCTCGCAATCTAGGGGGATTTCAAATATAAATTGCAATAATTGCTAATTTAGTTATAGCCTATTTATACCTAAGACCTTATTTGTCACAGCTACGTATTAGAAATTCTTGGAGATAGGTTAAAATAATAAATAAAAAATGTTGAAGTGGGTAGATAATAATCGTTGTACCCTTACAATACGAACAACAACATTAAAGTGTCATCTTCACATGAGATAACTGGTCAAATTAACGTATAGTATTGTGTATATCTTTCAAGGCAAGTTAGAGTGTATTTTATTTAAGTAATAAATAACCATTAATCTAATAACATCATTTGAAAGCACAGTTAAATTAAGAATTTTAGAGACGATTTGCAAAACAAAAGGTGTATAAAAAAATACCCGAATATCCCGGTGCTTTAATTGTTTTAATTGATAGTTTAGAGTCTTATCTTTTGAGAACAATTTTTTTCGGTTTTCAGAATGAACGCCGCAATTACAAAAAAAACATATTTTTGTTAGTTGGACCTCAAATGCGAAAAAGGAGCGAATTGATGCTATTTTTGCTTTTATAATAGGTAATTACTTCCAAGTACGAGTTTCGGAAGGTGCTGTAAATGATATGAAGTTATTTTTAGGGAGGATATAAAACAAATTTAACGAAAAATGGACAGGAAGCGGTAGACATAGTGAGCGCTTTTAAAACAAGAATATAACTTGGTTGAATGAATGCATTAAATTACCAGATAACTTTTAAATGAAATACCATCTACATCTGGCCAATCACCAGGAGAAAAACACAAAAGTTTTATAGAATGTTGTGATAAAACCAAAAAACGTTAAAATCAGAATCTAATATCGTCTACTAGCCCTGAAGAAATAACGTTTGCACATGAATGTAACATTCGTATATCAGGTAAAAGGGACTCTGCAACTATCTTAAAAGAACTCCCTATGAGTTTACTAAGAGAGGATTCGTAATGAAAAGCGTACGTAAAATAATGCTTAGCGAGAGCTTTCAAGTGAATATGTCGGCCGATGAAGCATTAAGCATGATGGTAGATGCTGATTTATCAACACATCAATATGAGATAATATGGCAAAGGATAAATAAATACATTGAAAATATAAATAAATATAAAATAAATAAATAAAAAAAAAAAACAGATTCTGATGTCCTAAAATTGCTTTCTGTACCTTACCCACCCTAATGGGGCCGAACGTGGAATTAGTGACTAAAATAACAAAATTTATTCATATCGCATTTTTTTAATACATTTTTATTTTCTATTACTATTCAAGTATTTTTATTTATTGGAATACCAATTAATATTATTTTTCGACTTGTATTTTTTATTTAATTCAATTTGGAACTAAAACCCCCTAGATTGCGAGATTCCCACACTGTGCACCGGTGTGTCCAGTAGTTGAGGTCTGCGTAAATATGCACTAGGTACACGCAGTCCTATCTTATTCACTAACTCAGGTATATCAGCCGATCCGTTCATTATTCTGAATAAAAACGCCAAGTCTGCAATTTTTCTGCGCTCGTAAAGATGAAAAATATGAAACTTCCTGCAGCGAGTGACGTAATTGGACAAATATACTATTGAACTGAATTGAATGTACCTTAAGAATTTTCGTTGAACAGAAAGCAGTCGATTGATGTAAACGTTATATTTGGGGTTCCAAACTGGAGAACGAAAGATCAGTACAGTATTTTAATGGTCTTGATGCTTCGGAACTGTGACGAGATTCTAAGTATAAAACCGAGTGCCTTAGAGGCCTTTTTGGCTATGTTGTCAACATGCATGTCGAAGATAAGTTTCGAGTCAAAGGTTACTCCCAGGTTCCTAATGAAACCTCATTCCACTCTGGTTATTGGTATATCCAAGATTTAGTAAGCAAAGTGATCGGGTTCAGTTTGCGAGTGAAGGAACACACAGCATTTTGAGGCATTCAAATCTAATTTATTGGTATCGCAGTAATTTTTGAAGCTATTTAAGTCCTCTTGCAGTAAAAGGGCATCAGGACAATAGTCTGACATCTGTTCTCAATGTAAGACGCAAACCAGCGATAGAGATTACCCCTTATACCCATCGAAAGGAGTTTTTGTGTCAAGATATCGTGATCTATTCGGTCGAAACACTTACTGTAGTCGGTGTATATAACATCGACTTGTGACCTTTGTGACATGGACTCGGAAAGAAAATCGCTACATAGAATTTAATTAGACGTTGTAGACCGGCCCCTTAAGAACCCATACTGCTGCTCGCTAAAATTTTGCTTAAGGGCGGAATAAACTTGACCGTAAACGATCTTCTCTAAGACTTTTGCGAACACGCTTAACTTCGAGGTCGGTCTGTAGTTTTCAATATTAGTTTTAGAGTCTTTTTTGTGTATCGGTGTTATATACGCCGACTTCCAGACTGCAGGTACTACACCGGTGTCCAGTGATCATCTGAACAGAATCGAGAGGGGGGGCGGAGAGACTTTTAGCTCAGCTCGTTACAAATACAGGCGAGATTTTGTCTGGTCCAGCTGATTTATTAGGATCGAGTTCCTTAAATAACTTGTATACCTCGCCGTCACATATCTCAATATAACCGATATCTGATGGGCAGTTCTCAACATGGTGATCGAGTCTATGTCTACCCTCTGGAGACGCTGCAACAGTACTGGTATTCTGCAGAAAGTTAGAATGAAAGTATTCGCCAATCATGTTACATATCTCATCGCCGTCGCTTGACGAAACCTGCCCATACTGTAAGACTGAGGGGTAAGAGTTAGATTGTTTCAGTGATTTGACATAGCTCCAGAAGGCTCGAGGATTGTCGCGTATGTGCGATTAAATTTTAGTTATGTAGATATCGAACATATTTTTCTCGAGATCTTTAGCCCGCTGTCGCAATATGACAAATGATTTATAATCTGAGTGATTACCATACCATTTTTTAAATTTAGCGTGTGATTTGGCTTTTTCTTTTAACACCTTAATCAGTGGGCTTTTATACCAGGGAGGGTATTTGGACCGGGGTGTAATGGTTTTAGTTGGTATAAAGGATTCATGTAATCTATTCATTTTGTGTGGACATTCATACCCACAGTACGCGCCACTCAAAATAAATAGATTGTCAACCTTTTTACGTTTTAGATCAGTTCAAACTATATATAATTTTGAAAATGAAATCTTGTGCAGTTTGTAAAGTGCAGTTCAATGACGGCGTCTAGTGTGGCAGTTGCAAGAAACACCTGGATTTCGGATGTGCAAACATCTCAGAAACTGGATGGAGAAAGCTGGGTGCCAATGGGATGGTACAATGGAAATGCCCCACTTGCAGAATCTCATCACCAGTTATGCCTTCCCCTGAACCTGCATCGCTGGATACTATACTAAGCGAGATACGGGACATGAAGCGGCAGTTACTTAGCTTGCCGACCTTGGTAGATGACATTCGCTTGATCAAGGATGAGTTGGTTGAGCTTAAGTTGACATGTGGAAGACTTGATTATTTTGACACAAGGCTCGTGAAAGTTGAAGCAAAACTGTCTGAACTTGTAAAGCTTCAGGAATCAGTGAATTGTTTATAGACTGACTTGGGGAGCACGAAGTATCTACTCTCGACCTATGAACAAAGATCCAGGCTCAACAATGTTGAAATTAAGGGGGTTCCCATAAAGAAGGAAGAGAATTTGTACTCGATCATCGACGCTATCGGCCGTAAAGTTAACTACAGCTGTCCCAAAGCCCAGGTGAACTATATTTCTAGGGTCCCTTTTTCGGTTCCAATGAAAAGCTCATAATAGTGAGCTTTTTAAACCGGTATGTAACCTTTAAACCTACAGAGGATTTCATTGCGGTGGCACGTGCCAGGAAGGACCTATCCACTTGTGACATCGGGTTTCAAGGCTCATCTCAGCGTGTTTATGTCAACAATCACCTTAGCGTGGGGTACCAAAAACTTTTAACCAAAGTTAAAATCATTGCTAAAGATAAACATTATGAATACGTATGGGTTAAGCATGGTAAAATTCATATACTTAAAAATAATCATTCGAAAGTTTTTATCATAAGGAAGGAGTCAGATTTAAACAAGATTGTCTAATTTGCCTCTTAATTTTTGCACATGCTTTCCTATCTTTCTATTATATTTTGCTTCAATGGCTCCAAATGTTTAATACCGTTTTTATCACAATGACGTTATGCTAAATGTTTAACACCTCTGCCGCACTAATCAGTTCGACACCTCTCTTTTGTTTAGCTACTTGTATGCACTGTGGTCGTTATCGCGCCGTTTACTTTAAAGCTTTTCCTCACTGCATTATGTTTTACTCTCTCGCACTTGCACGCACCACGCACTATCGCTTGCTTTTTCGCACATCGGATGATTCTTGCGCTCGTATAAGTCTTATTGACTTTTACCCTCATTATACTTATTTAATTATATTATACCTTGTTCTACAATATTATTTAATGAAATGCTATATTTTAATGGATTACATAGATTTATACTCAATTATTAGTATTGGCTTTAATTACTCCTAAGTTAAATATATGTTATCAAAACGTTTGCGGGCTTTTAACTTAGTGATACTTTCTATCGTCAAATGTTACTAAATTCGTATGCTATTGTTATTCTTGCAGAGACGTGGCTGAATTCTTTGATGAACGGTACATTGTGTGGCGTCGTGATCGGGATTATGTTTTGACCGGGCAATCGCGTGGTGGGGTGTGCTTATTGCTACACGTAGGGAACTTTCAGTTATATGCCAACCTACCTTCCATTCAACAGCAGAGGATTTATGGCTCAGCATACGAATGAAAAATTCTAATACACGTAAATATATTACCTTACATATTTGTGTTATTTATTTATGTCAGCAAAACTTAGGGCTTTCTTTTTCTTATCAACTTCGCAATTACCTCAAAAAATTAAACCAAATAGTTATGAGTATCTCTGCCGATACCTTACTTATCATTGGTGAATTTATCATGAGCGGTATTAACTGGGTCTTATTCTATCATTCGTCCCAATGAACCCTGACGTCCTGAAGTCCTGACGAAGTTTTATTAAGTGACGAATTATGTACCCTAGATTTTGGTCAATACAATGGTGTTCTTAATGGGCATGGTAAAATTTTAGATTTGGTACTTTCAAACCAATTAGTTAATGTGGTAGAATTTTCAAGTCCACTGGTTACCATCGACGCCTACCATCCAGCACTATTAGTTAATATGGATTTCGTTGAAGCTCCTCTATTAGAGTGCGCGTCACGGACGTAATATCTGCTCGACAAGGGTGACTATGAATCTATCAACAAAGACATTTCCATGACTGACTGGGAATCCGAGTTTGCGACACGATCAGTTGATGAATCATTAAACTTTTTCAATCAAGTTATTCTCAATTTACACACACAATATATTCCACAAAAATTACATCGCAACAAAACATATCCAACTTGGTACAGTTCGGCATTAATTAAAACAATTAAAGAAACAAATATTAAAAAAAATAAGACTTACGGCAATATATCAGATGAGTCAACATTTAAGCTACTTCGTGAAAGGGTATTGGAATCGCAATTTTATGAAAACTACTTGAGCTTAACCGAAAAATCTATTAAAGAGAACCCTAAATATGATATTTATATTACCCCATTTTAGAATTATGTAAACTGGTTCGCAAATACCCAAAGTCATACAACACAAGAGAAGACATGCAATCAAATTATTCGTTGCGCCACAAAAACAGAATAGATCTACCCCTCTCCCGCCTTAAATTGCACTCTTCTAGTCCGTATGCTGTCGATAAAAATATATAATAAATTACCGGAAAGCATAAAACAAGTAAATAAAACCAATATATTTATAAATAAATTAAAACAATTCTTATTTAATAAAAGCTATTACACTATTGACAAATATCTGACGGATAAATTCAATACCTAATAAATAAAAATAACTGATAACTCGATAAGTAAATGACATAAATAATTAATTGACTCGAAATATAATATGGACATGTTTGTAAATGATCTTCGTATTTAAGTAGTTTTATAAGGTAATTATGTGTCATGTGATATAGATAAGATTCTTTTATTAATTTTTCATATGATAATATATTATTGCTAGTTTTTTTTTAAATTTTATTATTTTCATTAAAATTAATTGGCCGCGCTAATAAACTGTAGTTTTAAAACTGTGTGTTTCGTTCCCACAGACAAACAGTGTAAACGGTTTTGTGGGGCATAGTTCTTAAGTTAAGATTTTATAAACTTGTACTTTAATAAATAAATAATAATGTTAAGTATTAATTTAATTAAAAATAAAATCAATTGTTAGTTAGATAAATAAAATAATATTAATGATTAATTGACTTAAAATATAACAAACATATTGAGTATTAAATGTATTAAATAAAAACGATTAATGAACTAATTGTAATACAAAAATTTCAGCAAATAAATTAATAAACAATAATAAATTATAATTTAACATGAAGATAAAAAGGCACACACATATTATTATTAGTACATTAAACCAAATAAAAGCAGATAGATAGGAAATGGATAACTGAAATTTTAATTATAAAGGAAAATATGAAGCCTCTCTCCTAGACACTAACTGTATCTAGAATGTTGCTGTGCCCGACAGGGTCCATAATTGTTTCTGTATCTAATATTTACCACCTGTATGTACATTATGGATGCAATAAATTTAATTTGAATTTGTTAATGTTTACGTAAACTCGTAATACCTTGCACTTGTGGCGGTGTCCGGCGCCGGCGTTTGCTCGTAGCTCTCTTGAGGCGATGCAATGTAGTCAAATGTAGTACCGATGGTTGTAAGTCACGACGCGCGCAGTCGCTGTTTGAGCGGGATGGCAATTAAAGAAAGTGCCCTGTTCTTGCGGAGGTGAGGCGCGAGGTTACCACATCTTGTGAGCTTGATGACCGGCCGATATCAACACAACACGTCGCAAACGCAAATATGTTCACTCCTTGTATTCACATATAGGTGACATTCCTATATGCGGTTGTGGTGATAAATTAATATTATACTTTTAAATTTCGACACACGTCCACAGGTCACAGTAGCGGGCGAAGGGTATTTCTATATTGTCTGGTCATTATGAATATTGCTACGTAACGATTGGGCAATGCGATAATTATGGTCAATGAACTAGTCCAAGAGCGAGCGAAGCGAGGAAAACATACCTTAGGACACCCCGACAAGGTTAGTTTAGGTTTGAAGGGGATGACGGAAGGTGAAGTGAGCGGGCAAAGTGAGCGAATTGTCTCCCGTCATCTCCTTCATGTTAGATTACGTTAGACCCTGCAAACAGAAAAACAAGCCAGTTGCTTAATAAATTAATGTTTTATATCTCTCTAGCCGACTACAACCTTTTAACAATGCGATTTCGTTGTGGTCAGCCTCTAGCTAGGAGCTGTTGTTCAACACTAGCACCCGTATCATACTGTGGTTGTAGTGGGACTTGATTGCCGAGTTCTTTTTAAATATCTGCACTTGGTATCTGTGGTACTGGCACCCGATGTTTGATGCAGATTTTATGCAATATAGCATTGGCATTTATCAATCATATCACCTACATGGTGATCATAATGTAACACCTATGTGCTAGAAAACAGCGCCAACGTGCATTTAAAACACATATCGTTCACGATATTTCTAGTGAGGTAGAGTTTTTTTTTTTTTGATATAAGTAAGAAAGAAGTGAACCTTTGTATATATATTTATATTTATTTATTTCTTACCACAAATTTACAGACAAAATATTAAGGAGTCTACAGATATAATTGTATAATTAATTTGTGGAAAGACTGGTGCCTAAACTAAGTTTTTTACAAAACCTGTATTTCAGGTCACCAGGCCCCCCATAACAAAGTTGTACATAATAATTGTCAACCGGAGACGAACTGAATCACATTAATATACAAATAATTTCATGCATTATAACATTGCAAATTTCGCTCATAAAAATTCAAATTACAAAAACAACGATAAGCATAACGATAGTGAAATAAATTAATTTATTAAGGATGCATGCAAGGACGGAAGAGGCAGTATGTGAATGTATGTCGTGTGCGGGGTAAGTGTGTGTGATGTTGAGTGAGTGTGTATGGAGTGGGGAAATTGTGTGAGGTTTCAATATTATTGAAATAATTACATTCAAATTCAAAATCATTTATTTCGGATAACTTAATCCATACAGTTTGATTGAATAAAAACATAAAAATTAAAATACAATAACATAAAATTAAAATAAATAACATATTCAAATCACCCGCCTAATAAAGGATCTCCATAGCGGAGAGGAGATCCTATCAGCTACAGTCTTCAGAATTCCGTTGCAGCTGCCGCGCATTTTGCAGATCAGGGAGACAATTTTATTTATTTTATTTTATTTTACAGTTTTAGGAAAACTTACAGCTAAAAAAAATTACACAAATGAGAGTAACAAAAGTAAGGCCAATTAAAAGTTTTCACAGATAGAAGAGAGCTTATAAACAAAAAAATTGAGAAGGTAGACAGTCTTAAGTAAATACAGTAACTTATGCATAAAGAAAACGAATATACAACCGAATTGAGAACCAACTCCTTTTTGAGGTCGGTTAAAAACGTGACTCAAACAGCGTGAATTTTAGTAAATTAGTTAACATTATCAAAGAAGAGATCACAAAGAGTCCTTTTTAATTTTGATATGCTAGTATTGAAAACATCAATGTCGACGCCCCGGCAGATCGCATTATATGTATGACTCGCTCTTATTAAATATGCATTTCGTCTGTAATTAGTTCCTACCACAGGAGTATGCAATAGACAGGGATTGCGCCGAAAAGTAGAAGGAATCCGCAGTCCAATTTTGCTCAGCAATTCGGGCAGTTCGGTTGAACCATTAGCAATTCTAAATAAAAACACCAAGTCTGCAATTCTTCTATGTTCAGAAATAACCTATCTAGATCCTCCTGCAAAGACAGAGCATCTGATAAGGAGGATATCTTTGACATAATTTTCATGTCATCCGCATAAAGAAGTATTTTAGAGTGAAGGAAGCAAGAATCAATATCATTGACGAATAAATTAAATAAGAGGGGCCCCAGTAAAGATCCTTGGACACCAGATGGGATACGCATTGATCTTGATGAATACCCATTCAGCACAACAGTCTGGTACCTATCCTCCACATACGACTTAAACCAACGAAAAAGATTACCCCTAATGCCCATCGATAGAAGTTTACGCATGAGAACGTCGTGATCAATTCTGTCGAAACATTTGGCACAGTCTGTGTATATGACGTCGATTTGGGACCGATCAGACATAGCCTCAGACAAGAAGTCATTACAGAGAACAAGGTTTGTAGTTGTTGACCGACCACCCAAAAATCCGTGCTTGTGTTCGCTGTAACTAAGCCTGAGAGCAGAGTAAACTTGCCTGTACACATTTTTTTCTAATATTTTCGCGAAGACGCATAATTTGGATATCTGTCTATAGTTATCAACGTAGTTTCTCGTTGCCTTTTTGTGAATAGGAGTTATATAAGCCGACTTCTATATAGCAGGCATAACCCCAGTATTCAGAGATCTTCTGAATAAGATTGTAAGAGGAACCGAGAGGCTTGTTGCACAGTTTACTATGAAAACCGGTGGGAGCTTGTCTGGACCAGCAGATTTATTTAAGTCCAAAAGCTTTAACAGTTTCATAACCTCGTCCTCAAAAACCTCGATAGCAGCAATATCGTATGGACTATAGTCAGTCCGCTCGCTGGTACAATGGTATTGCGCACTATTCTCAGAGCTGGTGGATTCACGAAACTTTGATAGAAAATACTCGCCGAAGAAATTGCAAATTTCTTCACCATTGCTAGAGGACTGGTCACCAAACCACAGCACAGAAGGGTAGGCGTTAATTTGCTTTTTTTTATTTTACGAGATCCAGAAGTCTCGTGGGTTGTTGCGAATAGCGGATTCTACGTTTTCCATGTAATCATCGAACATGCACTTCTCTAAATCCTTTGCACGTTGCCGTAATATCACAAAGGATTGGTAGTCTGAATCGTTTGCCATACTTTTTAAATTTGGCGTGGAATTTGGATTTCTCTTTAATCATTTTTATTAACGGACTTTTGTACCAGAGGGGTATTTAGACTGGGAAACAACTGGTTTCGATGGGATATAAGTTTTGTGAACTTTATACAAAACATCATAAAATAATGCCACCGCATCGTCCAGTGACCTATGGCCCAACTCGTATTGCCAGTCAACGATGTTAAGTTCATCTTTAATTGCTGCATAGTCAGCAGACCCATACAAATATTTAACATAGGGACGAGCTGGCAGACTATGCAGCTGAACAAAGTCCGCCGTGATACATAGTGCGTTGTGATGCGGATCTTCAGGAACTAGAAGATCAGTACTGCAGGAAACTGAAACTTCGGTATTGGAAAATACCAATTCCAGAATCGTATTATTTTTGTTAGGGTGACAGTTATACTGCAACAGGTTACATGCGTTAACGTTGTCAAAAAAAGTTGATTGGACATGACCGTTCAGGTTTGTAGGGTGTAGAGAATGACCATCATCTGCAGGGGTCCACGTTATGTTGGGTTAGTTAAAGTCACCTAGCACAATAAACTTGTCGACCGGGTGCTCCATTATAATATTACTCAAATTATCAGAGTAATTACCCAGCTGAGTTGTTAATGAGTTACCAAGGTTTTGAGAGCAAATATAAACAACGCCTATATGCATTTTGTATGATGCCCTAGGTCTTTTTTGTTGCAGAGTTAATGTGACCCACAGGTCTTCGGCTGATGAGTGCCACTCGCCGTGCGCATGAGCCACAATCTCACGCCTAACGGCAATTAAAACCCCCCCACCCATAGTCTGACCTGTACTGGTGTAATCCCGGTCCCGTCTCCATATCATATATCTGTCATCAAATAATTCGGAATCGGATATACCATCAGTTAGCCAAGTCTCAGTCAAGCATATAACATCAAAACCATTAATACATATATTTCTATAGAAAACACCTGTTTTCGTTCACAGTCCCCGCACGTTCTGATAAAATATGCTAATTGGTGCCATTATAAGTCATAAAAAACACTAGAGACAGTATAGAAAAGAGAATACAAAGCACATTAAATCCGTTAAAACAAATATTTTTTAAATATTGATAGATTTAAACATCTATGTAAAATAAGACTTTATCTCCATACGAATAAGGTCCGAAGAACGTAGTACCGAGTTGAACTTCAAGAAATAAAATATAATTATTGTAAGGTAGAATGTTAAATAAGAACTTTCAGAATAATATTTTTTTTAAGTCGTGCTCCGTCCTGATGTGGAGTTTTGGGGATGTATAGTTTTTTCGAAGAAATATCTTGCAGCCCGTAACCCAAACATGCTCAAAACCACGTTCTTTGGCCCGAGCTTTGGTCTGGTTCAGGAGAATTTTATTATCCAGCGTAAGATGATCGTTAATATAGATCCTGTTTGTGCCTTGCAGACCTAGATGAGCAGCATTTAGGATTTTGTGCTTTTTCGCAGCAGAAACAAAATCATTTTTGCTGTAACTGTTATTTGCATAACAGTTACAGCAAAAATTATTTTGTAAACAAATTATATTTTTATTAAGTGGATCACTACGCATTGGAATTCAGGCTATGTAGTTAATCTGCTCCTTGGATATATGACATCCAATAACATCCCCGATTTTAGTCGATATTGAAAATAAATTTTCATGGCTAGTTATTGGCACTACTTTGATTTCTACGTTGTTCATCCTGGACCTCTGTTCACTCTTATTTTGAAGGACCTCTAATTTTGATATGCGGTCTTGTAACTTTGAGATGTTACCTTTGGTCTTCTTCATTGACTCAATGTCATGCTCCAGAGTTGATACTTTGCAGGTCAGTTCATCCATTTTGTCACTAACAAACTGTAGTGACGATTTCACCTCTGAGAATTCGGCCTTTAAAGTTTTGAGCTGTAAAAGTTCGCTTTACTCTCAACCAGCGCTGGCAAGGCTTCCATTTGTGTAGATAGCCGCGTGAGCTCAGTAATGATAGTTTCCGTGTCTGCTGGTGAGCTCTTGTCAGAATCAACTCGGGGACCGGCCAGCATCGATGTTTTGCAACTGCTACATTTCCATGTAGCTTTACGCTCTCCAAGTCTTTTCCATCCTGCTTCCTAGATACCTGTACAGGGGAAGTCGAACTGCCCCGCACAGACAGAACAGGTGACGCCAAAATCAAAATCAATTTTTTTATTTCACATAGGCCTACATGGGCACTTATAAAACGTCGACAAAATGAGCACGGTTCGGGTTGGTCGTTTCCTATGGAGAAGAACCGGCAAGAAACTCCATGGTTACTCTTTTAAAAATGGTTTGGTTTTACAATATTTACATGTTACAGCATTAGTACTTAGATATGGGGGGACAACGTAGGCCCGAATTATGACAATAAGTCGTAAGAAACTAAAAAAAAAGAAAAAGATTATATAAAAAAGTTAACAAATGTTAACTAGCATCTAGAAGGCCTACAATGTTCACACATTCACAAAACAATCGGTAAAAGAATTTATACAAAGGTAAAAAATAATAAAAATAAGTATAACAAGACTAAATTTAACATGTTGCACAAATTTTGTTATCAGTGCTGTAACTATTCTTAGCAAAGGGCTTTAAAGATGATTGAAAACCATTTTAAAAAGTCTAATTAAAAGAAGGAAAGAAAAAATTAGATTGAGAATAGTTAGAGACATCCACATATTTGTGCCGTTTACAAGTTACCAGGGAAGCTGCATGCGCAGAAGGAGCTAAGGCCAAATGTTTTTATCTTCAACGTAGTCCTTGATTTTATAATATGCTTTTTTAACAAGGATACGTTTGATGTAGTTTTTGAATCTTCCATCGGTCAGTTCTATAACTGACTTTGGCAACTTGTTATAAAAGCGTATACTGTTTATAAGAAAAGACTTGCTAGTTTTCGTTAATCTGAATTTGGGTATTACAATTTCGTGCTTACTGCGTGTATTTAAATTATGGAAGTCGCTTCTAGTTTTGAAAAGCCCCCGATTTTTACGGACATACAAAATACATTCCAAAATATAAAGTGAAGGTAGAGTCAGTATATCGATCTCTTTAAATTTTTCTCTGAGGGACTCGCGAGGACCCATTTTATAGATTGCGCGGATTGCCCTCTTTTGTAGGATGAAAATTGAGTCAACGTCTGCTGCTGATCCCCACAGCAGAATGCCATAAGACATAATACTGTGGAAATAAGCATAGTATACTAACCTAGCTGTAGCTACATCGGTTAGCTGCCTTATTTTCCTTACTGCATATGCAGCCGAACTTAACCTACCCGAAAGAGTTCTAATGTGCGCGCCCCACTGCAATTTTGAATCGATAGTAATCCCTAAGAATACAGTTTCCGTTATAACTTCAAGATTTTTGCCGTCAAGATTTAAGTTTAGGTCATGTTGTGGTACATTTGGTAAAGAGAACTTTAGACATTTTGTTTTTTTCGCATTCAGTAAAAGATTGTTAGCTGCGAACCATTTTGAGAGAACAATTAGACTTTCGTTGACATTTATGACATCCGTATCTTGCCTATCTATTTTAAAAATTAGCGAAGTATCATCAGCAAATAGAATTATATCCGAAAATTTGGCCATCATAAAAGGGAGATCATTAATGTAAACAAGAAAAAGGAAAGGGCCGAGAATTGAACCTTGGGGCACGCCCATCTTGACTAGAGACCCGGAGGACGTCGCCCCATTAACATTTACTTTTTGCTGTCTGTTTGATAAATAGGAAAGCACGAGATCAGCAGATTTTCCACGAATTCCGTAGTGGTGTAATTTACAGATCAGTGTGTTGTGGTCGACGCAGTCGAAAGCTTTTGAGAGATCACAGAAAATGCCAATGGCATCCTGGGACCTCTCCCAAGCCTCCAAGATGTGGCTGATGAGTTTTACTCCCGCGTCCGTTGTCGACCTACCTTTCGTAAAACCAAACTGTTGACTATGCAGTATCCCATTTGAATTGAAGTGAGACAACATCTGTTCCAGCATGATTTTTTCAAAGATTTTACTCAATGCTGGAAGCACGGATATAGGTCTATAATTAGAAGGATCACTCTTACAGCCTGATTTGAAAATTGGTACTACTTTACTGTGTTTCATTAAGTCAGGAAAAGTGCCGCTGTCCAAACAATGATTGAATATGCCTGTTAGGACAGGAGCAATTGAGTCAATAATATCTCCAAGAACCCTAACGGATATCCCCCACAAGTCTTCAGTATTTTTTTTTATTGAGACTTTTGAACGAGTTTTTAATTGAATCAATACATATTGGTTTAAATTTAAAGATTGGTATGTCTTTAGTAAAGTTTTCTTTAAGAAGAGCTTCAGCTAATTTAGAAGAGGAAGGAAGAGACTTCGTAACCTCTAACGGAATGTTGGTAAAGAAATTTTCTAATGTCTCAGCGACTTCTTGCCTATCAGAAATGGTTTGATTAGTTATTTTCAAAGACAACTCATTCTGATCCCGTTGTTGTATCTTTCCAGTTTCTTTATTAATTAATTGCCACACAGTTTTTATTTTATTATTAGAAACACCAATTTTGTTAATTATTATTTGAGATTTTGCTTGAGCGCAGACTCTTTTGAATATTTTGGAATAGTTTCTAACATAAGTGTGAAAAACTTGATCGGAAGTCAAAGATTTTTCGTAATATAAATTATATAAGATGTCTCGGCTTTTTCTTATGCCCACAGTGGCCCATTCACTAAATTTCGATTTGGAATTGTTGACTTTTACTGTTTTTACAGGACACGTTTTATTGAATTCTTGGCAAACTGTTGAAAACAACGTGCCGTAATTTATATTGGGGTCGTTTGAATCAAAACTGGCGTTACAAAGGTTGCTTAAAACATTATTATTAAAAGAGATTAATTTATTTTTAGTAAGTGGTCTTAATCGAATTGATTTAGCTAGGTTATTTTTTTTATCTGACTCAAAAGATACTAGTTGACCAGTATGGTCTGACTTAACGCCACTAATTAAAAACGAATCTTTTACTTTACAATTAGTGAATACATTATCTATGCAAGAAGCTGAAGTTGCTGTTATTCTTGTTGGTTCATTAAATAAATATGTTAGGTTAAATGATTTAAATAATGAAATGAGGTTACATTTTTCAGGCGAGTTGACTAACAGATCTATATTTAAGTCACCACAAACAAAAACTAATTTATTATCTCTGAAAAGTTTGCTTAATAATTCTTCCATTGTTATCAAAAACAATGACAAGTTTGATGCTGGTGGTCTATAAACGCACAAGACAGTATGCCCCTCGACCTCTGCACATGCTACCTCACACAAGCGATCAACAGAGTAAGCAGTGATATCCTTCCTTTCCTTATATTTTAAATGACTATTACAAAGTATCAGGGTACCACCACCCACTGTGGATCTGTTGTACGCACTGGCAACTGAGAAATTATTTACATTAAACAACATCCTATCTGGTTTTAACCAAGTTTCACAAAAACATAGATATCCATGTGGTATTTATCTACTAACAATTCCACGTCTAAAATTTTGCCGGAGAAGCGATTTATATTTTGATGATATAGTAAAATATTACTATTCGACTTCTCTTTTGTCGGCTCTAATCGTTTAAAAAATCATTGTTTAAAGTATTATCAGAGAAACTGGATAATACTGTTAAATCACTAAACCTAGTCTCAGTTAAATTATCAATAACTGCGTGTATATTAAAAGCTAACAATGTAGCTAATAAATGTCGACTATTTTTGGGAAGAAACATATGGTTCCCAATCAAAACAAAATCACTAACAAAATTGTTGGTGTCAAAAAACAATAAACGGTCACTATGACGACAAGATAAAATATGCATCAGGTTATTCAAACTAGAAATGTATTCATTTTCATGAACAAGTAACTTGCCAGAATAGGGCAATGCACATAATATTAATTTGCCTAATCTTAACTTAAGTAGGGTGTCAATACCATTAACTATGTCCTTTTTTGTTATACTAAGGCTATTTCCAATAAGAAGTACTACAGTACTTTGCTCATTCAATTGTGTCAACGCCGTCTCTGGCATCCACTTCATCGCACTGTTTACAGGTAAACATCTTGGAAAGTTTGAGAAACGCAGTTGGGTGGTCGTAAGTTGAGTGAGTCACCAATTCGTCGCCGAGTAGTAGTAACCAAGTCAATGCGCTCGCGTTCGGTTTGCTGTCTACCGACGGAATACCGACGGAACTGTTTTTTTTTGCAAACATCCCCGATGCACTACAGAAGCGAGGCAGCCCCAACATCATCCTGAAGATGTAATTATACTGGACGCGCAAGACATCCAGCGATCTTTTGGTGTGACTGACCCACAGATTTCCCATATAAAAGCTTTGACAATACGCCTTAAACAAAGTTATCTTTACTTGTTCAAAGCATCGGAAGAATCTGCGGGCCAGCATGTTACCTCTGACCGCCAAAGCCCTGCGGTCCCTCTCAATATCCAGGTCATCCTTAAGACCCTTGGTAATTAAATGCCCCAAGTATTTAAATTTCGTGACACGATTTATGCATAAGCCATTTAGGGTAATATTATGTGAATACTCGAGGCATCCACCAGAGGCCTCAAAGACCATATATTCCGTTTTCTGGACATTGTATACAAGGCCATGGGCAGCAACATAGGCCTCACACACTCTTAACAACTCCCTGAGACTACCCGCCGTAAGGCCCAGCAGCACCATGTTGTCAGCGTAGCTAATTTTGTTGGTGCAGACGCCATCTATCGAGCAACCCGACACGCTTGCTGCTGAGCTCGACGATGAGGTCATTAATGTATAGGTCGAAAAGCTTGGGCTATGACAAACCTCCCTGTCTCACCCGGCTTTCCAACATATATGCCTCAGAGAGTGTATTATTCCACCTTACAAAATTTGTTTGGTGAGAATACCAATATTTAAGCACATTGAGCACCACCACCGGTTCACCCGCATTCCCCAACTTTCTCCAGAGCACATCATATAAAACAAGATCAAAAGCTTTGGAGAGGTCAAGGAAATACGCATACACCGGTGTCCTGCGATCCATATAGTATTGAACAGTATGCTTGAGACCCACGATGGCAACTTCCGTGGATAGCCCGGGTCTAAACCCAAACTACGCGTCATGCAATGTAATGCATTTATCTAGGCAGGAATCAAGCATACCATCCAGCACTTTAGCAATTATCGTTGCTAGTGATAAGGGCCTGTAGTTCCCCCTGTCCGAGATATCCCCAGTCCTATTCTTCACAATAGGCATTACAATTGTTTTCATTAAGTCATGTGGTAAGTATGAGTGACTCATGCACATCGTGAAAAACATGGCCAGGACACTCGGTAGGTAAACCCCTGCATGCCGCAGGTGCTCCACACTAAGCCCATCGTGAACGGGCGATTTACCGCCTGTCATTCTCTTCAAAACGCCTCTTACTTGACTAGCCGTAAAATGTACAGACGACTCGTTTCCGGGCTCAGACCTAATAAATGACGCTGAAGGAACAAGAGGGGAGCGCACCTTAAAATTTTCCCTGAACATATTCGCAATATGGACTGGTTCGCTTTTTTCGTTCACACTCACCGGAAGGCCAGGCTTAACTTCATGCTTTCCAGTAGTTTTCCTGAATTTATAGAAGTCCTTTGCCGATCCGTGTTTAGCCAGAATGTCCATCTTTACCTGTTTCTGATTGTTCTGGCACCACTTCAAGCGACTATTGAATATTTTACGACTTATGTTTTCCTTACAAAATAATAACAAAATCGCTAAATAATAAAACTAAATGGATGTCCAAAGGTATTAGAAAAATTGTAAAATCAAAAGAAAAATGTTATGGCAGTATAGAATACATCCAACAAAAATAAAACATATTTAAGCAATACGCGTTCCGTATGGTGCCGGACGTAAAGAATTTCACCATCCCATGTCTTCCCGTGGGTGTCGTAAAAGGCGACTAAGAGACAAACCAGATAATGGGCAGCAGCGTTCTCTGTGCTTCTATAACAACCATACTGCGATCGCCAACCCGCCTGCCAAGCGTGGCGATTATGGCAAAACCCCTCCAATGAATAGCACAAAGAAAAAATGGCTCCTTGTAACCGGCAGCTTGCCTACCCTCGACTACGGTAGCGGTCGAGGCTACGGCATGGCAAGAGCTGCTAAGAATCTCCGGACGAGATCCGGCTACCCCAACAATCACCGACGACTGGACCTGGCAACGTACAACACGCGCACACTTCGGACCGACGAGAAGGTCACCGAACTCGAAGAGGAATTGAGCAGGTAGCGATGGAGTATTATAGGGTTATCTGAAGTCCGAAGAGAGGGACAGGACTCGATAATCCTCAAATCCGGTAACCTGCTCTATTTCCGAGAGGGTGACCGGCAGTCCCAGGGTGGTGTCGGGTTTATCGTCCACAAGTCCCTTGTGAACAACGTGGTGAAGATCGAGAGTGTGTCGACCAGGGTGGCGTACCTTATACTCAGAATATTCGCTGAAGGTCAAACAGGTCTACGCCCCAACCTCGGCACACCCCGACGATGAGGTAGAGACCATGTATGAGGATATCTCCAGAGCCATGCATGGTTTCAAAACTCACTTCACCGTTGTCATGGGGGACTTCAACGCGAAACTGGGCAAACGAGACGAGGATGAGCTGCAAGTGGGGCAATTTGGAGTTGGACGTCGGAACCACCGGGGTCACCTACTGGCCAGTTTTATGGAGAAGGAATGACTCTATATGATGAACTCCTTCTTCAAAAAGCGAGAACACAGGAAGTGGACCTGGCAGAGCCCCGATGGTGCAACAAAAAATGAGATCACCTTCATCATGTCAACCAAGAAGCAAATGTTCAATGATGTCTCTGTGATCAATTCGGTAAAAACCGGGAGCGATCACCGCATGGTAAGAGGCACATTAAACATTAATATTAAGCTTGAAAGGACTCGACTGATGAAGTCCATCCGACCAGCACAGATCCAGGTCCAAAACTCCGAGAGCTTTCATCTCGACCTCCAGAATCGTTTCGAGTGCCTAGGGAGCTCCGTGGATGAATACAGCAACGGGTTCGTGGAAGCTGTCCTGTGGTCGGGTCTAAGTTTTTCAAGACCCGTCGTACAGATAGAAACAAAAAGCTCTCTGATTATACCCTCAAGCTTATGAAGGAGAGGCGTGAGATGATCCTGCAGTCTTCAGATGAGGCGTGCAAATACCGGCAGCTCAATAGACAGATCTCTAAATACTTGAAAAGAGACCTCCGCCGCTTCAATACCGAGCGTATTAAAGACGCGATCGAGCGAAATAAAGGCTCCAAGGTGTTTTCAAGGGATCTGGCTCTTGTGGTGCGTCTGTCAGTCAGACAGATAAATCAGAGCGTTTGTGGTGGTTTTTAATAATAGCTGTGTGTATTTGAATATCATAAGTAATAAATGTTATACAATCAAATATAAGTATAGAAAATAGGGCAAACATTGTTGCCTTGCATAAGAATAGGCTAAATACAATCACAAATTTCTGATGCAACCGGATTATATGTAAGTTATATTATAAAAATAATGTGATGAATTTTTAAATATATTACATGATATTTTTGTGTAAATTATGTAAATAAATCATTTTTTTAATGTTTAATAAGTGTTTTTTATTTTTTAGAGGAGGACTGTGATTCGTTGGTTAACGAAGTTTGAGAAAGAAGGAAGTCTCAAGAGTCGTGCATGAAGTGACAGACCACGGCTTATAAGTCAGTCTCAATGAAGTTTTATGGTTGAATGAATATGAAAACAATGGTTTTATACCAACTAGGCGTTTTGCTAGTGAATTCGATACGTCATTGTGCACTATTCGCCGCGCACTCCATGCCAAAGAAAAGAAGTGACTTAATTTAGTATTTTAAATCAGTGTTTGAAATCTTTTAACTTTGACCACCGCCTTATCTCGGGAATGTGTTGAATTCCTAGTCGAAAACGAACCATTTGTTTTTGTTTTGCATTTGACATGTGTAAAAGTGCAAATGGACACTATTCTTAGTTTTAACATAATCTAAAACGTAACATATTAAGTTAGAGTTAAATTGCTTATTAGTCTCTTAGGCTAGATTGTAATTAATTATTTAAAATTTTGTTCTTACTAATAAAGTACAAAAAAAACTTGATTCGTACATTTTACGTGATGCGTGCACAAATAAACAGACAAAAATTTCAATAATGCTGGAAATGGGTTCTGTTGGTTCTCCTTTAACACCCTAGCTATTTTTTTGGTAATTGTTTCGATGTACAAAAACGACTTTTCTACAGATTTATTATATTTATGTATATTGATTGACGTAAAATGAGAAACGTCATCGGACTTCTTAGATTGTCACGATTATAGCTAGCTTGAAGATTATGTTTCTTGATCAACTATTGAAGTCAATGTATTAAAATTATAATGCTGGTCACAATTCATACTGTTAATATTATCCACGTCTAAGCCAACGATGTTCTCAAATATTTATAGTGTCCATAATGCAAAGTACGAGTATATCTATTTAATATTCTATTGGTTCGTCGAGTATTATATTTATAACTGATGCGATTCACAAAGAGGCCACAGGAGTAGGTACATTATTGCCAATGAGCTTCTAATACAATTCTAAATGTAAACCTGCAACTACCCTGTACAGTTTTATTATATTTGTAAAGAGTATTTACTTCACAACTATCCAGTCTTATTCAAAGTAACTTCTTAGCTTCGTTGTTTAAATGCTTATTACGGATAACTTTAGTTTGTTTGTCATTTTAATACAAGAAACATATAAGTGTCTAGTCACGGATAAATAGGTGTTGACGAAGTTTTGAAAACTGCTTTGTTTTTCTATTCAGCCGTGTTTTCAAGTTCTAAACAATATTGTGAACACCAGATTTTTCAAATATCACAGGAATCGGGAAAATAAGTACAGCACCCAGTTAAAGAGTAGTAAGTATAAGTGATTATTTAATTGAAAAATGCTATTATACCATTGACGAATTCCTTCTTGACAAAATGTAAAAACTGACAATTATATATTTATGCTTGACACCTTGACTAACTGATTGTATTTTAAATTTTGTAATAATAATTAATTGTATTCTAATATGAATTGTTATCTCAATTTTGACATTTTTATTTAGTATATCATATTTCAATGTAAATCAATTTTGACATTTTTGTTTGTATTTCAATGTATGTAAATCAATTTTAATTTCTGATATTGTTAAAACGTGTATGCCTAATGGGTAGCTTTTTGAGTTACCATAAAATTTTTGTAAGACCTGTTGTATCACCAAAAAGCACACGAATAAATACTTTGACTTTGACTTTGACTTTGACTTTGAAGAATTTTGACAATCGGAACAGTCATTTCTGAGATTGCCTTTTTATTATTATTTATATGCTCTAACGTAAACAATATCTTAACTATATTTATTTATCGATTAACCTACTTAACACCACAAGTACCTTATGTGCGTCATGGGGCTATAAACCTGCTTATGACTTAATTATATCGATAAGGAACATTAGACCATTAATTTAATTGACATTAATGATTTATTAATAAATATTAATTAGGGTAATTTGCGTTTGTCTTTTGAACTTCTATCGTCACTGTGTATTTGTTGGAATCGGGAATTCCGAAACGTGAGAACATCAAAAAAGTATCGTTAAAAGTAATGAAACAACCAGGCTTTTAAATATAACAATTGTATTTCACTCTTTAATTCACAACACTTAGTCAAAAATAAAATTTTACAAAAAAAATAAACAGAATGATCTGAAATATTTACATATCTCTATCTGAAATACAATACCTACAGAAAATCGGAAGCCAGATAAGCTTATATTTTATCTTCTCTGGAATGAAGTATAGGGTTACACCAAATTAAATTGCAAATTATGTATGCCTTACAAGGATTAGAGAATACGGCAACCCGCCAGTCTTTCGTAGCATACTACGAATGACTGTCGGATTCCTATTTTATCATCGACACGTCACAAAATGATTGACCGATGATTGAGATTGACTGTTAAAAATTTATTTAACCAATCACAGAGGCCAACATGCGTTTTACAATTTGCTACAATAATTTCGCAATAATTTAGTTGCAGAAACTGGACCTGTGTCTACTAATGATACCATAATCAAATCCTTCGTTTCGCTGCTACCCGATGATTTTAAGAATATAGTAGTACACACTAATAATGGTAGATGGGATCTAATATCAAAATTATACATCGTAGGACTGGCCTTCACAGATGTCATGCAGACATAATTTACTCACATGATTCAGCACATAGTACAAGTAAACAAATTGTCTAGTTCAGTTAAATGTCAAAAATGGCTATATATTAACCTATGTACAATCCCTACCTATTTCATCGAATTTGTTGAGGCAACAAAAAATTAAGGAAGAGGAGGTATGCAGACGATTTTTAATAACAGATTTTTCCCTTGCTTTACTACACAGCACATTCACAATTAAGTTTAAAAAGGTAAAGTCAAATTGAGCCTGCATCCACCTTTTTTGTTGCCTATACCAATATTGTTTTTATCATTGAATCACTTAGTTCGTCTTCACTTTCGTACTGTTCTTGCCCGTCACTAAACAGCAAATCTTCCTTACCACTAACAATAGAATTACTAAAATTACAAAGATCACGGCCAGTAGATCTAGGTATACTCTCTGGTAGAGTGGCACTTGTAGTGCTACCGATCGCAAGTGTGGGGCTCCCTTCGTCTTTACTACGTGGTTTATCCAGAAGTTTAGCGCATCTTTTGGTTTCATTGGACTGTCATGGTACGCTACTGAAAGATCTTTTACTTTTGCGGCGTATCTGTGGCAGAAAAGAGCATGATGAGATCATAAATCGAGCAAATTATTATCAAAGTATGCTTGGTTGATCCATTGTTTAATCCTTGGAAGATCTCAAAGGTGAAATATATTACTAGGCAAAGAAGGCACTTTTATATTGGTCAGGCTTAATTTATCAGCAATTTCAAGGTCACATTCTGATAAACTAAAGTCGCATCGTCAAGACCAAACATTATTCTGTTAGTAAAAAATATACTTTACTTACTTTGGAAGATCACCAAGTACTTTATCAAGAGCCACCTTCAGATCCTCATGTAAATTATAAGTTAGGTCAACTTTAATAGCATAGCCCTTCTGCTGAGCTCTATTTGCGTTGAGGAACTGATCTGCAAAGACTGGGATGGCGATGAGAGGAGCAGCGAAGTGGATAGCTTCGGTGACGGACAGGAGACCACCGTGGGTGACGAAGAGGATCAGGTTCGGGTGGGCTGCAACCGAAGATAAACTTATATAAATTACAGCAAAATAGACAAAAGCAATACTCACTAGATCGCATCATTGCTAAACTGTTTTATTGAGTTTTTTCATTAAGATTGATTAATTAATTATGTATTGTTAGATGAACAATAAAATTGGAGAGGACCAGTGGAATGCAATTACTATATTTATTACTTTATTTATTTACTAGAGTCCTTACTACCAATGTCATTCTGAGGTAATTATTATTATAACTACTAGACAAAAAACGCTGTATATATTACAAAAAGATTATATCAACCCTTATTTAATTTTATTATGTTATTTTTAAACATTCGTTACGAATACTAATGACCAAAGCCTACATACAAAACACATACATCATCTTCAATTATTTTAAATTGTCTTGAGATTACTGAATGTATGTATCTAATTATTGTGGCGTAGTTACATGTGTATTTCATTGACAAAATTAACTCTATATCATTCAACCTTGTCGTTTATATTGTACAGGTTTTTAACGAATAAGATGTTTTATACTGAATTTGGATTTGTCTATTTCATCATAATTATCAAATCTTCTTCGTCCGCTACTAGACATGGGCCTTTAAATCATAGGAATTTGCCAAATCCATTACCTTTGTCATGTAATCACGGGTACTTTTATTAGGATATATTGAAATTGTCGAGTATATCATCTTCCTACTTCGCTTTATTTTCTTTATGATTTCCTTACACTAATTATTGCCTTCTAGTCATGCATGTGTAAACCTTACCTAAAATGCTCTGCTGAGGTGCCCACTGTACTATATGAACGTTTTGCGGCGTGCCAGGAAGTTTTTCTTCGAATTTCCATAACACAGTCTGTTTCAGTCCTCCGAACACCTTCAATAAGCCTTGTTTTAAGTCATCTGGTAAGTCTTTGCTTTTCAAGTTTGAACCCAAACTGAAGTAAATCACGCCGTTCTTCGCACTGTCCATTATTTCTTTCAGGTCCTGTTTTATATTGTTACTTAATTATAAGAAAGAATTTAACGACGTTTTTAAATGTGTGTTTAGTTTTCAAGTGTTTACTGGAAGATACATATGTATTGAATTTAACATAGATTTGATAATGAATTTAGCTATTAGTGTCAGAATGGATTAAAACCCAATTAACAACACAGATATCAGTGACTGTTAAGAATGAAGAGTTAAGTGATGCCATCATTTGATAATCCTATATTATGACACCCTTAACTACGGACCACATTACCATTTTTATCAATTAACTATTAACAGGAAAACTTACCTCAGGCAAAGGTTTAACTGGCTCAGCAATATGGTATCCTCCAATATGTTTGTAACTTGGTGGTAGAGGAATTGAGCTTCCAATAGCTACTTGAGAGTTACCCAATAATAAAGACGCGTTATATTTTAGCTCATTATAGTCCGGTACGGGTATGCCTTGATCCTTAACGATAGGGGCTATAAATTTCATATAGACTTCCTCTTCTTTAGCGTAAACGCGACTGAAATTTAGAAAAAAAGTGTTTTAATGCTATCGTTCTAATTAGGCAGTAGAAGGGAGTTTCTCTATATAAGGTATTGGTATTTAGCTGCATCATATTTTTGGTATGTCAGATGACTTGCTGTAAAAAATGATTAGTCAGGTAACACGGTATAAATCAGGAGTTGGATGCCCGAGACATTAGATTGTTTTCAAATCTAGCAAGTCATGAAGATTATATGGATAAACGTATTTATGTTATCAATATTTTCTTAGACGCACGTATTGATTTATCGACGTAACCATGTTAAATATCTCAGGAAACAAATCAAGTACATAGTTTGGAGAGTCATCGTGATTACGTTACTTACTACACGGAATCAGACATAAATTCCGTGCGGTCAGTTCACAGAACATATATACCCTAAAAAGGGTGTGGTGTTCGATGCATGAGTGAAGATGTTAATTTTAACGTAGCTATAATAATTATATTCACGTGAAACTTATTCTCATAAATATATTTGGAGAATCAGGACATTCTTGAATATAAAAGATGCTAATTTTACCAGTATTTTAAAGGATGAATAATCTAGTATGTAAATCGTTTGCTAAGTTATTGTAATATTAAATTTGGTATAGCACTAGATAATTTGCTTCGTAACTTTGACTTGTAGTTTTCTTAGTGTTATTTTATAGAAATAAATTATAAATCATCAACAGAGTTGACAAGAAAAACGATATAGTGAATTAATACAATTAAGAGCAGTGGTGGCCCTGTGATATAGGCCCCGACTTACGTTTCGTGTATTCAAACCCGGGCAGGCGTTTTACTTTGTGTAAATTATTTTATCACCACTGCTCTAAAAACGGTGACGGAAAACATCGTGATGAAACCGGTATGTCCTAAAACCAAAAATTCGGAGACATGTGACATTCACCTACAGGCACTGAGCCCGCGTGTTGTATTAAGGCCCATTCTCTCTCTCACAGAGAGGAGGCCCCTGTCCCAGCAGTGGGAATATTAATATAAAAGGCTGATGATGATGATCAATATAGCTAAATTAGTAGCTAAGTTGACAATAACAAGTTAATAAATGTTTATAGGGAAATGTCAACACTTTCAATAATTTGCTGGTTGGAACATGGCCACTCTCACATCGGGCGAATCCACCATTGAGCGGAGCGCATTTTCACACGAGAAGAGTGAACGAACCAAACCTACTTTAGAGACGTGCAATCCAAGCGTGCGTTCTAACAAAACTAGGGAGCACTACTGAATTTTCTAAAAGAAAAAAGAAAGTCCAAAGAATACTTACCCATTATGACGATAAAGTCCTTTTAATAGCGTCCACAGCTCGTTGACTCTGCCAATGAAGGAGTATGGAGCAACTCGAGCTTGGATATAGTCAGTCGTGTAAGCCGGGTTCGGAGGACCATCCACCAAGTTTAGAATCATCCAGTGTGGTTCAATGGTTGAGAACCAGATGAATGGACATTGGAATACTGCCGGTAATCTATAAATATACATGTTTAATTAAACAGTAGAATAGGTTCTTTTGCGTTTTTCAATATTATATATGCGTTATATTATATTGAAGGCATTATATTTATCAATTTGGTTTTCATCAGTCGTGATAAAGATTTGATGTGTTTACCTTTAATTTTTGCTTTATATTGAACTTGCCTTACATAATGTATTGCAGTGGTATTGTTATTTGTAGTATATGCTATTCTACAAATAAAAATCTTAATAGTGACGACTCTTCAGCTATACTGTATAGCTGAAGTGTCAGTCACCATTAAGATGATCTGTTCTGCCAACAACAGTTCAACAGTTAAAAATCGACCAGATGTTTAATAACGGCATATTAGTTATACCACGGCAGCGTACCGTTTCAATCAGAGACTTTCTTTCCGGTTCTTTTACTGCTTCTGATAATAAACGGAGCTTAAGCATTAGTTAGATACTGTTAGCTTTAAGCAATTATGAATGTGTATTTACTTTCTGTCGATACATGATTAGTCTGATAACTCTTCGATGATTATTCTTGAGACGATAATTTTCAACAAACAATCACTGTTTGAACGAACATCTATATCGGGCAGATTTTCAAGAATGAAAATGATAACATCATGTGGCATTTTTATGCATGTTTCTTTGATTTTTAAATTAATCAAAATATCTTTAATATCTCTCAGAAATCTTTAGTCTGATACACTTTACTACACTATTTTATTATATCAAGAATTGGTGAATCGTATTGTTAATAAATATAAATTCATAATCTTACCTACCTTTATTATAAATGCATGAAATTTTACGCAGGTTCTATCAGTATTTTCTAAATCAGGTATTTTAAAACTAAGTTATTCGATTATATATCTCGATGACACGGTTGGCGTAGTGGTTGAGCGATCGGCTGCTGCGCTGAGTGTCGCGGATTCGATTCCCGCACGGAACAAATATTTGTATGGCCTACAGATAATTGTTCCGGATCTGAGTGTCTTGTGTATGTGATTTTAAATGTTAGTAAACGCACCTACGATACATTAAGAAAAGTAAAAAAAATATATCGAAAATCTTTATATCTGGCCAGTATTGTTCCACTGTAGAGCAATTACCCTTCTGTCCTTTATCTACTGCACACTTATATTTGCTGCCAAAGAAGATCAAAAATACTTACGCAGAATACAAATCAGTGAACATATATTCGCCAATAATGACATCGAATTTAATCGTGCGGTCTTTCAACAAATTCTGGACATTTTGGTTCTCTAGCGTCATTGATGCTACGGTCACCATCATTTCAAACAAAACTTCGGTGTCTTGTAAATCCATTACTCCACTCATGATTGTTTTCACATCCAACGTGTTATCTGTAAGAATGTTTTTTTTATTAGTAACCGTCGTAAACCTGGATGTTGCTGTCTCGGTACTTTTATTTGAGTCTCCAGAAGTTGATTCGATTTCCTGGCGATGATCGAGGTAATTGAAATTATTCGAAAAGCACTAGGAAGCCTGGACGCCTGCTACGTGCCTGGAAGCCTGGGTCTCTGTTACCGGAGCTGTAAGTGATGCTTTGATTTGACATTGCTTTTAGATTTACCTACTACTTGTTTGCACTCAGATTTTGTTGTCACTCACGGAATATCTTTAGTGATTTCTCTTTATATTTGGCACTAGCCTTGCCCAAGGCTTCGCTCCCGTCAACTGCCTATACCTATTCACCTTACCCCACCTTCCATTTTTTTTTTCTGGGTTCATTTTTCGCAGATAATCTTAACACCACCATTTAGAAAATGACTAAACACTAGGCCATACTTATTCTGATTTTTTGAGAGATCTACTACAATCGGAATTATGATAATATCTATCACATGACATACGTCCCACGGATTTCATAAAAACTAAGGTATGTTCTATCAATATTGAGCTTGATTAATCTCAATGTCTATAAGAGAGAGATTAGAATAATGATAAGCTAAAATCACTTTAACGAGAGAATATATTTTCACTTAAACTGTTCTATACAATAGTTTTATCTGTTGTCATTAATCTTTGTATGTAAATTTGTTGAACATATTTTAGTTTATCACGTCTTTGCTGATGACAAACGATTGGTGGATTAATGGCTCGACCTCACATGTATTTTTAGCAGGATTTTTTGTTTGCCTAATTATTCTTGTCTACGTAAATAAGTACATGGAGCACAAATTTATAATAAAATTTAAAAAAGAAAGAAAAAAAAGAAAAAAAAAATCCAAAACCAAAGTTGGTTTAACAATATCTGAGGTTGATTTCTCCTTTTAAGTGTGAAAACACCTGTGCCAGGAGAGGCCGCCACGTCACGGGGGGACCAAGGGTGCCATACACGGCCTCGTCTGGCGCCCATTTGCTGGTTTGGTCCCTGGGGTGGTCACGGCGTGCTATGTGTTCTGGTGCGCCGGTGATGGGGGTTACCTCCCGAGGAGGGTCCGGTGAGGGACAGCAGCGGCGGGTTCGCGGTGAGTGCTAACGCGTGCCCGTGTGCCCGCCATAAGCGGCACTGGAGAACACCGTGGAGTTTCTAATTCTATTTGATTGAGTTAATAGAACAATTAACTAAATGTATGTGAGTGCACACGCAATTGTGCGCACGTGTGTGTGCAAGTGTGAGTTAGGGTGTGCGTGTGTGTGCAAGTGTGAGTTAGGGTGTGCGTGTGTGTGCAAGTGTGAGTTAGGGTGAATGGGTGTGAGCAAATATATAACGAGATATGTATTTATTTATTTAATGTTTTATTTTGTTTTATACATACATTTATTTATATATAAACATATTTACAAGCCTACACATTACAAACAACAAGTAAAAATTCAAAATTTAAAAACCCCCGACACATTTATCTTGCGAAAACATCCCGATTCAAACAGTAAAACGCCCATAACTTTTGAACGGCTGAACCGTTTTTTTTTAACATAGCTAAGAACACTCGACACAATCACCTTTCCAACAAAAAAAACTAAATCAAAATCGGTTCATCCGTTGAGGCGCTATGATGCCACAGAGAGACACACAGATACACAGCAACACACCTCAAACTTATAACACCCCTCTTTTTCCGTCGGGGGTCAAAAACATCACTACTTAATCATTTCGGGCGCACGGTTGGCGCAGTGGTTGAGCGATTGACTGCTGCGCTGCGTGTCGCGGGTTCGATGCCCGCACGAAACAAATATTTGTGTGAAATACAGATAGTTGATCCGGCTAAGGGTGTTGTGTATGTGAGTTTATATTTTTGTAAACGCACCCACGATACAGGAATAAATTCCTAGTGTGGGGCAACGTTTTCAAAAAAGAAAAAAAAAATAACATTCATATTTTCTGTATCTTCATAATTTAGAGTTTTTATCCACTCTGTCATCATTTGTTTCCATTCCAAGATAGTGTTTGTATATATTTTAAGAATTTTATTTATGGAGTTATATAAATGCGAAGATTGATTTGAATATTTGTATCTGGCGAAGTTAGTTCTACATGCATGAGTTTTAGCTACTATGTAATTTCGTCTTTTTTTTAACTATAAGGGACTTATGTTATTTTTTGAATGGCATGTCGGGAATGACGAATAGTTAATTTTTCGGTTATTGGGTAAAGAGTAGCTGTTAGAAATTTATGTTTTTTAATCAACAACTTCCAGAAGTATCCTTTGAGCACGTTCCGCATTCAGGAATTTAACTTTATATGCGCCCTCCCACACCGGAATACAGTAGATCATGATTGACTGTACCAAAGCAACATAAACCTTTTTTAGAAGTTCAACTAGCAGAATGTCTAAGGATTTTAAAGATCCAGATCAACTTCCTGATTCTACTAGTGATTAGAACAAACTGGGAGTGCCAAGACAGTATTTCATCAATCATAATTCCAAGTATTTTGCAGTATCTACCTTGTTTATTATGGAGTATGGGGAAATTGCAATTGTTACTAATACTAAGGCAGTTATGTATTCTAAGACTATATCCGGGAAGAGGTTGAGTTCTACTGTCGATTGAAAAAAACACATATAGTTGGTCTTTGAAGTATTCAAGGTATGCAAATTATTTCTCAGCTAAAGGGCAGTGGTAGCCGGAGCAGATTCAGCATTCCTTTTTTTGGAGTCCCAAGAATTTCCCGTTATTGCCATGGCAGTATCGTCAGCATAATTATGGAAAAAAACCTTAGTGTTAATATTTCCAATTGCAGAGGTCATTTATGTAAATTAGAAATAGTGTTGGCCCCAGGGTGGAAACCTGGGGTACCCCGAAAGTCAGTTCAGCCTCGGCATTCACAAATTGCCCCACCTTAACCCTTTGCGATAATCCTGAATTAGATCCAAAGAGGTGCCTCTAATTCCAAAATTTTATATTGTTTTTGCAAAAGAGTGTTAATAGAGACGGTGTCAAACGCCTTTTCAGGTCCAAAAATACCGGTAGGCATCTGCCTCCATTTTCCAATTCATCAGTGATAATGGAAGTTTAAGCCAGTACAGTATCCTGGGTGGACCTAACCGAATGAAAACCGTATTGAGAGTCTAAAATGTTATACTTATTGAGGTAATCTATTTAACTATAAGTCCAGATTTTCTCATGATGTTTTCCTTCACCGTTGTCAGCGATGTCCACAATGGTAGCCATCTAAACCGAAAGACGTCTACTATTGCAGGTCATAAGCCTTTTTTGCCTCATCATAATCTGCCCAGCCTGTTCCCAACTATATTGATATCGACTTCAGTCTAAGCCCACTGCACCTGTATACGTGGAAAACTATGGAGTATTTTACTAAGAGCGAATATCTATTTGACTTCCTCAACCCAGTTACTGGCTAACTATCTTTTACTTCCGTGTCTACATTATTCGGTTTCTTCTTCCATTTATGAAAACTATTTACCACTTACCACTAAAAAACTCGGTGTTTTTAGTGACATCTACTATGTGCAGTTTTGGATGTTTTTGCTGCTTGCTGACAAAAGGCGTTATGTATGTTACCTGTAATAAAATATTATACTTAATAGGTTTTAAATTCGTATGAATATTGATGGTTATAGCGATGGAGGAAGGCCAAAGATACGATGGATGGATTGTGTGAAATATTATATGGCTAAAACGGAGATGCAAAAGGAGTACGTAAGAATCGTACCAGGTGAAAAAGAAAGAAAGAAAGAAAAAGTGGTGGTATTCTGTGCTTTCTGTCTACGTATGTTTACAAGGGTGTTGATTGAGATGACGGCAAATAGAGATTAGGGCATGCAATATTCGCCCGATTTTGGTATTCGAGTTTTATGAATATCTTGCGTGACACTATTCGAGTTATTTGAGTTAAAAAGTTTTTAGAATAATTTGTTATTTTTTATTAAATAATGAAATGAATGAAACATTAACAGAGTCTACATATTATTATGACTCAAAAAATATTCTTGTCTCTAAATCAACAATCTTATCTCAATCATTAAAACTGAACATTATGTAAAAAAATGTTATTGTATGTGAAAAATCTTAAAATACTACCATTCAAATATTACAACTACACTTCTTATTACTGACTGACATATAATAGTTTCCACTGAAATAAAGATATGAGATCAAAACAATGTGATGACGCACATAAATTCAAATTTACTAGTACTAACCACAACAAAGATGAAATAGAGACAAAACCCCCATCTTGATAATAAAATTAAGCATACAATTCTACTTTTTTAAATTTAAATAGTAAAATCTCAGGAAATTCAATGCGTCCAAGGTGTCGTCATTAAAAGAACATCTTAAATGGCCACAAAACAATCTATTGGCTGAAAATACGCGTTCAGATTCCACGCTCGTCGGCGGTACAGATATGTCCATCTCTATCGAATTATGACAAAATGGAGACTTAGAGACTACATCGAAGGTGGAGTACCTTCAATGTAGTCTCTAAGTCTCCATTTTGAATGAAGTTTCGTGTCGATGTGACACAGCATTAATTAAAGCAGTATTACTTAAAGATTCAATAACTTTTTGTTCCAACTGTTTTTTAATGCTCTTATTAAGTTCGATTTCAGCTAGGTTTTGTTGATTTGCCTTAAGTTTATCAACATAATGTTATCTTCCTCATCACTCAAGTTAGCATTATCGACATCTTCACTAAATAAGATTTTGTTAATGTTTAAAATTGTCTCAATAACAGCCTGATTTAATGAATATAGGCAAGTAATAAATTTATCAGATTCAGTTTCTTGGTAGTAATTATTCGGGTTATGCAAGTATTTCAAAGTGGTCATCAAATTTGCATTGCGTCGTTCTTGTATTCGTCTAGACAGCTCATCAATAAGTTGGTCGCTAATGGTATCTCTCTGTTTACTAAGCTTATCTATCAAGAATTTTAAGGCTACTTCCGCAGTGAGCAAATTTGACTTTTGGGCACAGAGGTCTTCCACTGTTGCTTTTATTATAGGGAATATGACAGATCTTGCAGCAAACGTATCTCATCATCAGTAAATGTTGTCTTATCTTTTAATTAGATCAAGGCTTTTTGAACGGGCTCAACTAACTTTAAAAATCTTTAGATCATATTGGCAAGTGACACAACGTTTAGTCTAAAATTATAACTGTTTAAGGTTTAAGGACATTAACATCATGACGGTACCTTATCAATATATTTATGAAAACATCATGTACGTTACAAAGAATTTAAATATTTTTAGTAAAAACGGCGACAGACATAATTCTGTTACTAGAAGTTAATTCAACCAGGTTTCAGGCTGGCTAAAGTAGCAACATATTTGGGGCATTTTATACAGTACCCCATGTACTGTATAAAATGTTACAATATAATACCGCCCCACATTTTAGAACTGAATGAGACGAAATTTAAAACTGGTATAAAACGCACAATATGCCTAAATTATAATTTGGGGGATTACATCGCTGATAAAAATACTTGGCTCAATGCTGGTCCTGCTCCGCAGCCAAAAGGGTGCAAGAACAAGTGATGGGCAGAAAAGTTTTGAAGTATTGTTGGACTGAAGACTGTATGAATATATTTGTATTGTATAAACTCAATTTCTTGTAGTATTATATAACTGCACAGCACATATGTGAGTACTATGTTCCGACTGTAAATCTTCCATTCACTGTATCTATGTGTCGTTTCGATGACTTATGTGCCCTGGCAGTTGAGTGTGTCACGCTCTCTCTAATTTCTCTCTGATGGTGGCACATGTGTTGGATCAATCGGTTCCCTTCACGATGGTTGAGCTGAGTGGTGCCGATCCATGCGTCATGTTCGTGAACGGGCGCCATCAGTTGGGATTGGTCATAACTTTGCTGCCTCGACCTGTTTTTGTACTCTAGAAGCATTTACGTGCACGTCTTTTTACATTGTTCTCAGATATAATTATGTATTTTTCAACAAGAATGATGTAACAAAAAAAATGTAATTAAATCTGATGGAAAAGAGTGTCCGTGGAGTTTCTTGCAAATTCTTCTCCATTGATATCTACTGACGCTTGCAAATTTTCAACTAGAGTCATCTTTTTTTTTTGTTTGACTATTTAAAAGTACCTCTAAGGTTTATTTGAAATAAACTATTTGATTTTGATTTTATATGATTAGATTTTATATATTAGAGATTATTTGATTGAATATTCGAAAAACTCGAAAACCTAGAATACAAATGCGTGTGATATTCGAATATTTAAAGAGGGTGAATCTTGAATTAAACGAATACTCGAACACTCGAATTGCATGCCCTAATAGAGATATGGAAGTAGATGAAATAATGCGCTAACCACAATTAATTTGGGCAGTATTTATTTATTTATTTATAATAAGCATACCAACAGCACGGTTACTTACAATTCAAATAAAATAACAATTAAAATCGGCATTTCAGTAACCATGCAAATAACAGGTCTGCATGACATTGACACAATGAATATTAGAGACAGCGAAAAAGTGTGTCCAGTAAACCTAAATCTAGAACACTACAAAAACATAACAAATTGAGCTATATAGACACACATTGTTCGGACTGTTTATATAGGGAACGTCTGTATGAAGCGAAACTCGTAGAGAAAACATCGATAGGGTAATCCGTCAAGTTGGACCTATCATTATATAGCCTTGCCATACATGTTAGGGGGCTATTAAAGGTAGTATTTAAGGTAGATGTAGGCAATTGAAAAATACGATGATATCGCTATGATGATCATGATGCAGATTAAAATTCGTGTCGGTCTTGAACTGTTGTTTTAGGAAAATAAACAATGGTTTGGAGTTATAGTTTCTTTGCAGGATACGCTTGGAAATCAAAATCACCGCGGTTAAGCTAAATAATGTTGTTAAGTATTGTTTTAATTTATACGTATAGGTTTTGTTTTAATTGATATGAATGAAATGAAAGTTGAATGTAATTTTGAATGCGAAGTGTATTTCAACATGATATAGGTCAATGAAGTATTCGAATTGGGTACTTATCAACAGACATCAAATAAATCAATGTCTTATCAGTCTATTGATAACTCAATAGCTGCCTTAATCGCACTCAGAATTTCGAGATAGCTTGTCATTTAGGTACGTTTAATTAAATCAGCTAAAGCTGAAGTTAATTGACTACTACTGTTTTAAACGTGAAAGTTTGTGAGGATGTTTGGATGGATATTTGTTACTCTTTCATACTTAAACTAATGAACGGATTTTGATGAAACTTTACAGAAATGTAGCTTATACATCATTATACACATAGCCTATAATTTATAAAGATATTGGGAGAAGTATTTACTATACCACGCGGGCAGACTCGCGGTCGGCAGTACTTTTATAAATAGTACGTGTGCATCGGTTATTCAGTGAAATGGCACTGCACATTATTTTATTAATGACTTCTTTTTGCTCAAATACATAATATATTTATAGGAAATAATCATAAAATTACACTAAGATATTTAAAAAATTTGGGGGAGCCTTGCCCAGTTGTTGGACATTCTAGGTTAGAATAGAAAACATGTATTGGAATTGGAGTGATGGCATAAAATAGTTTTTAGTTTGAGTTAAAACTAAAACTAAAAAGCATCAGATTATTGCACTATATAAACTAGTAAAATAATAAATACGAATGATATAGTAATCCTAGTGCGAATGATATACTTATTGTTGTTGCTTGCAGACAGATAACTCTAAAATCATCCTATTGATATATCAAGTAGGTAAAGTGCTACATGTAATCAGTGTTCCTGAACAGGAAGAGTGTAACTATAAAAGTATCTTATCAGAATTGATAAAAGCTAATTATGAATAGAAATATTAAATAAGATTATAATTATGTCTAAAATTTTATTTGTCGTTATTCAAATGATCATAATTAAGTTTGTAATTTAGGAAAATACTTTACTTAGTTTAACAAAAAAATATGCCTATATTTTTTTAGGGCTAAAATCTGTTCACTAGCTTTTTGGCTACAGCTGCTAGAATGATTAATAAACATGTATGCATAAAAAATGTAAACATTCACGTTATTTATACCTAAGTGATGTAAGAGGAACTATTTATTTTTGTGGAATGTTTTGTATCTGGCTAAAAGTGGGTGTAATAATGGGGCACCTCTGCCTAACCTTGTTATATTATATTATTTTGAAACTACATAGTTAGTACAGTATATAGTTTTTCAATAATGAAGACGTACCTATATTATTCATCCTACAAATACATTACATAATAACATTACAATACATTCATTTATACTACAAACAACTACTTATGCCACTACTATGCCACACCATTAGTACATATCATACATAGCCATAATGTAAGTGGTATGATGACGTGATATTTACAAAAACTCTGTTTTTTTAATGACACACTCCAACAGGTAATGACAAACCTTCGGGGTTCATAAAAACACCATTCAATGAAATTCTATAGTTCATTGTTTTTATGGAAACTCGCAAGGTTATAAAAACTACACGTACGTGTTGATTGCCTAATTACTCTTGTCCAAAAACTACACTAAAATCCCAAACAGACATAAGAATATGCTCTAAAAAAACCTCAGGCAGTATACAAAAACAATGGACTTTTGAGACAAAATAAATGGTAGCTAGGTACAATTATAAATAAATATTGGTCGTGTTATACTTACTTCGTGTCCTCCATCGAGAAGGTGCTTGATCATATTGTCTCCAAGTATACCATGGCTAGGACTTGGCATTGGGAAAACGGCTAAGATTTTGGCTCCATCACATAAAGAGAAACTTAAAAGTAGGCCAAACAATAAACACTTTAGTTTTTCCATTTTCTGAAAAATTTACGAAGAAATTTTTCATTATTTTTTAAATTAAGTTTATATTTATACAAAAAAGGAAGTGTTGGATATTTATTACCATAGAAAACTTACTATTACACTATTTAAATTATTTGATTCTTCTCTTTGTAATTAATTAAAATTAATATAATTTTTGCAAAAAAATCACAATAATTTTGTTTTGCGCGCTGTAATAGTGGTCTCATTCAGCGCAAGTGACCAAGCAGACTGATAAATTTAGAATTCTGCGCGTGATTCTCACGCAGTCCATAAACGAGTCGATCTCCGCGTAGGCCTTTTGTTGATGTATTTTAGGGATTCGTTGACTTAATGGTGACGTTAAAACGTTTACTACACACTTGTTTCCAGTTTTAAGGTACATTTATTTTTGAAGTTTGTTACTTATTATAAGAATACAATCATTCACTCACTTGAGAAGAACACACTGATAATTCATTCTCAGAAATCAAATATTGTTGATTGTAATGCAAAAATTAAAAATAAGTATATATAATTTTGAGGGTAGATCAAAAATACAGTCAATATTAGATCGATACACCCGCTTAAAATGAAAGTAAACAAGTTTCCGTAAGACACCGATTTATAAGTGTAACTGAATATGACTAGAAACTATTGTGGGGCATGTGAGTTTTTAAATCCAATTCTTTGTGGTATTTTGGTATACTTTAATTAATTTTATCCTTCATACATGATAGTTTTTTTTTTAGTCTGCCTCACGTCTTAGTCTTTTTTTTACTTTTTCTGAATGTTTTTTTGTATACCACCTATATTGTGTTATTTAGTATTTTTCAATCAGTATGTATGTATTACAGATGAATGTTTATCTAATGTTTATTCATTATTGTTGTTTCTTAAGTAGTTAAAGAGTTTATGTTGCAAGTAAACATCATTTTGTAAAGCTTTTATTTTTTAAATAGTAACACAAAACATACTGTTAAATACAGGTCTGCGGATCCCAAGCCAGGAGCTCATCACTAGGGCCCATTAGCAGCGTGCCACTCCTGGATCCAATCAGAACCGTATCCCACGAAACCGCGGTTCGCGGCAGTGAAAAGCTAGGGATTTGCTCCTTGTTGGTAGATATACTGGTTTCTACTACGGGTTTAAGGTGGCACAAGGGTTGGCCGGTAATATTATTCGAACTTACCTTAGATTCTTGCGGTAGACTCCTGGGCGTCGATCAATCTCGTGCCGTGAGGTTAGGGATAGGAGAATATATATAATAAAGGACAATAAGAGATAGACTGACGGCTGTCTGGACCGAAGAATCCGGCCGGCGTCCACCAGGCAGCACGTTTCCCGCAAAAGCACTTCTATGCGCGTGAAAATATACTCTAAACCCACTTTAGGGGCGCCCCACAACGCCGATTGCGAACGGCGGGCGCGATTAACAAATACAATCACCGAAATATCGCTCGATTAGGTTATTAGAATACAAAACACCGATTTTTTCGCGTGTTCAATTCAAATTTTCTAACTACTCTCCTAGTGTCAACTGTCAAAATCTTTGACAGCCCACGGTCACGGTGTTGCAAGTAAATACTAAAAAATGGGACAAAACATCCCCCCGTCTCGGACATAAGGAGTTATGTCCGCTAATAAATGGGCAAGCGTGCTAAACTCGCCACTGCTCGCTTCAAAACCGAATCTCCGACCATGACCTCCGCAACTCTGGGAACTCCGTCAGACCCATAAATCAAATCTACAATGCGTCCACGACGCCAATACAAAGGTAACAAGTTAAGTTCTTTAACAAGTACAAGGTCTCCGACTTTGGGAGGGTCAGTTTTGTCAGTCCATTTAACGCGCTGCTGCAAAATATTCAAATATTCCAAATACCAACGATGCCAGAAACTTTGGGACATCTGTTGGAGCAACTCAAAGCTAGTCAATTGCGAAGATTTAATTTCCCTGAAGGGGTATTCCGGCAGGACGTTAAGAGGCTGACCAATCAAAAAATGACCAGGGGTCAAAACTTCCAGGTCATTTGGGTCTGAGGAGATCGGACAGAGGGGTCGTGAATTGAGGACGGCCTCGATTTTACAAAATACCGTAACAAGTTCCTCAAAGGTCAAAATTGTTTCACCAATAACACGGCGGAGATGCGTTTTTGCCACCTTTACAGCGGCCTCAAAAATGCCACCCCAATGTGGGCACAGGGGGGGTGGGTAAATTGCCAATTAATTCCCATTTGCGCCATGGCAAATCTCAAATTGTGTTTATCCTTATTTAGATAATTACAAATATGATTTAAATATCTATCAGCGCCCTTGTAATTAGTACCGTTATCAGAACGGATCAAAAAATCTACCTAGCGCTGCAACAAACGCATCTGTGCTGAGGGCAGTTACAAGTTCCAAGTGAACCGCCTTGGAGGCCAGACAAACGAACACACACAAGTAGGCCTTGACGTCTTTGTCCTTGAAGTCTTCACCAAGAAGGGACCAGCGAAATCCGTTCCGACCGAAGCAAATGGTCTGCTCTCCGTCTCTCGGTCGGATGGCAAATCACCCATTATGGGTTGAGTGGGAGCAGCCTTCAACTTATAGCACTGTATAAATTTAATGATGATGCCACGAATAGTGCGTCTGGCCGACAAAATCCAAAATTCACGCTGCAAAATGGCTACGAGAGCGTTGCAACCGGCGTGTGCGTTTTTAATGTGTCGATCGGACACCAACAATTTCACCAACGCTCCTCCTTTAGGGAGCAACAAAGGATGGCGAGCACTATAAGGCAATTTCGAATTCCGCAGTCGTCTTACGACTCGGAGCAAACCAGATTGGTCTAGGAATGGATTAAGACGAGCGATTGAGCTTTTCAAAGCTGAGCATTTCTTCAGGGCTTCAATAGTCTGGTCAAAGTGCTCGGTTTGTACAGCACGAACCAACAACATCAGGTCCTCTTGGCGTTCCTGAGACGACAAAACTGAGGATAACAATTTATTATTAGGGTTCCGTCCGTTACGTATGAAACGCTGGACCCAAGCAGTAACTCCTAACAATTTCGACAAAGAACTGTATCTGTCCAAAAGATAATCCAAATTATATGCAGATTGCGTTTCCACAATTCCAATACGCAAGACTGGCAAAACCTCTGGAGAGGAGAACCTATTCTGGGGCCAGGACGAATTGCAATGCGTCAACCAGTCTGGTCCCCACCAAAGAGAATGGTCAACAAGGGCAGGAGCCTCGCAACCACGTGACGCGTAGTCTGCGCGGTTCAATTCTCCTGTCTTTTCTTTAGTCTCAGAGTTCTGACTCTGTGAGACTCTATTCGCCACAAAAACTATGCCATTATCAGTCCTTGGTCCTCAATCCGCGGGGCGGAGCCCTTCAACAAGGGACCCGTAAGTTCAAAATCAAAAACCGTCGGTACAACTACTAACCATTCGTCTGCAGAACCCACTTGGTCCCGGACAAAATCAAACCCAAAACATCCGCACCCATATACGGGTCCGGGTACCAACCACTTTGGGACGGCACTGTGGGTGTCTGCCTAAAATATCATTCAAAACAACGGCCTTGGCCAAGATTCTTGACCCACAATGACCATCCAGGCCACCATCAAGGGCCGACACCTCCACCAATTCTTTCCATCCGTTCGCGTGCGGCTGGCCAAGACGTGGCTGGAGGTGGATCACTGTGTTGCCCAATTTCTCACAGGGCATGGTAACTTTAAAAATAAATTATTTTCCTTCAAGCTTGTTGCCTCGCCATTATGTCAGTGTTCTACATCTGACTGTGAATATGTACAATCTGCACATCATACGAGTATCTTATGGGAGTGTATTCTTTGGCAGAATGAACGCAATACTATGTTGAATAATGTACAGGCTGTATCAGGAGCTGTTTACTATACGGACCTTGTGGAAACTAGAACAAATTTCCGTGCGTTCAAGCGCTTTTGCCATACCTATTATTGGAATCAAATATAACAGCTCACAATGTTAGGACCCATTAATATGAATGCAAATTTTTATCCGTGGTGCTAGGCAACTGGGCTTATCCCAGTTGTAAACGACCCTTTTTGCCTATTGGTCTTGTTTGTTCTGTGTCCTGCTTGATATGGAGGGAAGTGGAAATTTGTATTTTTCTTAATCCTCCATTTTCTTTTCTGATTAATTTCGTTGCGGGATCCAAGAGAGTTAAATTCATTCTCCGGGACTTCGTCGAGCTTCATTGCCTCGGCGCTTTTCTGGTGGTCGCCACTGTTGATTCTGGCTTTTAGGAGTTGCAGTGGTTTGGGAATAGTGCGGTGGGATTGTCCCACAATGACCAGGCGAAAAACAAATTTTCAATTTCTCCCTGTTGACCAACCGCTTCAATACCACCCATATGGTAAAAGGATGGAATCACGTGGGAGACCCAATCTCTCCACTAAACAAAAGGATACAAGACAGCCTTGACAAACCGAATCTAAAAGAGCACGAACTAACAAAGATTTACTCTTCGGGCCACAGATCATTACAGGGACAGCTGGCAGAAGGACTGTCTCTGGCTGGGCGGCTGTAGTGGAGGAGAGGGAGGCGACTACCTATTGTTGATAACCCCCCTGGGGTTGGTAGTCGTCCTGAAAGGCGGACGCTTCCTCCAAATGAGGAAGGGGTGGAGGGGTGCCCCCGCCTTTGCGAGGTATACCCCGTTGAGGATCCACCTGGGGTTGGTGGTCGTCCTGAAAAGCGGACGCTTCTTCCAATTGAGGAAAGTGTGGAGGGGTGCCCCCGCCTTTGCGAGATATACCCCGTCGAGGATCCACCTGGGGTTGGTGAGGATGTGCTCCCCCGCCTATGGGGGAGCGTCCAGCATTATCAGGGCCACCAACACCATTTTGGTCCGGACACAACACGCGGTGGTGCCTACCTTGACAGTGCGCAACTACGCTACTCTCACAATCCCGCTGCAAATGCTGTCCCAGACAAGTGTAGCACCACTTGCGGCTATTGGTGATTCCACGTCGGTCCCCTGTGTTCCGTTCTTGGAACTTCGGACAGGACGTGACCATATAGCCATCCGTGCTGCAATATGAGTAGCGCATACTGCGATCCAGAGTCACTACAAATTGATGAGGCTGGTGTCGTGGCTCACCCAACCCACAAGTGGAGGGGGCGCACCAACACGACGCTGGTCCCGAGAGGGCCGCTCTGGGGCCCGCAAGGGACCTTCAACACCAGAATTATCCAAAACGCGCACTCCTCATCCAAAGACTTCAACAAATCATCAAAAGGGGGGAGGTGTATGGCATCATCCCCACCATATTTTCCATGTGCAAAACCCCTCAACTTAGCGGTTGCCTCAACAATGTCATCCGAGAAACCGTAAAACTGCGTAAAGTCTGTCTCAACCGCAGCGGCCAACTCAATGTCCTCGGTGGACAATAGCGCCAAACACTCCGCAAAGCATTCATCCACCCTGGCTTGATGGGCTGGGAGTTCACTAAAACGGGCCAACAAAGCCTCTGATCTATCAGATCTACTTATTAAAGAGGCCACCAAGGTCACCCATCTCAATTCCGCTCTAATCATACAAGCAAATTTATAGGCAGTCATACTTTCAAAATGTAAGCAACGGTGATTAAATATTAATTAATTAATACACAAAATGTTCAACAAATTAAATTAATAATGAATGTGTGTAACCAAAACAACAGTTTGACAGTAATTCTCTTACTAAATTAAATATCAAATAATAAAGTCTGTAAGAGAAACAACAAGTTAATTCAATAAATAGTACTGAACCATGTTACATTTACTTAATTATTTTCCAGTACAAATTTATTATGGAACCCCAAATATCAATTTATAAATTATCAAAAACAAAGCGGGTATGGAACACCAAATATCAATTTATAAATTATCAAAATAAAAGTGGGTACCTCAAGAAAATTAATTATCAACACACAAGAGGGTATTCTAAAAAATGAAAATTATCAACACAAAGTGGGTAGGTTGATTTTACAATAAAATTCAATACTCAATTTACTTTAATAGTTAAAAACAATGACTTTAACTTGAATCAATTAGAATATTACTGTCAATATCAAACAAACTAACCAATTTTCTTATACAATTGGCAACAACACACTTTACAACAAAAACTTCTGTAGCGGGCACTGAGTATGCTTATAATGTAAACAAACTAACAAACCCAAGATAGAAGGTTCAAGGTCCAAAAATAACTATGATTCAATTAAATACAATTAGGGAAGACTATTTAGTCTGCACCAAACCTATATTGTATACAACAAATAAACAAATTTCAATACAAAACTGTAACCTTCTATCCTGGAGTGACATTATTAAGTTGTGAGTTGTACACTTTATTTTAACAAATTGGAATGTAACTATGGGGGCTGTTCGCCTATAACAGGACACAGCTAACTCTGAGTGACTCAAAATGTACCACTTTCCAACCCAGTATTCTCAACAATAAAAAGCAAACCGACAAACAATACAGCGTTTACTGTGAACGAGTGTCCTAGCGTTTACTATGCTCGTGGAATGCAAACCACGCTCTTGCTACCAAATGGTAAATACAGGTCTGCGGATCACAAGCCAGGAGCTCATCACTGGGGCCCATTAGCAGCGTGCCACTCCTGGATCCAATCAGAACCGTATCCCACGAAAGGCACAAGGGTTGGCCGGTAATATTATTCGTACTTAACTTAGATTCCTGCGGTAGACTCCTGGGCGTCGATCAATCTCGTGCCGTGAGGTTAGGGATAGGAGAATATATATAATAAAGGACAATAAGGGATATACTGACGGCTGTCTGGAACGAAGAATCCGGCCGGCGTCCACCAGGCAGCACGTTTCCCGCAAAAGCACTTCGATGCGCGTGAAAATATACTCTAAACCCACTTTAGGGACGCCCCAGATTCGACGCCGATTTCGAACGGCGGGCGCGATTAACAAATACAATCACCGAAATATCGCTCGATTAGGTTATTAGAATACAAGACACCGATTTCTTCGCGTGTTCAATTCAAATTTTCTAACTACTCTCCTAGTGTCAGCTGTCAAGATCGTTGACAGCCCACGGACACGGTGTTGCAAGTAAATACTAAAAAATGGGACAAAACACATACCTAAACTCAAAATAAAATCTTGACTTTTTTTGGGATTAGATGAATCATCTTGTATTTATTGTGTGCTGCCTTAAAACACTGAAACATAAATTAAATTATACGGATGATATTTAGCGATAGTGTAGCTTTTTAAGTGAAAAACACTGATATTCTGGAAGACCAAAGAATAATTTTATCTGTTGATATTTTTTGTTTATACGAAACACGTAGTCACACGCACTGTTATCTCACAAATAACGTTCCATAATGTAGTAATAATTACAGTAGATGCAATCAATATTTATTGGTTGTATGTATTTACAAAGAGCTGATTAATCTTCTAGTGGCTGTCCAATTGAATAAACTTAAAGATGTATGCTTTCTTGTAGGCATTGTAGGATGCTCGTAGTTAAATAATTAACAGTTGCAGGGGTACCTTTTTTAGGGTTTAGCAATCCGGTTTGTGTATCGTCAAACAGCCGATTTCTGATTTGAGTATTTGTGGTTAAGAACGTGTCAAACCTTACTTTAGTACCAAATTTTGACAGATTTTAGGCTAAAGTATAGTTTAACAACTACTCAACTCGTTCCTAACCTCAAAAATTTAATTCAAAAATCAACCCTATGCCTCGGCAAACTCTTATAACCATTGGTCCCGTCTCTCATTTTATAGATTTTTGATAATCGTTACCAGTAGATACTCAGAATCCCGAAAATTTCACAACCAGTCTTGCCAATTGAACAAATTCTTAGTCCAGTCCAGTTAGAAACAAATTGTATTCTGTAAAACATACTTGTCGATTCACTATGATTCGCTTCCACTAGTTTACCACAAAGATTAGGTATTTTGCCTATCAAAAATTGTATATCATCGTGATGATTTTAAATACAGTGTACAATCAATGAGTTTACCAATAATGTGTGGTGTCATCTCTGATTCAGCACTTTATTTAAGTACAAATATTATCTTGAGATTAGAATGGAAGCAATGATTTTTTTTTGTTCAATGGTTCTGGATATCAGCTGAGACCATGGTTTTTAACACCTACTGTGAAAGCTGATCGTAAGTGGTCTTTTCTGGAGGCACGGGGTGTTGCGCGTTCGTGTTGGGCGATGTGGCCCGCACTAAATTCAAACATATGGCGTTGTATGTAACTGTTTACGGAGAAACGATTTTACACGCGTTTGATTGTGATGCAGGCGGAGCCCGCGAATGGCACTGCCGCGTCACACGCGCCGTTACGGCGATACCCACTACTGTGCCCAAAGAGGCGCTTGAAGCGGAATCTTCTGCCAGTTTTCTTTGGAAATCGCACAACGCAGACTTGACCCACCATCAGCTATTAGAGTACGAAATCATCGACATTTTGTTAGAAGATAATTCAATGCCCGTCGCGTGCGTAGTTGCGGGCACCGCTGCTCTGCACGCCCCGCTCAACGCACCGCATCTTTATAAAGAACATCTAACATTGCCATTTGATTGTGCCATTATATATGTCATGGAGCAAGCGATTAATCAGTGAACTATATATAATGGCCGGGCATTATGATTCAAGTCAAGTCAAATCGGGCAATGTAATGAATGCTGATTTAAACTTCTATAAGTATTCACATGGTCTGGTCATTTTGAATATTGCTACGTAACGGTTGAGCAATTGGATAATTATGGTCAATGAATTAGTCGGGCATCCCGACACGAATACATTAGGTTCGAAGGGGATGACGGAAGCTGAAATGAGCGAGCTAAGCGAGCGAACTCTCTCTAGTTATCTCCTTCATGTTAGGTTACTTTAGACCCTGCAGACAGAAATAGGAGCCTGTTGCTTAAATAGTAAACGTACTAACATATTCTATATTAAATTCAATGTCAATATTAAAATAATAATAATAAAAAAATCTTTTTATTACCCCGCCCAATCAGTGATTCAGAAAGCCCGGTCGATTTAATTATTTCAATAGTGTTAAGCACATTGCCTACTCATATTGGGCATTTTTAAAATTATCTGGGCATATAGAATAATGCCGTATTAATCACTTGGTCCATGACATATATACAAAGGTTCACTACCTCACTAGAAAAAGCGTGAACGATATGTGTTTTAAAAGCACGTTGGCGCTGTTTTCTAGCACATAGGGTGTTGCATTATGATCATCATGTAGGTGCTATGATTGATGTGCTGTATTGCATAAAATCTGCAACAAACATCGGCTACCAGTATCACAGAAGAGAGAACTCTGCAATCAAGTGCCACTACAACTACAGTATGAAGCGGCTGCTAGTGTTGAAAAACAGCTGCTAGCTAGAGGGCGACTACAACGAGATCACATTGTTCAAAGGTTTTAGTCGGCTAGAGAGCTATAAAACATGAATTAATTTATTAAGTATCAAATAAACAGTGAATAAACTACATGAATTTTGTAAATTAATTAATATATTTATTTCAACCTTATCACATAAATCTTTACAGGATACACCCAATACGATAAATGCGCTTATCCCAAGTTACTTCACATCCGTAACTACAGTAAACCTAATACATTATAATAATAATTTAAAAATAAATTTGGCTAAGACTAAAATTATGCACTTTAGTCAACGCTCCTTGACATTTTTAAATAATCTTGACATACATTACAATAATAATAACATTGACGAAGTTGATACAATCAAATTTTTAGGACTAATTATTGACAAAAAGTTAAATTGGAAGGCACACGTCGAGACTGTCTGTAAAAAAATTAGCAGCTCAGCGTATGCTCTATACACACTTGCTGCAGTAGTTGGGGTTGATGCTTTGCTCACCGCATACTACGGGCTCGTCGAATCTATATTAAGATACGGCATCATTTTTTGGGGGAACTCGACTGACAGGGAACTAGTCTTCAAAACCCAAAAGTGGTGCATTCGGTCGATGTTCAAACTTGAAACCATTGAGAGCTGCAAGCTTTATTTTAAAAAATTCAAAATTTTGACATTACCTTGCCTTTATATTTTAGAAAATGCCATGTTCTTGAGAGCTAATCCGCATTTATTTTCACGCATGGCAGAATTTCAAATTTGTCAACATCAGCACAAAACGGCACTTATGCGTAGAAGTGTCTTTTGCATGGCTCCAGAAATTTACAATAAATTTCCTAAAAGCTGGAAGCAGTTGAATGATCTACCATTCAAAAAAAAGGTTAAAGATTTCTTAGCAGATAAGGCGTATTATAATATAAATGAGTTTTTGAATGAAAAATTTAATATTTTGTTGTAATCTAATCTAATTTATGTTTTATATTTTTGACATTTTTAAAATGTAATGCTGGACTTGTAATTATTTTATCTGGTATGTTATTTTTTTATGTTGACATTTTTATGTTTTATTCTGACATTCTAGAACGATAATTTTTAATTGCATTTTTATAATAATTTGGCTCAATGTATGACAAACTTGAATATTTTATTATTATGATTTAATTTAATATTTTGACATTTTTAATATTTCTATTTTGACATTCTAGAATGTTAATTTTAACATTTACATGACATTTTAAAATAATTTGAGTATATGACATGATATTTTAGATTTATTATTTTGATTTGTATTGATTTCTATTATTAATATTTACCTGCCATTATCTAAGGCAAACATGACGCGCTGTATTTTTTAAAATTTTAACATGCCTTACATATTGACAATTATTTGTTGTGTGTACTGTACTCATGTTTGAGCAAATAAATGATTACTTACTTACTTAACAGTATCTAAACTAATTTTATGTTAACTTGTGTAGGTACATATTTTTTTAATCTTTAACTAATTTTAAACAATGCACTCCTTGTGAATTCACCAAGAGTACAGCAGAATAGACCTATTCTGCTGTACTCTTGGTGAATTCACAATGTCTCAATAGCCACAAGGTTGAGCGTGCGGAGTGCACGCGTCAGCGGTTGTTATAAGGTTGTGTGTTATCATTAAAAGGCTGGTTCGACTGCGCGTCGCAACTAGCAAGCTCGTAAGTTGAGAATTTAACTATAGTCTCGCTAATATAAGTCTGCAGAAGTCAAAAACTGTTTGTTAAACCCTGATTTTGATAGCGTTTTTTTTTGTTTTTGATAGGCTTTTGTTTTTTTTACGACTTTATAGAGAGTGTTCTTAGCTATGTTTGATGAAAATTGGATCAGCCATTCTAAAGTTATGGGCGTTTTACTGTTTGAATCGGGGTTTACTCGACAAACGGCCGAGTATTTACTAAAATATATATTTACATTTTTTTTAAACAATCTTTTTTCGTATTTTTCTCAGCAAACCCTTTCATTTGATACCTATATCATGTCAGGGCACAAAAAATAACTAGTCCGCCATCTTGTGCCGTCCACAATATTGGATCTAGAATGACGTCACTTAGCTAAACATGCATTGTTATCCAAACTAAACATGTATGCAAAATTTCATCTTAATCGGTGTAGGATAACTGTTTTAAAATTCAGTTGCAAGTTAATTAAAAGCTTGTAAAATATATCACCTCCATGGCAGATTTTGTAATTATTAAGACTTAGGTATTTTATATAAAAACAAAAACCCTAATAAATAACCAAACTGTAACAATAAGATTATTCGTTTTTATTTAAAACTAGCTTCTGCCCGTGGCTTTGCCCGCGTAAAAAGTGTTTTATCATCCCAAGGGAATACAAACTTTGTCCTTCACAGGGTCTCAAACTATCTCCATGCCAAATTTCATCTAAATCGGTTCAGTAGATCTAGAGATTAATTAACCCCTACAACCTCACAAACTTCTTTATAATATTAGTATAGACAAGCCGTAATAAGTTAAAAAGAAACAAAACCTAATAATCGTCCGTCCTGACTCATGTGCGTCCCTGCAAACGACTCCAGGAAACCTAACAATCTGGTTCCTGGTCTCTAGATCGAGCGTATTAATTAATTAACTGTTTTAATAAGTTTTACAAATTAAGAACATACAAACAGAGTAGTGTCAAAGTCATAGTCCAATCGTTTGTATTGTGAATTTCAATACATTTTCAATTAAAGTTAAAAATAATGATATTGATTCTACTGTCCACTCAGAACGGTAGATTGTTATGGAGAAGAACGGACAAGAAACTCCACACTTACACTTTAAAAAAGTGTTTACAATATTTTGAGGACAATGCACCTCAAGCTTATTACAATATCATTTATTTATGTTTCTTTTATCCTCGCAGGTCTATGACACAAGAGGAGTACAAACTTATCATTATTAATTATACAAAACAACAAAGTAGTGAAAACAAAATAGCATTATTGAACTTTTAACAATATTATTAAAATTATCAACTTCTTATTTAATATCCAAGATCAAAGAGTTAGTTCACGACCGATCAATTTGTTGTGAACGCACCCCATCCTAAACCATCAGTAAATGAGGATGCCTAGCGACACCAACACAAACCGCAGTCTTATTACGTATGAAAAAGCAATTAGCAATATTTGCGCAGAGATTGTACAATCAACGCGCGATTATCGCTTTACGTCAAAAAATTGGAAGGCTCATTTTTGCGAATTAACTGCTCTTCAATCACGAATCCGCATTATATATGAGCTATAACCACACCATAATAATTTTACGACAGCACTGCTAACAATAAAAATCTGCTAACTGAAATGTGCATTTATCGCAAGGTGATCGCGATCATTTCGTATTACGTATGGTTTTTGACAGCAGAGCGACAGCGATCGGCGAGCAAGAAACTTCTTAACCATAATAGGAATAACCTGAGAATAATCATAGAGACAATGACGGGCCACACCATCCTTAATAAACATCTATTCAACTTAGTTGCCACAGACCCCACTTAGCAGGGCCGAAGAATCAGCCGCCAACGTCATCCTGGAATGCGAGACCGTAGGATCCCAATGCGCAAAAAATCTTGGAACAGTGACGCAAACAAACAACAGTGAACCTGTGAAGCCTCAAGGAAGCTTCTGTGCTTTTGTTCGGACCTAGTCTAACTATGTTAGCCAGAACCCCCACGCACAACGGACCAAAGGGGAGTCTAAGTCTGATCCTTTCTAACTATGGGTTTTGATGTAGCCATTTTTAACTAAGGAGCATCTGACGTGGTTAATTAATATACTGTACTACTGTTTGTTCTGCCACTAAACAGTAGTACAGTACCGTACATATAATATTAAGAACAACGCGGTCCCTAAAAATAAAATAGGACTACCCCGTAAAAATGCCTGCGAACCATTACCGCCAGAGTTTGCTACTATAAGTCTGTCTACAACGGCCACATTTAAAAAAAACTTAGGACGGAACTACAGTAGCGAAGTCCATCAGCAGCGTATCGCAGGTATGATGTATATTTCCTGCCATACGCCGATGATCGTTTCTACCTAACGCATAAAGTTGTTGATCTTCCTTTTTATATCCTTATTTGAACTCGAACAAATTCCGCTCTTATACATACTATAAATACTAGTTGTCATAACAGCTGAACGGAATTGTGATAATTATCACGCGGACGAAGCCACTGGTAGATGCAAGCATTTCATAAATAATGGCTGATACCAAGACAGTTTTTTACATAATATGCATCGAACATATCGAAAATTATTAATTAATCACACTATATATGTATATATATATTATAAAGGCGAAAGTTTGTGAGTGTGTGTGTGTGTACCTACGTGTATGTTTGTTACTTCTTCACGCTCAAACGGCTGGTCGAAACTGGATGAAATTTGGCACAGAGATAGATTATATTCTGGAAATATATAATAGCAGATAGAATACTCTTTATCTCAGGAATATGAGCCCTTGGAATAATTTTCGACTTTCACGAGGGCGAAGCCGCTGGCAGAAGCTAGAACCATTATGTCTAAAAATAATCTGTGACGCCAGTTGGTAGGTACTGGCATTGATATGAGTGGGACTGTTGGACACTTGTTATTATTCTGTCAGTCAAGTGATGTAGGTATTTAATTAATATACTCATGTGAATTGAAGGAGCAGACAATTATTGATAATGTATGTCTGTGTTGTATTTAGATAGGTATATTAATTTCAAAGCAATAGTCAAGTTGTTCTTTATAACTTAGTGCTCTATCACCGTGCAGGTACATGTTACGCATATGTATCGTACATGTTCAGAATCAGTTGTTGTCAGTTGTTGTTGTTGTAAGTTTGTTATAGTGTTCTTCCAGATATAACACGCGAGTGCTTTTACTATATTTGTTCTGATAAGCCTTTTGTATTTCTAGTATTCCATTGTTTAATATCGTATTTATTTTCTATTTTTGCCATCCCTACCTATCTATAAGCAAAGTTAAATACATATCTAAAAACCCTTACCTTTTACGGGTTTTGTGAAAGGGAAGCAGCCACTTTGATGGGCTTGTACCTCACTAAAGAAAACTACAAGTATACGCAGTATAGTGGACCTAATAGAGAAGAGCCGGAAAGACCACATGGAAACTCTTTTAAGGCGTATATATTCCCCAATGATAAAGCGGTACTGGCCGTGAGCCCGCTCGGTACCAGAATATCAATATTAGGCCTCCTTTTGGGCAGTTTATAATAAGCAAAAATTTTTTTTTTATTAAATATTATAAGTAGGCTAAGAATAAATTCTAATCATCAATTTTGCTGTGTAATTATATTTTTAAACATCCAAGTCGTTTTGGAGGAGTATGCTAAACGTAGTGTTTTTTTTATTTTTTTAAATCTAAATTGTTCATACGAATAAAACATGTTGTACAAATAATATGGAAGATCCAAAAAAAAAAAAGTTGCCCTTTAGTTTAGCCTTTACTAAGAAGTATGCGTTGAAAGTAAACGTTTTTCAGCACTAAAGCAGAGTAAGGGCCTTAAAAATATCTTGTCAATATTGTCATGTAGTTTTAACTTTAGTGCAAAACAAAACCTTTTCCTGTCTTTGATTTTTGACATAAACAGATTGTTAATAATGATTCGCAAGAACATTGAACATTCTCTTTACAATTGAAATATAATAGGGGTTAAAGTATGAAATTGCCGTTTTATTGTAATAGGTACTTCGAATTGACATAAAACCTTCATGGTTTGAGATTTTTGAGTGAAACTTTTTCACATGGTACCTATGAAGTTCTTCTTTTAAAAAATGTGCAACATTCGATTATCGACTTTCAGTTGTTTTTTTTATTCAGCTTAGACAAGAAAGATGGATACTTCGAAAATTCGAGTGATTTTTGAATACGAGGTCCGACGCGGAACTAACGCGGCAGACACAGCTCTCATTATCAATGTTGCGTTTGGAGAGGGGACTGCTAATGAACGCACCGTGCGATTTTGGTTTAAACGCTTTCGTGATGGAAACTTTGATTTTAAGAACGATCCACGTAGAAGATCGCCCACACAGGTGAATAATAATGAATTGAAAGAGATAGTGGTAGTTGATTGATGTTGATGTGTTTTCTTCTCAGGAGGCAGTACAAAATGCTTTCCCACAGTTAGTCGAATCTAGATCACCAGAGTTCTATCGCAAAGGCATAAATGACCTTCTTATTAGATGTCAGCAATGTGTAAATAATAATGGTAAATATTTTTATTAAGTAAATATGTTAAATTGAAAATAACGAATTTCAATGTTTCGGTACAAATCGGCAATTTCATACTTTAACCCTTAATATTATATACAGATGACTTTTCCAAGTGGGCGTGGATGGCAAATCCGTAACTATGAGTTATAGCGAAAAACATTCAAAGGAGTCACGGGGCCGATTTTGACGAAAACTAATACTGTATCATTGTATTTTGAAATAGCCAGGTATCGAACCCGTTAATTTTGGAAAAAAACACATGCTATACTTATTATTACATCAGGATAGGATAGATGGCCGCACTTAAACTCCCATTTGGTCCGTTGTACATGCAGTTTTCCTCTCTGTGAGAGGGAATGGGTTGTAAACCACCACGCGAGCCCAATGCGGGTTGGTAGATGTCGCACGTCTTCGAAGTTTGGGTTCTAAGACATGCCGGTTTCCTTCACCGTTTTGAGAGCCATGGTGATGAAATAATTTCTAAAAAGTAAAGCGCCCGCCTGGGTTAAAACTCACGAGTCCCAAGACCTTCAACTTGTAAGTCGCGGCCGGTACGTGGCCAGAATTTCTTACTTGACCGTCTTCTAAATTACTGCATTCGATTTGTTTTCAATTTACGTAAATATGACCATAGGCCTTAGTGCGAGTTTTTACTCACGCTCACTCGTGATACGTAAACATCATTTTGTATTGAAACTGGATAAGCGCCGTCTGGTGACGGTAAGGAGAAACCACTTTTTTTGTATACATTTTGACATAAGAGATCGTTTACGTATCACGAGTGAGCGTGAGTAAAAACTCGCACTAAGGCCTCATGTCTCTGCGCATCGGTCACTTCTAAAGTGGTTGCCCATACGCCAGCGCAGAGAGCAAAGGGCACTGACTACTTTGTTCTCATTTCTCGACTCTTCCAATTTCCCTAGTTATCTGGCCCCTTACATTCAATACATTTGCGCCAACCACAGTAAAAATCTACGGTCATCACATAACCGCCTTCTTCAATGTCCCACTCACCGCTCTGACTACATTCACCGTTCTTTCTTCGTTCAATCTATTTCTCTGTGGAATGCGCCACCCCAGGAAATCAGGATGACAACCAACCGGTTGACCTTCAAAGTTAAAGTTCGCGAGCATATCCGTAAGAAGTTGGCAGTAGTATCGTAACAGCGCTAATGTTTTTCAATTATTTATCTATTACTACTAATGTTTAAGTATATTTATATATTTAGTTTATTATTTTGAATATATATGGGATAATTATATTGTATTTATAGTTTATATTTAAATAATCCATTACACAACTTTCTATATTGCACCTACCACTGTTTATCTCTCCATCACCCAAAGGTCGACTGGTAGAAAATGCCTAAGGCATTAAGTCCGCCTCTGTACTTGTATGTGCATGAAGTATTAAATAAATAAATAAAAAAGGATCAAGTTCTGGGAAGTAAAAACTTATGGCAAACGTAAAGGAAGACCTCATTTTAAACAAAATCTCTCACACTGTATATGCAGGTATTTTTTCAGGCCCTGTTCCCATACACAGGTATATTTCTAGCGCCAAGCTAGCTTTGCTGTGTTCTAAAATGGGTTGGAAAACATTCAGTATGTACTATACATATGTTTCCGCATGGCCGCCAAATTAAAGAGCTCTAAACGTAATTATCACACCGTTTGACGCTTGAGTAGCCTACCAGAATTGCCCCTCCCCCCCTAGTGGGTCCTTGTCGAAGCGGGGGGCTCAGTAACCGTGCCTTGGTCACCCACGGTGAAGCGAAGAGGAACCCGAGGAGGGGCCGCTCGTCGGGGTTTTTGCTGGTAAGCTGACGAAGTTGCGGCCAACATGTAGGTTGCGGTGCAGCCTGGTTGACATCGCAACTGAGGCAGGCCGTGATGTCGTATGGGGTCTCCCATACTCATTCGATATCGCGGCTGAGGGCTTGAGGCCGCGGCGGGAGAGGAATGCCGGTATTGCGGTACGCCTTACTCCCTACCTGTCGTGACATGGACGGGGTTGCCACCGTCTGATTGTACGCGGAGGGGCCGCAGGGGAGGAGGAGTGACGGTATAGCGTTGGCCGTTCTCCCTATCCCCTGAGACCGAAAAATGATAGGTGGCGGGGCCATTGACCTTGACCCGCCACAAGGGGTCCAAGGATGGAATACACGGTTTAGTCTGGCGCCCATGTGCAGGTTTGGTCCCTGGGGTGGTCACGGCGTACGGTGTGTTCTGGTGCGCTGGTGATGGGGGTTAATCGCCAGAGGAGGGTCCGGTGACGAACAGCCGCGGCGGGTTCGCGGTGAGTGCTAACGCGTGCCCGTGTTCCCGCCATAGCCGGCACAGGAGAACGCCGTGGAGTTTTAGTGGGTTGGAGTCTCACATAACTGCACTATCTCCCCGTGGCAAAAAAAAATCCTACTAGTATTTAGGAGTATTTTCCTATGGATAATATATTGAGTTATTTGTTGTTAACAATAGGCATAGACAAGTACTGATTAATGCTGACTTATACTTGAAGAGATTAGTCTTGAAGAGAATAGATTTTTGCTTAGAATTAAGAATGTTAGACGCGGTCCCGAAAACCACGGGTGACTGATAATTTCGCCTTAGAATATACGTAGGTAATTTAATAAAGACAAGGAACTAAACATATGGGATGAGGGTTAAAGAAAAAAAGAAGGGTTTAAGAAATGTTTGAGGAATAACATGAAGATATTTATTTACTTAACACGTAACAGCACCATTAACTTATTCATCAGCTAGCTTATCGATAATTTCACACAATACACATGTCAATGTCAACGTAGATATCTACTTTTTAAGTTGGTTAACATTTTTACAAAATCCTTTTTTCTATAATTCAAAATCTTTTTTTACAATTTCACTTGTTTAAAACGGGACAGTATAACAATAGTTTAATACCATTCCAATTAAATTTAAAAATTAATTCCTTTTCTTCTGGTCATTCTTCTTAGTACTTTTCTTAAACAAACTGCTCACGATATAGAATAATAAAGATACAGTGGCCAATACTAATGCTATCAGGTCAAGGTATAGTCGTTGGTAGAGGGGTACTTGCCACGCGGGGGAGCGAAGATGGGGGGCACCACGAGTGCGAACAACGTGTTCCACCCAGTGAACAAGCTCAGCTCCTGGCTTTGTCAATCGGTCGTGGAAGATGAAGGATAGCTCCTTTGCTTTTTTTGAGAAGCTGTAAAAAAAAAAAAACTAATCACGTATTATAAAAAGTACACGAACATAACAACAAAGTAACAAAAAAAGTATTGTAAGATACGCCTCGTGAATCTAGCAGTCACTTGTGCTGCTAACAATATTTGTGTATGTCCTATAAAAGTTATGAATATAAATGTGGATGGATGGAGAGGGAGGCGAAGGCCAAAGAAAAGATGGATGGCATGCATGAAGAGCGACATGCAAGAAAAGGGAGTCAGTGATAGCGTGACGGGAGACAGGACGGTACGGAAGAAGAAAACTTATTTCGCCGACCCCAAGTAACATGGGATAAGGACGGGAAGAAGAAGAAGTTGCGATCCCTGGGTAAGGCAAAATGTTGTTGAGGTTTCCAATCGGAGTTTTTCGGGTACAGGCACAGAAAAGATATATGATAGGAAAGATTGATTGATAGGTTAGGCCCCTAATGCACAAGAAAGATGGAATATACGAACAATATAATAGTAGCGCAATTTGCGAAATGTGGCCGTACTTGTCCTAGTACGGTGTCTCTCTACTTACTACTTATATTCCATTTACTTAACCAACATAAAGCTAAGGTTTTAAGAACTAACCATACAATTAGGTATGTTGCCTGGGTAGAAAAAATATAATTCTATTTAGTCGGTCAGTGAGATTATCAAATAATATTGGACACGTATTTTTTGTTTTACCAAACCAATAAAAATTGACAAAGATAAAGCGCATCAAAGTTCAGGAGTGGGGGCTTGTGACCTCACTATTTCATTATAAAGTGTACTTACGGCGTGACGTCACACGATATTTCAACGCACTTTAACGTCGTCACTTCATGTTTACGTGTCAAAAGAAAATAATACGTGTCCAATATTGTATTTACCTGACGGACAAAAAACTAATTTTCAGTTAACATCTCAATTACTTACGTATCGTCCTTCAACATATCATTAATAGCAGGTTTTAAGTCCTTAGGTAGATTGTGACTCAGTGGAACTCTCAAAGCATATCCATTTTGTACTGCTTTGTTGATGTTTGTGAACTGGTCGAAGAATACTGGTACTCCTATGATTGGTACTCCGAAGTGAATGGCCTCTATTGAAGATAGCAAGCCTCCATGGGTAATGAATAGCCTGACATTTGGGTGAGCTGAAAAAAGTAACACAATTTTTTTATCAACAGAATTACTACAGTATATAGATAAATTGTTGAGCGAATCTCATTATTTTCTAGGGTTATCTTGATTATTTAGAAAAATAAATGTGCTTACGAGTATAAGCTTATAATTACATATTTTAGGTTAACAGTTTAGTACTTAAAATTTACTACAAAAAAAAACAAACAAAATAGCTAAGACATCCTTGCTAGATATCTAGCTGTTTCAGTAAAATTAAATTAACTAAAGTCAACCAAAAGTACCACAGTGTCTACCACAGTGTCTCAAGATGAAAGTCTGTGACCAGTGTGTTCTGCCAGTTATGACCTATGATACTGAGAAGTGGTTGCTCACAATGGGCCTCATCAGAAGCTTACAGTCACCCAAAGGGCAATGGAGATGGCTATGCTCGGAGTTTCCTTGCGTGATCGAATCAGAAATGTAGAGATCCGCAAGAGAACCAGGGTTACCGTCATAGCCCGAAGAATTGCCAAACTTAAGTGGCAGTGGGCAGGGCACATTGCTCGCAGAACGGATGGCCGATGGGGCAAAACGGTTCTGGAGTGACGATCTTGAACCAGAAGACGTTGCGTTGGAAAGCCTCCAAACAGGTGGACCGATGACTTGTTGAAGGTTGCAGGGATTCGCTGGATGCGGGACGCACGGGACCGGTTAATGTGGCGACGCTTGGGGTATGCCTATTTCCAGCAATGGATGTCTTTCGGCTGATATGATGATGCACCAAAAGTAGGTACTTTTAGACTGGGGCTCATTTCTGATTGACTGAGTAACGGAGTTAATATGTCCTTTCTTCATAATTATAATTAAATCAAAGTTTACCTAAAATGCTAGGCTGTGGTGCCCAATGCACAATGTGAACGTTCTTCGGTACATTTGGCAAGTCAGTCTCGAATTTCCAAATGATAGTCTGTTTGAGTTCGCCGAACATCTTCAGAATTGCCGCAATCAAAGGTTTTGGAAAAGAATTACTTTTCAAGAATGATCCCATGCTGAAATATATCACACAGTTTTCGGAGTTGTCTATGAGGTCTTGAAAGTCCTGATAAAATAAGAGGATAATTTTTATTTTATTTCAGTGTAGGAAAGATGTATGGATTGTGTGAAAGATGGCTTTAGGCCCAGTTTTTTGATCCGTGGTGAACTCAAACAATGGTTAAATATACTAATCAATGGATGCAAATTTCGATAAAACAAATTGTTAAAAAATATTGTCTACGCCTTAGACAATATTATGGAGAATTGCTTATTCGTACTGCGCTACTACGGGAAGATAGCGCTGTTATGTGGGACTAAAACCCACTAAAACTCTACGGTGTCCTCCTATACTATTCCACTTATGGCGGGAACACGAGCACGCGTTAGTATTTTTTTTTTTGAGATTTTTGCCGTTTTTGCAATAATGGTACGGAATCCATCGTGCGCGAGTCCAAGTCGCACTAATACCTTATTTTTTAAATTGAAAGCATCTTTGAGGTTTAAAATTAAAAAAAAATGAATAAAAAGTAAAAAGTTATGAGTATCATACATAAAAATATACATGTCGAATTGAGAAACTCGTTCTTTTTTTCGTCGATTAAAATGTGGATCGTATGATGGTTGACAGTTAAAATAACGAAATGATGAAGAAAACGTGATGCACCGACCCCAAGTAATTCTCAGCAGGAAGATGATACGGATGAATTTCTATTAATATAATATTTAATTTCCTAACCTTAGGCAGGGGTTTCACAGGCTCCTCGATATGGAATCCACCGATGTACTTAAAGTTCTGGGGAGTGCTTGGACGGTCTCTAACAGCATCGTGCTCATTCCCGAAGATCAACGACGCGTTGAATATGACATTTTCGTAATCTGGAAGTGTTCGGCCTCGTTTGGCTACCAGCGGTCCGAAGGTTTGTTCGTACATTTTGCGTTCCTCGGGTTGAGTTAGGAATCTGAAAATGAAGAAGAATACGAAAAGTTTACAAACAGGTATAGGAAAATATAACATATAACGCCTGTATTGCCACCAGTTATGTTTTATTCCTATGTATTAGGGGCGAAGCTTTTGCCATCAACTGGGCACAAATCCAAGCTTAGGACTGCAACTGAGAACCTCGAAGAATGAAAACCTTTAACACAAAAAAAATATTGACTTCTTAAGCAAAACACTAAAAAGTGCAAACATAACTTTCGTTTCGGAAGTCGGTTTTGCACTTTTTAGTGTTACGCTTTAGAAGTCGCTTTATATTTTGTGAAATGTTTTATTTCTCTCTTTTTTTCTCTTTAAGTATATAGTAAGGTACCTAAAGGATTGACAAAATACCCATAATAACTAACTTAATTTACAGATTCATGCTGTTTGCCGCTAAGGAGTTCGGTTGTATGTTCCATATCTTGAAAACTGCTGAACTTTTGATGAAACTTACACTGTTCCCTAAGTTGAGAGATACTTAATCCAATAAAAAAAGAATGATCACATTACGATAAGTAGTTTCGGAGAAATGCGTGGACAAACATACATACATACAAACAAACAAAATATACACACACCTATGAAAAAAATCGTGTTTGAAAGCCCATACAGAGTAAAATATGTGAATATTGTGCACTTCCAACAATATTACATATATACGTGTCGATTTGATTACGTCCTTTTTTTTGCAGTCGGTAAAACTCAATAACATTTTATCTGACCCGAGAATCGAGCCCAGGTCTCATGCTCAGCAGTAGCGCTTGCGAACACTAGACCGACGAGGCATTCAAAATTAAGGAAAATATACGATTGGTTTTATTTAAACTGTGAAGGGTATTCTACAAGCATAGTTGTAAGAATTAGACAGGATGGACTCATCAAAGTTTTACTAAAAGAATATGGTCTCATGAGTTATAAAACGAAATAAACCTTAGGTTTTATGAATGCCTGAGATATACTGTTAGGTATATTGCAGTAGAGTCGTCTAAATGCTTTTCACTAAAGGCTGCGATATTGATGTCAAGGAATTTAAAGGCAAGAAAGATGATATACAAGAGGTTATAACTATCAGAGATCTAATATTGATCTCTTTAGCAAATTCTGTGCAAACATTGTCCTACCTTAACTTACGTTTTAAGGAACTGCCATTTGATCCTCGACCACAATTCATCAACTCTTTCCAGGAAAGATAAAGGAGTCATAGCAGGAGATAGGTAGTCTGGATCATAAGCTGGGTTGGTGCCACGGTCGATAAGTCGTAGGACTTGCCAGTGAGCACCCATGGAGTATAGCCAGATCATCGGGCAGTCGTATAGGACCGCTAATCTAGAAATAAATATTATCAAGATTAATTCACATTTTGGAAAGATTAATAATCTGTAGATTATAATCTATAGAGTATAAAAAAACAAGCGACCATCATAAATAAAATCGTTCCTTTTGAATTAACAGCACAATTAGTCCTTACAATTTTGCCCATCAAATTTTAACGTTGAACCTAGGTATCTATTAAAACTATGACTCTGGCATAGCCAGCTGGGTAGCAGGCTTCGAATCATCTCTGAGTTATTAAAGAAGGCGGAAAAAAAAGAAGCAGTTCGCCACAAATGCCAAAAAGAAGGAGTTTGGTACAAGGATGAAGGGTATTTAGTCTCCAAAGGAAATTAAAACTTTATTATTGCTATAGCCAAGTAACACATTTTCCACGTACCCAGCGTAAATTTCAGATTCTATCAAATCAGTAACAACAGCATCGAAGTGCTCATTGGGGTCTTGTATGAGTTTCTTCAAGTTTTCATTCTGGAAAGTTAGTCTTGCGGTTTCCTGACCAAACTGTTGGATTTGGAGAGGGTCGTTTCTTTCTATTTTGTGCTCCAGGACATAACCCATTGTTAGAGATTCATCATCTGTAAATAGGTATTTGAAGGTTAATTGCTGATGAAATAGCAGTGATCTGTTAAAAAGTGATTGTCACTGTCTAAAAAAATATCAACTTTGCTTAACTTGCAATAATAGTTAAAGTAGTATTTACACCTGAGATCCATGTCTTTTCGATCATTAAATATGTGTTAAAAAATATTCTAGAAAGTATATAAAAAGGTGTAACCTATGCTTACAAATGATACAAACGACATGAATGACAAGAGTATTTTGTATGCCACGAAATGGTTAACCATGTTCTTGATGTAATTTCAACCACATTATGTGCTCAAAGATCAAGAAACTCATATTCATGCCGCGTGTGATGCAAATAAGACAAGGAAAATAAAGATAGGTCATCAGGCAACCCAGAACGGAGCTCTCTGCCACAGATGTGTAAGTAGACTCCACCCCAGCTAAACTAGGAAGAGAGTTGAATAAAGAAGAAGACCGTTGAACCAATATACATCGAAAAGGGTGACTTACTTTTAAGCAGATCCATGTTTTTACTTATATCAATTTGGCGGAAATTTTTGGTTGGTGGGTTCTTCAGTGGAAACACAGTAACATAGGTCACCTAGAAACATAGTAAATCAAACTTTAAATATGAGGTGAATTGAAAAAGGGAGACATTGCTGTGGAGATGATAATAGGTAAAAGCAATTATATAAAAAGCTGAAATGAGATCTATTACAGATTTCAATCTATACCTGTATATATAATGTCTATCTATTAGGTCAGTAGATCATTAGATCAGTACACGAACAATAGCAAAGATTACATGACCATTATGTACAATGCATCGAGTCTAGTTGACCTATACGGGCAATCAAATGATGGTAGGATCCTTTATGCTCCAGGGTCAAATTACATTAGTTAGCAAAACGCCGCAGCCTTGATGGGTGTAGAAAATAACTCATGATTTCTAGAAACTACGCTACCAGCTACGGTTAGTTCCTTATTCAGTTGTGTTGTGTTCCTGTAGTCAGATCCCGTGGCAATTGAACTTATATACATCCAGTCCAACAGTAGGTACATCTTTATCGTCATTAAGACTATTTTTATAGCGCATTCATTGTTTTCATAGAGCGATAGGCTGCCAGACAATCTTGACTTTGGCTTTCATTCAGCCTTATCATGGCGAATAAAACAATATAAAGATCACAAAGACAGGCGTGACGTGACAATGCGACAACTATACGGTGTTATTTTTTGTCTTTTTGTTCCTATTGGCCTAACTCTGTGGAGCAATACGCAATCAATGGCAATGCCTGTCATTTTGCTAATAAGTAACATTAATTGCGTTATTTACGTTGACGAAGTAGAGCAGTGGATATTTTTTTTTTATTTATCTCCTCTTTTGTAATTTTCTGATTAATTTTGTTGCGAGATTCAAGCAAGACGGTCTAATCGTTACTCCAGGACTTATCTAGCTTCATTAACTCGGCACTTTTCTGGCGATCTTCCCTGTCGACTTGATTTCGGACAAGCCGCCCGCTATTCCGAAAAATACCATTTGTGGAAATACATTATCCGTAGAACAATATTGATAAAACAAGTTGTCACATCGTTGCCACATTGCCGCGTCGCACCTGTTTGTGAGAGCCTTAAGAAGTAGGCAAATTAAACTGCATGCCAAATAGTTTCTTGTTTAAAGCAATCTGCATGTCTTTAATTGACGCCAATTACCTGATTAGTATATATTTCTACGTACTATTTAATAGGTAATATGCACGTCAGGTATAATCCATCTCGCATCTGTGTACCTATAATATGATTTGATATTTACATTGCGTTTTTACTTCTGCATTATATACATGTTTATGTTTTTATAGTTATTTTAAACATAATATTAAGTAGTTCCGAAATCAGTTAGATAACTTCAGTCTGTAATTATTTGTTCGTATATTACATTTATCTTTGCATTAACCTTGAGCTATTTTGTCGTTATGAGTTATAACATTATAGAGTTTTTATGCTATGAGATGGTAATTTTCCAGTTTTTGCTTTGCATCTGCAAAACAAAAAAAACGGGTATAACCAAAACATATAATTTTACCTCGGTGAACTACATAGATATGTTTGTATCTGATCATTATCAGTATGGGTTATATTTAAAACACTTTTATTGAATAGTTTTTTCTATAAAAATGATAATTGTTTTTAGTTATGGTGAAATTAAAAATCTAACTATATGGTTTTAATAAAATTCTTGTTCAATCCTAGATCCCATCTTTCGACATAGACATATAATTATTTAGACCGGATGAGGCCGTGCTCAAGAAATGGCTAAACAAGAAAAAATAATGATTAAAACTATAGATATATATCTGTATAGCTCATGTATTTGGTATGTACCTCATGTCCAGCATTCAGCAGATGCTTCACAGCTCCTGTACCCAATATACTCAAACTCTTAACAGGGTAGGGGAATATAACCAACACTTTTAAGGCTTCTGTTCTACCAAGGAGGTAAATCAAAGAAATTAACACGAATATCTTCATTATTACACACTTCAAGTTCAATCATACATAAAAAATATATTTTTTTAATTTATGAATCCATAGAAATAAATGTTATCCGCCGTAATATTCAAAGCACGTCTTGTATATGCCCGCACTGGGAGTACAATTGAATCATTATAAATTCAATGCGAATCTAGGCTTGACAACCAACAGACAGTTGCAGTATGGTTGGCAAAATAATATTGTAGGAAGCGTTTTTTTTCTTGAGTTGCACCGCGTACCGAAAGACAGCGTTTTGAAAGCCTGTCACAAGATAAACCGATGATCTAGTCTGCTGGATTCGAGAAGCACAGAACCAGTCGATGAGATGGCATTTTAGGAAGGCCAATGTATAAAAGTGCGAGTTCACCGAGTGATCACGACGCAAGCCCGCGACAGGACAACTTGGCTTTCCATTGCAATATAGAATAATAATTTTCAACAATATAATTGACTCTAACGACTAAAATCGGGGAGAGTTTGTATGTCACTCATGTCTTGGTCTCGTGCGCACAACCCGAGGCCGCGACCCGCAACCTAGGCACGGTGCCTCGTATTGTCGCGCGTCTCGGTCTCGCGTCGCGGTCGCGGTTATCTCGCACCTTTATAGTGCAGATGATGATGATGTGTTATACAAAAAGTTTTTAGATGTTTAGAAAAGGTCGTTAGATTATTGATAGTCCGTTGTACTTTAAAATTCAGTGATGACATGAAAAATATACAAATTAATCAAAAAATCAGCAAGCACTTTTTGTTTTATGTTATTTTGTATTGAAAAAAGAGCTGAACAGGCGAATATCAATGTAAATATCGGAATAGCTTTTCCTGTTGACGGTACACAAGCCACTCATAATGCCAAGGTTGGATCAGAGTTAAAACAAAACAAACAACAATTTGTTGAAACTAAACACAATTTACGAGTTTGTAGATAAAAAGTTGGCCTAATTTGAAAGTAACGATAGCAACCAGGAAACAGAGATTTTGCGTGGCACTATAAAATCGAATGCGAAAAGCAATTTTACAGATTTTACTACGGGTATATCAATAATCCTTAGAACAACTACTATTAAAGGAAAAAGGTATTAAAGGTTGTCAGTAAGAGATTGCCCTGTGCGATTAGACCGCCCATTGTACACTTGCTTTTATGATTGTTTGTCCAGTACTTATATATATTTTTGTGGTGCACAATAAAGAATATAATAAATAAATATGTATTAAAAAGTTGCCGCATTTGTATCACATTGTCGCAACGCGGTTGTCTATACGAGCCTTAACTTGTTTAGTTTTTGTTGAGTAGTTCTATCTACAGTATAATATGGGATGTCGTAAAATCATCATCATCATCATGTGGTTTTTTGTGTGCGCTGTTTCCAAGCTGTCAAAGTTGAAAATAGGCTAGCCAGCCGTCATCAGGGGCAAAACGATACACTTGACATCGTTCGGTTTTATTGTTAAATTGGTATAATGGCGTAGATCGTGCAGAGGTCGCGTAGATGTGACTTGCATTCAGTTGAGTATGGCAGTATATACCATTTTTTACTGTGGGATCTTGTTTAGGCGACGGTGGTTTAAATCTCGCGGTTTCCGTTTTGATAATAATTAAATTTGAAGAGAGATTTGAGTCTAATGCTAACCGCTAACAGAAAGGTATAATTTAGGTAAACCATCTTCGGCAATGCTGAATCTTTTCTTTTGATTGTAAACATGTTTAATATACCAAGACCGCTTTAATTTTGTTCCAAAATACTTCAAGAGATCTTGTAGTCATGTTTGTCTTAATAAAATTTTGTTATTCACTACTAGTTTTAAATTATTTTTGTTTGTATAATTATTTTCTATTATCAAATTATTACTATGTATAATAATAGGCTGTTAAGTTGAATAATCATAATTATATCAGCTGATGCTGGCGTGTTACGAAACATCATATGTTTTATTTCTGGGCTATTTGTTTGTTTTATTTTTAACTGTGTGTAATTACTTCATTTGTTTTATTCGTTATCAGTATGATAAACGTTTAACATTTGTCAATCAACAAGTTAGTGATAATCAAGCGTATTAAATTAAACATGTAAATTATATATCTAAATAAAAGAAAAATATACATGTCAACGTATATTTGTAATCTTAATAAATTCACACAATCATAAATTAAACACAGGTACCATTAATAGTTCTCCAACATTCAAAAATTGCTAGAAGTTTGCATTTAAATGCTGTCTAAGAGATCTATACACCATAATTTATTCTTTAATCAATCATGATTTGACCAGAACTTCAGAATCCAATTTAAACAAGATAAACACACTAATAAAAATGTCAAACTAATCTGTCAATCAGTAACTGTTCTCAAAAATTAAGCTACTAAAAACTAAATAACGAATATCCATCAACTACTCTTCTCCTTCTTTTGTTTATTTGACTTTTTCCTCAATACATACTTTACTGCCTTGGTAATAAGCACTATTATCAAAGCTAAAACTACTGCTAGGTCTAGATATAACTTTTGGTACAGTGGTACGTCTAATGCAGGGGAGCGAAGATGGGAGGCGCCACGGTTGCGGACGATGAACTCCACCCAGTATGGCAGTGCTTTTCCTGGCGGCATTTCCCGGTCGTGGAATAAAGCTGATAGCTCTTTGGCTTTTTTGGCGTACCTGTGAAGGAAAGGGATAAGTTTTTTTTTGTATTTTTTTAAACTTAAAAAGAAATCAAGACTTTAAGCTCGGCTTACAGCGCTGTAAGTAAGTTGTAACCAATAGGCCCAAGCAGATAAAATGGGTTGTTTGTAATAACCGAACAGTGAAGGCTTTGCAACACTGGATGCGTTCTGCATTCTACGGTCTGGTCAACTCCGGTCACTCGAACATTTGTTGCGAAAAATCGGACACAGAACGCATCCAGTGTGACAAATGCCTGAACTTGTAACGCTTCTTGAATCTTGGCTAATTTGGGTCGAAATATTATAGCAGAAACAGTCAGGAATAATTTAAGGGACAATAGTCGACAAAACAAGTAGTTAGTAAGATTACTAGAAGTTTACTAAATTAAGCCTATAATAAAAAAAAAAACAACTTTGTTCCGATTTGATGTCTCCAGAGTTGCGATAGAAATGTGCAACCTGCACAGTTAAACCCACTACCACCATCCTAACTATACATTATTAATACGGCATGTGCTCATCGTGTAAATAAATAAAAGAAGAACTTACGTTTTATCAGCAAGAACCTTTCTGACAGCGGTATCTAGTTCTGGTATCATTTCTTCAGATAACGTGACGTGGATCCCGAAGCCTTTGGTCGCCATAGACAGCATGTTGAGAACCTGGTCTGCCATCACTGGTATACCAACTAGGGGTATTCCGTAATGGATAGCTTCTGAGGTCGAAAGCTGGCCTCCGTGAGTGATAAAGAGTCTTAAATTGGGATGAGCTGAAATTAACGTGATTTGATTATATTAACGTTAAAGTTATGATCTTGTGTTCATTCATGATCAGTGAATTCTCAAGGATGAACAACCCTTGTAAAAGGATTTGCAATTGGTCAATAGGAACAGTCTTAGATTGCTGTTGATGATAAAGATTCTAGTCAAAAATTAGATAATATTTTTTTCAACTCACTTGCTCATAAAGTGGCTCTAATTTCACCGCAATTAGGCACATAATGACACCTGTTATCAAACTGTGACTTTTTCATTACTATTATTCACAAGTGAGATAAAGAGTTTTTTTTTAATTTATTGGTTGAGGTTTTTTGTTCTTAAAAAAGTTCTATACAAAAAAGATCGTGCTCAATAGTACAAATGCAACACATTTCATGCAACTTCGTATTTAAATAGATAATTTCAACTTGTACGTGTTTAAGAAATAAAACTTTCACTTAAATATAACTTTTGTTTTTGTCTGTAATAAAGAAAACTTGAAGTTCCCCATTTTGTACGTGGCTAAAACGCTATCCGCGAAAAGCCAAAAAAAAAGATAACTCATTATTTTTAGTCTATGGTCGATCGCCATTGTTAGATGCGCGCGCATAGAAAAACTGATTAATTTTGATTTTTTTGTATTATTTTCTTCACAAGTGTGTTGAAAAATGTCGTATGATACACGTGTGTATTGATGATTACCGTCCTCGGCTCTCTTAAGACCCTCAATGGCGCCTCAGCGGTAATCACCAACATAACACACTTGTACCATAATGTACTATTTATGTATTAGGTGGAAATAGATTATAGAGTATAGCAATGGTGGCCCAGTGATAATGGCCGCGACTAACAAGTTGCAGGTCGTGGGTTCGAATCTAGGCAAGCGCTTTACATTGTGTAAATTATTTCATCACCACTGCTCTCAAAACGGTGAAGGAAAAGTTCGTGAGGAAACCGCCATGTCTTAGAACCAACATTTCGAAGACATGTGACCTCTTTTATTAAGATGATATCTTAAATTAAGTACGCAAGACTGCCAGCTTGGCATATTACCTACCTATTTCATAAAATAACATAAAGTCTTTCAAAACTTACCCAGAATACTAGGCTGTGGAGCCCATTTAACAAGATGAACATTAGCTGGTATACCAGCCAGATCACTCTCGAACTTCCAAATGACGGTCTGCTTATATTTGCTGAACATGTTGAGTAAGGATCTCTTCATTTGTTCGGACATGCCATCACTCTGCAGGATAGATCCCATGCTGAAGTATATGACACCGTCTTTTGCTTCGTCCATCAACTTTTGTAGATCCTGAAAAGAGAAACGAAGCAATTGTTTAGAAAGATGTAGTTGTTGTGAGGTGTTTGAGAGAGATATTTTTTTTTATTTTTTTTGTGTCAATTACAAGACACTCCGAAATTGAAATCAATTGTCAATTAATTTTGTCTATGTATCCGTCGAACCGCACGGGGGACCGGTCAATGTGGCGATACTTGGAGAGGAATTCAATTATTGTCATTTTCTCATACAAGGAGCGACCAAGTGGTATTTTATAAGACTCATAGTCTGGTGTGACCGGTCAGGGTCTTCAATTAAAACCTGAAGACCATAAAACAAATCCGGCAACAAAACTTACGACAAAATCCCAAAAGATTTCCACCACAAACATTAGGGACAAAACGAAACGTTTTAAACGTGCTACGCAAACAAGCTAGTTCGCTGCAGTAAGCAAGTAATCCACAGCATAATATCACAGCTGGATAAAAATCCTTCGAGACCTAGCCGTACGCCTTGATTCCCATTGTTGTACTAAGTCCTTTGAACGGGTGCAAAGATTAGAGAATGAATTCCGTCCGCGTTGCTCTTGGCTTGAGTCAGGCGTTCAGATTTTATTCTACCCGCGGGAATTAACGTGATTACGTATTAACAGCGTCGGTGAGAAACGGTTTTAGGGCGTTTGTAGCGTGTGCTAAATAATTTCAGGGTCTTGGAAATATTCAGTGCAGACGATTAAAGTAGCTACGAGTTTGTTGATATTATTTTGTTAGATGAAAGTTATGCTAAATTATAGTTCGTACTAGCTGTGCCTGCGGCTTCGCTAGCGTCAACTGCCTGCCTACCCTACTTATCTTCCTACTTACCCTTCTTACCTTCCTGCCTACCTTACATACCTTCCTGCCTATCCTACCTACCTACCATTGTTTCCTAGGGTCATTCTTTCGCGGAGAATCTTAACATTGCCATTCAGAAAGTGACTTCAAATGCACTACGCCATTTTTCGATTAAGGAGTTCAACTGTCCGAGTATCTGAATTGCGTGTTTTGTGATAATTTTACTTCTTGAATACTTTAAAATTATCTAACTTTCGATAGAGTGAAACGATTGCGATGAAACAAAAACTAAGTATTACTTAAAGTTACGGGCAATTCAAATTCAAATTTATTTACATTCGTTTCGTATATTTTACTTGATGCGTGCACAAATAAACAGACGGTCTGTTTATAAACAGATAAACAGACAGAATTTCCAAAAATGCTGGCAATGGGTTCTGTTGGTTATCCTTTAACAACCTGGCAACTTTTAGAATTATAGATTGCTGATGATTTCACAAACAATCAGCCTAAGCATGGTCTAGCCTTTTTTCCAAACTTGTTGAGTGTGGCTTCCAGTATAACGGGATGTCGCAGATTAACACTCTGCCTATGAAGCGACAGCATATCTGACCTATATAACCTAATAACTAGGAAGCCCCTTGGCATAATTGGTGTTTGATGAAGATGATGAATAGCCGTAACGACTGTCTAAGATCTACATTATGACAGCCGGAACCAACCGGCTTAACGTTTTATCCAGGCATGGAAGAGTCTTGGTATGTAATGGACCTCTTCCATGGACCGACCCCAATTTAAACCTCGAACATTTCAATGTTCAATGGTAGGTAATTGTTAAAATAATGAAATTTAATGCGCCTACAACGTTGCTATTAGCACTTGACTGTTTCACAGTCGTTTGATGTGTCACATTTTCCCTAATTGTATGTTGAACAAGCAGGTAAACAAATTATTGTTACCTAATATGTAAGACAAGCCAAGACAAGAGTCATGTGGTTTCTCAATGCCGTCATTTCTCAGCGGCATAATAATATACCTAGCCATCAAAGTGGAACACAACAATGTTGTGTCAGAAATAAGTGGGATTGTAGTACTTCCCCGAATTCAACAAGGAAGGAAGAACTTCTACTAAAGACAGTGGTATTTATCGTTTACCTATTATGATAATATTCAATGCTTATGTTATTTTAACTGTCGTACTGAAAGGAAAGGGCCCTCCCCTGTTTCTATTTTGCCCAATTTTTTATTTTTATCTAGACCCATGCTGACATTAAAACAACCAGTGTCATAGTAACCATAATATCATCCAAACGAGTATTATAAATGTTGTACTAAATTTCACTAAGCAACTCTGATTTTTCGATCCCTTCCTTACTCATCAAACAGCCACTTATCACTACTCAATTTGAGGTATCTTAATGAATTTCAAAAAAAGAACATTGCCATGCACGCGCGTTTCACTACTAAATAAAAATAAAAAACTTATTTGAACTTATTTGTTGAATATAAATATTTCGAGTACATCAAGATCTGCCAACATTTAACAAGGTGCAAATATTCAAGTGTATTTCAATAATTGTACGATGCAAAATGTAAATATTTATTACTATTAATAATTCTATTATAACCTATACATAGCTTGTTTGTATTAGATACGCAGCAATTCAATTTTCCATGAATTTACATCGAGTTCTTACAACACTGTACAACACCATTGGTTTCAGACACTTTTATAGAGGATTCATATCATGGGTGTAGTCTTGTATGCAACTGTAAATAATTAGGTACTAAAACACTAATGTGATACTATTATCACACTCGGCTTCGGCTCGTGAAATCAACCCGCAGTCGTGTTTTAAAACCCCTTATTATACAACAGTTGCACAAATCTATATAATCATAATCTAGCAATCATAATCTATATATCAAAATCTAGCTAGATCAAGTTATTGTTATTGTTTAATTTTTATAAAACGTCGTTTTCTCTATCTTTCGCCCAGGTATTAACTATTAATACATCTAAGAGGAGTTTTTAATTGTTTTGTTTTAACATGGAAACAGTCGTTGCCCTTCCATCGTACGACCCTATTAATAAACTAAAGAACCCTTTTTGAAATAAAGAGTGCCAATAAATGTATTTGTCTCACTGACCGCTATTGCTAAGCTAAAACTGCGACAGCTCATCCTGTCATCTCTTTGTGGGCTTTTTGGAATTACCTGTGGCAAAGGCTTGGTCTTGTCAATGTGATAACCAGCAATGTTGACAGTGTTCTGAGGCAACTTCATCGCTCCTCCTATTGAAGGGTGGGCATTGAGAAACATCAATGATCCATTGTATACTGCATCTTCATAAGGAGGCATCTTTACCCCTCGCTTGGCTGCTATCTCTGGGTAATAGTCGTTGTAGGCCCACTTTTCAAATTGGGAGACTACTAATCTGAAAAAAGGAGAACGTTGATTGGGTGTCTAAATTTAAGTCTTTAAAACAAGAGTTTATTCAATGAATTATCATGAGTTAACACGTTTTACGAGTGACCAGTGCAAAAATTGAACACATTTTCTCCACCCAATGTCGTTGGGGTTATATAAAGAAATTTTATGTCTGCTAATATCAGTTGCCTATAATTGTTGTCCAAAGGAGCCAAAACTTTAGAAAAACAGCGACTTATATCGCTCTAAAAGCATATGCTGACACCAGACACGCTCATAATAACTTTAACTGACTTCTGCCGGGGGCTTCCCCCATGTGCAATTATCCTAAGAGTTTTTAATTCTGGGTTAAAAAGTATCCTGACCTTCTCCAACGTCCAATTTATCGCTATACTGTAAATTGAAATGAAAGAAATGTAGACTATAGTGTTAGAACAGAAAGAGAAGAAAAGTGAATGAAATAAACTAAGATATAAAAACATAGGGACCTACACAAATAGTGTAAAGGTAATGTATACCAAGGAACGGGAATAATAGCTGGTTTTATGAGGATGAGATTTAAGGAGATAACTAAGATGCGATCTACATGGTGCGTCTCTAGGGCAAGCGTAAGAAAATCGCCCACGGAGGTAGAAAGCGTAAGACGAGTTGTGAAGAATTTTAATTAAAGAGGAGACATAAATCCGAGTAATCCTGCGAAGACGGATCGGGAGCCACTTGAGTTCCTTGCGAAGATGAGAAACATTAGCATACTTACGTAGACGAAAAACAAAGCAAATACACAAATTTTTCAAGCGCCAAGTATAATAACTTGTAATAATTCTATGGATTATAAAAATATGATTTCACTTACAGCTGCAAGTTTTTCTTCACCAGCTTATATAACCCTTCAGCTCTCTGCCAGAAATTCAACGGCAGTTTGTGCTCTGCAAACAGGTCTAACGTGTACGCTGGATTAGTGATACCGTCCATTACCTTGAAGGCTGCCCAATGGGGCTCCGTTGAACATACCCAGATCAAAGGACAGTCGAACAGTGCTGGAATCCTGTAAATAAAAAATACATAATCATATTGTTATTGTTGGCCTCAATAAACACTTACCTTCAATTGCGCTACCAGATTGTTGGCCATTTAACATTATAGTAAGAACTTTCCTAGTGAAAGACAAGCCAATACTACTCCACAATGCAATTATCTGGGGATAGGTGAAGGCCGCGAGAGTCCGCTGGATGCGAGACCCACAACTGCTCAATGTGGGGACACATGATGGAGGCCTATTTCCAGGACGTCTTTCAGCTGAAATGATGATGATCATGATACAAATAGCCTTACCCAGCATTTAATTCAGTGAAGAACCATTCTAAGATAACAGCATCAAACTTCTCATTAGGGTCACTGAATAGCTTGACAACGTTTGGCTTCTCCAAAAAGTTCTTATGTATCGTGAAAACGAAGTAGAGGAATATAATGGATTCTGCAAAATTTTCTTTGCCAATTAAGTTCTGTAGTGTGAATGAATTGTCTGAAAATAAAAAAGTTTGAGAAATTAGTGAACTACATCTGTTTAATATAAAAGATGATGATGTTGCCACCTAGCCGATTTCGAACACAGCGACCGCGTGTTCGAAATCGGCGACCTACTACTGGGGCTACATTGTGGGGTCCCAATTTTTTTTTCTTCCAATCCCTTCGTGTGGGGTATCAAAATAATGGATTTTAAGAGGTGTTTAAAAATATATATAATGTTAACTAAAAAGCTTTAAATAAAAAAGCTTAAACCCGACTGCTTAAAAAGTGAACTAAAAAGACGTAAACAAGAAGAAAATCATGCTGTGCAGTGGAAAGATACATTTGGTTTTGGTCAGCCAGCTCGTGAATATTTTAGTATTAATTAACTTTTTTTACAATAGGAACATAATGCTTGTATTAGAATCATAATGAATCGAACTTACTATTTTCTTTTTGAAATTCGTCGGCTATACCTGAGACGCTAACTTCTGTTAAGTTTGGCTTTACTATGCCTCTTGGAAATGATGTTATATGGACCACCTGAAAACAAAATTAAATGGTTAGTTAATGTTTTCTATTTACAGTTACAGCATTCTCAGCTTATAATATTTCCAGTAATGAGGTGATTGACTTAAATAATAAGGACAAGTTGGACCGCTCGTTTTTCTGACAACACAATTTGGTCATAAATAGGTCTTACACCGAAGCGAACTTGCTACGAGTTCAGCTATCTTCGACATCATGTTTTTTTCATGGTGGTCGCGTATATGCAAACTTTCAAATATCGGTATATTTACAATTTAAATCTTTGGTTACAATATTGTCAGGTTATCATGCATATTAATTATTTTTTTAATATTCATTTAATGGGACTTGCTTCGATGATATGATTTTAATTCTTAATTATTTTTTTTTTCGATTGTTATTTTAATTCTGATTCTGATCTTAGTTTTGACTCTGATTGTGAATTTAATTTGAATTTGTATATAGTTGTTTTGTTATTAGTCTTATGTTTTTAAATATTCAACTGTCGGCAATACCGCCTATCTTCAATATACTTTATATACTCTCGGTCTTGTGGGCTTAATGAGTAATGAATGCGCAAAGCGATTAACTTATGTCGTTTAAGAGATAGTCCTTGGTCCAATTAATATAGCGCGGATCGCTCACCAATCGTTTCGCTTTCCCTCAACAAAAACACACTTTTCAAGTTCATACACGCGACCAGAAGAAGTAGTTACACTTCTCAACTTTTTCCGTCACAACTTCAAGACTCGCGCTTGCTTAGTATGCGAATAACAATGTCAGAAGATCCGGCTCTCGGACAAACTCGTGATATTTATTTTATTCCTGATTATTAATCATCTACCTTCCTCCGATATATATAGTATAGGTCAGTAATAAATAAAAGGTCATTTATTTTTTTATTTTATTTATATCTAATACGTTTAAACGAGCAATTCTTGTATATATGTAAACAAACAGACAACAGGCGGCCTTAACGCGTTCTGCGACCTCTACCTGGCAACCCAGAATGGAGAGATTTATCCTGGACACGACATTGGGTTGCACTTTGTGCAATATGAAATCAAATAATAAGTTACAAACATAGTAAGCACTAAATATAAAATAGAGACATAAATACATACATACATTTATTTCTTTATTTATTACATATAAATATACAGACAAGAAAACAAAGCAGCTCCACACAAGAATAAGATCACCGTGACAGATAGTGCTCCTTTCCAGTCTTTTAAAGATCGGTAGTGATTGCGCATTGCGACATCACATTTTGAATTTAATTTTAATTATTATTGTAATTTTGATCATAATAATTTGAATTTTGATATTGATTTTCATTTTTATTTTAGCCGTAAGATTTTGTAATGTTTATTAAATACAAATCTAATTTAAATTGTATTTGGTTATTTTTTTTTTATTTGTTTGGTCTTTAGTTAATTATTTGTTACGTAACGGAAGGTTGAAGCACAGCTACTGATACCTAGCTCAGGGGTCAGGGTTTTACTTGTTTTGTATTTATTTAATGCCAATAAACACTTTATTTATTATTTAAATATTTATAATATTTCCACTGCTAGGGAAAAAGCGGGTCGAAATTCACCATGAAATCCAGTGCGGGTTGGTTGATCTGAATCCAATCCAACTTTTGGCTCTGGGCCCCCTACGATATTCTCTTTTACCGTTTAGAGAGCAGTATTTGTAAATGTAATGTTGCCTGGGTTCAAAACTGCGACCAATATCGTGTAAGTTGCTGACACTACTTTTACTTTATTATTAAAATTACATCCTAACTTTAGGTGTAAGTATTTGCGTCAGTTTGAGCAAGTTAAAACATTAGGGTAGCAAGATCATCTTTGACCCTTGCAGTCCATGTTGACCAAAAAGTAAAGGTTAATACTTATTAGAATCCAGTCAGAGCTAATATTAACCCCCACCAATATCCATTAGCAATAATTTCACCGCGCGTAATATGATTGATAGAATGAATTATCTATAGCCAATCACAGTGGTTTATGTGTGTTTGAAAATTTGACAAATTACGTTTAGTGAATGTTTTTGTTCGAGAAAATTAGGATTGTTCTCTTTAGTAGACATCTTCATCATGTCTTTTAATTTTCCCACTGCAGGCCTCCTCTCTGTGAGAGAATAAATGGGCCTTAATCCACCAAGCGGGCCCAGTGCGATGGTGGATGACACATGTCTTTGAATTTTTGGTTCTAGGACATGGCTGTTTCCTCACAATGTTTTCCTTCACACAAATACTTTACACAAAGCAAAGCGCCTGCCTGGGTTCAAACCCACGACACGTAAAGAACAAAAATTAACGAGTTTATATACATTATAGACAAAGTATTAAAATCACCTCATGACCAGCTTCGAGCAATCGATTGACAACACCATGACCCAATATGCTGTGGCTCTTCGATGTCATAGGATAGCATACTAGGATTCGTAGAGCCTCGCTTGATACTATCAAGCTTAGCAAAACTAAGCCTGCTGCGGTTTTGTACTTCATCTGGAAATAAAAAATAAATTGGTGTAGGTAAGAGACTACCTAATTTACGAATATAAGTTAAATTCACGTCCTAACACAATTCACGTAAGCAGAGTCGTGGGTAAACCTAGTATATGTGTGCTTCTACAAGAAGCGCACATAAAATATCGCTAGTTCGAAAATTAAAAATATCCGTACAAGTGCGTCTCGGACTTCCTGGAGGACTTTACCTGGTGACCTGTAATACAGGTTCTTATTGAAACCTATCACAGGCACCAGTCTCTCACAAAGTTATACCCTAGTTTAAACTGCAAGGCTTAGAATGTAAGAACCTTGTGAAGAGAAAATAAACGTTTTATATTATATTACTTACACACACATTTAAGGTTCCGTACCAAACCGCAAAATCAAATTGGAAGAATCTGTTTTCCAATATATTGGTAGTTTTAGCAAAGTATACGTAATAATAAACATTATCTTTACCAGGTGGCGTTCTGTAGTTTGTGCTTACTCCCATGGGAAAAAAGGCGTGAGAACTCACGCCATACATATTATATATTATATAATATGTATGTATCAACGTAATAATAAACATAAACTAAATTTGAAGTTCATAGGTGAAGAATGGTAAGTTAAAAATTCTTTGGAACAAAATTTTGTAAAAATAGTTGACGTTGGTGGCTTCTCATTCCTTTGTATACAAATACGAAAAAAAAAATAGGTTCTCCACTAGGGATTTCTTTATTGATCGTGGATGCGTTTGAAAACGTTTAAACTCACATACACAAGACGCTACACTCAGATCCGGAAGAACTATCTGTCTACCATACAAATATATGTTCTGTGTCTTCAAATATAGTAGTTATCTACTCAACAAGTTCTAATAGGTCTGTATGGGAGCCCTTAAAAACATTTAAAAATATATTTTGAAGACTGTAGTACTGTGTACGGACACCTAAAAAGATTCAGGTTTTGCTTATTGCATCGGCAATCAAGCCTCTAGACACAGGTTTCTCTTTAAAATCACAGATAGCTGAGGTATGAGGAAACGAGGTCTTGTCAATCAATCAACAGGCAGGGCTAATTAAAATGCAGTGCATGTTTTGATTGACAGACCTACACGGAGACGCAGTAAGCTTTAGTTGTGTCGTCTTTTAGAGACATATTTTTGTTTTGAAAAAATCATCCAATGACTTCTGTCGCTCTGGGTGAGGCGGCAGGGCGTTAAGTGGTGACCTAGGACCAGATGTATAGTCAGATGTGTTGAAAGCAATTCTTCGCCTGCCTTACAGAGGCTGATTTAAATTGATAAACATAACATAACACCACACCTGTAGTCCCCAAAGGATTGGGCCGAGGTATACTATAGTATATCCGCATTTTGCGAGTGATCGATAAAAGGGTTTAATTATAAATCATTATTGAATTACCCAGATATTTAAGTATTGAGATAGTTCAGAAACTAACTATGAAATTAGTCCAAGTCCTGGAATTTTTAACTTCGTCATTGAGGTGATTATTATGTAATTGATTTTTAATAATCATTGTTTTAATTTAAATTTGATGAGCATTAATTAGATCCCATTGTGTATTCTTGTGTTTACAAAAGTGGATACTGTACTTAAATAAAATACCATTATTCGTTATTTTTCCTCAATTGTTTTAAAATCGCCTATTAGCGAGTCGCACTTGTGCGCTAAGGGTTCCGTAGATACCATTAGATTAAAATATTAAAATATAACAACCAGTGATAGTTATACCTACTATACGAACAGACAGAAGGCACATATTGTAGGCGTATAAAATGTCTGCAATGACTTGCATTTAATTTTAGTAAAGTCATATTTATGACTAAAATCTAGACTGACTACTGTTTTTAGGAAATCAGAAGATAAGCATGTAAGTATGTGTCTGGAGATATCGCTTTATTAAATAGATTTGATAAGAATAGATGGCCAGGATGTTATTGTCTATTATTTAAGATATTAATTAAGTTTTGTAGAAATATATGTTTGGGCTAGAAGTCTGAGTAATTATGATTGTTTATTAACACATTTTTTATATTCGGTGAGTAAACTGGCTATCTATACTGGCACGTCATTAAGGCCAAACATGTCGCTAAATAAAATACGGATTTCTACGTTGCATAGACCCCAAGAAAACCTGGCATAGGGACAAAATTCCGATTTTCATTTCCCACTAAAACAACAAAGTTCTCAATCAAGTTTGAAAAGAGTGTTATCCAGAAATACCCAATCATCTTCCTTACTATAGGATCGTAGATGTAACTGTCCATAACAACAAGTTTAGCCTTGAACTGTGCTAATAAAAGTAAATTGGGTTCAAATGGTCACGCCGACCGAAATCTGCTAATACGAGTGATTTCGTGAGATAGATCATTCGGAATCACCGTGTTGTTTTGTTACAAGTCCGAAAATAAACGCAGCTATGGCTATAAATACTGAAATGTATTTACTACTGGTTGATATCGTTTTACCAACAAATTTTGAGGGTTTTCTTTACTCGAATAAGAAGGATACATAAAGACTAAATAAGTATTAATAAAAAACCATGTTGTTCTAAATTCCGATTAATAAATTGGGATATAAGCAAGAGACAGATGACGATAAATTAAGAACTGTGACGAAAGTTCAAGCCAAAGATAATAATAATTTTGTTGGAAACATTCAAAGCAAGTAAAGTACCTATTACAATACATTGCACAATACGTTTGCACTGCCACTGAATCTCCAATATGCTATCCCATAATATTCATAAAACTACCTATAATAACATCCATAATAAAAAATACTTTTAGGCGTTGATAGAAGCATAGAAAACTGCTGATTTTCACACATAGTAGCTGACGATTAGAACACAACATTATCAATAAAATAAAATACAGTATTTCCCGCCTTTTATAATAATAAACAAAAATCACTTACTTTAAATAAACTTTCTGTGACACTATAAATAAAATATCCACACTATTTTGTCAATATTAATTACTCAGAAATCTTTAGCTTTTTCAAGCAGACGTCCTCATATCATTTTGTTGACAATACTGTTATTGGTCTAACGTGTATCACTATTGATGGTTCCATGCGTACTGATCATAACTATTTATAAGGTAGGTACATATATGAAACAGAACATTACGACGTTAGAATATTCCTGTGTAGGTCCTTCAATAAATGACACACGTGCAAGGTAGTCTTTGATGAAAGAACACAACATCTGCCAATCATCGTGATTCGTTTAAAAAAATTAACTATATCTATTTTGGAAAAACCTAATCGATGTATGATAATGATATGGATAATAAAATTACAAAAGCTTGTATGCAACATTACTTTGAATTATTTCCAGAAACATTATGGTATTTAAGTAAATTATCATATTTTCTTATTAGACACCTGTACTGTAGCATACTGAAGATTCACTGTTATGGATAATAGTGGAAAATAGAGAATTGATATAAATTATTTAGCAATATTTTATGAAATTTGCATGGTACACAAAGATAGCTGTAACAATGGTTTGCCTTAAAACCATAGTGTTATACACTGGCCTTCAAAACTTAGTACCAAGCTTTTAAATTTGAAATTTCAATTATACTATAGAAGTCACAGCTTTGAAAGAAACTTTTATAGAAAAATGCATCAACTTGAAAGTTTATTTTTGTATACATTAGTAACGTTTAAAACTTAAAAAAGATAGAAACTAAAAATTACCATTTTTAACTTACTGGCAAAAACTCAAACAATTTGTATTGCCTCCTTAGGCTCTGATAACAGCTTCGAGCCGGTTAATATCTTTTTTAATGTATATTAAACTATAATTTTAAAGGAAGTTGATGAAAGTTTCTATAAATCATTTTTTATTTAAAACCTTTCTATAGTGTAGGAGAAATTGCAATTTTAAAAGTATGGTACTAAATTTTGAATGCCAGTATAGAAAGATTACTGAAACCATAGTCAAGAATTCACTATATTGTTGGACCAATTTGGGAAGTGGAAAACCATAATTTTAGTTTCATGAATATAAATAGATCATGAACAGAACACACACTCACATTCACAGAACTGATGATGATGAGATGATATAGAACTTATCTGTTGTTTTCACTGTTTTATGTACTAGAAATGAAGAACATTATTTTATCCTTATTATCACTAACCTATGACATGGTTATTTTAAAAATAAAATTAAAGTAAATTTTTGTATTATGTTTCTGAGTTTAGAGTTTACATTTAATAAGCCGGTAAAAGTTTAATACTGTTAGAATATCCTATACCTTATTTTTTTTCTACCTACTACTTCATTCACAATTTTTAATATAACAAATAGTGTCAACTATGCACTTTTTACCCATACTTCGAATCATCTGCATATTTATTATGCGTAAATCGAATCTCTTGAACTCTTTACCGTAATCTGTTATCTTTATCCATCGTCTTTCAAGAAAAGAGCGAAAAGGCATCTTCTGTCGCTTATTCCATTGTAGATCTTAAATTATACTTCATGCGTACAAACGTAACCTATACTTAATATCTTAGGCAGTTTCTACTAGTTGGCCTTTGGGTGATACAGAGACAAATAGAGGAGGTGATTGTCAGGACCTATGGATGGATGTTTGTTACTCTTTCACGCAAATACTACTGAATGGATTTTGATGATGAACTTTACAGTAATATTTATTTTTTAACACATACTTTATGACACAAATATCAATGCAGCCTTGGCTATTGTACTAGGAAGTCCTGTATCACAAGAGCCAATATGCCTTATACATCAGAATAACACATAGTTTATAATGTATAGCAATAGAAGTACACACTGATACCACGCGAGCGCAGTCACGGGTGGCAGCTAGTCTAAATATAAACTGTAAATATTAACATAAACTTAAATTATACAATATAAACTCAAAAGAATAAACTAAAAACACAAACAACTAAATACTTAAACAATTAATAGTAATAGATGAATTATTGTATAACATATGATATATTAATATACTCCGTATAATGGTATAATATAACATTAGCGCTGTGACGTTTTTATCTGTCAGTTGTGGTGATCGAGGTCAAAGCGAGCTCATTGTAAGATAATAAATAAAATAACCATTCCTAATTGTAAGTGATAACGCTTGCTCTGAAGAACGCTTAGAAGATGCATGGTAATGTATCTTTGTCGGGACTAGAAGATCTGCATAAAACTTGTTCCTTCCTCTTTCCTCTAGTAAACCTGTCCTTCAAAGTTCCACCATTCACTGCACTTATGTGTACTATTTGTTTCAGGGACCAGTTTATGACTCGCCTGTGAGTTACCAAGTTCAAGCAGTGTCAGCGGTAATGGCCTTTGGAGAGCAAAAAGCCAGTTTTGAGTGTGACATGAGGATTGTAACTTCTCTTCTATACAGTTGAAGTTAAAATCAAATAAAATTTATTCATGTTTTTTGTGCGTAACATAATTTTTATAATTTCAATAAAATAACCACATAGCCATTCGGTAAATCCATTTTCACCTAAAATCTCTAGAGAAAAGATAATGACATGAAAATCAAAAAAAAAAAAATATTTTCACTTAGGCCTACATGGACACTTATAAAACGTCGACAAAAGGTGCACGGTTCGGGTTGGTCGTTTCCTATGGAGAAGAACCGGCAAGAAACTCCATGGGTACTCTTTTAAAAATGCTTCACACATTCACAAAACAATCGGTAAAAGAATCAAAGGTAAAAAAAAGAAGTATAACAAGACTCAATTTAACATGTGGCACAAATTTTGTTATCAGTGCTGTAACTATTCTTAGCAAAGGGCTATAAAGATGATTGAAAACAATTGTAAAAAGTCTAATTAAAAGAACGAAAGAAAAAATGAGATTGATAATAGTTAGAGACATCCACATATTTGTGCCGTTTACGAGTTACCAGGGAAGCTGCATACGCAGAAGGAGCTTAGGCCAAAATGTTTATTTTCAACGTAGTGCTTAATTTTATAATATGCTTTTTTAATAAGGAAACGTTTGATGTAGTTTTTTAACTTTCCATCGGTCAGTTCTATAACTGACTTTGGCAACTTGTTATAAATCGAACACTGTATTTAAGAGAAGAATAGGAAGTCTTTTAGTTTTCGTTAATCTGAATTTGGGTATTACAATTTCCTGCTTACTGCGTGTATTTAAATTACGGACATACAAAATACATTCCAAATTATAAAGAGAAGGTAGAGTCAATATATCGATCTCTTTAAATTTTTCTCTGAGGGACTCGCGAGGACCCATTTTATAGATTGCGCGGATTGCCCTCTTTTGTAAGATAAAAATTGAGTCAACGTCTGCCGCTGATCCTCACAGCAGAATGCCATAAGACATAATACTGTGGAAATAAGCATAGTATACTAACCTAGCTGTAGCTACATCGGTTAGCTGCCTTATTTTCCTTACTACATATGCAGCCGAACTTAACCTACCTGAAAGAGTTCTAAAGTGCGCGCCCCTCTTGAATCGATAGTAATCCCTAAGAATATAGTTTCCGTTATAACTTCAAGATTTTTTCCGTCAAGGTTAAAGTTTAGGTCACGTTGTGATACATTTTGTAAAGAGAACTTTAGACATTTTGTTTTTTTCGCATTCAGTAAAAGATTGTTAGCTGCGAACCATTTTGAGAGAATAATTAGACTTTCGTTGACATGTAAAACATCCGTATCTTGCCTATCTATTTTAAATTAGCGAAGTATCATCAGCAAATAGAACTATATCCGATAATTTGGCCATCATAAAAGGGAGATCATTAATGTAAACAAGAAAAAGGAAAGGGCCAAGAATTGAACAATTGAACATGCATTTGTGTGTCTATTCTTGAATAGCTATTCCCAAACCAAATAGACAGTGCTGCCTTCCCTTTGACAGATTAGGGCCTGCTTTGACGGTCCCCTTATATAGGATTGAGTGCTGGGTGTCAAAGTGGGCTCCATTCGGTATGTTACGTGGAAGAGCGGTTCAAAGTTCAAAGTATAGGAAGACTTAGTTTACACTAGTATTTCTAGCGACGTCACCCGTGTGAAGGTCAAGTATTATTAAAAACAGTGTCTTAAGTAAGTTATCCAGGGCATGGTCTAACCGTGATTTAAATTGCATCCGAATTCGTTCAATAGTTGAGGCGTCATTGATAAATATTCAGATTTACTCATACATAACAATAATAGGATAGGAAGTAGACTAGCAAAATAACAGGTATATGTTGATATTTCCTGTGATATATATTACTTATGTATCATCGAGAATCTTTGTCTATAGGTTGTATGAGGTTACACCCAATAGAAATAAGAATTTATGCCTGCCAGAAATTATTCCACTGCATAGCGAAGGCCTTGGAATAGAAAAATGGAATGTGGTTTTATCAATATTACACAGATAGCATTGCATCTCGTCATATATTTGAAATATTTCTCCTCTATATTTTCCTAAGTTATCAGTCACGTTTTTAGTAATTCCTTTATTGTAAAGAGAGAGGAATGAGTGAGAGTAATGCTCATCTGCCAACTAGTCTATCTGGAAGCAGCTGAATACTAAATAAATAAATAATTATTTATTTCACCAAAAAGCCTGTCTTACAAACATTCACTGTATATGTTATGGACCAAGTGCTTAATACGGCATTATTCATAATGCCCGCGCATTTGAAAAATGCCCAATATGAGTAGGCAATATGATAAAATCTATTAAAATAATTGAATTGACTGGGCTATCATAATAATGTGCATCACTCATTGGGCCGGGTAATAAAATGTTGACATTGGTTTTAATATAGAATAGGTAAGTATGATTACTATTGAAGCAACAAATTTGACGGAGCCCCGATGCGCAGGGCTACTATTTCGGTCTGTAAGTTCTAAAGTAACCTAACATAAAGGAGATGACGGGAGCTGAGTTCGCTCGCTTTGTCCGTCATCTCCTTTGAACTTAACCTATCCGTGTCGGGGTGTCCTAAGGTCCCAAGTTCTCATTGCTCGCTCTTGGACTAATGCATTGACCATAATTATCGAATTGCTCAACCGTTACGTATCAATATTCATAATGACCAGACAATGTGATAAATATAGAAGTTTTAATCATGATTCATTACATTGCCCGATTTGACTTTACTAGATTCATAATGCTCGCGCACATATACACCGTTAAATTTTGGTGGTTTAAATCCCGTGATGAAAAAACGGAATCCGGATGATCCGTTAAAATCAAATCGGTTCATCCGTTTAAAAGCTAAGATGACACAGACAAGTACACAAATACACAAACGTAAACCTACTTAGAGTACCCATATTTTTCCGTCGGGGGTTAAAAACATAAAAAGTTATTTTTTTACCTCGGGGAATAGTTACGAGCAATGTAACCTATAGGTATTCTATCTTTCCAGAACGATTTAATACGTGATGTAAACGGGGATGGCCTTGCAGTTAAATCTAGCGCATCGTATCTCAACACCGTGAGGTCATGGCTTCGATCCCGGGAGTTTACCTCTGCTATTATATGCACGTTATCCTATACAAAGCATTGTCATCAGCTGCAGTCTTTATTGTCTGACGTCATTGGTCATAACTATTCCAATCAATATTATAAAAAGGTAAAGTTTGCGAGTTTGCAGGGGGTAATCTCTGGATCTACAGAACCGATTTTGAAAATTCTTTCACCAGTAGAAGCTACATTATTCCTGAGTGACATAGGCTATAATTTATTTAAAAAATAAGATCCTTATGAAATTTGCAATAATGTAACCCAAGGTAGCATAATTTTGCGTACAAAATTCATTCTTTGGCGTGCGCTGAGAAAACTATTGATGATACATAAAAATTATGTGCTACATGATTAAAGTACGTAAGTCATTATTACCTACAAAAAAGTCTGCGAGAGAATATATCTAACTATCATGGTAAAGTAACAATAACAGCTTTTATGTTCTAAATTTTAATTACATCCCCGGTAGAAACAAAATTTGTTTACATTCGTATTGTAGTAAGAATTCCTATTTAAATAAAATGCCTGGTTTATAAATTGGTAGGTAGGGTAGGGTAGGTAGGGTAGAAGGGTGGGGAGGTGGGTAGGGTAGGTATGGTAGGTAGGTAGGTAGTAGCAGTTGAAGAGAGCGAAGTCGTGGGGGTCAGCTAGTAGTCCAAGTAAGTAATAACAAAAACGAATCGTTTTATTTTTAGTCAATGGCGGTTTATGGCATAGCCGTATTTTTATTTATATTATTGGAAAAGTTTTGGCGGGTGTTTGTAATACTGACAATTTAAGAAATATTTTCTCTCCTTGCTTTATTTAATAAACACATTCTGGAAAGTGAAAAAAAAATACTACTTACCTTAGTTATTTACTTTGGCAAAATCACAAATATCAGCGAAATCCGTATTGGTCAATTCAATTAAACGGCTACTAGTATTTTCCTTTAAATCTAAACAGTTTCAAAGGCCTTAGAGATAGTTCTATTTGCTTGTACCGTCATAGTGGAAAGCAATTTGAAACGCCTGGCACTCCGTTCATAGCAATCTGCGGACGGACGGCGCTGTTTCACGCTGCCTTATAGTTTGTTAAGGCACTAAAATTGTTCTAGATATACCTTTTGTGTTAAGTTTTTGGGTTAAGGTGCTGTTTTAAAATGGCTTACCTATTTTCAAACAGCACCTTAACCCGTTTAAAGTAATTCAATATATGTAAATATTTTATAATAAAAGATACTAGGCATCTACCCCAAATAATTTGCGATAGTTGCAGCAGGATGATGAAGATGATGTTCGCAAGGTAGGTTACAGAACCTATAGAGGTTTTTGAATTTACTGAGAAATTTATAACAATTAAATAAAAATGGCAATCTATGAGCCATAACCGCTTAACGGCCTTAAAAACTTCGGCGCTTTTTTGGCCGTCGCAGTTAATTCTTCAGTTGCCATGGTTGAGATAAGAGGGTTTTGTTCCTTTTAAAAAGCTTTCAGGGTGCACGGTTGGCGCGGTGGTTGAGCGATTGACTGCTGCGCTACGTGTCACTGGTTCGATTCCCGCACGGAACAAATATTTGTATTACCTACAGATAGTTGTTCCGGCTCTGGGTGTTGTGTATGTGAATTTATATGTTTGTAAACGCACCCACGATACAGGAAGAAATTCCTAGTGTGGGGCAACGTTTTAAAAAAAAAGCATATAGACGATAAGGAATAGTTGTGGTATCAAATGCAGTAGTTTGCATAACCGTATTGGCAGCGCATTTTACGATCACACTCGAAGAGTCGATGGTACCAGATGGGAAATTGAGGTGCTAACACCAAGAACTTCGAAATCTGTGGTAGTGTCGAATAGTCACTAGTTTATAGCGCTTTTAGAGGCACTTTTCTACGTTTTATGATGCCAAACTGTAGTTTATAGCGTTCAGGTGCTAACCGATCAAGTATTGATGGCACTTAAGGTTTTGTGGGCTGTGTAGACGATTTTACTGCAAAAATTAAGGGTACAATCGGGTATACCTACTAGCTACCTATAAGCGGTATATTAAAGTGGCCGACGTCTATCGTATTTGACGCGATTCGATTTATATTGCGCCGAAGAGCAATTTTAACAAAGCAAAATTGCAAGTAAGTTCACATGAACGCAATGCGATGCCATTCAACCAATTTGCACTTGAATTTTTCTTAGAAAATACGTGCGCGATATGGCCATCAGGAAATACCTTCACAGTCATAAACCGAATAGGTAATGACTTGGTAATATCGATGTTAAAGAGTCTGTTAAAAGTTCTGAGATTGTCAACACTTGCTTTCCTATGCTTTAGGCATAACCTCCTAACAGATTAAATTATTAAAAATACACATGTGCCTATTAATTTATGTAATAGAACACAAGATGATTTAACAAGAAACATTTTATAGTACCTACAGGTTTTCCAAACCATATTTCTTCGTCAGAAAAAATAACACACGTTTCCTTGAGGAAGTAATGGAAAATATTATTTTTAATCAGATATATTTTATGTCCTCCATAAAGGCTCTGCCAGCGAACTCTATATCATTGGCAAATTCCACATGTAAGACCTTTAAAAGTCTGATGGTAGACGCGACACTGCTTTACAAAGTATGAATGAGTTTCACAGTATTTCGAATACTACCTTACTAGGCAACCTATTGTGTTGCTGAAATATGGGACGTTGCATTGAGACGTTGCAAGTTGTGGCATTATAGACTATTCAAATTTATAGTACTTTCGTGGGTGTCAATATAATAATGTCGGCCTGTATTTGTAATATAAAGGGTTCGAATTTATACGGAGAAGGAACTTACAGTGGTAGTGCAGATTTAGACGATATGACAAAGGACAGACGATATGACAAAGGACAGACGATATGACAAAGGACAGACGATATGACAAAGGACAGTCGATATGACAAAGGACAGACGATATGACAAAGGACAGACGATATGACAAAGGACAGACGATATGACAGGTTTCGTCTGCCATAAACCAGCAGTGACCATGCAAGAAAAACTTGAAAGAATACGAAAAATTTTGCACCTCATAGCTTATAAACGGGTCTCAGATCTGAAATTACCGATTTCTAGGGATAATAATTTGTTAATTGTTTATATCAGGGAATCTCTGAAAGTACTGTACTGATCCGACTAACCAGCACTTGGCCCATGTGGTGGGTTATGGCCTATTCTCTCTCACAGAGAGGAGGTCTATGTCCCAGCAGTGGGAACATTAAAAAACTACATTGCTGAGTGTCATAAGCTTTTTTTTATTTATCCCTGAAGAATGCTAGGTTCCTGTGGAATAGACCAAACGAGCGATTACTGTACTCGAATACAGCGTCTCTATTTCCATTTCCTTTTTGAATAAGCTCCTATTGCTGTTCTAGCAAACCTTCTAAATCCTGGTTCAGATGCAACATTTAAAGCATTCAAAGGCAGGTAGCCTGCTAAAGGTTTGATAAGCTGAGCACTTTGTTCGTAGATCGCACCATCCCAATACAGTTAACGCTTTTATTTGATTAGACTTGTCCGTAAAGCGGATTTTATAGTAACCGACGTTACGATAGTTTTTTTATTTATCCCTGAAGAATGCTAGGTTCCTGTGGAATAGACCAAACGAGCGATTACTGCACTTGAATACAGAGTCTCTATTTCCATTTCCTTGTTGAAAATGTCCTATTGCAGTCCTAGCAAACCTTCTAAATCCTGGTTAAGATGCAACATTTAAAGCATTCAAAGGCAGGTAGCCTGCTAAAGGTTTGATAAGCTGAGCACTTTGTTCGTAGATCGCACCATCCCAATACAGTTAACGCTTTTATTTGATTAGATTTGTCCGTAAAGCGGATTTTATGTTCAAGCTGCTTTATGTTACGACTTGAGTTGGTCTTCCTGTTTTGTCGAATTAGGTGAAAGGATTCCGTATTGTGTGGGTATGCATGCAATACAGGAATTTTAATAAACAACACGTGTGCCCGGTAGGTGTTCCCATCGGTAATTTGTCTTTTTAAGGGGCTGTGTGGCATGTCTTTCCAAAAAACAAAGATTCCAGTACTGCCAGTACTTTTTACTTGCAAACTGAAGTCAAACGATTCTAAATTCAAAAATTATGATCCTTCATATGATTATTATTTTATTTTATTTCAGATGGGTTTGCTTTTGACTCTAGTCTAGGTCAAAGGTGGCAGAGTCAAAGTCGACGATGGAGTGAGCTTACCCAGAAGAAGCTTGTTCACCCTAACTTTGAAGAGATTCGGGATGAATGCGTTCGGAAACACAGACGCAGGCAGTGATTTCCACTCTTTTGCTATGCGTATTATGAAGGATGTTTGGAAACGCTTGGTGGGAATCAATGGATTGGCATCTAGGTAAGGATGGTAATTCGTAGTGCATCTGCCATTTCATCCCCATTATCATTATTCGAATTGATAGGAATGATTCGGCTGTGCGTTGTCTGCCAGGGAATTAATGAATGAATTTCAGATTTTTATTAAGTTAAAGGACCGATAACCTGGTGAAGACTGGGGGAACCCACTGGACGTTAGACGCACAGGAACAGTCGATGTAACGCCACTTGGAGGAAACCTTGCTGTGGACGTATTTCGACAGAAAAGATGATATAACGATGAATTCTGATCATTTTCGCAGATTCTAAATACAACCAAACAGAATATTTAAGACAAAAACATAAACCAGCTAAACAGCCAAGTACAATACAATCCATTCTATTTACGCCCGTCGGTTGAATACAAACAGCTTGAAAACAGCTACATTTCCAAGCTAAAGCCTGAAAGTACGTAAATACGAAGCTGCAACATTGGACGTCCTAGTTGGTGCGCCTTCAGCCCGAAAACTGATGGCGGTTCATCGTCTTGTATTATTGAGTTTGGGGATGACATACGGGCAGGGAGAACAATAAGCAAAGTACCTTATCACACTAATATTATAAAGACGTAAGTTTGTGAGTGTGTGTGTTTGTATATGTGTTACTCCTACACGCTCAAACAGCTAGACAGATCTGGATGAAATTTGGTACAGACATAGATTTTATCCCGGGAATATGTTCCCTCTAAATAATTTTCGACATTCACGCGGGCGAAGCCGCTGGCAGAAGCTAGTTTAAATATAATTTCAGAAAATTGAAATAAGCAAGCTCACGAAAGTGAAACAAGGTTTTTTTTCAGGAGTGGGACATTTTCGGCTAATATAAATTATTCATTAAAATCTTTTTTAAATCAAACTTTTTTCGTATTCTTCTCAGCAAACCCTATCATTTGATACCCATATAATGGCAGTGCACTAAAAATAACTAGTCCGCCATCTTGGGGCGTCCGCCATATTGAATTTAGAAAGGCGTTACTTAGCTAACCATGCATTGTCATCCAAACTAAACGTGTATGCAAAATTTCATCTTAATCGGTGGAGGATAACTGCTTTAAAATTCAGTTGCAAGATTTGACACGAACACACTTACATACATTGCAAGATTTGCACGTTAATTAAAAGCTTGTAAATAATAATTGACAAGGTCAAGGAGCGATCGGTACTTGATAAAACCCCTAGACATTTACAAACGTTTCAGTACTTGGCAGGACTAGTGCATACGAGTAGTGTACTTGTTTTTTTCTTATAGTCTTTTTTGATCTCCATGCTTATCTATTTGTAAACTTCATAACGTAACAAAATAGATAATCAGATATATCTGCCAATTTGGTTACAAGATACTGAAACTGATGAAAATCCTTGCATGATGAGTGTCAAAAGCTACGTCTGGGACATTTTAATGCTAATTCAAATGTGCCTGATTGTGATGTTTTCGTGGACGAATGGAAGAAGATCTTGTCTGTACGTATATGTCTGGAGTATTGTGAGATAAGCTTATGACTGCTGTGAAGTTATGGATACTTCATTGTTGTATATTTTTATACTTATTAAAAATATGTCTTTATTAATTGTAATTAGCCTTTGGAAAAATATTAAATATTTTATTTATTTATTTACTTTGCTATACATTCAGTCCATCTGTGTGTCACCGAAGTGTAACAGACATTTGTATTGATGAGCGAGCACGGTGTGAAATCCAATGTTTTGATATCAGACCATTGAATAACTCGACCTGAACTAGAAATACACGAAAAGAGAAAGAGTTTTATTTATTCTGTAGTTTCACATTCGTTTCGTTTTCGATTTTTGCTGAAATGAAAAAGGTAAGGATATTTTTTCGAGAATTTCGTGGAATAGCAGTTTGTAGTCCTTGATTTTAGCTGGGTAAGAGAAAAATAATAAGATTATTTTTTAGGATTTTGTTAGAAGCAATCTCTGTTACATGTCTTATTTTCTTTTGTGACCTTATTAATTTTCATTGAAGCAGAACATTGGGAAATCTGTTCATGTCCAATTTGTTGTATTTCTTTCCATTTCACAATTGCTGATTAAATAACGTATTTTAGTAGAGGTTAATTTTGTAGTAAACTAGCTTTATCTCGCGACTTCTCTTCCATGGGCTATCTCAAAGGAACTGTGTTTTTTTTCGGAGTAAAAGTAGTCTTTGACACTCAGTGCAAGTAGTGCAGCTTTCTATCAGTTAATTACTCCCCAAATTTGGATGAGTAATTCCAGACAATACTTTTTACAAATCTCTGGAAGTACTCAATATTGCCTCTTTGTACGTACGTCTCGTACTCGTAGTAGGGATTAAAACCAACTGAGTTGCAAAAACCATTTCCTCAATTTACTTTGACGACTTTCACACTTAAAATATGTACATAAACGCTTAATAAACTGTGTTCTACACTCTTTTAAAAGTCTTAATCAAGGAACACGAGCTGCTCATATTTAATTCCCTCAGAAAACGTTGTCCAGTCCTCGGCAAACCAATCGGTCGCCACAAACTGGCAATCTCTGGCCATGCCGTTTAAATTAAAACGGTCGCCGATCGAATCGATACGGTCGCTAAGAATACGTTCACAATGAAGAGGGATATTATTATTTATTTAATAATCACACCTATTATATAATACAGCCGAAAGGCGTCCACTGCTGGACATAGACCTCCCCCAAGCGTCGCCACATTGACCGGTCCCATGCGTCTCGTATCCAGCGGATCCCCCGCAACCTTCACCAGGTCATCGGTCCACCTAGTGGGAGGCCTTACAATGCAACGTCTTCCGGTTCACGGTCGCCACTCCAGAACTTTTCTTCCCCATCGGCCATCCGTTCTGCGAGCAATGTGCCCTGCCCACGGCCACTTAAGTTTGGCATTTCTTCGGGTTATGTCTGTTACCCTGGCTCTCTTGCAGATCTCTACATTTCTGATTCGATCACGGAAGGAAACTCCGAGCATAGCCCTCTCCATTGCCCTTTGGGTGACTGTAAGCTTTCTGATGGGGCCCATTGTGAACGACCACGTCTCAGAGGTATGTATGCTCGGTTATCACTGGCAACACACACTGGTCATAGACTTTCACCTTGAGACACTGTGGTAAGTTGGACGAGAAGAAACCACTCAATTTCACGAACGCTGCCCAGCCGAGTCGGATTCGACGGTTGACCTCTTGCACAAAGTTGGACCTACCCAACTGGATCGTTTGCCACAGGTAGACATAGTAGTCCTGGGATTCACATCAGTCTTATTATTTTATGCTTTCCAAGCCTATTTAGGGTTTGGGTAGCATCAAGAAAAATTTGGAGCCGAGCAAAAAGTAGCTTTGATTGCAGCTTGACTGTCACTAAGACTATTTATAGATTTACCTCTGGTTCCTCTATCTATATTCTTTTGAGCACCGCTTATTATGGCATATGTTTCTGCTTGGATAGGCACATGTTTGTGTTGAATTGGTAATCGTGTATCATCGACCAAACATCAGTGATGAATTGAAACCGGTTAGAGACCAAGAGCTAAGCTATATAAGTTTTTTCGCATAACTGAGGTAATTTTTAATACACACACAACTTAGTTTGCATTATTTAAGTCTGAAAAATTATTTCAGGTATGCTTACACACTTAACTTAGCTCTTGGTCTGCAACCGTTTCAATATGCTATGCTTACCTAAATGTAAGGCACAGTCAATATGCAACATAGCCAATTATGTATCATGGTACGGAAAACAACAAAAAAAAATTTGAATAATTTTTCTCTGTACTTTCAAGTCCAAGGAAAAAAAGACAGCTTTATCATCGTCACATTTCCCAACATCCTACTTAGAAAGACACGAAAAACCGTAAACAAATTACCGTCTTCCACGAACCGGTGTGGATTTCTCCCAAGTGAGGCAACATGCGACCCTTTGCATTTCAAATAAGGAGTCTGTGTGGCTGGTTGTTTTAGGGCGGGACGAAACCGCCTGCTGCCTTCACTCTACACTCTACGGTCTACAATCTCCGTGGATGGGCTCGTTATGTAGTGGGTGGAATAGTTTTATTGGAAATGGAATAAAACCGTGTTAGGTTTCGTAATTGAGGTCACGATTGCCTGTTGTCGCGTGACTAAGAACCTAAGTTCTCCCTAGGAGATATTTAGAATAAAAACGGTGGTCGAAAATATGAATTTCTTCGGTAACACGCGTGCTGTTTTAACCCAAATCGCATTGGTTGGCTACATTTCTGGATTTTCAAGCAATAATTCTTAGTAGAAGTCCAGAGGCTGGATTCGTGCCTGGTTACCACTATACTATGTCCCACATGTTGGAGTGTCTTAGCTGTCCATCCACTTGCACCCTGGATGATCTGAACTGTGCTTCTGACGCTGCAATAAGCGTCGTCAGATAATTTAATGTATCGTCGAATCGAAAAGAAGAAGAAGAAAACCTGAAACATGTCGAATTGTCGAGGTACAGTACAGTAATTTTCTTAATGTCCCTCGGCAATCATCGCATTTCCGAATACAAACGAATGCTATTTTCCATGTCCATCTAATATTAGATTTATCGTGTATAACAATTTGAATTCAGAACTAAGTACTGTAAGGGGAGTTGTAGCCAGACCGCTACGTAATAAAAGACAAATTACTTTTATCTCATATATTATGAGATCAAACGAACTTCTTGAAGTGAAGTTCGATCATTATTATAAGAGTCACTTCATTCGAAGATACATTTACACAGGTAGTGCCTTTAGCCTACACGAGGTATTCGCGCACGTTGAGAGAATCGATTTTTCAATCGATTTCATTTTTTTTTTCATCTACCCCGACTCGCCACAATCCAGTGTCGGTCGGGTTGTCACCTCATTCTTGTTCAGAGATATTTTAGTTTTCTACTTTTTAGTCTGGGATTTTGGGTGGGTGGGAACCATGTATCTTCGAATGAAGTGACTCTTATAATAATGATCGAACTTCACTTCAAGAAGTTCGTTTGATCTCATATTATAATTCGTCACTTCATTCTTCAGATACATTTACACAGGTAGATGTTTAGAGATATTTTTATCAATGTTCTTAAGTGGTAATAAAACATTTATGATCATCAGTAGAAAACTTTTATTTCCTAAGAAAATATATATTTTGTTTATAAACAATCCTCTTTCTTATTATTAATAATTATTATTAATCACATAAGCACGGAAGTAAAGGTTGCCCTAACAGGGAATCTACAATTTAGATAATTAGGTACATAAAATCATACAATAAATTCGTTCATTAAAACAATTGTGTAACAAGAGATATTCTTATTATTACTCGTTATTAGTACTTGTGATCGCACAGACAGACCGAGCAAATATTCCTTCGTCCACTACTGGACGGTTATAGAATCTGGCAAACGTCAGGGAGGAGGTAGACCATCCAGCTGTTTTCCTTATGGTGTCAAGGCAGACTCCGGCAGAGGCCGCCGCTGAGGTGGAGGCGTGACGCGTGCTGTGTGCACTGAATACTGTTACGTCAACGCCGCACTCTGCAAGAGTCTGCTTTATCCACCTGCTTATAGTTCCTGACGATGCCTTTTTATGGGGTTTTTTGTGAGTAACAAGAAGATTTTTTGTGCCTTCAGGTCGCAAACCCGATGTTGCTGCTAGGTAATCATCAAGAGTACTGGCTGGACAAATGCTTGGATTTTCCGTGAAATATGGTAGGAATAATACTGGCTGTTCACGGTTAGGTGCTGACGTCTTTATAGTGTCTGATATTATTATCTTTATGCCTGAAGGGGATCTACTAATGTTACATAACTTGATCAAAGAGAACGTTTGTACGCGATGTGATGTGCACAAAGCCAATAAAATTGATAACTTTTTTGTAAGTTTGACCAAACCCAGATTACTGTTAGGATACCATTCGCATACGCAATCTAATACAGTTTTTGGGTCCCAGGTGGTGGTATATTTGGGATGGGACGGCTTTTGTCTATAAATACCTTTAAGTAAGCGTTTAATCCTTTCGTCTGATCCTATATTATTCCCGAGGAGTAATGATAAGGCAGAACGATGACTATTGATAGTTCCGTACGATGCTCCTTTATTGAACATATCTACTAAGAAAGCTATTACTGCGGATAACGGAGCTTCAAAGGTATTTATAACCTTTTCTACACAAAACTGCCACCACAACCTGTACGTTGTAGAATATTGTTTCATCGTATTTTCCGAAATGGATGCTAACATTAGGTCTAGTGCTACGTTTGGGGTATTTAGCTTTGTAAATGCTGTCCTGAGAGCGTCGCGGCCCCCAGGGTAAGGCTGGTGTGAAGCCGGTGACGTAACCTGAAACGTGAACGCAGAAGGTCCCGATTAGGTTCGAAGAAGACAATATCAGAGATAAGCATTCTTTTCAGCAGTGGGAACCAAGCTTGGCCAGGCCAATAGGGGAAGACTAGAATGCCAGTGGCCTTGTCTTCGATCATTTTTCGCAGGCATTTTAGTATGAGAGCGAACGGGGGAAATGCGTAGAAGAATGAATGATTCCAAGTAACTGTAAACGCATCAACTGTCAATGCGTCGGGGTCCGGTTTCCATGAGATGTATTGAATGCATTTGGCATTGATGCGAGAAGCGAAAAGATCAACTTGGGGTTTTCCCAGAGTTTGAACTATAGTTTGGAATGCCCAATCAGAAAGTTCCCATTCCGTATCTGCATTATTTTTCCGCGATTCTTCGTCGGCTTCGATATTATCGCGTGTGTTAATATAAGATGCGTGTATAAAGATATTGCGCTCTTCGCACCATTGCCAAATGATTTTTGTTAAGTCGTTTAAATGTGGGAAACGGATTCCGCCCATGCGATTTATATAACATAAGGCAGTTGTATTGTCGACTCTTAGTAAAATAGAGCAATTATGATGCTGAAAAGCGAAGCTCTTTAGTCCTAGGAAAACGGCCAGTAATTCAAGGTAGTTAATGTGGAAAGATAATTCCTCATCTTTCCATCCCCCATTAGCGCGTTTCCCATTACAAGCGGCGCCCCAACCAGTTCTAGACGCGTCAGTATATATCTCCAAGGCAAACTTTTTGTCTTGTCTTAGTATATTGTAATTTGACATTATGTTTTCTTCCCACCATTTTATGTCGGGTAGGATAACATTTGATGGCTTGATCTTTGCTTCAAAGTTGTCATCATGCTTTTGAAGGGCTAAATATTTTTGACGTTCAAGGGTTTTGGTGTATAACCAACCATATCGAACTGCTGGGCAAGCTGCCGTTAACACGCCGATTAATTGTGACAATTCCTTAATGGAGCATCTCGGCAGTTTAGAAAATTTCTTAAGAAACTTCATGATACCTTGTCGTTTTTCCTCAGGCAAGCTAAGTGTCATATTGACAGTATTAAATACGAAACCTAAGAACCGACAAATCTGCCTGGGTTCTAGGTTACTCTTTTCATAATTAATAACAAACCCTAAATATTTAAGCAACGCTAGGGTTTTGTTGACATTGTTGGCGCATTCTTCATAAGAATCACCGATGCACAAAATGTCGTCGAGATATATCACTGACCTATAACCTTCTTGACGAAGATAGTTAATGACTTCTTTCATTAATTTTGTGAATACCCAGGGGGCAACCGATAACCCATAAGGCATGACTGTAAATTCAAAGTATTTTTTATTATATTCAAAACGCAGGTACTTATGATGCTCTTTTGCAATAGGAACTAAGAGGTAAGCTTCCTTTAGGTCAATATTTGCCATAAAACCAGACTGAGGTACGAGTCTAGCTGCCGTTCTATAATCCTCCATTTTAAAATGAGAGGTTGAAATAAATCTATTTAAAGTCTTGAGATTTAGAATAAATCTTTTTGTCCCGTTGGCTTTAGGGGCTAGGAAAACGCTAGAGACAAAATCGTTGTTTGACCTATGACAAGGGGAAATAGCACCGAGGTCCAACAAATTTTCAATACACTGTAACATATCTGGTTGCTCACCAGTGGAGACGGAGTTACGTGGCGTTAAGACCTGTCTAACTTTCTTACAAAACGGTATTGGATAACCTTTTGAAATCCAGTTCAGTATTTGAGCATTATTAGTAATTTTAAGCCAGCAATTATAAAAGTGTTGGATTCGCCCAGCATGTACCTTTATTGTTGAGTTGTTGTGGCACGCTGCTTGTTCTGCGGTGGTGGCCTCTGTGGAGCGGAGTTGCTTGTTGGAGCTCGTCCCCCTCTCGGAGCAGTATTCCTTTGTCCGCCCCTCCCCCCCCTGTTCGACAGGAAGCGAGAAGGGCCCCTCCAGTTTCCCTGGGGGCGTGAGCGACTTGTCGACGACTGGTATGATGTAGCTGGTTGCTTAGGATTCGGAGCGGTTTTCTTTATTTGTAATCCGTGTTTTTCGATTACCTTTGTTGCTTTAATTTTTTCGGAAAGCTTGTTACCGAAAAGCGTATCATCTCGTTCAACATCTTGCATGATGTTTAAGAAAGACTTGTCTAATCCTGGAGTGACCATCTTCTTTCTAGCTTCAGTTTCTACAAAGTGCAGATCACAAAGTAGTCTACAGCTATCGCTGAGAAATTTTATGGCTTGAAGTCTGTCCTTGCCATCGTCCAGCAGGAGTTCCAGGCCCTTATTAAGGGCGGTTATTCCCTGGCCCAATTGCTGTTGTACCGCTTCGACTTTTTTATCTCGAGTACGAGTACCCTCAGCAACCGCGGCAGAAATCTCGGGATTAAGTTTTGGTGCTTGTAATAATGTGCAGTTTTCTGGCACGGGATACTCTTTGACAAGTTTCTCTTTTAATTCTTTGTTCATTCCCTTACGAAGAATGGGTAACCACAGTAGTGGTAACTTCTCATGAATTTTTGGGCCAAGCTTGGGCGCCTCTTCCGATACCTCACCCAATGCGGTGAGAATTTCGGGGTCCAATTCTGGAACTAGGATCGGTTCTTGATCGCTATCATTTCTGCACTCCTCATTTTTATCGACAGAGATGGGATCGGCATTCTGAGGCTCCGGGTCGGAGTTGTGCAGGTTTTCATTGTCTAAAAAGAAACAATAACGAATGTTATTGGGGGTAGTTATGAAACCCACGAATTTAAAAGAAAAATTTATCATTCGGTGAGTACATTTTTATTATTGGTCAAACCGCACTTTTATGGTAGATAAGATGATAATTTTGCCTTCGTGAGGATACTCGATCCACCTCCAGGCGATATTAATTGTCTCGAAGAAATTTACGAAACACGATCGTAATTTCAAACTACCTTCGTGTTAACACACGGTTAACCTCCAGGCGATATTTTGCCTTCGTGAGGATACTCGATCCACCTCCAGGCGATATAAATTGTCTCGATTAAATTACGAAACACGATCGTAATTTCAAACTACCTTCGTGATAACACACGGTTAACCTCCAGGCAATAAAATTCCCTTCGTGATGACCCACGGTCAACCTCCAGGTTTAAGAGTTAGGCACAAGCATTGATTTCACAGTAAAAAGTAAACTTACTAACCTGAATTATGATCAGAATCTTCTGACGATGAATAAATAATTCGATTATATTTCCGCTGCTCTTGTTCCATTTTTTGTATCTTGCGTTTGTAACGCCTGATAATTTCTTCGTTTTTCCTTTTCGGCATAGTGACGTGATGCACAAGGTAACTTTTACTTGTAGTTATAACTTTATTAGGCACGTGCGAACGCTGCCTCGCGCAAGAAAGGAATGAGGTGACAACCCGACCGACACTGGATTGTGGCGAGTCGGGGTAGATGAAAAAAAAAATGAAATCGATTGAAAAATCGATTCTCTCAACGTGCGCGAATACCTCGTGTAGGCTAAAGGCACTACCTGTGTAAATGTATCTGAAGAATGAAGTGACGAATTATAATTTCCAATAACGTGCCTGCCTTATGGGCGGTGTAGAAAGTAGTGCTTGGTGCTATGGTGACCTAACACACCTTTCTTGTAATGATAGGATATGGTAAAGTTAAAGTCTTGGATTATAAGGTAAATAACTATATTGAATCACTATATAACACTTAGATACACGAAATGGCAAATTATGATAAACTATGTAACTAAATTAATGGTAAAAAGGATGGTAAAATGGTTATGAGTACGTGGTGTCTCTGACGAGATCTGAACGCGAACTGGCCCACATTTTGGTAATCGAGCGAATGTGCGTACTTGCGTTTGATGCAATTATGCATTTTCGCTGAGTGTTCGGTTTAATCTCGAACATATTCCCAAGAGCGAGAAGAAATGCGGGATGATGATATGGTGTGTATACAACATTAAATTACTTAAACATATTAGTTTCTAGTAATCTTATCTGGTAAGCTTAACAACATTGATAAGGCATACTAAAAGCAAATTGGTCTACATAAATAACTATAATTATAAAAACATTAATGGTGGTTTAAAATTAAACTATAGAGTCTTCCACAGTAAAAGCAATATTTTGATTGCCTGTGTCCATATATTTTTTGTGCCGTTTTAGCGAACTATAGTTCGCGCTAGGCCAGCGGTTGGCATAATTATGTAAACGAAAACCGATTTCACTTTTATTCTTTAGATCACTGGCACTGAGCACTTCACTATATGATTGACGTCTTCTGGTTGGTTTCGGAGTCAGCGGAATCGCTGCTAACTTCTGTTGGCAGCGACTCTCGCTGCGGCGTCGAGTTCTTGGAGGCGGCGGCGTCACCGCGGTCTGCTGCCGGCGGGATCCCTCGCCACGATGCCCAGCGGAAGCCTTCCGGCACAGGCGACATAGCCCCGTGCGCCACATCCATTGTGATGTATGGTTTCAATGTCCTTTTCATACTGGTCTGCAAAAAGCGTGTGCGACACTCCGAATACGTCATTCGCTAGATACCCGATACCGTTGATTAGGCCTCGTCGGCGTCGACCCGTCTTCCCCGTGGCGCGTCGCGCGCCGTCTAGCGTGGATATCAAAATGCTGTGGTAGCAAAAGTTCATTGTAGTATTCGAGTTCCTGGTAATCGTGCCGGGCTTGCTGCACGATCGTATTACAATGGTTTTGTGTTTCTATGGTTGCGCACAAGTATTCTTGGTAATTGGCTAGTTTGTTATAAGTGTTTATGCCTGTCCAATAGGGTCCCATGTCGTAGTACATGACTAACGTCCATTTATCCCTGATTAATTGTACTTTTGAAATAGGGTCAAAATAAAGCGTTTGGTTGTTTGGAAATGGTTTCACGGCGTCTAAACCGTAAGATGGTAAGATCAGCGTAAAAAAACTCAGTAAAACAGTTGCTATAGTTGCGATTTTTGACCTTGGTTTTCTTTTTCCTTCTGATAATTTGGTTGTTGGTTTTATATCTGGTTCTGTTATATTTTCGTTATTCTGGTCAACGGGCAAAACTGAGAGTTTCACAATAGGGCGTTTCATGACCCCATTTTTGGTTTTTAATGAAACTGCTCTGGTTAGACCATCATTTCCTGGATGTGTGTCGACCACACGTCCAAGAGCCCATTTTCCTGGAGGCAGATTCTCATCATGAATAACTACTAGATCTCCAATTACGATGTTTTTCTGTGGTTCCATCCATTTACTTCTAGATGATAGTTGTACCAAGTATTCAGTCTTCCATCGTTTCCAAAGATCTTGGAATAATTTGTTGGTTAGATGCCACCTGGTTCTGGCATCTTGCTCGGTTTCTATTACAGTTGTTCCTGGTCTTCCTGATAAGAAATGAGCTGGTGTAAGGAAGTTTATATCATCGGGATCCTCTGATATCGCGCAAAGAGGTCGTGAGTTGAGGCACGCTTCTAGTCTAGCTAACAGTGTGGCGTACTCCTCGAATGTTAGTCTTTGTTGACCGATGACCCTCTTGAGATGATGTTTCAGACTGCGTACTGCTCGCTCCCATAGACCGCCGGCATTAGGCCAGCTAGGCACGTTAAAGTGCCATTCTATGCCCATCTCTGCTATCTCGTTTATAAAATTTTCACTGAATACTTCACGAAGCTGGTTAAATTCTTCCTGTATCATCCTGTTTGCTCCCACAAAGTTAGTGCCGTTGTCACTGTACATATGTCGTGGTGCCCCTTTTCTGGCAGCCATTCTGGTTAGAGCTGCCAAAAAGGCGGAGCTGCTCAGGTCTGACACGAGCTCTAAGTGAACCGCTTTCGTGACCATACATATAAAAACTGCTATGTACCCCTTCGTAGTTTTAATTCCCCGTCCTTTATTAGCCTTGACCTCTACAAAGCCTGTGTAGTCTACGCCGCAGTGATAAAACGCATGTTCGGGATTCACTCTTGGTTCTGGTAAATCTCCCATGAGCTGGTGCTGCCGCACGGGATTTTGTTTTTTGCATATGACACATTTTCTTATAAACTTTTTAGTTGCCATGTATCCGCCGACAATCCAATACTGTTGTCGAAGGTTTGCTAGCGTTAGACGCGCTCCGCCATGGAAAGTTAATTTATGAGCTTGATCGATAAGTAATGTGGTTAACGGGTGGTCGTGAGGTAAGATGATGGGATGTTTCATCTCAAGACTCATGTGGGCGTTTTCTAATCTCCCACCCACACGTAAAATGCCACGTTCATCTATGGTAGGATTCAAACTCAAAATCTTGCTTTTGGAGTGCACTCTTCCGTGTTTGTTTATTGAATCTAGGTCGTTTGCAAATTCTGCCAGCTGAACGTTTTTGATTATCAGCTGTTTAGCCCGGCGAAGCTCGTGTAATTCGAGGTAGGGTCGGCGAACTTGTTTGTTCAAGGTAGGTAATCGCAGTATCCACGCAAAAATACGTATGATTTTTGTAATGGAGCTATATTTGTTTATCAAATGTTTAGTAATTTCGGTAGTCAGCGATTCTCTTGGTTGTCCAATGACTACCGCGTTGGTTTGGTTTAAAATAGACGGCTTTACTTCTAAATTCGTCTCGTAAATGGTTTGGTGATTTTCTTGATTGGTGTATGATGGCAGCCATGACGGCCCTTGCCACCATATCTTGTGGTCTTTGAGTTGCCTGACAGTCAAACCACGACTTGCACAGTCAGCTGGATTATCTGTCGTCTTCACATATTGCCAATGTTTTGATGGTATGGTTTTGGTGATGGTTTTTACCCGATTTGCTACAAATGGTTTCCATCGGGCTGGATCTCCTTGTATCCATCCTAGTACTGCAGTTGAATCAGTCCAACAGTAGACATCCGTCGGGTATTCTGACAAGGAATTTTGTACTTTTTGCATTAGCTGAGCTAAAAGATGAGCGCCCATTAGCTCTAGTCTTGGTATTGATATGACTTTGCTTATGGGTGCTAACCTAGCCTTTCCCGCAACTAATGTAACGGTTGTCCCTTCCTTCTTTACTACCTTGCAGTAGATTACACATGCGTATGCCTTGTTTGATGCGTCGCAGAATCCATACAATGCAATATTTTGGTTCTCTCCCATTCCCAGCCATCTGTTGACTTCTATAGTGTTTATGTCCGGCAATTCTTGTTTTAATTTTGTCCATTCGGAGTTCATTGCCTCGGGTAGGTGGTCATTACTGGTCATCCCATTTTATGTCAGACAACCAGACATTTTGAAACAGTAGTTTCATGGTAGTACTCAGGGGGGTTAACCACCCTAATGGATCGAACAGCTTCGAAATATCCGAAAGTAGAGCTCTTTTGGTAATAATTGCTGGTGATTCGGGTTCTATTTTCGAGTTGAAAATGAAATTATCTTTCTGTGGGTTCCAACAGAGACCCAAAGTTTTGGTCGAATCGCTCTGCTTGAACTCGTATGTTGACAGGTCACATTGCTCTCTCTCTAAATCGGTTAATAGCTCTGGTTTGTTTGAGGTCCATTTTCTTAGATTAAATCCTCCCAATCGGCATAATTTTATGAGATCTGATTTCAGTTTATTTGCTGCTTCCATTGAGTGACGCCCTCCGCAAAAATCGTCCATATAGAAGCTGTCCTCTAATTCTTTTGCTGCATCAGGAAACTTCTGTCTTTCATCGGACGCCAATTGTTTCAAGCACATCATCGCTAAAAATCCTGCTGGTTTGGTTCCGTATGTAAGTGTGACGAGCTGGAATGATTGTATTGGTTGCTTATTTGATTCTCGCCATAGCACCTTTTGGTAAGCTTGATCTTCTTGGTGCACTCGGATCATTCTGTACATCTTCTCGATGTCCGAAGTATATACAAATTGAAATTGTCTCCATTTCAGGATAAGCTCTTGAAGATCCTTCTGTATATTAGGGCCCCTGTACATGACGTCATTTAGACTGTATCCTGATGAAGACTTTGCTGAGGTGTTAAAAACTACTCTCAACTTGGTAGTGGTAGATTCAGCCCGAATGACTGCATGGTGAGGTAAGTAGCATTCGGGCGCCTGGTTAATGTTGCATGGTATCATGTGGTTTAATGCAAAATATTCTTCCATGAACCTTTTGTAATCTTTCTTCAATGCGCTGTTCCTCTCAAATTTCTTCTCCAAGTTTCTAAATTGAGCTAATGCTTGCGGTTTGGTTGCGCCCAACTTGTCCTTGTATTCCGGCTTGAGTGGCAGTCGGACTTCGTACCTTCCGTCCTCAAGCCTCTTAGTGGTTTTTATAAAATACTGTAAACACTCATGGTCATCGTTGGACATCTCTATCTTCTGGTGTATGTCTTCATTCTCCCAATATTTCAGAAGATCTTCTGTGTTGTTAAGAACCACGTTGCACTGGTAGTGTGGTATCATGGATCCACAGAGTAGCCATCCTATTTGCGTCTGTTGAGCTATTGGTTGCTTGTCGTTGTCTCCTCTCAAGATACCTCCTAACATTATTTTGCTGTAAACATCTGCGCCTAGGAGTATATCTACGGGTCTGCTTACGTAAAACTCTGGATCAGCCAATTGTATACCTTGGATATGGTTCCATGATGTTGGTTTGGTAAACGTTTTATTTGGCAATCGCTTGATCAAGTTATTCATAATAATAACGTTCGTGTCGCAGGTAAATTCACTATTTGCAGACTGGAGTGTTACCTGTAACATTCCTTTCGCGTTATTTTCTTTTTCACCGACGCCGAATATTTGACCTTTGAAATGAGCCCTCTTTAATCCCAAGATCTGGGCTGCGTTTTCAGTTATTAACGATAGTTGAGAACCCTGGTCAATTAAAGCCCTCATCTTGTGTTGTGTTCCATTAGCTCCCTTGACTTTTATAATAGCGGTGGCTAAAAGTATTTCCGATATATCATCCCATGACGCGTGAGATGACCTAGATGTGCTCTTTTTGGTTGCAACATTGTTGGTGGTTCCTTCTGCTGACGCAGTTGGACTTTGTTTTTCCACTGCTTCGTGAAGTAGTGTGTTGTGTGTAGCTAAGCATTTACGACATCGTTTGTTCGATTGACATGGTTTTTTGTTATGACTGCATAGACAGTTTTGGCAGTAATTTAATTGCTCAATCTTATTTAATTTTTGCTCGTGCGTCATTTGCAAAAAATCAGGGCAACGCCACAATCCGTGGTCAGAATTGCACAACGCACAGGTTATCGACCGCGACACGTGTAAAGCATTTGATTTTGTGTTTTCTTTGTTGCCTGATTGATGGTTATTTCGTTGAAAAATTTTCTTCTGGTTTTGGTTGTGGTTGCTGTATGGGAATGGTTGATGCGGCGTGGTTTTTTGGTTGCCTGGTTCTTGCTTGCGACGAGACGCTTCTAGCGCTGTGAATTTTTTCTCCAAGAATTCCAGGAACTCCTGCAGATCGGGTAGCTCTCTAGGATTCTTGACCGATTCTATGTATTCGGTGAAGGTATCATTATCCAGCTTTTGCGCTAGTAGGTGCACTAGAAGTGGATCCCAAGTTGCTATATCCACTCCCAGATTCTGTATAGCGTGTAACGTCTCCTTGGTTACGTCATGCAGCTTCTTAATCGTAGCCATCGATTGCTGTTGTATATTGGGAAGCCCAAGTAGGATATTAATATGGGACGTGAAAATCAATTTCTTGTTACCATATCTATGGCTTAAAATTTCCCAGCATACCTGATAATTGTCAGAGCTAATGTGTAAATGGTGAATCAGACGCTCTGCTTCCCCAGTCACCTTACTCTTCAAGAACTGCATTTTTTGCGCATTAGACATCGACGGGTTTTTATCGATCGCTTCGCTAAATAAGTCTTTGAACGGGACCCACTGGTTGTAAGTTCCATTGAACACGGGGATGTCCATCGTCGGAGCTGACTTCTCTCGGTGCTTCACTGCCCACATCTTTTTGTTGATGTCGTTTGTCAACTCACTGTACTTTTCCTCATGCTTGCAGAATTCCATTTGGTACGTAATATCGTCGCCTCCATCCTCACCTTCAATTTCCCAATGAAGTCTGTCAATCTCACCCCATCGGCTATCCAGTGATTTTAGAGCATTTTCGAATTGCCATTGATTCTCGAACTTGTCTACTTCTATACTACTCACGGTTCTCATGAACGCCTTGAAATTGATAATCTGCTTCTTTACCAACCCGTTCAGCTTGCTGGACCCTCTCTCTGTATGGGGAAAGTTCTCTCGCTGCGTGGACTCCTTATTGCGAGACGACGTACCTGGTGGTGGCTGCGCCGTCTCATCTTCCGGCCGAAGATGGTCAGCGCCTAGCTGTGACCTAGCCCGGACACCTGGTAATGGCTGTACCTCCTCCGCTTTTGGTCTACGGGGGCTTTCTTCCTGCAGCTGCGTTGTGCCTAACTGCCTCATGGTTTTATCAATTATCTCCTTTATTTTGAAATAAACTTCCTGGACTGTTTCGAAACATCCCTTTTTGAAGTAAATGTGCTCAACATCCGCAAACTGACACATTTTCTTATGGTTTTGTTGGTAGGTGTGCCAGTATGCTTCCAACATATCAGCCTTACGCTTGTAATTTTCGATGGTCTTCCTCTCGGATCCATCCTTCTTTATGTTGGTTAAGAACTTGTCCAGGATTTCATAGAGCTCCGTTTGGTTGATGAACAGAGTATCGGAATCCATGTTAAGAGTTGGTTTGAGAAAAAAATTGGTAATGATTAGTTAATATAACTGGTTTGATCTGACCTTTATGCTCCAACCGACCGTCTCTGCAATCCGTGGTTCTCCCAATTGCAGCGATCTCCTGGTTTGCGTGGCACTGTATCACTTGGTAGTCACTGGTAGTTAAATGCTCGAAGGACCATGTAGAAAGTAGTGCTTGGTGCTATGGTGACCTAACACACCTTTCTTGTAACGATAGGATATGGTAAAGTTAAAGTCTTGGATTATAAGGTAAATAACTATATTGAATCACTATATAACACTTAGATACACGAAATGGCAAATTATGATAAACTATGTAACTAAATTAATGGTAAAAAGGATGGTAAAATGGTTATGAGTACGTGGTGTCTCTGACGAGATCTGAACGCGAACTGGCCCACATTTTGGTAATCGAGCGAATGTGCGTACTTGCGTTTGATGCAATTATGCATTTTCGCTGAGTGTTCGGTTAAAACTCGAACAGGCGGCTTCACAAGAATTGACCTCCAAGCTTAGCAAAAAAACATCTTCACTTATTTATTTATGTTCGAATTTCAATTTCCTTTTAAAACTAGATTAATTTAAATTATGTTAAAGCAGTATTAACAACTCTATATACTTCCAAGTTGATTGAGAGCGTCCGTTCTGCATCAAGTGCAAAGGGCTACTGATAGAAATCCGACGACTGACGAAACACGAAGTTTGCCAAGGGATGTTAAGAAAATATTTGTACAACTCTTATGTCTACTCGTTCGAGGATAAGGTACAGGTTTAACGCCATGTATAAAGTACTAAAGCCCCCAGTGTGTCACGATCAGTTTACCCACTTGCCGATTCTGTTACCTCATGCGGTTAGACACAACAAGAGGCCTGTTTGTCTCGTGCCTCACTCCCCGCCGCTAGTATTCGCTACTCGCTTAACATAAACTATTTGAGGCCGACAACTGTCTTCATTAGCATAACTTATGTAACTATCTTGTTTCTGTTTTCATTTGATTAAGGTTTTCCTTGTAATTTGTTCAAGTGGTTTAATATAGCCAGTAAGGATTTAATAATTTAAAATAGCCATCATAAGGAAAGATACCAGACTTCTCAACTTCCAAACTCGTCCGGAACAGACAAATACCTAATGAAAACCCATTCACAGTTTTCGCCCGACCTTGGAATCGAACCCAAGATTCCATGTTCAACAGTCGCGCTAACGCCCGCTAGACCAACGTCAGAAATAAGCTTTCACAGCCATAATAGTTTGAACGTTTTCGAAAGGATTGCTTAATTTTCTTTTCTTCCTCAACTTTCTAATGAGAAAATAAGTTAAACACCCTTCTTGAAACTTAAATTAGAACTCCAGTTTTAATAAGCACTACAAAACAAAGTGCAGTCAACCTCATTGTTCTCATACACTAACGACGGCAAACTTTTGCGAGGCAACAATGAAAAATTTTTAATTTCCGAACTCTAACTGGCTGGTTTGCAAACTGCGGGCAAAAAATTTCGGCAACAATTTAAAAACATTTCACCTTGTTAGGCTTGCCGTTGCTAACTACTCTGTGGTAAGACTGGACTAATTAAATTGCACTGTGACTTTGACAGCTGTCGGCGACAGTACTTTTTAGTTCAGGAGCCGGGCTGAATTAAAAACGGAAAAGCATTATGTTGAACTATTAATTAATTTTCAATTTCATTTTCTTTATTATTTATTCAACTCCTTTGAGTAAGTAATTTTCTTAGAATGGATTAATATAGACGGTTACACTCATAACCGTCTAATAAATAAATTATTTCGGGCTCTGAAAAATTTTTTTACCCATCGTACAGAATCGGTAAAACTACAAAAATCAAAAATTAACCACTACTAGAAAGGTTAACTTGTTAACAAATAAGTAAATAATAATTTACTTACATAATGATTCAAAGGCCTTATAACTACTAAGGCTTCAGTATCAATAAAAGTTTAAAAGCCTTTATTTTCTTCATATTGTTTTCATTCACCGTTAATCCGGGTTTTTATATATTTAAAAAGTGCTAATACAAATTATTTCATGCTTTTAAATCTTCATTCTAGTAAGTCTGTAAACCGGGTGTATGTTACAAAAAAAGTTTAAATTATCTTAATAGGCAGATCGTTTAAAGTCACTTAAAATGCATTGAAATTACTATTCATGGCATCGAGAGAATTTAATTCAATTGAATATTGATTTGTCGGTCGAGTCGCGTTTTATTTGATTACGTGCCTGGGGACACGGCTAACTGTAAAATCGTTTTGATTGTTTTGAAAATTACTGTTCTAAATGAATTTCGTTATAAAAAAAAATATGTTTTATCGTATTCATATTTTTTTTATTACTGTTGCTAACCCTGGCTATTTATTTAAGGCTCACTTAAACGAAAAAAAAAATACTTATCTGTAGATCCACGTCAGAACAATTAAAATGTCGCATTGCTGCGTATTTGTTGTCGTATTGTCGCGTCTCATCTGTCTGCTCCTTAATGGTTCCATTTATACCTCCAGTTGCAGCCTTTGATAACAACGAGTAAGACTCTTAAGGTTAACATACCTTACACGTGGCTAGGCTAACTTGATTAATCAAGTATTCCTACTTCTAAATTAGAATACCACGTGGAATCTCTCCAATTAACTTGGTTTGATATCAAGCAAACAAGAATTTACAAATTAGTTGATTTTTTTTTCATACTTTACATTTATCACTCGCGAGCACCAGCACTCACAGCATTTTTTCGATATTTAAAGTGTCTATCTAGCCTCTCTGTTGGTCTCTAACTGTCGCCAAGTGGCTTAACTTGGCTAAAAAGTAACTGTCTATCAGTGATATAATGTTTGTAAAAGTATCAGGACAGTCAGAGATCATCCTTTCTAAATGCCTAAACAAACTAACAATTTTACTATACCTCTTCATGTTTTTTGTTAAGTTTTAATAATAGTGCCATGCTCCCGGTCTAAGCTCTTCAAAAGCGGACGGTATAAGTTCCAGTGAAGGAAATGCGCTCCACCGAACACCTTTCATTTCGCCCCGGCAACTTTATGCCTTTTTGTTAAATTCTTCTTAAAAACCTTCTGGGGGGCTAATGTGATACCAAAGCCTGGAACTAGACGTCTTTCTAAGGACTGTAAAGGATCAATATTATATGTAGATAGATTACTGTTTGCTGTACACCATAACAATTATTATGCTTATGGTTAAGGGTCATTTTGACTACGATATCGTTCATAATCCCGATCTCCCTTACAAGCGTAGTTAATGTGGTATATACGTGTATCATAAAAGCAGACAAGCGGGCCGCGACAATGTGGCAACGATTTTTCACAGATTTTCTGCAGATAAATACGAAAGTTTAGATGGATGGATGATAACTACTCAATCACACCAGAGCGGATGAATGGATCTGGATGAAATGTGGCACAAATACAGATTATAGTCTGGAATAACAAATCAGCTACTTTTCAACCCGGTAGTATTTTATCTTGGAACAAATTGCCGACATTCACGCGGTCGAAGCCGAAACAGAAGCAGAAGAAGCTAATATAACTATATTACCTTATTGTTTTATATCTTTGTGACGTCGTAGGCTCCCACAGATGCCTATCAGAGGCTCAATTCGTTGCATGTTGTTATAACGAAAAACTTCTCCTAATATTAGTGTCGAAAACTCGAAACCTAGGCAGTAGGCTACTTACTTCAGAAACGAGAAATTGGCGTGTCATAGCAAAAGCGTAATGGCGTTTGAGTAAATTAGAACAAAGCTTCTGAAAATAGACGAAGAATCTTTGATGCATCTGACCCCGAGCTTTTGTTGGTTGTTTCAAAAGATGACCATTAAATTACATACTAAAGTAATAGAATACAAATCAAAGGATAGAGCCTACAAAGGATTCTGAGAATAGTGGTTTTGTCCACGTTATAAAAGATAGTCAAACCATTTATTTCAATTACACCATTAAAAGGTATCTTAGAATGTATAGAAATATTGTTTGAAGTTGTCCATTTCAAAAGGTACTTTCTTTGTCGTAGACGAATGAACATGAAACTCCATACTTACTCAATATCTTTCTCAATAATTCAAAGAATCGACAAAAAGAAAAATTTTGACAACCAAGCATAACCAGCCGTAATGCTCCCCAATAATGTTCCCAATGCTGGGACACAGGTCATTTCTCTGTGAGAGGAAGTGGACTTTAATTTAAATTAGTGGTTTACCACGCGGACCCAGTGCGGATAGGCAATAGTCACATGTCTTCGACTTTTTTGATTACAATGTTTTCCTTCAACGTTTCGGCAGATTTGTTAACAAATCCTCAAGAATCTGTTTCCGCATCAGTTACACCACAATAAAAAGTGACGCTGTATTTCCCTGCAGAGCTTGCCATAATATTTGCGTAACTCCTCGGTACAAAGTCGATATTCCACCCCCGAGGGTACATAAACAATCTTCTCGTAAGAGGGATGTTGTTCTAACTCCACAGTATAATGGGAAAAAAATATGAATAAAACGCTACGCGGTACAGTGCGTAGAGGTATGTACGCAATTATGGCTTAACATAAACTTATCATACCTAATATCTCACGGTCTGTATTCCCCGAAGATATTACTGTACACTCCCACAGTTCGTCAATTATATTTTAGTAATATCTCATATGATATAATATATAGATAGATAAAACATTTTTCAACACACTTGCTCATAAAGTGGCTCTATTTTCACCTTAATTAGGCACATAATGACACCTGTTATCAAACTGTGACTTTTTCATTACTATTATTCACAAGTGAGATAAAGAGTTTTTTTTTTAATTCGTTGGTTGAGTTGCTTTGTTCTTAAAAAAGTTTCGATACAAAAAAGATCGTGCTCAAGAGTACAAATGCAACAAATTTCATGCAACTTCGTATTTAAATACATAATTTCAACTTGTACGTGTTTAATAAATATACTTAAATATAACTTTTGTTTTTGTCTGTAATAAAGAAAACTTGAAATTCCCCATTTTGTACGTGGCTAAAACGCTATCCGCGAAAAGCCAAAAAAAAGATAACTCATTATTTTTAGTCTATGGCCGATCGCCATTGTTAAATGCGCGCGCATAGGAAAACTGATTAATTTTGCCCGCCATTGCGAAAAAAAATTCACAACTCGTTTTCACTGTTGCAAATGATTTTTTAGTATTATTTTATTCACAAGTGTGTTGAAAAACGTCGTATGATACACGTGTGTATTGATGATTACCGTCCTCAGCTCTCTTAAGACCCTCACCTAACGGCTCGGGTCTCAATGGCGCCTCAGCGGTAATCACCAACGTTACACACTTGTACCATAATGTACTATACCTATTTAGTGCACACAAAATACAGATGCCTCATCCCATACAAAGAAACTGTGCCGAAAAAACGTACTAGCGTTTTTTCGACGGACTATTTACTAAAATTACATCGATTGAGTTCGATTCCGTTCCACGGCTATAGATGGTGTTAGCAGCGACTTGCAAGTAAAAGGGTTTACTCGGTTTGTCACATGTTTTTCTTTAAATACAGTGACGATTTGTTTTATAGTATTTTTTGCTCATCATTGTACCAAAATGTGTTACAATACAAATTAAAAAATCGAGTGAAATGCCTCAGAAATTTAAAACCGTGTGCCATCTATTGGAATCAATTTTAAATGTTCAGTTCAAATAATCTTTGAAATGTGAAATAACAGCCCAAAATTTCATAATTTGTGCTTAGGAGAGTTGATTAAACAAGAACATACAATTTTTATGACTAATTTTAGGTGTTAATTTTACTCAGAATTCAAAAATAAATCGATGCATATCGCGCCATCTAGTGGTATTTATTAGAATTAAATCTTCTATCTTAGTGCCCACCACGTATATGTAATACTAGCTGACCCCCGCGGCTTCGCTCCCGCCAAAATTATAGCCTATATTACTCGGGAATAATGTAGCTTTCCATAGGTGAAAGAATTTTCGAAATCGGCCCAGTAGTTTCGTAGCCTATTCGGTATAAACAAACAAACATACAAACAAACAAAAAAATCTTTCCTCTTTATAATATTGGTGAAGAAGTAGGTGGTGAAGTTATTGCCATCGATACGAGGCAGATCAAGACTACTGAGATATTTTAAATGGAAAACACAAGAACACTTTTTCTGACCCAGGAGTTGGACCCAGGATTAGTGCTCAGCCGTAGTGCTTGCAAGCACTAGACTGGTAGAGAATGCCTTAGACATTAAGTCCGCCTATGTACTTTTATGTTACATGATGTTTTAATGAATATATATAACATATTCGCGAGCTGGCTGACCAAAACTATAAATATCCTCCGACTGCACAGCATGATTTTCTTCTTGTTTACATCTTTGCAGTCCGGTTTTTTTTTCCACTTTTTGGTTATACTTTTTTATTCGAATGACTTTTAAACATATAAGTGGTATATATTTTTGTAATCACTTCTAAAAACCCTTAATTTTGATACCTCACTCGGTGGGTCTCGAAGAAAAAAAATTGCAAGCCCTACAATATGGCGCCCAAAATCTGCCATGTTCCTTTTTTATAACGGAACGTATATAAGAACACTTTGGCGGCCAAGAGCTATCTAAAGATGTCTTAATTATTAAAATCCGTCAAGTGGTTTGAAAGGTACAAGATAATAAAGAATATTACATACAAACATACAAGATACGCGCGAAAAACATAACCCTTTCCTTGCAGACGGATAATAAATTTGAAAATAGCTGTCGGTTCGGCAACCGGTGTACTTCTTATTTTATAATTTTGCAACACCGACTTCCGAAGCGAAAGTTATTTTTGCACTTTTTAGTTTAGTTTGCGACCCTCCACGAGATTTAAACGGCCAAAATTTAACGGTGTATACTTTAGCCAATAGTTTATCTAAACTCACACAAACCCGTGTTCGACAACTAGTCAATAAACCGAACAGAATCGATAAGGTTATCTAACGAAGTAACCCTTCTTGTTAAAGTATAAATAAGACAAGCTATCGGCTCGCCACTATTAAATGAGACTTAAAATGTGTCTGGCGAAATATTGGGGTACTATATTTTCTGAAATTTGAATCCATTGGTTACCATAATTTAACCATTGGTTGAGTTAACTTTGGATAAAAAAAACTGGAACTTTGTTGATATATCCACAGACCACTACCCAAGTCAAAGTTGAATAAAATCGTTAAATGTTTCGACTATAGTAGATAAAAAAAAAGATTTGTGCTTGCACTGCAGTTGCAAGTCAGCCGGAGGCGGCCAGTCGAAATTGTGTTCGCATAATTCTTGCCAGTTTTATTGTTGCCACATAGTTGGACAGTCCAACCATATCCGATACCTTTATCGGGGTTCCGTGAAAGAAACGATCTTTAAAATATTCTACGTCCTCGTTTTTATAGGTTTCATCTAAATATTTTTCTGATTTTACTAGATTTTATTATCACTGATAGCCATGCACTTTAACACTATCTCACCTAATGGTAAGCGGTGATGGGGGCGAGGACGGAGCAAGTTTACCTAGAAGTTACCTGTTCACCCTTGACTTAAAGACCCTTAGGCTATAGGTATCAGCTTCCTTAGCTGTATCTACACACAATGAAAGTATTCCGATTTATCCCGATACTAAAAATTAGTTCAAATCTAAGTTACAGGAATATCTTATAAAAATAACGTATCGCAATACCGAGGATTTTCCGTTGGGAAATTTTGGTTGGGAAATAAATAGTTAAGGTTTTTTATAAAAATTAAACTATGATTATTATTATACTATCGCATAAGCTCGCACTTACACTCACAGTCACACATACTCTTTCTCAAACATACACACACTCTCAAACACCCACACCCACAAAACTCCAGACAAATACACTAGCGACATACACTACACTTTCATATAATCTTGTTTTTTTATTTTGTTTCTCTTGAACTTGCCCTAATGGATTATTGTGTGTAATGTGTGTCCTATTTCCTAAGCACATTACTTTGAAGGGACACTGACTTCTAAGTTACAGGTACATAAACCTAGTCTAGAAGTCAGGGTTTTTCACTCCGGAACCTCGATCTAAAAAGGCTTTAGCTAAGCCATTTTTAGATCAAAATAAAGTAATGCATTAATGGAGAAATAAAGTTTTATATATTTCCGTAAAATAGCATCATTTTGCTCTTCTATATTTTATTCATACTCTAAATGATGTACAAAGTAAGGCGAGGTACTGAACTTCATAAATTAATTAATCTTGATTAATCTGCTCAGTTTTGTTAGCTAACATTTATTGACCATTAGTTTCGCTGACAGCTGCTTGATTTCAAACATCAATTTGAATTTGACTTCATTTCAGGGAATTGCTTTTGATTGAGTGATTGGTAAAGCGGGAATATTTTGGGTAGGTAAATAACCAGCCTTAAAATGTATGCATACTCAATCGTGGGGATGGTCGGTTGTGATCAATACGATTAGTAAATACAACAAATATACTAATAAATAAGTCATAACATAAAGATGTAATATTGTTTTCCCGTGTATTGGCAATCGTGGAGTAATCTCATAAGAATCGTATATTTTTCTGAGATAAAATAGCCTATTTTACTCCTACTCGTCTTTGTTTCCATGGAAGATGGGTAGGACTTTAGTGTGGGACGCAATTTGCGTCAATACTCTTGCGCCATCCCATGTTCTTAGCTCGTCGTGATATGCTGACGTTGCTGCTGCGGCTGCAGAGAAACTCAAGCGGTGGAAATATTATAATCTCATCGAATGTTATATTTTCGAGACGTTTGGGGTTGAAACTCTTGATCCGTGGGGTCCGAGTGTTCACGCATTATTCTTAGATCTGCGGAAACGCCCAGTTGCCACGTGACCTAATGGTTGGCTTTTACCTTGGTCAGAGGATAAGCATTGCCATAAAAACTGGCAATGCTGCCAATCTTTTGAGTAAATTAGAGAAGTTGTTCGACGCCATTTAGACATGTTTAGGCTTAGTTAGTATAGTATTTTATTTAAGTGTATGTATATGTAGTTATTAAGTATTTTATACAATGTACATAGCTAATTATCGCCCTGAATAAATATTTTAATAAAGTAAAAAAAAAATATATATAAAACTCGACGACTGTGTAACTTTCTATGAATGAATTTTCGTAATCGGATCGGCCATTTTACCTTTTAGAAACATAAACCCATCGTCTTATAATATAAGTAGAGATTAGTATGTTAGCGAAATTACCTGCGGCTTACATTGTGCTCACAAAATAAGTTGATTTATTGATTGGTAGGAAATAGAATGATATAAACTACACTAAAGGGAATGACGGATATACGTACTACAAACAAACTTATATTATGTTCTCTGGACAGGGGCCTGAATAATTGAATTACTAAGCAAATCAATTTGATGGATACCGTGAATCGGTATTAAGACCCGGAATAAACATCCACTTTGACCGTCACCCGCGGCTACAGAATGTTCACCTTTTACAGGTCACGGTAATAAAGGCGAATTAACTTACCTTTGATCATGATTATTAACCTTACCAGGTCAAAACGTCATGTGAATTAGTTGGTTATTTTATGTTGAAATATTGAAGCTTTTGCCCGTGGTTTCACTCTCGTGGACAAATTTAATTTGCCGAGATCAAAAGATAAACTGGCACTCAATGATATTGTGGTTTTCTATCAGTGCAAGAATTTAATAGAAATTAACCCTAGATAACCTACTCCTCCCCAATCTCGTTGGAGACATGAGCCTATAGTCTTCTGGTTTTAGATATCCAACCCCTAGGAGACTCATACGCTTACCAGCCAGTGCATGTGCACAGAAGGTGCTTCATGCGTTCCGTAAGTTCCCCACACAATCTGCACATGGGTGTCGCGGTTAGACCCATCTACATGATCATGTCGTTGGTTCCAAAGTGCCCTGTAAAGGCCCCAATCAGGTAGCGGATTTGCCCCCTGCTCATATTCCAAATGCATTCCCGTGCTTTGAACGTAGATCCCAGGAATTTCTTTGAGTGTTGAAGACTGGTATTAGACAGCCAATGTGTTCGTTGTCTGTGATCTGCAAACTCCCTAAATGTGGCTGTTACGACACACGTCAAAATGCCTACACATGATTCTGGACCCACAAGATCCTTTGCTGGGACCTCTCTTGCCAGTTCATCTGTCACTTCATTACCATGGATTCCTTTGTGCCCAGGGACCCATATTAGTCTTACTCTGTTATGCTTCCCAAGCCTGTTTAGGGTCTGGATAGCATCCAGAATAAGTCCGGAGTCCACTTTGTAGGATGCCATGGCTTATTAATCATATTACTCGTAACAAAACCGGCAAAGTGCGAGTCGGACTTGCGCACGAAGGGTTCCGTACCATTATCGCAAAAACGGCGAAAAAATCACGTTTGTTGTATGGGAGCCGCAATTAAATATTTGTTTTATTCTGTTTTTATATATATTTGTTGTTATAGCGGTAACAGAAAAACATCATCTGTGAAAATTTCAACTGTCTAACTGTCACGGTTAATGAGATACAGCCTGGTGACAGACAGACAGACAGACGGACAGTGGAGTCTTGGTAATAGGGTCCCATTTTTACCCTTAGGGTACGGAACCCTAAAAAGTAACCATTTTATTATAATAAACAGACCAAAGGTTGTATAAAAATCTAACTGGACTAATTAAATATAGTAAAAAAGTGACAAAACATGTTTTTTTTTGACGTTTATTTACATTAAAAATTCATGGTATGATGGTTGTTTTTCACAGTAATCCGGTTACATAAAGTTTTGATAATATTTAGTAATCTAGAGATTTTAGGGCATAAACCAACAAGCATTTATAATTATTTTAGACGACGACAAGCCGACGAAAAGCAATAAAGAGATATCGTGTTACCCAAAAACTGGGTTGTGACGGTCGGATATGGTATGGTTATGTTGGGTAAAACTCTGAATTTTTCCAGTGTAAGTGGGTTGAAGATCATAATTCCTATCTAAACAAGCAGTACGTAAGTTTGAAAATATAACAGGTTAATTTTCAATGACCAGCCAATTTTTTTTCTAGAAATTAGGTAACAATCAAAGAACGGTTTATGCAAAAATCAATTCTCTAAAAATAAAATTAGCCGTTCAGTACACTTTTACCAGCCAAATTTTTTTCCAGAAATTAGGTATCAATCGAAAAATGGTACCTAATTTCTGGAAAATTTGGCTGGTCATTGAAAATTTGCCTGATATATTATGTAGCTAGAGTTCTCTCCGAAAACTATTAGCAGTAGCAACCATTAAGATTAAGTATTGATCGGTCCCGGTAGGGCCTCAACCCGTAATAAAATGCTCAGTTTACTTTTTACGATTCCCGCCTAACGGATGGGCTCGCGATGAAAATGAATGGCTTTTTATATTGCCGACTATACTGGTATAAATAAACTTCGGTTTTAATCAAAATAACTGTTTGTTTTTATAACTGGCGTTATTTTTGAGATGATGTTGTGTTCTAATGTGGGGTAATGTGTTTTTTATGAATTATTTTGTTGTTTTAAGGGAAAGTGAGTGTTAAATACAGGTCTTCGGGTCCCAAGCCAGGAGCTAAACACCGGGGCCCATAGCGGCGTTGGGACTCCTGGACCCTGTCTGAACCTGTACCCCACGAAACTGCCGTAACGCAGCAGTGGAAAGCTAGGGGGTTCGCTCCTTATTGAGAGATATACTGGTTTCTACTACTACCACTTAGTTTATATTCACTTACCTGGGATTCCTGCGGTAGGCTCCTGGGGGTCGATCAATATCGTGCCGTGCCGGGAGATTGGGGATAGGAGAATAAATATAATATTAGGACAATAAGGGATAGACTGACGGTGGTCTGGATCGAAGGCTCCGGCATCCACCAGACAGAACACGTTTCCCGCAAAAACACTTCGTTTTGCATGAAATATATTCAAAACCGACTTCGCGGGCGCCTCGCAAACCGATTGCGAACGGCGGGCGCAATTAGCAATTACAAATGGGCGAAACACATCTCGATTCGATATGTGTCGACAAAAACCCGAATTCACTGTGTCCTCATGTTACAAATTTTCTCTCTCGACTCTTGTCAAGTGTCAGCTGTCAATCCAAACTGTCAAATCGTTGACAGCCCACTGACAGGGTGTTGCAATTATAAATATCAAATAGTGAACGAAACGTTTGGTTCAGAACAGTGAGGATTATTTCTTTCGCCCATATGAGTTTGATGTGTTTAATTAAATTATCTCGCCAAATACAACAAAAATATTCACTTGTTTTTATGAATATATCAATATTATCGCCAACTGCCCCTTTGCCAATCACCAATGCTTGACAACCATTGCTTATCCCAGTTGTAAACGTCCCTTTGTGCCTATTGGCCTAGCTCTGTTCTGTCTCCTGCTTGATATGGAGGTAAATAGAAATTGTGTTTTTCTTACTCCTCGGCTATGCTTCTCGTCGTTTGCGGGTGGGATCCAAGACGGTTGTTTATTTTGCCGGGACTCGTCAAATTTCACTGCTTTGACGATTTTACGTTGGTCACTGCTGATTCTGGCTTTCAGGAGTATCAGTAGTTGAATAGTTTGGTGAGCTTGTCCCATTAGGTCTGTGAAGTTTCGCTTGCTATTTCGTTTTAAAAATGGGACAGATTTTATTAATAGATGTACAGATCACTACATTATATAGAATCTAAATACAAGCTAGTTAATTTTATTTGACCATGAATTTACTGCAAAACAAACTGCCAACTTATTTCAATCAATCAATCAATCAAATCAATCATAATATTTTATTTGAACTAAACATGAAGGTACCTACTTTAAATTGTCAGCAAAAAAAAACAAAAATGAAGCAAGTGAAATTAAATAAGGAAGTGTCATCAGCAAATAACACCATATATAGTTTATTTTCAGTATATGGGGTAAACCGTTAATGTGCACTAAAAATAAGAAAGGACCTAAAATTGAGGCCTGCGACATCCCGATTTTCATGTTTAACATTGACAAATTGACACCATTTATTTGATCTAATTGCTGTCTATCATTCAAATAAGATTTTACTAAACTTAACGCTGATTGGCTTATCCCGCAATGCTCAAGTTTCAGAAGTAATGTTCTACTTGTTGAGGTACATTCCATACAACTTTTAATAAAAATTAATTACATGAATAGCAATCACAAATGATACATGAATAACTAATATTTACAATTCAATTAATCATCTCCAACAGCCCCGCTCTTCAAACTAAAATAATATCGCCAAACAAATACTCGAGAACTTTCATCAAGACAAAATAAACCAGTTAGTCCTATTCTCAGTTTCTTTTAATATCATTTATAATTTGTTCATCTTGAAAAGAAAAATTATCTCGAGAGCTGAGTAAGCTTCTTAACTGACTCGAGTTGATGGAGCAAATGCGTTGAATAGCTAGCCTGCTTTTGCTTTATTTGTTAAGAGTCACCGTGTATTTTTGTACTGCCTTAAACATTATAGCGTGACTTTCTGAAGTTTGTAAACTTGTCTCTTGATTAAACAATAGAGAGTTGTGTTGTTTTTGACGAGACTATTTACATAAATAGTTTAAAACAAATATTTTAATTGTATGAACTATTTTGGCTAGCGGCATAATTATGAGATCACAAAGTTTCGAATGAATGGTGATGAATTTGAATAATTTATTAGTTCTAGCTTACGTTATACAAGGTGTAACGGAAAGGTGGGATCTTATTTAACAACTGCTTTTGCCCATGTAAATGAACAGCTTTCTCCAAGAAACTCATAGACTTTTCTCAAAAAAAAAACATTGTTTCTCCCATACATACAATTTTGCAGTCAACTGGGTTGTCAGTTAACCAACATTTTTTTGGTGGTTACATTTTAAAGAAGTCATGTGCAAAACATGCTTCTAAACCTGGCATATTTAGGCTATGCTTTGTTTGCCAGTGAATGAAAGTGAGTGTTATTGGTAGATTTAGCAATAATATCTTCTTTTGTTTTAAGTTTACTGAAATTTTCCATTTCGGATTTTAAAGCAATTTTGTTTAATGGGACATTGCTTAGTTGCTGATCACCTGTCTTTATGAAGAATAGCCGCTAATTTTCTTCCAAGTTAATCCAAGCAGAAACCACGTCCACAAGACCTATGAATGTTATTGACATTTATTTGCACACGCCTCAGAGGTTAATATGTCCGCATTAGGCCCGCACTAGCGCTCAATTGCAGTGTAATTGCCAATATTCCGGCAGGCATGTCTCAGCCAACTGTCGTTTACACGCATTATTAATTGATATTGGCGCTTGGTATCATCTTTGAGGTTATGTATGTGATTTCCTTCTTCGTATTGTGTCCAAAGATCTGATTGCAGTTGGTGTTCAGCCTACAGATTTACACCTCACTCTAAGCAATTTATTTCTCTTGACTCGGCCTTACTCAATTAAATTGATACAGTTATTTTTCGTTGTAATGACGACTGGATTACTGAGTGAAGTAGAGTGGAGGAATTTATCTTCAAAAGCACTTAGAATATGGGTGTCATTGGAGTGACAATTTAATGCATACCAGAAGCCTAATTGCGCAAATAAATCCGGCAAGGCAAAGGGTTTGACCGTTATCAATCGACCAATTGCTTGCGAGATGAAAAACGCGATGTGGATTTCCGTCTATGTGACTGGTCGATTGATGGGGGTCAAATCCTTTGCCTTGCCGAATTTAATTGTGAGATTAGGCTGCAGGTTTCTTGGAACTTAAACGCTTTCCCATCATTTCTATTCCCTAGAAATGCTCAAAATTATCCTAATTCTGCTAATAAGCTAAGGCTTCCCAACTTGAATGAGACATATGTCAGTCACGTAAAAATTATTATGATGCCATTGGCCATTTGAACTTTGGTTGGTTTTCGACTAATGATAAGCATTTTGCTGTAGCAATATGCTTATCATTAGTCAAGACAAAATTAAGTAGATCGTTTAAATATAGTTAGTAAGTGAAAAGTGTAACTGATACGAAGTAAAAAAATATAAAAGTACCTACAAGTATCCTTAGTGTTCAGTTTACACGTATGGCGGCTCATCCTAGCGTATTCCTGAGCAGTGTCCCGTATACGTGCGTTCATCGATATTCATCCTTCATGGCGAGTTTTTGGTTTCACGCCGTGCTCAGCATACATTTGGACCAAAAGTTTCGTCTACATAATATTTGAAATCTTACCGCTATCTATCACAGATCCGACTTTCAAGTTTTGGTACTTTGCGCTGCAGTTTGTGCAGAGTTTGTAAATTTTTTAGTTTCAAAATAGCTTTGAATTTTGTTTTGCATAGAATTCAAAATTGAATTATAATTTTCAAATGGATTTTCTTTTCGATTTCTACTCCACACGTTTCAAATTAGGTTTTTATTTTCAATCTCTTAGTGACGTGAATTACTTCGTAATTTAGGATAGGTTATGAGATAAATCCAATTAAAGTATGGCATACTAGTATCACCAGTAGTTTTTCACCTTAAAAATCCAGATTGAAGTCTTTGATTTGGTTCATAACTAACAAACGAAAAACGAGCCATTGAACATCGGCGCCGAGTTGCCAGCCTGTCGATTTTTATAGTTTACGTTTTGGGGAGTGAGCGTTGGAATTGTATGAAGTAATTTCTCCTAGCCCGTTCCACCATCGGACTACAAGACTTACGGCGATGCGTCATCGGTACATGGTGGACATCCCACCCATACCAACGTTAGCACCAAACGTTTTGGGAATACTTTTATTATGCGTACAGCAAAGGATTGGCATTCCCTGCCAGAGTCAGCTACGACCTGGGAGTATTTAAGTCAAGAGTGAATATGTTTATTCTAGGCAAGCGTGCATCATCGTCGACCACATTATCCCTTACCATCAGGTGAGTTAGTGGCCAAGCGCGAGTAAAAAAAAACAAAAATACTAAAAAAAACCATAACATCACGCCCACATTCCTTAAAAGGTTAGACAGATGTGCAAATAGACAATATCCACATTTGGTCAGATATGTTTAGGCCTGGTTCATATCATCAAAGTTTATTGTGTCGTTCTTATTATTGTTCAAAACTACTATTACGGTGTCGAGTTAGTTTAACATTTTACTCTTATGCATAGACCCAACGCTTCACTTCGCCGCGTCATTGTCACCAGAGCCACTCTGCTCGGCAGTGAGCCTTTAATTGACACTATAATCGAGCTCCAATCAAATTTCATCACCCATCCAATCACGTCTATGATAATAGCCTGGCTTCGTCTGTGGGATGTTACGCGAACATAGAGGGGTATTCAGACCCTTATGTGCGAGGGTGTAAATGCCGAAGGCGGTTAGTATTAACACCAATTACTATCGTAGCAAGTTGAGTTTTGCAATCTAATTATGTGACATACGTACGACGAAGCCGACCCTAAGACTAATTTTAAGTTGCTTTAGGAATAATTTTTTTATCAGCCTAGGCTAATTTGGGATCGTGGTGGCGATCGGCGGTGGTGACCTATCACGTCCGGCCCTGGTCCAGGTCATGAATAGAATATAACAGAATATATTTTATTGTATAACAAAAAAAAAATACACATATATTTTCATGGTACGTAGCGAGAGGGCATGGAAAGATGTCTCATCCTTCTCATCATCATCATTTCGGCCGAAAGACGTCCACTGCTGGACATAGGTATCCCCCAGGCGTCACACTGATGCCACATTGACCGATCCCGTGCGTCTCCCATTCAGCGCCCTCCCGAGGCGGAGGCTTTCCAACGTATCGTCTTCCGGTTCGCGGTCGCCATTCCAGAACTTTTCGGCCCCATCGGCCATCCGTTCTGCGAGCAATGTGCCCTGCCCACTGCCACTTAAGTTTGGCAATTCTTCGGGCTATGTCGGAAACTTTGGTTCTCTTGCGGATATCATCATTTCTGACGTGACCATGCAAGGAAATACCGAGCATAGCCCTCCCCATTGCCCTTTGGGTGACTTTATGCTTTCTGATAAGGCCCGTTGTGAGCGACCACGTCTCGGTCCTATAGGTACACACTGGCAACACACACTGGTCACAGACTTTTGTCTTGAGACACTGCGGTAAATTGGATGAGAAGATACCACGCAACTTCCCGAACGCCGCCCAGCCGAGTCGGATTCGACGGTTGACCTCTTTCTCGAAGTTGGACTTACCCAACTGGACCGTTTATCCCAGATAGACATAATCGTCTACAACTTCGAGTGTAGTCTCCGATCTTGATAGGAGTGGGTGTTACATAGGCATTCACCATGACCTTGGTTTTGTCCATGTTCATTTTAAGACCCAATCTTTTGGAAGCTCTATTTAGGTCATCGAGCATTTTACTGAGGCTCTCCATGGTCTCAGGCATGACCACTTTGTCGTCGGCAAACCGAAGGTGAGTGATGTACTCGCCATTAAAGTTGATGGCAAGCCCCCTCCAGTCCAGAACCTTGAAGACATCCTCCAGCGCAGCACTGAACAGTTTCGGAGAAATGACGTCTCTCTTTCTCACGGCTTGTTGGAGAAGTATTGGTTTTGAGGTCTGATCTTGAAGACGGACTGACATGGTGGCGTTTTTGTACAAACAATTCAACACCTCAATGTACCGGTAGTCGATCTAGCACCGTTGGAGAGACTGCATTACAGCCCAAGTCTCGATCGAATCGAAGGCTTTCTCGTAGTCCACAAACGCTAAACAGAGAGGCAGGTTATTCTCTTCGGTCTTCTGTATAACCTGCCGCAGCGTATGTATGTGGTTTACGGTGCTAAAGCCTTTTCGGAACACAGCTTGTTCGGGAGGCTGGAAATCGTCAAACCTGCACGCGAGACGATTCGTGATGACTCTTGAAAACAACTTGTAGCCATGGCTAATGAGTGAGATGGGCATGCAAAGCAGTAATTCGCGCGAAGGAGGTGGAACGGGTGAAGGAGACGCAACGGAGACACCCTCAAGCCCCTAGCCGACGCAGGAGACGCTCTGGGCGTCGGGAGTCGCAAGCCGATTCCCAGCCACTGGGCTTGCAAACTGCGAGCTAGCTCGCTGTCCAATAACCACCGGTCCAGGCCCGAGTAGACGGCGCGTAGGGTTCCACGCGCGCATCAAAGAGATGTCAGCAAAGCTAATGTGGCCCGATAGAACTGATGTCTGTCTGGGTCGCGGATAAATTTCAAAGAGGGTTACCGCGGCCCTAGCACAAGCAACTGAAGGAACACGGATGGGTTTTAGTCAGTAAAAGTCTGAAACGCAAATTTGGGAACTGTCCCTGTACTTAGTTTCAAAATATGGCTTCGCCATTTCAAAAAAGTATATATTCGCCATATATTTATCGAACCTGCTCTAAAAATTTCACGCGAATCGATTGAGAAATGCGACCTGTAGCGAAGAACAGCTGAACATCTGGTCATCCGGATATACGAAAGCATTTTTGCCCAAGCTGAAACGGAGACGTGTGTTATGACGTGAATTATGTACGATTTCCATCAACCGGTCCGCGTCAGGGCGTGCCGGAGCGCATTTCACACGCTAAGGGGAAATTCAGATTTCTATACAATAGAACTAAGTTTCATGTTTGCATGGCATTTACACTGCTTGGAACTTGGTTAGATCCGCGCCAGCCAGTCGCCTGCGCTCGGACGCCACGACAGCCGATAGGCTCCTCGCGTACGTGAACGGCGGCGCTAGACTGTCGTCGCGCCCGGTCGGCTACCACCGCGCTCGCTGCTGTGTTGTCGCCGGCTGGCAAGTTGAATCATTCAAGTTGTGCATTAAATTGTAGATTGACGTGATTTATTTATTTGTTTGTTGTTTTTCGTGCAAAATATATATGGACACAGATGAAAAGCCTATCTGTTTATTTGAAAAGAAAACTGACTGCGACACGAAAGCATCACTAATTCACTAGTCGCTGAGAGCACGCGCGTGGTTGCGTCTGGGTTCCAGCAGATTGTTGCCATCGGGCGGACTAGGTCGGCGACTGGCGCGTGCTCGCGCATCCGCTGCGACGCGCTGCACTACGCTCCTGCGTCGCCCGGTTGGTGGAAACCGTACATTAGGATAAAGACAAGAGGATAATTCTCAAAAACTTTTTATGGACGATTCTGCAAAATAGCGACGGCAATTTTTGAGACTGTTTGATGTTAATTGATTCATCTTCCAAAATTTATTTCAACTACAAAGAGTGCGTCACGGCATTCTATCAAACAAGTTCAATAACATTAATCCTTGATTAAAAAGACCCCGTAGAAGGTTTTCCTGTAGGTATACCAAAAGCATTAGGCTGCCACTCTTCCTGTCCTATCTCAAATTCCAATCTGTATAATATTCATCTATTATTACAACCCAATACCTGTAAACCTTCCCGTTACAACCCCAAAATGGCCGCAGAAATGTCCACAAATGACAACAGCATGACAACACCCCAACAATATTGAATAGCTGTAAAATAAGGAGGCACAACGGCCCCTTATTAAGTGGTGGTACGGGCAGGCATGCCAGTAATTTCAACGTCTTTATGATTAAAGAAGAAAAGGAGATGGGGTATTTTACAAAATAAAGAAAGATCAGTAGTGACGACCGTATTCAGGTCACATTTTCCTTAAAATATGAACATGCTTTTCTTACCAAGCTGCCTTTGAAAATTCCTTCAGTGCTGGCATCGCAATAGATACGGTGTCAATCAATAGTTTGTCCAACAATTTAGATATTATTACAGTGAAAAACTAACTAACTTATTTTCTGATTTAACCGGTATTGTGCCCTTAATAGGGATGTCTTCTGGGTAAAATGTTAATTCTATTTAGTCCGTCAGTGACATTATCAAATAGTATTCGACCCGTATTTTTGCTTTATCAAATACATAAAAATGGACAAAGATAAAGTGAACTTTACCCCCACTCCTGAAGGAGTGGGGGCTTGTGACATCACTTTGTCAGTCTAAAGTGTAGCACACCGTGACGTCACACGATATTTCAACGCACTGTATAGTCGTATTTTTTTTTGTTTACATGGCAAAAGAAAAAAATAAGTGTCCAATATTTTAAGTTATCTGACTGACCGACTAAATAGATATTTTTTGTCAACTACCCTAGTACCGAAACAATAGTCTCGCGTGTATGCAAGTCTTTAAGCCCTTAAGTGATTAATGAAGTTTTTTCAAGTTCTTCTCCATATAGAGCTTTGGAATGCTCAACTAACTTTATCTTTTGAACTGGCTCACTCGAACGAACAACAGAACTTTAAGCCAATTTATTTTAGGTAATCATAGTACCTACCTACGTCTATTGCTTCTGTATTTTCTTCACTGTCAGATATCATTACTTCCAGTGTTTAGTTCCTACCTAATTATTAGTTTCGTATTAATCCTCAAAACCTTATGGATAGTGTTAGTCTGATCATTTTGATCATATCTCAGCGACAAACCCCCTTACCACATCCTGGCATCTTCTTTAACCTGTGCACGCCCCGGTACGCGTGACCGGCATGTCCCCGGCCACCAATAAAGTAATTACTGGCCCCTTTAATTGCATGCGACGGGTTAGCTAACTTTATTACACAATCTTGTAGTTTGTATTGTAGATTGCTCATTGTGATGCGGGTTTGATTGATTTTGATGCTTATATTAGGTTTGGGTATGGACTTGGTTAATTTAACAAAGTATCTAGTGAAATACAGAATTGATTGTGTTTTCGGTGAATGAATTCTCTTAAAATCTGGAGTGTATGATGTGGTGTAAACGGATCTGACGCAGAATGTCCCATTCGCACAATATCACAGTGAGAATGAATGTCCTATTCGCGAAACGTCCTATTCGCAATGATAAATGATAATGTTAAATGATAATGATAAATGATAATGATAAATGATAATGATAAATGATAATGATAAATGATAATGATAAATGATAATGATAATGATAAATGATAATGATAAATGATAATGATAAATGATAATGATAAATGATAAATGATAATGATAAATGATAATGATAAATGATAATGATAATGATAATGAATACAATCTGTGGCTCGACTTGACAGACAGTTGCCAAAAATTTTCTCTTATAAATTTCTTCCATAATAAATATTTTTAACTATCTAAATTATACAAAACAATATGAAATCAAAGAAAAAAAAAACATACTACAGTAAAATCACTAAAAGTATGGCCGAAATACAAATTCAAGAATAAGAAATGTGAAAAATGAAGTCGACGGCGACGTCATGTTAACGAGAGCTGCCGCCGCAAGAAATGCACGCCCACCACCTCCGGCCTCGTCGCCCAGCTCCGCCTCGCCGCCGCCGGAAACCAGCCCCACCGTGAGTGCTGTGACACCGACCGTGGCAGCTGCGTCGAGCTCGAGCGACGAGTACTTCTCTCCGCCGACGACACCACCACCTGCGCGTCGACGGGGAGGACGCCGGCCGCCGGACCGCTTAGGACCTCGAGGCTTACCGGTCTCTGATAGGGTCCCAGCACCCGGCGGAAGTGTGCAGCGCATGAGATGGACACAATCCATAAACGAAAATGTCATGCGCGCATACTTTGGGGCTACAGAGGGAGGAAACAACCTGACCGCGTACCGTGTCCGGATGCTCTCTTTGTTTCAGGTGCTTGAGCCAGCCGTCAACGTTTCGGCCCAACGACTTTCGGATCAGGTGCGGGTCATCCAGCGTAATCGTATGTTGGATGATACTGTACTTGATCGCCTCCGAACGGAAATGGGTAACCGTGTCACTGCCCCATCGTCGCAGGCTGTGGTGCTACCACAGTCCAACCACGCTGACGAGGAGAGTAGTGACAGGGTTACAAACGTAAGTACCCAGTGCAATGAGGAATTGAGGAGTGCTTTGGAGTGTGCTATTCGGGAGTATCGCAACATGCCACCCGAACTTAGGCCACGATTACCTCGTTTGCCCATGCATAACAAGAATAGGGCGCTGGTGGCTGTTCTGGATTCGCAGTTGTCAAACTATTTTGATGACTGCGAAGACCTCACTGATACACATTCGATCATGTACTGCGCGGCTGTAGCGGCATGTCGTGTAGCTCATGTCAAATTTGCAGATGACAGAGCTACACGACCGAAACCAGCCGTACCGGCTTGGCAGTGCAGGATCGAACGTCGTATTGGTGGGGCCAGAGCACTTATCGGCAAACTAATTTGTTTCAGGGAGGGCAATAGCCGCCCAAGAGTGATGCGCTTTGTGAGACGGGCATTTTCGGGGACTGATGTCAGCCCCCGAAACTATATATCCCATGTCACAGAGCGCATCGACTTCCTGAAGCAAAAAGTGTATGCATGGGCAAACCGTATTCGTAGGTACAGGCGGAGAGTGGAGCGATACACCCAGAATCGCACATTCCAAAGTAATGAAAGGTGGGTTTATCGGGCTTGGGAGCGACCCGACCAAGGTGTGACTGATACGCACCTGCCGGACGATGACGCTATGTGTTCATTCTGGCGCAGCATCTGGTCGGTGCCTGTCAGTCACACCGAAGGTGAATGGACTCGGGATGTCGAACGAGCGTGTGATCCAATACAAGAAATGGGGGCTATCACGATCAGCCCCCAAGATGTAGCCCGTGCAGTCCGTCCGTTGCCGAACTGGAAATCTCCAGGACCGGACGGACTGCACAACTTTTGGATCAAGTGGCTACAAAGTTCGCACGCTCGTTTGGCATCTCAGTACCAGGCAGCCTTAGAGTCTGGTTCGCTACCCAAGTTCCTTACAACAGGAATAACCCACCTGCTCCACAAGTCTGGTAGCACCGCGGAACCCAAAAATTATAGACCAATTACATGTTTACCAACGGTCTATAAGGTTCTTACATCCATTTTGAGAGTTAAAATTAATAAACACGTCGACGATAACTGCATCATGTCGGTCTCTCAGAATGGATGTAGGAACGGGTCCCGCGGTACTAAGGAGCTACTCCTTATTGATATGGCCATTAGCCAACAGGTTCGGCGTTCCCGAAAGGATCTGTCGACATGTTGGATAGATTATAAGAAGGCCTATGACTCGGTGCCTCATACATGGCTCATGAGGGTGCTAGAATTGTATAAAATAGATACAACTCTACGCACCTTCCTGATGTCGTGTATGAGGCAATGGAGCACAGTCCTTCGCTATCCAGGATGTCGAAATATCCAGAGGAATAGCGAACCTGTAAGGATCGAGCGAGGTATATTCCAGGGCGATAGTTTGAGTCCACTTTGGTTTTGTCTTGCCCTGAATCCTCTAAGCATGCTGCTGGAGAATTCAGGGCTAGGCTATCGGTTGAAGAGAGGTGGTCTGGTTATATCTCACCTCCTTTACATGGATGATCTGAAGCTCTTTGCCCCCAGCAATCTTCAGCTGATGGAGCTACTGAAGGTAACTGAAACTTTTAGTAGCGCCATCAGGATGGAGTTTGGTGTGGACAAATGTGCGGTCATGCATGTAAAGCGAGGGGAGATTGTGGAATCCGTAGGTATTCAACTAGCGGATTCCATAAACCTGAGATCCCTCTCTCCAAACGAAACCTATAAGTATTTGGGTATGTCGGAAGCGTTAGGTATCAGCACTACTGACATGAAGCAATCGTTGAGGGAACGCTTCTTTGGCCGTCTGAAGAAGGTACTCAATAGCCTTCTTTCAGGCGGAAACAAGGTGCGCGCCTTCAACGGTTGGGTCATGCCGGTATTGATGTACTCTTTCGGCATACTCAAATGGACTCAAACGGAACTCGACGCCCTGGATAGGCGAGTCCGTACACTGCTGACTGCATATCGAATGCATCATCCACGATCGTCGGTCATGAGATTGTATATCCCGCGGAATTGTGGTGGCCGAGGCTTTTTAAATGCCAAAAACCTCCACAACCGCGAGATATGCAATCTCAGGGAATATTTTCTACACACCGTCGTGGGTATGCATCGAGATGTAGTAGCAGTGGACAAGGGACTCACCCCGCTCTCCTTGGCGAATGAGAACTGGCGCAAGCCTGTAGTGCTTGATACTAACGACCGCAGGGAAGTATGGCAGAGTAAGGAGCTTCACGGACGCTTTTTTCGGGCCTTACATGGGTCCGATGTAGACCAAGCAGCGTCCGTAGCCTGGCTGCGTTTCGGTGACCTCTTTGGGGAAACCGAAGGTTTTGTCTGTGCAATTATGGACGAAGTTATCATGACGAATAACTACCGGAGATTTATTGTGAAGGATGGCACGGTTGACATCTGTCGGGCATGTCACCGCCCGGGTGAATCGATCCGACACATTATCTCTGGATGTTCTCGTCTAGCTAACGAGGAGTACTTGCATAGGCACAACCTTGTAGCCAGGATCATTCACCAGCAACTTGCTCTGAAATACACTCTTGTGGCATCGGAGGTACCGTACTACAGGTATGTGCCCGACCCAGTTCTCGAAAATGGCAATATCACATTGTACTGGGATCGGTCCATCATCACTGACAGGACTATTGTAGCCAATAAGCCTGATATAGTGGTGGTGGACCGAATAGAGAGGCGTGCAATGATTGTTGACATTACCGTCCCGCATGACGGGAACCTCGTGAAAGCCGAGAAAGATAAGCAAATCAAGTATCTTGACTTGGCTCGCGAGGTTGTCGACATGTGGGATGTAGACACAGCGATCATTGTACCGATAGTCGTGTCAGCCAATGGCTTAATAGCCACGAGCCTCGACCAACATCTTAAGAGGCTCTCGTTAGGCGGCTGGGTCAAGGGCCTGATCCAGAAAGCAGTACTGCTGGACACGGCTCGCATTGTTAGGAGGTTCCTCTCTTTGGAGCCCTGACCGCCGGTAGCTTGGACCCTGTTCCCGATACCGGTGGGCCTCTATTTTCTATATTTTTAAATGTTTTTTCAAATTTTGTGTTTTATAAAAATATTTAAAAATTTAGTTAATAAGAAAAGAAATTAAATAAAGGATGATAATGATAATGATAATGATAATGATAATGATAATGATAATGATAATGATAATGATAATGATAATGATAAATGATAATGATAAATGATAAATGATAATGATAAATGATAATGATAAATGATAATGATAAATGATAATGATAAATGATAATGATAAATGATAATGATAAATGATAATGATAAATGATAATGATAAATGATAATGATAAATGATAATGATAAATGATAATGATAAATGATAATGATAAATGATAATGATAAATGATAATGATAAATGATAATGATAAATGATAATGATAAATGTTAATGATAAATGATAATGATAAATGATAATGATAAATGATAATGATAAATGATAATGATAAATGATAATGATAAATGATAATGATAAATGATAATGATAAATGATAATGATAAATGATAATGATAAATAATAAATGATTTTATTTCTGTAAGTTGGTTTATATAAACACTTTTACATGTCAAACATATTTTTTAAAACTAGATGAGGTCGGCGTTTCCTATCTGACTACTCTGAGAAGAAAGGCCGAAACAAACTCAGAGGTCACAGTCTCTTTTAAAGTCCAGACAAAATATTGGTTAGATCATGTGAAGACCATGTAGACTGATGTCTGAAATGGTCTTTTGAGGAAAGAACCAGTCAGATTGAGTGGACCTGTCCAGTCAGTGCACGCATTTGTCAATAACCGAGCAGCTCAACTCAGACTTTAAGGAGCTCAACGATTCGACGAACAATACCAAAGAAAGGACATTCGGGTAGGCCGCATAAACTACTCAAACTGCCAGACCATGATTAAAAACTAAGATAAATTTAAATAAAAATAAAAAAGAATGATCCACATAGTCTTCACACTCACAATAATTAATATAAAATAATATAATACTTTAAAAAGTAAATATTCTTGTCATTGCAAGAAAACCAAAAAAACAACAACAAAATTCACGGTGCAAAATATAATAAAAAAAACAAAATTAATTGGAGCAGCTCAATCCCAAGCCTTTTTGTCTTCAAGGTAATCTTTAGTTGTATAAAACGCTTTCTGGCACAACTTACGTTTAAGAAAAGATTTGAATTTATTAAGACTTAGATGTTGTACGTGGCTTGGAAGCTTATTATAAAAGCGTACACATTGACATCTAAACGAGCCACCTATTTTCTTGAGCCTTGTTGTAGGTACTACAAATTTGTGTTTATTCCTAGTATTTATGTTATGGATATCACTGTATTTTTAAACAATTTTATATTTTTATGGGCATATAAAAGATTTTCATAAATGTGTCCCACTCTCGAAAGGTCCCATCCTCAAAAGGTCCCATTCTCCAAAGATCCCATTCTGAGAACGTCCCATTCTCAAAAGGTCCCATTCGCATAAAATTCGTATATTGTGCATTAAATCCCGATGTTCGATGACGACCGATTGTCGTAGTTGGCCCTAGACAAGTGACATTCTATATACGAAAGCGTGGCGATGGCGATTGGACAAATGTCATAAATGTCAGGATGCCAAAAGCTATCGAAACATCATGTGATCAATCCCTTAGATTTTGGCATTTCAAACATCGCCATCAATAATATTGAATGACACTTGTCTAGAGCCTAGAGCAAACTCTGAATTGCATCAATTTTTAACAGACTTCTGTAAAAGGAGGTGGATTTTTTTTGTTTGTTCGCGGATAACTTCGTCGTTTATGAACCGATTTTGATGATTCTTTTTTTGATGGAAAGGAGATATGCCAAGGGTGGTACCATGACAAGAATCTAATGATGGAATCCTAGAGAAATCGTGGGAACTCCGCAAATATTATAGGCATACGTATAACGATTTTGGTATTTTTTCAATAATGCAATCACTTGCACTCAGAAAGTATAATTTGGTGAAGTGATGAAGAAGACCACAATGGCCACTGGAACTCTGAAATAAAACAATGTATCCTATCCTGTTATTAGAATCGCCATGAGATGTATTTTCATGTTAATTGGAGGTGCCTACCAAAACTAAAAAAACCTTTTAACAAAAAATCAAACCGACTTCCAAATCAAAGCACTACAAAGCGAAAAATAACTTTATTTTCCGAAGTCGGTGTCGAATAACGGAAAGCAATGGGTACAAAAGACATCGACATCGGAAAAGAAAGTTATTTCTTGCTTTGTAGTGTTTTTACTTATTTACAAGCTTCTGCTAGTGGCTTCGGCCGCGTGAAAGTCGAAAATTATGCTGAGGGAACATTTTCCCGGGATAAAAGTACTATAATCAACTGACTATCTGACTATATTCTATGTCTGTGCTAAATTTCATCTAGATCCGTTAAGCCGTTCTGGCGTGATTGAGTAACAAACATACACACATCCAAACTTTCGCATTTATAATATTATTGCTATGTAATTAGCTTTTGCTAGCGGTCTCGCCCTCGCCGAAAATTATCCTGAGGCTCTATTGATGCCTGCTCATTATACTAAGTTCTACAATAAATCGTTCACGGTCCAGGCTGTGCGATTGTGGAATGAGTTGCCGATGTCAGTAAAACAAGCCCAGTCACTAGAGTCTTTTAAAAATCTTGTTAAGAACCATTTCCTTTCTCTTTAATGCTTTTCTGTTTCTATCTAATTTCTTCTATCATTGTTCAACCCGTCAATGTTGTAACATATTGTAATATTATGTATGTATGTTTATTTGTTATTTTATGTATAGTATTTCATATATCTATATATAGCATTGTTCAACCCTTCTTGGCATTGTTGTAACATATTGTAATATTATGTATGTATGTTTATTTGTTAGTTAATATTTGGTATTTCATATATATATATAATTTTTATGTATTTATTTTAATGTAGCAGTACACCATAGGCTACCCCCAGTTTTATTTTAAGTTCTTAAAGTCCATCCAAAGGTTTTCTGGTACATATTGCTGTCAGCGATAAGACCGCCTTTGTACCGATAGTATTAAGTTGTTGTAAAAGATATGTGTAATTAATTTTTTGGGGAACAATAAAGTATATTCTATTGTATTCTATTCTCTATAGCGTCGCCTTAAATTGAAAACCTCGGGCAAACATTTTAACTCAAATTTATTAATCTATTCTGACATCACTGTGGGCATTATTGGTACTTTACTATAGAACTTGCCCATTATGTACCACTAAAAATGAAAAATAAATAAACTTTTTAACAAAAAAAACCAACTCTAAAAAGGTATTTTTCTCTTTGAAGTGTGCTTTAGAAGTCGTTTTTTTTAGTATTTAGGGAGCTACTAATGAAGTAGTCAGTAGTTCTCTGATTATTCTGATTAGATATAAGCTAGCCTTGAAATGTCTTATCCAAGACACGAAGTACGTAAGCGGCGGCGCGGTGTCCAAGACTAAGTTCTTTTTCAACACACTTGCTCATAAAGTGGCTCTAATTTCACCGCAATTAGGCACATAATGACACCTGTTATCAAACTGTGACTTTTGCATTACTATTATTCACAAGTGAGTTATAGAGTTATTTTTTTTAATTTATTGGTTGAGTTGCTTTGTTCTTAAAAAAGTTTCGACACAAAAAAGATCGTGCTCAATAGTACAAATACATCACATTTCATGCAACTTCGTATTTAAATAGATCATTTCAACTTGTACGTGTTTAATAAATAAAACTTTCACTCAAATATAAATTTTGTTTTTGTCTGTAATAAAGAAAACTTGAAATTCCCCACTTTGTACGTGGCTAAAACGCTATCCGCGAAAACCCAAAAAAAAGAAAACTCGTTATTTTTAGTCTATGGCTGATCGCCATTGTTAGATACGCGCGCATAGGATAACTGATTGATTTTGCCCGACATTGCGAAATAAATTTCACAACTCGTTTTCACTGTTGGAAATGTTTTTTAGTATTATTTTCTTCACAAGTGTGTAAAAAAGTTTCGATACAAAAAAGATCGTACTCAATAGTACAAATGCATCACATTTCATGCAACTTCGTATTTAAATAGATCATTTCAACTTGTACGTGTTTAATAAATAAAACTTTCACTCAAATATAAATTTTGTTTTTGTCTGTAATAAAGAAAACTTGAAATTTCCCACTTTGTACGTGGCTAAAACGCTATCCGCGAAAACCCAAAAAAAAAGAAAACTCATTATTTTTAGTCTATGGCCGATCGCCATTGTTAGATACGCGCGCATAGAAAAACTGATTGATTTTGCCCGCCATTGCGAAAAAAAAAATCACAACTCGTTTTCACTGTTGGAAATGATTTTTTAGTATTATTTTCTTCACAAGTGTGTTGAAAAACGTCGTATGATACACGTGTGTATTAATGATTACCGTCCTCGGCTCCCTTAAGACCCTCACCTAACGGCTCGGGTCTCAATGGCGCCTCAGCGGTATTCACCAACATTACACACTTGTACCATAATGTACTATTAATAACAACAGAAGAATAAAAACCCACTTATCCACAAATAACAGGAATACAGAAGCTGCCACCGCATTTCTGCACGTCTAAATCGCCTAGATCTTGCTGCAAATAAAGGGATTTTTCACCCAGACACTCGACGATTCTGTTATCTAGCGCAAATAAGGTTAAACATTAGTTACAGGGTGCCACCGTGTTGCACGATTTATTGCCACTTACTATCTTTCGCTGACATTTGAAGGAGATTAGTATTTCTTCGTTCGTAATTGCCGAAATGCACGCCACTTTGGTTAACAAGGGACATTTCCTTCAGAAATTATTAATTTTGTATTTTTCATGTTCCATGTTTGTTTGCGAAAGGTTTAGGCTCAGTTTCTGAAACGAAAATTATGGAAAGATTAGTGTGATAAATTGTCGCCCTTAGCGGCTGGTTGAGTGCATTTTCAACAACCAATCACATCACTTGATTAATCCGTGTTTATTTTTTTATGCGACGATAAATTTATTTACAGGAACCGTGTGTTATCATCGGTTGTATCTCTTGAGGTTTTTTAAGTCAAAACAATTTGCAGATAGTAAGCCTTTAATTCATTTCTCACAAAGTATTAAAACAAAAACTTAAAAACCGTATAAACAAAAACAATTTAACTGACTTCATCGACATTTTTCGACACTGACTTCGGAAAAGAAAGTTATTTTTCGCTTTATAGTGTTTTTTTTTTTGGAAGTATGTTTGATTTTTTTGTTGACAGATTTTTATTTTAATTTTTTTAGGTTTAGTCCCTCAAATTTCCATGAACATCATTTGTAGCCAAAGTAGATCTCATGGCGATTCCAATAATTCCAAACATGACTAAAATACTTATGTTTTATTTCGATGTTCCAGTGACTAACTGCCGGCTTCATCATCAGATCAGTTCGATGGCACGATTTTCATCAGTACCATTTATTTATTAGTATTTGATTTCTCATAGTCGGTTAACTATTCGAGATATCTTATATACGTTATATACGTGACATACTTGTCTTTAAGGAGTTCCAGTGGCCACCTGGGGTTTTCTTCATCAGTTCACTCGATTTCCATGAAATCTCTTCATCAGATTCTGACTTGGTGATATCCCACTCCCGAGGTGGTCCCATTATCACCAAATTCTAAATACAAAAAATACAATATTTTTTTTAAGATTTAAGATTAGAGATGAGATAGATAAAATCGGTTCAATTGACGGCGAAATCGGTGAACATACAAAAAAAATAAAAAAAACATAAGTTATACAATCGAACATAGAACCTCTTCTTTTTGGGAATTCGGTTAAAAAGAAGAAGACACTGTTTCAAAATTTTAATAAATAATAAGATAGTCAGATAAAACACAGAATCTTGACATAGAACAGAATCCCTGCAAAATAAGGGTTACGCATCATCAAACAAATTAAACCTAACATATTGCTGTAAATATTTAAACCTTTCCAAACTCTGAAATGACAGAGTAAATTCTTAGAAGAGCAAATGTTACTTAGTTAATTGCACGCACAAAAGGTTCCCATTAAACATTTAGGACACACAAGTACAAATCTTAGTATTAACTTTATGTTCTTTTTAATTTATTCACATGTCTAATTAATTTGAGATTGTGCTCTTTTGCATATAAACTTTTGAGACGTTTTCATTTATTTTGTTTTAAATGGTAAAGTTAGACTGACGATTTGTAAATCTGTATAAAGACCAATTTAAAAATAGGCGTGGTTTAGCTCCCGGGGACGTCTACAGAACAGTGATTTTTCATGGATAAAACCTGTTTAGCAAAAAATTTAACCGACGAAATAACGAACAGAAAAACAAAACTTAAAAATGGCAGGCCCACTCAGCGAAAGCTTTATTATATATCAGTGGTAGCATTTTTGTTCCAAATATTATTTTTAGAGACCCAAACAACCCAAACAATATTTTACCTTCCCTATTTGTAGTATTAATTAAACAGATTTCAGCCAAACAAATGAATGAGTTCGACTTTCAATTTTCAGTTATAAGTCTAGCCCCAATTTTAGAAAGGGGTTCAACAACCTCTCCATTGCCAGCAGTTAAACAAATTAGGGGTAGTACGAGCATACAAATAGGCATCAAACCGTGAAAATACGAAAATTATTCCTGATAAAAATATTACATTTTCAGACTATTTGCCAACTAGGATGGGGTGAATGACCGGACCCGGACCAGAAAGGATTAATTTTCGGGTACATAAACTCCCTTGTAGTGGTCTTATTTGCAGTAAAATTCTGCCTCGAGTTTCCTCTAACTTTAAGCGCATAGGTATGTTGGGGTAGTTTTTAGACAAACTTTCAGACCAATGCTACGGTTGAATTAGTTTGCATTGCATTTTTGGCCTATAACAAAGTGTGTTATTGAAGCAGTAAAAAAAATAATTCATCAACATAATTAAAGTTTTTTGCTCGTTTTGTGTCACAATCAGAAACTGCCCTGTTGCCAAAAGGTCGCAAGCAAGACTGTTGTTGAGCGTGATTCCTGTTCGATTCCCTCGGTAAAGTAATGTTAAGTTTTTCAGTCTGTAATTCAGTCTAAATATGTGTACGGTTAATATTTTAAAGCCTTTTAAAGCCGGTTTTGTTTAAAATAACTGGCGAAATGTTGGATGAATTCAGGGGTCATGTTATATATGTCAAACGGAAACGTTGAACCCGTAAAAGGGGTTTTCTGAATTTAATATCTCCCAAGTTATTACTACTAAGAGGAACCTGCTTTTATTGCTTTACGTAGAGTATGCGTATGTTCCTTAAGGGGGTAAATATAGAATAAGTAAGCCTTTAAGTGTTTCACTGCAGGGCAGAAGCCTCCTCATAAAGAGAAGCTACGAGCGTAATCACCATGCTTGCTCAAGTCGGGTTGACAGTTTCTGACTTGTATTAACTTCAAGTCAAGGCTTCCTTACAATGTTTTTCCTTCACCGATGTCGAATGAAAATAAACTTAGAAAGTACATATTTGAATTGAAATTGAAAAAATCATGCAGTCACGCATGACAGGCAAGGCCTGAACCACTAGAAAAAGCACATAATAAGAAGAAAAAAAAATTGGGGTTTATTGAAAAGTAAATTCAATAATTTTATACCTACACCTACGCAGCTTGGCTTTGCTTGATGGTATACTTATGTATATGTAAATTGCCATCACCACAGAATCTGATGTCAGGGCACTTTTTGTTTAGATAAATGGTGCCAAAAGACAGCCTTGACTTGTAGGTAAATGATTCACAAGTCTGTTAAAACAAAGACAAAAAGTATAGTTGAGTGAAAACGAGCCAAACCACTCCTGTCTTAACAATTGTACTCTCACCTTTACAACCGGACGTACAGTCAAGCAAAACTCAAAGGTAACAGTTTGACATTAAAAGCGCTTTTATGCCGTAGATATTAGTAGCTCAACCGTTACTTCTACCTGGGGTTGACCGTCCAGATTATGTGCACTAATGGACCCCAAGCTTTCAAAGTAAGTTTTATTTTCTAGAAGTACTAATGCATCTAGGTTTCAACTTAAATCTGCCCGGAGTGGATTACAAAACGTTCGGGTTGATTGAATTCGTTGTAAGAAATATCTCCCAGACAACGGATCAGTTTACACATTTAGGCAGTTTGTCGTGCATAGAGTGGGTTTCGTCTTGTGCCGACAACAGTGTTTATCGGTTCATTTTGACTATAAGATAGTTTTGTTTTGAGAATTATTTTAGCTTAGTTATTTGTAGTGCCCGACCCAAGATTCGGTTTTGGTTTCAGCAAGTTTCACCAAAAGGTCTAGGTTCACCACCAGTTTCAGTTGCGGCAGAAAATCTACCGAACCTTCGGCCTCACCAAAACTCAGTGTTTGTGAAAAGTGGTGCGTCGTTCGGCTTACTCGTGGTTGCCCCAAACTCTCAGAGAACTCCTCGGTAACCGTAGATTCTAAGTTAGATGATGAGAGAAAGTGGAGTGTTCAAAGGAATGGGCTACCTCAAGGGCGTGTACCGACTCCATACTATTGAACATTTATACCAATGACCAACCGGCGAAGCCTAACACGGCCCGATTCCTGTATGCAGACGACGTGGCATTAACCTGCCAAGCCACTGATTTTGAGATTTTTAAATCAGGCAAATGTTTTTATGGAGCCAACCATGGTGACAGCTTCTTCTGCGACTTGTATAAATAACTTTTTTTGTAATTGTGATTACTTAGATAAAGAGATTGATAGAAAATTTTAACTTTTGTTAAAAGTAAAATTGCATATTATTAGAAATTAGATGATTACATTCAAGATAAGAATGCTTGGCAAAATGCTGATCCTGCTCTTTAGCGCAATCTTTAGCGATGACAAAATCAAACTGGTTAATCTATATATTCATATTTGAAAATATTTTTTTGTTTAAGAAATTGACTTACACACAATTCCGTTGTTGTTGAATTAGGTAATTTACCTATGTTTGCACGCATATGAATTAATCTATGTATGTAAATATTGTAAAACACTTTATTTTAAAGAGTACATTTGGAGTTTCTTGTCTGTCCTCTTCATAACAAGCTATTAATTACATTAAAATTTAACTTTTTGACATACAAAAGTGCCTAGTGAAAATAGTCCCTAGTGGCCTAATTTAAAGAAACTTATTTTTCTTTGACTTTGATTAAGGTCAAATTTCCACCGCCCTTTCCGATCTCAATCTGTATTATGCTGAGAACGCTATTAAACCATATCCTCCATAAATGTAGTCCACCGTCTTTGACCTTCGTAACAGAGAAGCGCGCACTGAACATCTCGTGACAGGGGGTGCCAATCCTCCACAGCCCCCATCAAAAATATCTGGGTTATTGGATAGGTCCCTAAACTATAGGATGAACTACGAGAATGTTAATATGAAGGTGCGCAGTAGGCACAACCTACTGCGCTGCCTTATATCCACCAGATGGGGTGCGTCTCCCCAAGTCCTGCGAACAACTACAATGTCCAGCTAGTTGATTCTGTAAAAAAAACACCGTGAAAGCTTAGGTGAAGTGAGCTGACAGCAGGTTGTCAGTGATCACCCCCGGTGGGTTCCCGCATTGTCGAGGCTGGGGGGGCTCAGTAACCGTGGCTTGGTCACCCACGGTGAAGCGAAGAGGAACCCGAGGAGGGGCTGATTGTCAGGGCTTTTGCCGATAAGCCGACGATGTAGCGGCCAACATGTAGGTTGCGGTGCTGTCTGGGTGACATCGCAACTGAGGCGGGCCGCGATGTCAGTGGTACTAGGCATTATAAATATACAATATATCTACAGTCGGGGTTATGAGTCTAAACAACTATTACTTAAGAATTAAAAAACAAGACTTTTGTTTAAAATGTTGAGGACTCTCTCCAGCTAGGTGAACCTAGGGTCTTAAAAAGGTAGCTAGGAAAACCTGGATACACGAGAAATGGAGGACCGGGTGTTGTAGCGTAGTTTGGGAGACACCTTGGTCCACCAGTGGACTAGAAGTTATTTCTGCTGGAAAATATTTTTTATGTTTTTTATAATCATACATAGAAATGACGAACTTATTATAACATTGCTTATATAACTTACACCAATTATGCAATTATTCAAGAAAAAAATCACAAGCTTTATAATCGTAATCGCATAATTTAGCAAATATTTAGATAGCGTTCGCAGCATTATCTTTTGGAACAAAAGAAAATATAAATAATTTATTTTATGAGAGCAAGTGACTACATCTTACACCGTACAATCTTGAATATTGGTTCAATCTGATTACGATAATGGTTCTTAAAATGCCTAATGACAGAAATAAAACAATTTTAAAATATACCGGAATCGCAAAAAAAAAAAAAAAAATCTTATATCTTATTATCTTCATACACACACTTAATATACTTCATGTTCATTTATACTAAAGACATAAATAAAAATAGACTGATAAACACATTACCCTCCTTCGGCTTGGTAATTAAACAGTATCAAGATCGTTTAATCCAATTTCCCCAGTACTGCACACAACAAATTTTTATTTCCCCATTTGCCATGGGATTCCCGTAGACCTATACACAAGTTCTTACTATTTTCAAAAGCCAATAGGTGATTGATATTTTAATATCTAGGTATCTAGAATAGATATTGCATAAGAAAGTAGCAGAAAAATTTAAAGAAAACTTCCAATATTTGATACAATACGGTGTAAATAAGCTCAAACAGTATAAACTTCCATGTTCATAGCTCATTTAACCGAAACCTTTAACATGAAAGAACTTTCGATTTTCTGATTTCCCACACCAATGAACACAAAATAAATGCGCATTTCTCATCTTTTTGCAGACAAGAGGAACTCTTTGCATGTCAAGTATCTGTTTGAATATTGTTCTTTCACGAATATTCATATTTTGTACTTTAAGAGGTAGGATTAAAGGGTCAAATTCTAATAACAGGAAATGGAAATGTAATGGTATTCGAATAAGATATAGAGATACGTTCCTTTATTCAAGATGTAATAAAGATCAAGAAGTTACTATTTACAAATATATCTTAAAGAAAAGGCACAGTTTAATTTACTGTAAACCAATGTAACGTTCCATTGTTAGTAGACAATAGGGCCAACGCCAAATAAAACCAGTAGTTTTACAACGAAACAACTTACAAGACTACTACATAATAATGAAACGCTAAGAAAAGAATTTCAAAACACCTCAGCTGTTACAAACAGAAATAATGTTCGTGTTTTATTATATTAATAAAAGATGTAACGAGCATAATGTTGGCGACTCCTGCGGTAAAATAAACTTGTGTAACAGCGTTGAAGAGTTAGCAGGGAATGTCACAGAGAGATATTGAATTAGCCCCGCACCTCTGTGGGAACGAAACAATTTAATTTGTGAAATTTTGAGAAAGTCGAGAAGTCCTTTGGATGGCAAGAAGTTCTAGGAAAGTTGTACTCGCTGCAGAATCAATTACCAAGTTGTTAGTGATGGATTTTGATGATACGTATAAAACTAAAGAGTAACTTGTAAAAAGATATAACTTTTCTCCCAATAATATTGATGAAACCAATACTTTTATCGCAGAGAGTGCTAGACGTGACTTGTATCAGTCATTACACTTAATCCAATATTGCATTATAAATATTGTATTTAAGGCTGATTACAGGCAAACTGAAATAAGACGAAAAATACTAACTTTTTCATGGACCATCAACTACGAATATGAGTCTAGCTTTTTCCCAACATCGCATCGTTCAGATGCAGGTAAACACAAAATCAGTATTTTGTTGGAGGAAAAATAAAAAATCACACAATTATTAGGGAAAACAAATTTCCAGCTAGAAAATTGAACTCCGAAAATATTACCTCACACTCTTACATCACTTTTTAACGCCCGACGGAAAAAGAGGGGTGTTATAAGGTTTGACGTGTGTAATGTGTACTTATCTGTGTGTTTGAGTACCTGTCTGTGGCATCTTGGCTTCTAAACGGATGAACCTATTTAGTCTTTTTTTGTTTGAAAGGTGAAGGTTTCTTAGTTAATAATCGGTTCAGCCGTTCAAAAGATACGGGCGTTTTACTTGAAGATAGATACGCGATTGAACCGGGGCATTTTCGCAAGATATCGTGTCATAATTATTTGTTCGACAGATTGTCGATCGAACCGTGTCTAGTACTACCCGAGCTACCAGCGCCGACGGTCCCGGGCTACCGGGGCGCGCCGGCGGCGTGGGCTTCAATGTACGGCGCGGAGTGCGCTCGCCCACCCGCGTCCTATCCACCCGCGCCGCAGGACGAGCAGTTTCGGCTGAATATCAACTTGCATTTGGTTATCGTCGGTACTGCATACAGGCCACCGTGGCTTGATGTGAACATATCGAGGGTATTCTGGCAGAACCGGATAAGTGCACAATATATAATAATGAGAAAAAGCATTTTAAGTTTTTGAGTGATCATAGTTTAATGTTGAAGCATATTAACAACATGATATCAGTACTTGTAGTTAGATATGTTATCATAAAAGTTATTGATACATTAATTTACATAATAATTGCCATTAAAATAAAGAAAAAAGGATAACTTCACGTCAAGGTAGTGCAGTTATTTCGTTTTACCAGAAATTCGTAAATAATCTGAAAAGCCCTAATAACTCAAAGTATTAATACCTGATATACTATTAAGGGAGCATTGTACGACATTGGCTTAGTTCATGATGAAATAACTGAAATAATCTTGTATTTAAGACAGCAATATACAGAATTGTTCAAAGTTATCCGTTTTTACCTAAAAATATTTTGAAAATTACTGTATTTATAAAACAAATAAGTAATATATTTTTAATTATTATGCTTTAATCAGTTTAAACAGCTTAAGAGGTACAATGATAATTGAAACAGAAAATTAACAAAAGAAACCAAGAATGCATAAAACTACACATCTTCCTCGCAAGACAGTACATTCTCCTCTTCAACATCTTCAGGAACACTATTCACCGTCTTCAAACTTGTATACCAAGGCTTCAATTCCTCCGATTCCTCGATAAGTGAGCTCATTAGCTGCTTCTTGGTTTCTTTCTTGGCATAACTCTTTGTATAATGTGTACATTTTTCTTATATTGAGATCTGTGCCTAAAAACTTTCTGTTTGTATATTTTATTGTATAGTGATATTCCTTACATGGAAATGATTCTAGGTGACGACAAATCCCTTCCTTGATCTACGGCTTAGTTTTGTTTGCTGGGTCATGTTTTCCTCTATTAAGAACAGCATTAAAAATGCCAGTACTACTGCGTTTTTTACAGCGTCAAAGACGACAGATGGTCCAATATTAAGAATATTCGTAAAAACTTTTGGCAAACTTGCTTTTTAAAGTCATCCTTTGTAAAGTAGCCTTTTTTTGTGTAAGTTCTTTGCCTAAGTTTATTTTTCACAGCAAGAACTCGCTTAGTACACTCTACACATACATGAGAAAGAATGTAATTTTATCTACTCATGAAATCAAGATTCCAGTTATGGCGACATATTTCATTTCTAGCATTCTCGTCTAAGTTATCGGAACATTTAAACTTACATTCGGCGATCCTTAGAGCGAGATTTGTAGGGTAAACCATCAGATCGCCTTTTTTTAGCTATGTTTACTGCCCAACATCCAGGATTCAATTTCTCCACCTTTTTAAGTGGTTTACATTTTTCTCTCTTTTTCCTCTAATATAGAATTAGTAATATCAGCCGACAGCGACTCTTTTTGTTTTCTTCCCGTAGCAATTGAATCATATTATTTTGGTATAATAAATCATCAACTTCATCATTGGGCTGTAGGTAATCTTTCAGAAAATCTCTAGGGGCTCCATCATTAGCGGGCACTTGTTCAAGTAAATCTTTAAGAATAATTAAATCACCATCTTGATCCATGTGGTGGCTGCAGGAGGGTAAATAGTTTGGATCTTCGTTATTATAGATACACCGCCAAACAAACTTTCCATCTCCATCTCGATTACATTGCTGACATATCATCATCCGACATCTCGCGAAACTCTTGGTACTGGTTGACGACCTGGAAAAATAATATGACTGCAGATACCTAGACATTTTTCTTATTCAGAGAGGCATACCAAGGGGAAGATTATAGTATTATAAAATGTATAAAAATACACTCACGGGTAAGTTAAGTGAAGACTTAGAGTCTTTAAGTTTTAGTAATATCAAGCAGCAGTTGGCAGAGGCAGCTATGGGCAGCATAGAGTAACCGTCCACTTTTCACCGAAGGGGTACGTCGCTTTCCTTCATACCTAACGTGACCATACGTCCCGTTTTGGGCGGGACAGTCCCGGTTTCAGGCTGTCGGTCTCGCTGTCCCCAGCGAGGGTCTACTTACTTAAATCTTTTGTTTTGAGTGAAGCAAAATTAAAACCTCAAAATTACGTAGAATATAAATACCTTGTGTTGCACTATTATTCAATTCCAAAGACACAATCTCCTTTCTTCTGGACGACATTATCACATACACTTTTGTTTTACACGAGCTCACAGTATGTAACCGAGTATTTAAATAAAAATCTCGTGACGATGTTGGACGGAGACTAAAAACGTTAGCAAGCAGAACCGACTAAGTGAGCCTTATCTGCTTTTGCTAATGAAGTGGAGCCACAAAATTTCATTACATGCAACATGCAAAACATAATAAACTCACTTATTCCGTTTTGCCTGTCAATAAAAGGAAAGAAGTATTTTTGTATTTACAGTGAGAACCAAATAAAATCCAATGTATTGATTTGCCTGTAAATATAAAATAAAATGATTACAGTAGTTTTATGAGTAAAGAGAATAAACGCTTTTATTTAGTTATCACTGTATTTTATTATTCATGTTGTTTGGTATGAGATTATATCACTTTTTGCTGATAAGATTGAAGTAAAAAATGTTAGTTAACTGGTTTACACAGACAAAAAAAACCGCAGTAAGAATTCAGCAGTTATACGGTTTTGCTACGTAAATAAATCAGAAAAAACTAAGTATGCCTATGTAGGTAACTATTTTTTTTTTAAATTTGCACTTATTCTGTTCTGCCAGAATACCCTCGATATTCCTTGATGCGATTCCCGGGTCTGTGGAAATTGGATAAATAATAGTTAGGCCCATCCCTAAAGATTCTGATCGTACCAGCGTGAAAGAACTTCGCTCAATTAGTTTATTGCCATGCCTCTCCAAAATCCTGGAGAAGGTTGTCTCTAACCAGCTTCGGTCATACCTTGAGGAACACAGCACAGCCACAGCCCTTCTTGATGTGTTCAAGCATATTCTAGAAGCTAGAGATAAGGTTGATGATGGTTGAGCTGGGTGGTGCCGATTCATGCGTCATGTTCGTGAACGGGCGCCGTCAGTTGGGATTGGTCTTAACTTAACTGCTTCGGATGCTAATGTTTTTCTAGTACCTATTGTGTAACTGCACGGTACATGTGTAAGTACTTTTAATACTTTGTACCTGTACATAATATAGTATGTAGTGATTCTGGGTGCATTGTCCTCACACATATGAATTAATAATGTATGTACTTATGTACCTAAATATTGTAAAAAAACATATTTTATTTTAAAAGAGTAAGTATGGAGTTTCTTGTGCGTTCTTCTCCATAACAAGCTACTTTCCGAATGCACGGAAGAATACATTTTTATTCCTTTTAATTTTTTATGTATTAACGTTCAAAAGTGCCGCTTGGTGGCCTAGTTGAAATAAAATATCTTTGTCTTTGAAAGGGCATGGGTACCCTGCTGGTCTTACTAGATTTTTCGCGCGCTTTTGACTCTATTAATACCTCGCTCCTCCTATTTATTTATTTATTTATGCATGCTTTATTGTACACCAGAAAATACAGGAACAAAAATATACTACGGGCGGCCTTATCGCTTGCCGCGATCTCTTCCAGGCAACCTGGAATGGACAGTGATTGCCTGGACATGACATGGTCCTATCGAAGTTGTCTTACTATGGATGTCTACCTGATACGGTATCGTGGTTTGAGAGTTACTTGACTCATCGTTCTCAGTTTGTCCAAGTGACGAGCAGCAGTAATGGAGCCATTAAATTGACTGGTCCTAAGCGCGAAAATAGAGGTGTGCCGCAGGGATCGATCCTGGGCCCGCTATTCTTCATTATTTACAGTGCTGATATCATTCACTGCCGGCTCAACACCAAGTTCGACTTAATGCTGATGATCTGCAGATGTATCTATCATTTCATCCCCAACAGGCTGTTGACAATGTAAAACGTTTGAATGAAGATCTTAGTAGGACCCAGCTAAATATATATTAATGTAATCAAGAGATTTTTTGAGTAAAATGGGCTATGAGAATTTAGACTTGAAGATTGACGTGTGTTCCATTGAAAGGGTCCGGGAAGCCTAAGAATCTTGGGGTACTATTTGACGATCACTTTGAGACCCACATCATGGAGGCTGTGCGCAACTGCTTTTACAGGCTTGAGCTTCTGTACCGTGTACGTCCTTACATAAGTGTGGAAATGCGCATTCTGCTTTGTGAATCACAAATATTATCTAGGCTGAACTATGCTGAATGGGGCGTGCATTCTCGATAGAATCGAAATGTTGATTCAGCGAGTACAGAATGCTTGTGCGAGATTTTGTTTTACCATCCCTCCTAGATCTCACGTAACTCCTTTTTAGGGTGCCGTACCCTAAGGATCCAAACGGAACCCTATTGCTGTCACTCACGTGTCTGTTTGACCGTCTGCCTGTCCGTCGTCTGTCATACAGGTTTTGCAGCCAAACAATTGGAGCTACAGTCTTCAAATTTTCACAGCCAAAGCCATACAAATTGATGTATATAAGTAATTGTTGTAATTTGATGATAATGTCTGATCGTAGATCTGCACCTAGCTACCCTGCTCTTTGGACCAATTCGCCCAAAAAAACCTGACCATCTTTTCAGTAAATTGACCAGCTCGCGTCATGTAAACCAAGTCAAAACGAGAGCTCCGCGAGCGTGGCAGTTTTAAATTCGGTGCCTCTCGTATCGATCTTCCTCCGTTTCGCGCTATAAAGATGATTGGAACATTTCGTACTAAATTCAAGCAGTTCTTATTAATCAAGCAAAAGGCATTCTGCAGATAAACTTGTGTGTTAAGTGTTACAGGCCTTATTTAATTTTCTTAGTATTAAACTTTCTTGCGAACACTACACTGAACACTACAGCACTCAGTTTTATAGATATTCTTTTCCCCTGGTTTTTTACACTTAATTCTTAAGGCGGAACCATACTTACGTGACGTGGGGTGTCGTGGTGCATACTGGCGTGGCGATGAGTGTGCACACTTAGCTGTCGTGTCGTGGCGTGTTCTGGCGCTATTTTTGATCAGTATACGTCGAACCTTTGCAACGTTTGTATTGGTGTCAAGCCCCACTAAGCCTCAGGGTACAAGTTCGCCTATGTACCTTTATGTTGCATAATTTTTTAATAAACAAATACATTTCTTCCAGGAATAAAATTCCTTGAGAGCAAAACTAAAAAAAAGGTAAGGCAATTCATATCCAAGCAGCATTTCAGCACCCTAATTGTTTGTGCTTATTTCTCGTGTCTCCTGTGCCGGTAACAAATAAATATTTTTGTTTCTTTCTTTTCTTTACTAGATAAATGATGAAGTTTATAAAACATGAAAAAATGTGTAGCCGGCTTTTTTAAATTTTACTTGTAATTTAACTCACTCTGCCCTATTGGAAAATCGTAAATCATCTGCGATATAATCTTTGTTATAACGCTGTTCAGTAGGTCGGTGCAGTAATACCTCCTAAGCCACATTTCTAATCGACAGGCTTTGTACACTCGCCACAATCGATCTCACCGCCTTGATACTGTCTGTACCAGGTTTGTGGTCTGAATCCTCCACTATTATGATGCCAATTCTAGAATTTCTCTTCGTCGTAATAACTGTTAAAACTTGTGATCTTTTTTATTTCGTCAGATTATATTTTTAATCTAAGAACCTGTTTTATGTCATTCTAGATTTTTTCATCTTCCCTTATTATATTTTAGGTCGCTTGTTCTTTGTCAGTTTCTATTGTTAAATCTAAATTATTCTGGACAGTTTTGTTAAGGTCTATTTAACTTTAATATCTTTGCCTTTAATCTAAAATTTCAATGCTACTAACTTGGTTTCATTTCGGTCTAATTCACAAACTTTGTTTCTATTTCGATTGACTTTAGAATACCCTTCTAAGCCGAGATTCTAATCAATAGGATTTGTGCACGTTAACCGGCTCGCCGCGGTCTATCTCGGTCAGCTAACACTGTCTGCAAACCGTACCAGACCAGCCATGTTTTGGTTTAATGGCGTTGAATCTAAACTCGTTTGTTATTAAAAATTGAGAGATTTTTGACTGAGCTAACATAAGTTCAGTCAAAAATCTTTTCAGATTTGCAACGATTTACTAATGTATTTTGTCAGCAATCAGATTTTTACCGTTAGGTACCTATTGTGTTTTTAGGATTCCGTACCTCAAAAGAAAAAACTGAACCCTCATAGGATCACTTTGTTTTCCGCCTGTCTATCTGTCTGCTCGTCTGTCTGTCAAGACCCTTTATCTCTTGAACGTGTGCAGTATAGAGTTGAAATTAATAACATATGCTCAAGTTTTCAACGCCTTGCAGCGATGAAAACTTGAAAATCAAACTTCTAGATCAACGCAATCAAGAGATACATACATAAAAAAAAAGATTATTAACTCATTTGTAGAACTTATGTCGATGTCAGTTACTAACTACTGATTGGGGGACTACAGTTTTCCAACATCAAAGTTAATTTGTCCCTCAATTCTGTTTATCTTATCGGTAGCGCAATGTTCGGTGCCCTCATAGTTTATGAACTTTAGTAATGTTATTTAATTATTTTGGTGAATGTAGCAATTTGTACGAAAACCTCAGTGCGTATGTCCGACTCGCACGTGTTTTAATTCAAATTTATACGACGTGGTCTTAACATTGTCACAAAGTACATAAGCGGCGGCGCGCCGCAGCCAGACAGTCCACTACGAACAAAGCGCCATTGAGCACGCACACATTGACATTACAATCTTACAGGGAATAATGGGCAGTATTGGACCGTGCTCAGTCGCGGCTGTCACGATGCTAGCGCGGGCGTTTGCCACGTCATTAAGTCTTTTGGAAAAATTTCAAAATTTATATTTGTCTGCCGTGCACATGTTTCCCCATCATGTATTTAAAGAAAATGCGAATTTTCTATACATTGAAATACAATAATAGTGCATTTAAACGAGGTCGCAATCGATGAATTCTAATTCTTATCTACCAGTCGTATTTTTTTTTAAACGACATAGGTACACTAAAATAATAATTTTACTAACTACTGTAGTTCTTCTACACTAATAGTTAGTAGTAGTAGTTTTTTTTTGTGTTCTGTTTTTTTATAATAATATAGCATGTAAGGTGTATTCCTTGTTGGAGATCCTAATAAAATAAAATAAAATATTACAAAGAGGAAAGATTTATTTGTAAGCTTGTTTGTAATGATTAAACTCAAAAACTACTAAAATAATTTAAAAAATTCATTCACCAGCTGCATAACTTCGGAGTGACATCGCCTATTTTTATTAAATTTTAACCCCTGCCGGAAAAAGATGGGTGTTACAAGTTTGACGTTTGTACCTCTGTATTTGCGTGTTTGTGTATTTATGTATCTATCTGTGGCATCTTATCTCCTAAACGGTTGAACCGACTTTGATTTGAAAGTTGACTTTATCGAGAATATTAAAGTTAAGGGCGTTTACAGTTTGAATCGGGGTGTTTTCGGGGTGTATTACGTGTTCAATAGATTATCGATCGTGTCTGCTACTAGATAAATGATGTTTCATGAAATAAAAAACCGGCCAAGTGCGAGTCGGACTCGCACACGAAGGGTTCCGTACTATTATCGCCAAAAAACGGCAAAAATCACGTTTTTTGTATGGGAGCCCCACTTAAATATTTATATTATTCTGTTTTTAATATTTTTTTGTTATAGCGGCAACAAAAATACATCGTCTGTGAAAATTTCAACTGTCTAGTTATCACGGTTCATGAGATACAGCCTGGTGACAGATAGACAGACAGGCAGACAGACGGACCGCGGAGTCTTAGTAATAGGGTCCAGTTTTTACCCTTTGTGTACGGAACCCTAAAACGGGGATTTTAAAATTTTGCTTGTTATCTGGTTCAGTATATAGTTAACCAGATTGTTTGTTTCTATAAGTTATCGAGTAATGTACAACTGTTCTAGGCACATCTATTGTTATTCCTAAAACTTTTATTCTTTTTTCTTTTAAACTTGGCACGCTTATTGAGCCGGGTACCGGTATACCTGTACCGGATAGTCACGTTATAGTTTAAATCGAGTTATTTTCCTTTCTTTGTTGCTGACGAGTTAATTCAACGGGAATGGGGCAATATTCTTTTCTATGCTTGGCTTATTATTAATATTTAGATATTGATTTGGTTTAAGTTTTTATTTGTTATACTGAAAGAGCATTTTTTCAGAAAACTAAGTTAAGCGTCAAGTAAAAGCGTTCAGCGTATATTCTAAGTCCATTTGCATGAATTTCCTCCAATTCAATTGGCTCAGTTGCCATGCTATGGAAAGAGATTCCTCCATTAATGTCAATAAATAACGACCTATAACTGTTAATTTGATTGAGTTCAGTGGATTAAATGTTTTAGAATGTAGAAGAAAGAAGAAATAAAGCAAGAAGAATATAGAAGTTTTTCTAGTAAATGTGGTGTACAATAAAGTATATTCTATTCTATAGAAATACATTTACATTTTGCCGCTTAGCTCGACTGTATGCACGGTTAGATCTAAACAATTTATGTTATTTTAAAGTTTTAATTTGGGTCGAGTTAATAAATAAAAATACAGAAAATAAATTATGTGGTCAAGTGGACTCGCAGGTCCAGCTGACCAAAGACTCATCCATTATGCCAAAATCCTAACTCAAGTTAATAACTCTGTACCTAGCAATTTAAGATAATGCCTACACTTGACTTTCTTTAATAGTATTACCAATTAATAATTCACTTTAATTAGCAATGAAAAGCACTAAGCAGTAAAAATCGAGCGTAAAAGAAAATAAGGCTCCGAACTAATCTAGGAACAGGGAAAGCTTTCTTTAGTGCTTTCAAGGCATTTACGGGCTTAGCTTTACATTGCCTTGGCTTTGCATAAAATATAGTAGTCTAATTGGGCGTTTCACTTCAACAGTTCCGGCAATCCGACCATTCTTTATAAAAGAAAGATTAGTATTTTAAAATGATATTTCTAAGAGTCAAAAGTTTCAAATGGAGGTGCTGGGATTTGAACCCAGGACTTTCAGCATGCGAAGCAGACACTATACCACTGAGTTATACCCCCGATGAAAGAAAACAACTAAAAGATGATCCACTGTAAACCATCTTAGCCAATTGTGTCGACTGTGTATAACTGTGTTGCCAAAAACGCATTAGTTTATCATACTGCCGATATCATTTGGCCGTCGTTACGATCATCAGAAGGCAGAAAATGTGACATCAATCTTGGGAAGGGATTTTTTGTAATCCAGTTATTGGGTTGTGGAGTTACGAGTAAAATAGTCAGTCGCTTCATGTAAAATACTGGCAGCCGACCTGGACATAGTTGGAAAAAAGTTAGGCAGATTGACTACCGATGCCGTTATTTGTATGTCAAGCAAACCTGTTTTTTTTTTGGTACCTACATTATTATGATGTATAGTGAGAATTTGTTTGAATAGGAAACTATAAAACTCTTACATTGTAATTTGTCAGTGCCTTGTCGCCTCAGCGTAATAAATAGACGTAGGTTTACAAGTTGTTTCATAAATCATACTAGTACAGGTAGGTTGACTCTTGATGCCGGATTTTGTATTTTATCTGGGTTTCTGTGGTAAGGTGGTAAGTATGACAATCATAAATCATATGATACGGCGAATTTGTATAAATTATTACTTTTTTCTCGAGAAAGGCGAAGGAGTTATGAATGGTAAACTATATTGCGTTGCGAAGGTGTCATGTGTCACTTTGGAAGATAAGTTTGAGTCTATGGGTGTCTGAATTTATGAGCGAACAATAATTTATATAATATTTAATTGCTACAATTGCTTTAATATAATATAAATTGTACATAAGGAAAAGACGAAGAAAATAAAATGTGTCTATATGAAAATAAAATCTTCATAAATTAACGTGACTGTAATTAATTATTGATTCCTGCCCACATTTACTTACAAATACCTACACACAGATTAACTAAAGCATATCTAACGATATAAACACACCCACACACATGACTTCACATGTCCAATTCCTTTGTTCTGCCCACAGTAAAATTCTTCGCTCCGCCAATAATTGTCTTCTGTCCCTCTCACCGCTCTGGGTTTATCCATTCCTCCTTCTTTGTCCAGACGATTTCCCTTTGGAATGCGCTCTCTCAGAACATCAGGATGGCAACCAGTCGGTTGTCTTTCAAATTGAAGGCACGCGGGCAGATTTGCAAGAAGTTTGCAGAATCATCACAGAGTAAATTTGTTGGATGTGGTTTCTCAATAACATTATTTATATATATGTATGTATCTAAGAACATTAATATGAAGCTTGAAAGGTCTCGACTGATGAAGTCCACGCTCCGAGCAGCACAGATCCAGGTCCAAAACCACGAGAGCTTTCAGCTCGAACTCCAGAATCGTTTCGAGTGCCTAGGGAGCTCCGTGGATGAATACAGCAACGGGTTCGTGGAAGCTGTCCATACGGTTGGGTCTAAGTTTTTCAAGACTCGTCGTACAGATAGAAACAAAAAGCTCTCTGATCATACCCTCAAGTTTATGAAGGAGAGGCGTGAGATAATCCTGCAGTCTTCAGATGAGGCGTGCAAATACCGGCAGCTCAATAGACAGATATCTAAATCCTTGAAAAGAGACCTCCGCCGCTTCAATACCGAGCGTATTAAAGACGCGATCGAGCGAAATAAAGGCTCCAAGGTGTTTTCAAGGGATCTGGCTATTGGGCAGAGCCAACTCACGGAACTGAAGACCAACGATAGCAGGATCGTATCCGCCAAACCGGAGCTTCTCAGGGAGATCGAGACATTCTATGGGCAGTTGTACACATCGATCAGCAAACCCGTTGCGAGTCTAGCAAACGACCCAAGAGCTAGATTGACCCGACACTCTACCGAAGATATCCCGGATGTCAGCCTGTACGAGATTAGGATGGCTCTGAAACAGCTCAAAAACAACAAGGCGCCGGGTGATGACGGGATTCCGGCCGAACTCCTGAAAACTGGTGGAAAACCGGTCCTTAGGGGGCCCTAAGGACCGGTTTTCCACCAGCTTTCAGAAGCTGTTTGATTCCGTCATACTCGAGGGCAAAACGCCAAAGGCATGGTGCAGGGGTGTGGTGGTACTCTTCTTCAAGAAGGGCGACAATGCCCGGTTGAAGAACTATAGGCCCATCTCACTTCTTAGCCATGTCTACAAGTTGTTTTCAAGAGTCATCACGAATCGTCTCGCACGCAGGTTTGACGATTTCCAGCCCCCTGAACAATCCGGATTCCGAAAAGGCTTTAGCACCGTAGACCACATACATACGCTGCGGCAGGTTATACAGAAGACCGAAGAGTATAACTTGCCTCTTTGTTTAGCGTTTGTGGACTACGAGTAAGCCTTCGATTCGATCGAGACTTGGGCTGTACTGCAGTCTCTCCAACGGTGCCATATCGACTACCGGTACATTGAGGTGTTGAAGTGTTTGTACAAAAACGCCACCATGTCAGTCCGTCTTCAGGATCATACCTCGGAACCAATCCTTCTCCAGCGCGGTGTGAGACAGGGAGACGTCATTTCCCCGAAACTGTTCACTGCTGCGCTGGAGGATGTCTTCAAGGTTCTGGACTGGAGGGGGCTGGGCATCAACGTTAATGGCGAGTACATTACTCACCTTCGGTTTGCCGACGACATAGTGGTCATGGCTGAGACCATGGAGAGCCTCAGTAAAATGCTCGATGACCTTAGTAGAGCTTCCGAAAGAGCGGGTCTTAAAATGAACATGGATAAAACCAAGATCATGGTTAATGCCCATGTAACACCCACCCCTATCAAGGTCGGAGACTCTACTCTCGAAGTTGTAGACGATTATGTCTACCTGGGACAAACGGTCTAGTTTGGTAGGTCCAATTTCGAGAAAGAGGTCAACCGTCGAATCCAACTCGGCTGGGCGGCGTTCGGGAAGTTGCGTGGTATCTTCTCGTCCAATTTACCGCAGTGTCTCAAGACAAAAGTCTATGACCAATGTGTGTTGCAGTGATCACATATGGGACCGAGACGTAATCGCTCACAATGGGCCTTATCAGAAAGCTCAAAGTAACCCAAAGGGCAATGGAGAGGGCTAAGCTCGGAATTTCCTTCCGTGATCACGACAGAAATGATAATATCCGCAGGAGAACCAAAGTTACCGACATAGCCCGAAGAATTGCCAAACCATTAAGTGGCAGTGGGCAGAGCACATTGCTCGCAGAACGGATGGCCGATGGGGCCGAAAAGTTCTAGAATGGCGACCGCGAACCGGAAGACGATACGTTGGAAGGCCTCCCACTAGGTGGACTGATGACCTGGTTAAGGTTGATGGAAGGCGCTGGATGCGAGACGCATGGGATCGGTCAATGTGGCGACGCCTGGGGGAGGCCTATGTCCAGCAGTGGACGTCTTTCGGCTGAAATGATGATGATGATCTTAGTATATATTAAATTGTTTTATTTATATTTCTTTTCTCTATTTGTTTTTTCACTAAGTTGCACCTGCCATATTTTATATCTGCATCCTACACCACCCTATGGTTTACTGGAAGAAAATGCCTTTTAGTTTTATAAATAAATAAATATCACAGCACTTACGCCTGATAACAACCAATAGCTAGATCATAACTCAGTAATCAGAGCAAAACTGTCATGAATATAAAAAAAAATGTCATATAACCTCCTTATAACGCTGTTTAACTGTTAATAATAGTAACGACAAACAGTTTCAGCTCAATAAATTTTTTAATAAGGTCATAAGTGTACCCTACAGGAACCCACGTGGGCTCATAAAGGATAATGAAATTCTTTATTAAAAGTCTTATACTGGAGGATATATTTTTGTATGATAAATGTGTTATTGTTATGGTTTGAGTTAACTTTGTTAAGTACGGATCCCTAACCAATAGCGCTGACATGCAAATTCCTCCGTGTTGACGCCAAGCGCATAGAAACTGCACCGATGACGTCAATCCAGCCACGAGCCGCCGACGCAGCAAAATTGGACATTAGCGTTAAGTTATTTTTAATAAGTAAATGGTCATTCCATATTCTAGCATCGAATAGGTTTCACTAATTGTATTGTAATAATTTCTTTTTAATTAAATTAGTTTAAAATCATTTTGGTTTTTTTTCGATCCACCGTCTGCAGTTTACGTAATTGGCGCAGTCGGTAGGATACTCGCGGGCCGGTTCGCGAATCGCGTTAGAATCAGTTCATCACGATCGCGAGTCATCCGGTGACTATCAAGTCGCATCACGAGTATCCTGAATCTACGGGAAGCTGCGGAGCCGCGTGGAGAATCCAGCCTTCGATTCACGGAAGAAGACCAGAGATGAAACACATGTGAGTGCACCAGAATCTTTCTCGTGTTGCTTCCTATCTATTCCTAGTTATTTTTATGTCCAAGATTTTTCATCACGAAATATCTCATCCTCGGGAACCTGCATCACGACAGGCACGCCGACTTGTAGTAGATATTAATAGAGATTTAGATAGTGAATTAGATTTAGATTTAAACAGTTTATTTGAAATTAAAATGCCTTATGACCCTGATGTAATTTTCAAGGCCTTACGCCTTGTGCCCGATTTTGACGGGAACCCAAACATTTTAACTAGATTCATTCACATCTGTGACCGAATAGTTACTCAATATGCAAGCCCCGAGGTAGGCAGTGAGCTAGGGAATTTATGTCTTTTAAATGGCATCCTAAACAAGATCACAGGGACTGCCGCATCCACCATCAACTCGAATGGAATTCCTGAAACTTGGGCAGGTATTAGATCAGCTCTTATAAACAACTTTTCAGACCAGAGGGACGAGACAGCTTTATACAACGACCTCTCGTTGGCAACGCAAGGTAACAAGACCCCACAGGAATTTTATGATAAATGTCAAACATTGTTTAGTACTATTATGACTTATGTGACGTTACATGAGACTGTATCAACGACTATCGAGGCGAAACGGACTCTTTATAAAAAAGTCACTATGCAGGCTTTCGTACGCGGGCTAAAAGAACCTTTAGGCTCACGTATAAGGTGCATGCGTCCGGAAACTATAGAGAAAGCTCTAGAATTCGTGCAGGAAGAACTAAATATAATATACCTGCAGCAGCGTAACTATATCTCCAAGGCTCAAACTGCTCAGAACGCATCTAGGGTTCTATATAAACCTTCTGTTATGCCTGCTATGCCGTTTAACGCGTTTAATGTTCCGCGACCCCCAGTACCTAATTGGCCTGCTCCAGTAGGACAGCGCGGGTATCAACCTCAGCCTCAGGCTTTCAAATTCAATACGCCTGACCAGCATCAAAACCGTATGCCTACTCGAACTCAACAAATGTTCCGTGCACCATTACCTCAAAGTAACGTTTTTAAGATGCAACCCAGGAATAATCCACCACATAATCCGGGTCCGAGGCCTATGAGCGGTGTTCAACACTTTGTCCCAAGACCATTACCTTTGATGCCAGGACATGATTGGCAACGAAACGGGAATCCACCCCCGAATAATTATTTTAAGACGCGTGAGTTAAATTTGAGTGAACTTGCTTTGCCTGATAGTTCTTATTATTCTGCTGACTGTTACTATGAGCCAGTATATGACTATTACACAGACGGTAATGACTGTTATGTTCTCTATGACTACGACTTTAACACCAATACGACTGACACTGACTGTAGTTCAGCTGCCGGTAATCAAATAGCAGGTGTGGCAGAGCCACAGCCAGGCCCTAACTACGCAGATCAGAACCAGGACCAAAATTTTCAGTTGGACCAGAAATCCAAAGAGCAAAGATAGACGTTAATTTACAGACCCAAAGACAGTTACCCTATATAGAAATTTCTTGCCCTCCTCTAAAATTTCTCATTGACACTGGCGCTAACCAATCATTCATAAGCCCCGAGGCTGTGCAAAAGTTCTTCTACGACTATCCTCTTAACTATGACCCTTTCGAAGTCACCAACGTACACGGTGTTAGCAGAAACGAGTACTCTATAACATTACCGTGCTTCAACGAATTCAATGAGGCCGAAGGTATAAAATTATTCATTTACCGTTTTCACGAGTACTTTGATGGCCTAATAGGATTAGACTTATTATCAAAATGGGAGGCTAAGATAGATCTAAAAGACTTTCAATTAGTAACTCGGTCTGCTACGAACCAAATTAAAGTATATAATTCACGCAACGTCAATCTGTATGAGGATATTATCCCTGCGAAAAGTTCTAAATTAATTAGAATACCTATCAACGCCCCGGATGGCGATGTCTTAATAAACGAACAAGTTCTCTGCAATTGTATCATCCATGAGTGCCTTACCACCGTTAATAATAGCCGTGGGTACGTAGAGTTAGAAAATCCAACTCCTAACGATATTATATTCTCATTAGACCAGCCAACTCGTGGAGAACTGTTCAATGCTGAGTGCACACAGCTGAATCAGTCGAATCGCGTAGATGACGTACTATCGCGTTTGCGTACGGACCACCTTAATGCAGAGGAAAGAGCTAACCTCCTAACACTTTGCTCCCGCTACGCAGATGTATTTTACCTCGATGGAGAACCATTGACATTCTCCAACAAAATCAAACATCGCATAAGAACAACGGATGAAACTCCCGCTTATACTAAGAGCTATAGATACCCTTTCGTTCATCGGGAAGAAGTTAGGGACCAAATCACCAAAATGCTAGACCAAGGTATAATAAGACCTTCCGACTCTGCATGGAGCTCACCCATTTGGGTTGTGCCCAAAAAAACTGACGCTTCAGGGAAACAGAAATGGCGTATCGTAGTCGATTTTCGGAAGTTGAATGAAAAAACGTTAGACGACAAATACCCCATACCAAATATTAGTGATGTCCTCGACAAATTAGGCAAGTGCCAATACTTTACGACCTTAGATTTGGCAAGTGGTTTTTACCAAGTGGAGATGGACCCTCAGGACATCCCAAAAACCGCCTTCAATGTCGAACACGGGCATTTTGAATTCCTCCGAATGCCCATGGGACTCAAAAACTCACCGTCCACCTTTCAACGAGTAATGGACAATGTTCTAAGAGGCCTTCAAAACAACATCTGCCTTGTTTATCTCGACGATATCATAGTCTACAACACCTCTCTTCAAGAGCATATGAATAATTTGGAAAAGGTCTTCCAAAGACTTAGGGAGTCCAACTTCAAAATTCAAATGGACAAGTCAGAATTTCTAAAACTAGAAACCGCTTACCTAGGACACATTATTAGTAGAGACGGCATAAAACCGAACCCCGACAAAATTTCTGCAGTTCAAAAGTATCCAATCCCAAAAACCCCTAAAGAAATCAAACAATTTTTAGGACTTTTAGGTTATTACCGGAAATGCCCGATTTTGCTCGAATCACTAAACCTCTTACCCTATGCCTAAAGAAAGGTAGTAAAATTACTCTTAGCCCCGAATATGTCAATGCCTTTGAAACTTGTAAGACCTTATTAACCAATGACCCTATTTTACAATACCCAGACTTCAAAAAGGAGTTCAATCTCACAACAGACGCTTCGAATGTCGCTATTGGAGCCGTGTTATCTCAGGGACCTGTAGGATCGGACAAACCTGTCTGTTACGCTTCACGCACACTTAATGACAGTGAGCTAAATTATAGCACCATTGAGAAGGAGTTGCTAGCCATAGTTTGGGCTACCAAGTACTTTAGACCTTACTTGTTCGGTAGAAAATTCAAAGTATTGACTGACCACAAACCCCTTCAATGGATGATGAACTTGAGAGAGCCCAACTCACGACTGACCAGATGGCGACTCAGACTAAGTGAATACGACTTTACTGTAGTGTACAAGAAAGGTAAATTTAATACAAACGCTGATGCTCTCTCTCGCGTAGAAATACATAATGAGGAAACAGATGAGATAAGCTCAGTGATCGAAAATATAAAAAATCTCAGATCAATGATCAACAACCCATTGGAGGCATCACCTCAACCAACAGACCCCTTGACTGACACCAACTCATTGACCAAAAGTACTGAGGATCTCAGATCTATGATTAATAACCCATCGGAGGCACCACTTCCACCAACGAACTCCTCGACTGACACTGTCCATACCAGTAATGAGCACCCTATACTGGAAGTTCCTATCACAGATGAACCTCTCAATAAATTTCATCGCCAGATTTACTTTACTATAGTAGGCGACATAAAACGCCGACCAACAGTAACTAAACCTTTTGAAAATCATACGCGAATCGCAGTCCAAATTTCAGAATCTAACCTAGAGAGTGATACTATTAATGCTATCAAAGAATACGTGAACCCTAAAGTCAAAACAGCTATCTTGATAAACCCACCATTAGCCATGTACAAAATAATACCCATCATACAAGACAAATTTAGAAGTTCCTCAATCAACCTATTACTAGCCAAGACAGAAATCGAGAATGTTAAAGAATACCTCCGACAACAAGACATTATCCGACATTACCATGACGGGAAGACGAACCACCGTGGTATAAATGAATGTCACCTAGCCCTTTCACGGAAATATTACTGGCCAAAGATGAAAGAACAAATCACCAAGTTTATTAACGAGTGTACCATCTGCGGTCAGGCTAAATACGACAGGAACCCAATTAGACCTCAATTCAACATAGTACCTCCGGCTACCAAACCACTTGAAATTATCCACATGGACCTGTTTACAGTTCAGAACGAAAAATACATAACGTTCATGGACGTTTTCACGAAATATGCACAAGCATATCATTTGCGAGACGGAACCGCCATTAGCATTATTCATGCATTGTTACGTTTCTGTACCCATCATGGCCTACCTATGACTATCATTACTGATAATGGCACCGAATTCACGAACCAACTTTTCTCTGAATTTGTGCGGTTGCATAAGATAACTCACCACAAAATTCTACCTCATAGTCCAAAGGACAATGGTAATATCGAGCGTTTCCACTCGACGTTATTGGAGCATATTAGAATTGTTAAATTACAGAATAAAGACGAACCGATAATTAATCTCATGCCATACGCCATTATAGCATACAACAGTTCCATCCATAGTTTCACCAAGTGCAGACCATTTGACCTATTGACCGGACATTTTGACCCTAGAGACCCAATCGACATAGATCTGACTAAACACATACTACAGCAATATGCGCAGAATCATAGACAACAGATGAAGCAAGTATATGAAATCATTAACGAGTCATCTCTTGCAAATCGTACAGCCTTAATTAACAGTAGAAACAAAACTCGGGAGCCCGAAGTAGAATATACCCCTCAGCAACAAATTTTTATTAAAAACCCCTTTTCCTGTCGCCAAAAAGCTGCACCACATTATACGCAGGATACAGTACTCGCTGACCTGCCTATACACATATACACTTCGAAAAAACGTGGCCCCGTAGCCAAATCGCGGCTGAAACGTATCCCTAAATCAAGCCAATTGTTACAGAATCCTGATACTACTGACAGTCCAAGCGACACACCCTCAAGAGATAAGACTTGAGACATTAGACGATGGACCGGGACTCCTACCATACAGATTAGGACCGACCAGACTAACTACACATTACCATTCATTCATACAGTACATTCAATTAACCGACATCGAAGATAAAATTAACTCCGTACAGATGCAACTAAAGACTTTTAGAACTAAACTCACTAACGAGACTTATATTGTTTATGAATATCAGATTGTATCTTGCAAACAAACTTAGTAAGGTACTACAACAAGTAAAATCTCTGGAACCTGTTAGAGTCAAAAGAGGTCTTGTAGATAGCCTTGGGTCCGTTATAAAAAGTGTCACGGGCAACTTAGATTATCTAGATGCCTTGAAGTATGATGAGGCTATTAAAACTCTACAAAATAATGAAAATAAAATAATAACAGAATTTAACAACCACATCAGCCTTAGTAAAGAATGGATGTCCCAACATGGTACCGTCCTAGACCAAATAACAAAAAATCAAGAAAAAGTTAACTCAACGTTAGAACTACTTATTGAGAAGAGTGCTTATACAGATTACAGCTTAATAAAATTCGCGAAGTTTGCCCAAATTTTAGGAATTATAACCAACAATGTAGAAGATTTAATGTTAGAGATAATTAGGTTAGAAAACATAATGGCTTTTATACGGGCTTCTAGCACCCATCATTCTATGATTGATATAGAAGTTTTAAGATCTATGATAGATAGGCTCAAATCCATATATAACCAAGATCAAATCCTAAACTTAGAGTTAAGAGAATATTATAATCTAATAAAACCAGGTTCCTACTTTATTGAGAAGAGAATAGTAATAATATACAGTTTTCCCATAGTCTCTAAAGACCTTTATGATTTATATAGACTATCCATTGTACCCAATAAGAAACAGCTTGCCCTTATTCCTTCCTCTCCCTACATAGCAACAAACGAGAAATCATTCATGTACATAAAGGCTGAATGCCCGAAGTACAGCAGCATTCATATCTGTGAAAAGAAGACAAGTCATCAGATCCGGACGAAGCCTGATTGCATCCAAGAGCTCATCATCAACCAAGGCCTAAGGGAGACCTGCCAATTCACCAAGATCTCACTCTCCAATCAAGCAGTAGAAAAGCTGGATGATCAACATTACGTTATCTCTCTGCCTCAACCTACCAAAGTACAGCTAGCCTGCAGCAGGAAAGACTTCAACATCCTACAAGGAAGCTATCTCGTCACCATACCCATGAACTGCTATCTGGAAACACCAGAATTCACTATCATTAACGACAACAATGAGATAAAAGGACAGCCACTCAAGTTATCAAAAATCCCATACAACGACATGAACCAGACAGCTGATTCCACTCACATTATCGGCTTCAAGTCAGTCAACTTAGAAAAACTTCACAGCATCCAGAACAAAGTATTGATGGAAAGCCCTATCCAGATTGACAAGACTCCGTCGGTTGTCCTATATCATACAACCATACCGTTCTACATCATCGTACTATGCGCAACCATACTTATCATCTTGGTTATAAGCCGCAGATACAAATGCTGGAACCTTGGAGCAGACGATAATGAGAAGAAATCAACTCTTAAGATACATACATATGAAGATGTAGAAACCAGAAAACGAGATGAAGTCCCAGCAACATTTGCACTCAACATGATCAAATAGTTGCTGTTCTGCGGGTGGAGGTGTTAAGTACGGATCCCTAACCAATAGCGCTGACATGCAAATTCCTCCGTGTTGACGCCAAGCGCATAGAAACTGCACCGATGACGTCAATCCAGCCACGAGCCGCCGCCGACGCAGCAAAATTGGACATTAGCGTTAAGTTATTTTTAATAAGTAAATGGTCATTCCATATTCTAGCATCGAATAGGTTTCACTAATTGTATTGTAATAATTTCTTTTTAATTAAATTAGTTTAAAATCATTTTGTTTTTTTTTCGATCCACCGTCTGCAGTTTACGTAATTATTGTAACGACTAAGTTTGGTGTTGATATTTTGATGAAAAGTATTTTTATTCATCCACAATTTGTTGCAGTTTATGCTGGGAAAGCTTCATGCTTGCTTCAAGTTATACTTACCATTAAAATAATAATAATTGACTATATTTACTTGTTCAGTTAATGATCCTTTGCTTCTAGGTACATTTGGTTTTGGTTTATTTTGTTTACTGTCTCACCCTGAGGTCAAATGATAGAAAATGTCATAAAGTCATTCAGTCCGCTTTTGTATAGTTAATTTTACTTTTGCGAACAGTTTTAACAAATAATTAAATTATATCTACAACTTTCGAACCATGTTTTACTTATCCTACGTAAACTACCAGGAAATTAATTGTTGGATCGACGAGGTTTGTCAGTCACTGGAAGTAAATTGAATAAATTATACCTCTAGGTGTACGTGGAAATAGGATTTCCTGTGTCGTGGTATGTGGTCTTTTACGGTCCGCAAGAACGTCTCTCCCCATCAAATTTCATTACCGATCGGACTGAAATCAGGCGCAGGACCAAAGGCTTTACTTAAAGGCGTACTTTCCGAGGCTCGTGGGTGACACCGACTTCTAAACTTCTGTTACTGAAAATGTCTTAATAGGAAAACACAATAACCCTTTGCCCACGCTCAAGAGAGAGAGCAGTATTGGCCCATTGGTAACGGCCCCAACTTACGTGTTGTAGATCGTGGGTTCGTACCCAGGCAGGCGCTTTACTATGTTTAAATTATTTCATCACCAATGCTCTAAAAAACTGTGAAAGAAAATATCGTAGAAAACTGGCATTTCCTAGAACCAGAAATTCGAAGACATGTGACATTCATCAACCCGAATGGGATCCGCATGGTGGATTAAATAAAGCCCATTCCACAAAGGCGCAAATCTACGAGACTATAGAGATTGTTAAAAAAAAAAATACATATACTTAACAAACGTAGCAGTTTTTCTGCGTAGTGTGTAGTTTAATAAGGAAATGGAGAAGTATTTTCAATTAACACTTCCATTCGTATTCCAATGAAGTTTTCATTCGAAGCGCGCTAGCTAATATCGTAGGTTTTGTTATACTTTTTATGTTTTTTATTCAATGGACTCCGAAGGTTTTCTTTCATCGAATATATTAGTTTGGTGAAAATGGCTGAGGCTATTTCCAGATGATTCTGTTAATATTGGATCTGAAAAACTAGTAGTAAGAAAAATATCTTTGAATTTACGTTTCTTTGCAACAGATGTTGAGTACAACCTCATATTGTCGCTGAAATAATTGACATTAGCAGTTATAGCTTTATTATTGTATACGAAGCAATGGAGAGGCCCACACGGTAGACCGATGAATATAATAATTTAGAGAGGTCTATCCAGCAGTGGACGTCTGAGGGCTGAAATTAAGATAATCATGATTTTATTATTATTCCCAGTTTGATCGAACAAAGAAAAGTGTAGTTTTAGTCTCGTATAGTATCGTCTTTGTATGTATTTAGTATATTCGTTAGCCATCAGTCGGCAAAGTCCTCCTCTACCTACGCCATTTCTGTCTTTCTTTTTTTGCGAACTTTATTTTGTTCTAGCGACCTGTCTGATGTCATCATCCCTTAAGAAAATAAAAAAGAACAATATATTTTTTATTGTATTTGATATAATTATGGCTATAACATGATCACTGTTCAAGCCATAAAACGATGATAAGGTATATCATTACCATAAACAGAGTTTGCTTATTTAATAAAAAAAAAACTTTTTGCAAAAAAATACTACCGACTTCCAAATACTAAACTACAAAGTGAAAAATAACTTAATTTTTTGAAGTCACGACTTACGACACGTCTTCGACTTCAAAAAAATCAGTTATTTTTCACTTTGTAGTTTAGTATTTGGAAGTCGGTAGTATTTTTTTGCAAAAAGTTTTTTTATTTTTCACTTTTTAGTTGTACGTACCTAATAGACAAGTTAGTAAGGTAACTTTAACGCCAAAATAGATTTCATGAAACTTGAACATATCCGATGAAATGAGAGATCTGCGTACCCCTTAAGAGTGTACTGGCGTGATGTTATATTATGAAATGGTATAAACAATAAACAGAAATGCGATTGCAGCAATCCCGAGAGATTTGCCGTTATTTATTGAAGAGTTCTGTTGTATATCTCCGAAGTTCTTCATCAGATCTTCACTAAATTAAAATGGGACCAATTTCGAAACATACTTTTTCAAACAAAAAAGAATTTTCAAAATCGGTCCACAATTGACGGAGTAATCGGTGAACATACTTAAAAAAAAAAAAAAAAACAAACTTGAAGTCGAACATAGAACCTCCTCCTTTTTGGGAAGTCGGTTAAAAACTAAATTACTTTACGATGTTTACATTTGTATACTTCAGCTTAGCGTGGAACCTTACCATGTCACGATTATCTTAATTAATTAAACTTAGTGTGCTAACTTCCTAGGTAAGTTGGAAAAGCATAAACTGGGTCTTCTGAACAGAAGGTGAAAGTGCCAGGGTGTCCCGAAATTAAATTTTTGTTGCAATGTTTGGAATTTGTAGCTCGGTTTTGGTTTTATGATATTGATGATTTAAATGGCCGTACTTTAAAAATATACAGTTGTCAACAAAAACACATGATCACTTTAACATCATCATACTTTGATAAATAAATATTAACCAAAGTATGAACTTTAAAATCATACAACTCCCTATGTTAGGATTGACCTCACATGATTAATCTCATGATTTGGTTTTAATTGCAATTTTAGATTTGGCAATTGGATCTTAGATAGTAACGGCTTAGAATAAATTTTAAAATAACGCAACTAACACTGTGCTGTAAACTGTAAAAAACGTAAGTTATGAACTTTGTGGATTACAGTGGCTGATCCCCTTTAAGTAGTGATAAAATGTATCATATGTTTTTAGTTTTTCTACCAGTAAGTACTTTTATCCCCTATCATATTCATCTTGATAGATGTTAATCTCGCTGATATATTCAGTCTATTTTCATCTCTGCAGCGCATTTATGATGCAATCGACTATAGCCTCCATTACCATCTTTAAAAATGAAGAAAACACGTGACTTACATTAGCGACATGCCAATGTGTCAGTCTGTGTTGATTGATCTAACTCGGGGGATGGGTTGTTCACTGAAGCATTATGTTTTTACTTTTTAGTATGAAACAATATGAGTTTCTCCGTTGAATAGTCTATGAGTGGTATTTTCATATTGATAAAAAGTATCCATTAAAAGAATGCCTTTAATTTTTTATTGAATCTACATAAAAATAATAAATATAATATAATCAGCAATTGCTGTGTAACCAAAGCTCTAGTAATTGTGTGTTTTGACATCAGAAAAATAAAGTCGGTTCTTTGGTACCTGTTGTTTTTAGTTTTTCAGTGCGATGGTACAATTTTCATCAGTTCCATTTATTTATATGTATTTGCATCACCATAGTCACTTAAAAAATTGAGATATCTTATACCTATGACATAGTAACACTCAAACGTCGCGCGCACACCATGTGTGCGTGTGCTTTTGTTGGTTCTATTATATCTGCTAATTAGACGCTCAATGGTTATGAGTTCCAGTGCCCATCTGTGGTTTTCTTTATCGGCTCCTCATTACCAAGTGATACTTTCTGAGTGCAAATGCTTGCCATGTTCATAAAAATACCAAAATCATTATATGTCTGCCTTTAATATTTGTGGTGTTCCTTCGATTTCCATGGGATCATCCGAACATAAAAAAAAATTACGTGCGAATTGATAATCTCCTCCTTTTGGGATGTCGGTTTAAAAATAACATTTTTGTTTTATGATATATCATTTGAATCGTTGCTGCTGTCTTAACATTATAATCTTGTTGTCTGTGGAATAAGTACAACAAGAACTTTGGTAAGAATACAAACAAAAACCTTAATATCCGGCCTAGTACCGAATTTTCGCACCACACATACAAACCGCTATTTAAGCAAAGTACAAAAAAACGATCCAAAACAAAGAATCCGACCCAGCAGACAAATGGCCTCTTCATCCAACTTTCAAAGACTTCATTCTCTCCTCCATTTTGGACATTAGCCGCGTCTAAAACAATTTTTCTTAGTAAACGAGACTTTACAGTTAGTGATACTCAGTAAATGTGCCCGATTGCCAAGAGTTTCGACGTGAAATATCGAATAACCATCAATTTGCATAGATATTGGCCTCGATAGGCTAAACTGGGCTGTTTTGAGGCCTGGCAACTAATTCGGCAACAAAAGGTTGCAATGCATTTACATTTGATGATCCTTTTTTGCTATTTTGGTAAAGGATTGCGATTGGAAATGTTTTGTTGTTTTTTGGTATCTATAAAATTTGAATAGTCTCAGTTTGCGTTTTTGTATATTGCTTTGGTAAGTCAAGTCTTAACTTAAATTACGTATAATAACAACCAAGTTTTTGTACCAGAATTATTCCAATTATTTTCTACAAGTTGTTGTCTAAAATTTAACGCTGAAACATTTTGAGAATTCATTTAATTAGGCTCGTTTTCTTTATTTTGTAACACAAAAAATTATTAATTTTCTTTTTTAAAACCAGCCTTTACTTTTTTCACGTTTTACTAATGAAGCAGCTACAAATTCAGTTTTTGGTTAATTTTATCCCTAGGTTATTTCTTCTGAGTTTTTAATTCAGTTCACAAAATATGAAGTGTACCACTTTTGCGAAAACTCTATTGTCTATTCTTTCCTGATTTAAAAGAACAGATTCAATACATATCGCCTTCGGGATCTCGAAAAATTATGAAGAAAGAATAAATTTCTCCTAGAAATATGAATTCCTGAAACTCTTTACCAACTTAAAATTACAGCTATTTACCTACAAGGTCACACTTTGTAGGTATATAGTTCTATTTTTTTGATAAACATAATGACTCTCAAAATATACTTATTATTTTAAAAATATATCAAATTATGCCCATTTTAATATTGTCAATTTGGGAATAAATACAAAGCGAATCGGAAAAGTATTAAAATAATCACGCTCCATTAAAACTGTCACTCTTCGCCTGCCATCGCCGCCGAGCGGACGTCTCGCTGCCGCTCGCCGCTCTCGCTGCCCCCACCGCGCGCCCCGCCGCGCCCCTCTCTCCTGCTCGTCGCGCTCTGCGTGACGTCACTGCGGTCGCCGCGTCTCCGCGCGCCGCCCACAGGTGTCGCTACTAGTAACTTCGGTTACTAGTAGGGACATCTATTTTTGGCCCCTTCCGGGTAAAATCCACGACTTAGTGGTCCTTGGTGGAAACCTAACGGTGTTAACGAAGCCAAGTGAAGTGGTGACCCGCCCACTTGCCAAGTCCCGTCTGGACACGGCAGTCAGAAGGAGTCGGGAGCAGGGTAGTTGGCCTTGGTAGATAGCCTAGTCAACCCCTGTCTCTGCCCCACAGCATTCACCTGGCACGGTCGGGTGTCTCTACCCCGGCGTGCCAGACTTCTGGTACACAAGTGGTGGGTGGCCCACCTTCGGTGGGTTTACCGGTACCTTAGGGCCCCTGTCACCCAATAAGATTGGTGACAGGAGTACAAGCTTAGGGCTCACCGAGGTACTCACCTCCCAGTCTCACCCGACTGGGAGGGTAGGACTGCACACATCCCCGGGCCCATCCACCCGGGGAAGATTTCCCTTCCGGCCTACCGGAATTATTAATTATTTTCACCGACAATGTCGTTCGCGGCATTAGTCGAGCTCCTCCAGGAGATTCTTTTAGCCGATCCCAAGCTGAAAAAGCGATATGGTGCAGCATTCAAAGCTGCCACCGCCCCCACCCCACCCGATTCGGACCCGATTGTGGCCCCACTTAAGGCTTACAAGCCATTCCCCGACGATGACTCACCGCGGTCACCGTCCCCCATCCCCCAGACTAGTCAAGAGACTATAGCCCCAAACCTCTCTCAGACCACTGAGCCCATCTCCCGCCCAGACTCCCCTATGGAGCAAACTCCGTTCCCCGAAAATCACCATAATAACGGTGAATCACGGGACTCTTCTCCTCCCGTCACTTCCTCAGAGGAAGACGACTCCCACGATTTTCAAGTCGTGGGAGGAAAGAGGAAGAAAAACAAAGCCTCTGCTCAGGCCTCCAAGGCCAAAAAGACATTTGTAGCAACTCCGTTTGCTTCACCAGTCGCATCCCCCTGTCCCTCTCCCGAGCCGACAGGCACCCAGCCCGCCCCCACTACCGCTTCCCAGCGGTCTAGTCGCCCTCCCAGCCCCCCAGTCACTACGGTCAATAAGACCAAGCCCCCGCCGCCTATATTCTTACAAGATAAGGCGAAGTGGACCGATGTGTCCAATCTCTGTAGAGAGAACAAAATTCAGTTTAATAGTGCCCGTGCCTGTCAGCAGGGCATTAAAATTCTTGTCCCCTCTTCAAAAGACTTCCGGGATTTAACCCGATTACTCAAAGTGCGGAAGTGGTCCTTCCACACTTACTCCCTCCCCGAGGAGAAGTCCACCCGGGTCGTCATCCGAAGGATCCCAAAGGAGATCTCGACGGAGGACGTCCGCTTGGACCTCCTAGCTCAAAAAGTTCCCGTCATTGCTGTGCACCGCTTGCATAAAGCGAGAGGTGGACAGCAATATGACATGGTAGTGGTGGAGTGTAGCCCTACCGAATCCCACAATCCCATCTTCGGGATTAAATCCATTTGCTCTCTCACCGGTATCTCAATAGAGAGACCGTATCGCCCCACTATTGTTGGTCAGTGTCACAACTGCCAACTATATGGGCACTCCCAAACAAATTGCTTCGCCACCCCCAGATGCGTTAAATGCTTGGGGGATCATGGCACAAAAGATTGTCCCCGTCCCAAGGACCGCTCAGAGTGCACGGAGCCTCCCAGCTGTGTGCTCTGTGGCCAGGTAGGTCACCCCGCTAGTTACCGAGGCTGCCCCAAAGCCCCAAAACTCGCGCCCATAGTGGCCAAACGCAATGACGCGCGCCAAGCACGCATTGCTCCCCCAGCCCATGCCCCCCCTCGTCTAGCCCCTCAGAGGGACTCTCCATGGGGTAAGCTAAACCACCAAAGTGTGGCGCCCCAAACTAACACTCAGCCCATTCCAGCGCTGATGGATCTTAGGATCCCAGTGCCTATCACAACCCCGGCCACAGTGGCCCCAACGCAAACCAACAAGGTGGCTCCTACCACTGTCGTTGGCGCGCGCTCACCCCCCCCTGTAGTTCAACCCGCCCAGGGCTCCTATCGTTGTGTCGCTGAGACCATCTTCAACGCATATGCGATCTGGATGACCCCAGAGGCCCGCTCCCTTCATGCTGAATTAACAAATTTAGCCGACCCCAAAAACGCTTTTACAGCCCTCGAGGCCTTCTCTAGGTATCCCTCTATCACCAGGGAACTAGATAGCCTTGTATTTATCAACGGAACATGGGTACGCAATTGAGAAGCAATTGCCTGAAGCCCAGATCCCTTAGGTTAGGTTTTTTCAATGCAAATAGCATTAACAACCAGCGTGATGAGATAGCCACGTTCCTTCGCGATCATCAGCTGGACGTCTTCCTCATTCAGGAGACATTCCTAAAACCCCAACAACGCGATCCCAAAATTGCCAACTATCGTATAGTTCGCAACGATAGGACCCGCTGTCACGGCGGTGGCACTCTCATTTATTATAAAAATGAGCTCCACTGTAGTGCTATCACCCCACTCGATCCCCCTTCGTACCTTGAGTACTCAGCCTGTCGGCTTGGAATGACTGGTCATCAAACGATCACCATCATATCCGCCTATTGCCCTCCTCCCTCGGCGTCATCGGTGGATAACCCAGAGGGTCTCAAAAAAGATCTTACCTCCCTCTTCAATTCGAGTCACCCCGTCATCCTAGCGGGTGATCTCAATGCCAAACATATAGACTGGAACAGTACCGTTGCTAACTCTAGAGGAAAGCTGGTACAGAACCTAAGCAATACCCTTCATTATGACGTCATAGGCCCCCCGAGCTTCACTCATTTCCCAAGTAACGTCACCAGTAACCCAGACGTCCTTGATATAGTGCTATTAAAGAACATTAACCTTCAGTTTCGTTCTATAGAAGTGCTAGATGAATTATCTTCTGACCACCGTCCTGTGATCTTGCACCTAGGTAGTCGTTCAGGCCTCCCAGATCCAGGACAGCCACCCCCCACCAAAATTGTCACTGATTGGAGGAAAGTAAGTGCTAAACTGAAATCCACAATTTCACCCCACTTGGACTCAATCCCCAGTCATATAAACTCGGTTGCTGACACGACAGAGGCGATCGACTCGATTACAACTCACGTACAGACCGTCCTGAACGAATGTTCAAGGGAGGTTCCAGTGCTGGACATCCAGCAAGGGAAACTCCCTGACGATGTACGGAAGTTGTTAACCGAGAAGAACGCAGCTATCCGTGACTACAGTAACTTTCGCTGTGTCGCAAACAGAGTTCACATGCGTAACTTACAGCGTGCTGTAAAGGAACGTATGGCTGAGCTCCGTTCTGCGACATGGAATAAGATGCTGAGCGAACTAGAGCCCAACCACCATGCATACTGGCACCTTCAGAGGAAGTTACGCTCCACTGAAGATTCTGCCATACCCCCACTTATTCGCCCTGATAAGAGTGTTGCATTTGAAAACACTGAAAAAGCCGAATGTCTGGCTGACAGTCTCGAACTTCAATGCACACCCAGCTCCCAACCAGTAGACAAAGCTCACCTAGACATGGTAGACGCTGAAGTCGAACGTAGGACCTCCCTTCCTCCCGTTGAAGACCCTGATGACCCACTACCTCCCGTCACCCCAGACGAAGTAGTGGAGGTTATCAAAAGGCTTCGCCCCAACAAAGCCCCAGGCATAGATGGCATCACCAATAAGGTGTTGAAACTCCTCCCTGCCCAAATAATATTGCTAATGACGGCCATTTTCAACGCTGCATTGAGCAAAAATATCTTCCCCCAAGCTTGGAAACAGGTTACTGTAATAGGCATCCCTAAACCGGGTAAACCGAAATCGGAGCCTACCAGTTATCGTCCCATTAGTCTGGTGAATTCTCTCGGGAAGGTCTATGAGCGGCTTATTTATAAGCGGCTCAAAAACTTTGTCGAGCGAAAGAGCCTTATCCCCAACGAGCAATTCGGCTTTCGCGCTGAACACTCGTGTATTCAACAAGTTCACCGTTTCGTTGAACACACTAGTGCTGGCTTCCAGCAGGGTATGTTCACCGGTGCCTTGTTCTTCGACATAGCGAAAGCGTTCGACAAAGTCTGGCACAATGGCTTAATTTATAAGCTATATAATCTTGGTGTGCCAGATCGTCTCGTGCTCATCTTACGAGACTGGTTGTCGAACAGAACTTTCCGCTATCGTGTCGTGGGAGAACTCTCCTCCCCTCACCCCATACGAGCCGGAGTCCCTCAAGGCTGCGTACTATCCCCTCTAGCTTTCACGCTGTACACCAGCGATATTCCAAAAACCAATGGGGGCCAGTTGGCACTATTCGCTGACGACACGGCCCTCTATTGTAAAGGCTCAGTATCAAATGCCATAGCACTAAAACTCCAGAGAGCCGCCAACACTCTAGCCAAGTGGTTCCGCCTCTGGAGAATAGAAGTCAATCCCGACAAGAGTCAGGCTGTCCTATTCTCGAGGCCTGATCGAAAGTATAACTCTAGATTCAAAGACCCCCTTCCCCCTAGACCCATCACAATGTACGGTAAGCCAATCCCTTGGGAGAAGCAAGCCAAGTACCTAGGTGTAACCCTCGATAGCCACCTCACTTTCGCCAAGCACATTAAGGCGGCGCGCTCGCGAGCCGCCTTCGCTATGGGCAGACTTCATGGGATGGTGAACGCAAGCAGCAGCTTGTCACTTAGGTGCAAGCTGCGCATTTACACTGCGGTCATCCGTCCCATCATGACCTATGCCTGTGTTGTATTCGCACACGCAAAACCCCATGAGATACACAAACTTCAGGTTATACAAAACCGATTTCTCCGAAAGATCACGGGAGCCCCCTGGTACGCTCGCGACCAGGAACTCCATGTCGATCTGAGAATCCCCACTCTCCAACAATTCATAAAACGCATTTCCAAGCGTTTCTTTGACTCTGCTGTCGATCATAGCAACCCTCTAATTCAAGCGGTCTCCCGCTATGAACCCTCCAAAATCTCCAAAGTTCGCCGACCAAGGCTTGTCCTCTCTATCCCCGATGACGCCACTACTCTGCTCCAAGAGAGCAATAAAAAGACCAGCACAATTCGCAGACACAGACCGCCTTCGTTCCGCCCTCGCCGCCGAGGCCCGCCGCGACGTCCCCGACAGGATACGCAAGCCAGCCCGCGAGCTGTGCCTTAGTTAAATTATAGTTAGATAATTGGAGTTTCTTATTCGTTCTTCTCCACGTAGGCTTTTCCGAACGAATGGTAGAATCACTTTTAATAAGATCCAGCCATAGTGTTGTCCCCCCAGCGACGGCCTGAGCCGAGGTCCGACCCCACCTGGGGTAGCCCTTAGCGCAGTCGCTTAGATTTAGTAATTTGTGCCCTGGCTGGAGGCTATATAGCTTAGTCTCCACAGGCTAGCCCGGTTAAGCAGTGGACGGTCACTTTGACCGAACTGTGAGACGCCCCGTAGAAAAAAAAAAAAAAAAAAAAAAAATTAAAACTGTTAATTTGATAAGTTAAAATTAAATGGCAGGTGAATCGAGTTTTTAATTGGAAAAGGTACCATGTGTTCGATAATTCGATTAGTGGTTGAAATCATTATCGCTTTGGACGAATTTTCTCTGAGAGAGGGTTCTCATAGTTAAATGGCTAATGTTTCGGCAGTATGCTTTATAATATTGAAGGTAAAACGAAAATTGGTGAGTGATTAACCGTCCAACCGACCAATCCTCTGAAAATTTGGCGTGTTCAAATTACTTTATGAACTTCACTGCCAAAGTCTCAACACAACTCAATTCTAAGAATTTCTTAAGTAGGCATCATGTTGCTTGAGGTTAATAAGTACATGTTTTACTAACACTACGTGACAACCTAACTAATGTTATAAAGTAGAACATTTTTGTTTGTTTGTAGGCGGTTACCTCTGATAATACGGATCCGATCACGAGTTTCAGGGTTCCTTACCCAAAGGGTAAAAACGGGACCCTATTACAAAGACTCCACAATCCGTCTGTCTGTCCGTCTGTCACCAGGCTGTATCTCATGAACCGTGATAGCTAGACAGTTGAAATTTTCACTACAACAAACGTGATCTTTTGCCGTTTTTGCGACAATGGTACGGAACCCTTCGTGCGCGAGTCCGACTCGCACTTGGCCAGTTTTTTTAAATAATAGAAAGCCACACTATTTTTGCGTGTCATAAGCTAGCAATAGTTTTGTAAAATAGTAACTATAAACAATGTACTATAATAGTAGATTATTGCATCGAGCACAAAGTAATTTATTATTGCACCGAGTGCCTGATTTAGAGCCCGAGCGTTAGCGAGGGCTCTAATCCAACAGGCACGAGGGCAATATAAATTACTTAAGGCGAGGTGCATAATCTGGTTTTCTTTCAACTATTACCTATAGGAATAGTAGATAAAATAAACTCATATCAAACAGTTAAAATAGAAGTTAAATTATTGAAATTAAAAGATTTTCAATAACACTGTCGGCTTCATTTAGAACGTTTTCCGGAGTTAATGTGTCGCTAGATGATTCCATTTTAATTCGAAGCCGAAGCACTCAAAATCAGATAGTATCACACTGTATCGTTTCCAAAAATATTGTCAAGCAAAATTAACAAAGATCCCGCCAAATCACTTTTTTAAATTTCTTTCATTTTTAAACCAGAATTAGCAGCAATCATTTTTTAAATTTGGAACAAGTACGATAGAAACGAATAATACGTACGTAAAAAAAAAAGTATTGATATCGGCTGGCTGAATAGAGCTAATCCATTGAGATTGGCACCTTTTGGTGCGATTAAAAAATAAACTGTGCAATAATGAAATTTCATACATATTTATTGCTCTAGAGCATTAAAGACTCGCTTTGTACTGAGTTTTTAGTGTGATTGTGATGAAATTAAAGCATAGTTGGAAGAAAAAACATTTTTGTTTTTATAATAAATTGTTTTATAGTCCGACTGCAAAAAAATTATAACTGAAAAGAGAAAAGCAAGTACTGGGTATAATTTATTAAATTCTGTGAAGTAATCTAGAATGCACCATAATTATTTACTGTCTTATCAAAAACATGCGGCTGCAAAAGGGTTTTGGTCACTGTTATATTATGTACTAACTGTCGCCCGCGACTTCGCAGTGTTTTATTTTTTACCTGAAACCCTTATTATTTTTACAAAATAAAAGTAGCCTAAGCTGCTCCTTAAACCATCAGCTATCTGCCAGTGAAAGCCCTAACAAAATCAGTCTAATTGTTTTTATTTTTTTATAGGTACCTATCGTATATACTTTCATATGCTATTGTTTTTAACCGACTTCCCAAAAAGGAGGAGGTTCTATGTTCGACATTAAGTTTTTTTTTTTTTTTTGTGTATTTTCACCGATTTCTCCGTCAATTGTATACCGATTTTGAAAATTCTTTTTTTGTTTGAAAAAGTATGTTCCGAAATTGGTCCCATTTTATTTTGGAGTAGATCTGATGAAGAACTTTGGAGATATAACACAGAACTCTTCAATAAATAACGGCAAATCTCTCGGGATTGCTGCAATCGTATGTCTGTTTATTGTTTATACCATTTCATAACATAACATCACGCCAGTATGCTCTTAAGGGGTACGCAGATCTCTCAATTCACCGGTTATGTTCAAGTTTCTTGAAATCTATTCAGGCGTTATAGTTACCTTCTTCTTCTTTTCGTGTCGATAATCTCAAATTTTACTCAACTAAACTCATATTTTGCCTGACCAGTATGTAGCCACCTGTACCGCTCTGTTATTTGCCACGTTCAGGTCCTGAAAGGTGCAGGTGGCTGGGCACTAAGGGCAGATAAGGAGGTGGGGCATATCCTGCGACGGGGCCCCACACTGGCACTGTGTTTGCGATGGGTCTATGAGACTCCATTTGGCCAGATTTTTTCTACAGCGACCAACCTGTACCCGCAATCGGTTTAGGGATTTCCAGATTGGCCACTGCAGTTCGTGTCCAGGGGGCAGATGCTCTGTCGGAGTGATGGAGTATGGAGGGGCAGGATGTGCGTTTTGCCACAGTTTACATCTCTCGTCAGTTGCGCTGGCTTCCAATGAGGTCGTGTGTCTCAGAAAGCTTTTGCGGCTTTTTAGGCGTGCAGGTTGGAGTTGATGTTCATATAAGGGGTGGCGACTGTCCCGTTCTTGTTTCCCCTTCTCGATGCGACTGGCCACTTCGCGACGAATATCTGGTGGAGCTATACCCGCCAGTGGATACAACATCACAAGCGGGGTAGGTTTCAAACAGCCAGTAATGATGCGACAGGTATCATTTAGTGCCATGTCGACTTCTCTAGCGTGGGCGGATCGATGCCACACTGGACATGCGAACTCCCCGGCAGAAAATGACAGACATAGGCCAGAAGTACGGAGAACCGGCGGAGATGCTCCCCAGCCCGTGGATGTTAGGCGACGTAAGACGTTATTTCTAGCCCCGACTTTCAGTTTAGTTTTCAAGCAGTGGGCTTTATATGTCAAGGACCTATCCAAGGAGATGCCCAGGTAGCGGGGTTGAGGGCAGTGCTCTATGGCAACGCCTTGCCATGAGATGTTGAGAGACCTGTTGGACTGACGGTTGCGTAGATGAAAAGCACAGGATTGGGTTTTGGACGGGTTTGGCCTTAAGGCATTTTCATCATAAAACTGTCCAAGTGCTTCCAGAGCTTCCGTCAGACTTTCTTCGGCCTCTTCGAAACTAGATGCCTGGGCAGCTAGAGCAAGGTCGTCTGCATATAGAAAGCGTTGCGTTAGTGGGGACCTAGGCTGGTCGTTTGTGTAAACATTAAATAGTACCGGAGCTAGCACGCTGCCTTGTGGGAGTCCGTTTTTCTGGCAACGCCACCTGCTTTTGCTGTTATTAAGGTGGACTTGGAAGCGACGGTTATTCAGCATGTCGCTAAGAACCTGAACAAAGCCTGTGTCTTTTGTTATTTCCCTGATTTTCAATAGGAGCTGCCCGATATTAACTGTGTCATAGGCTGCTGAGAGGTCAACGAAAACAACACCTGTGATCTTTTTCGCCTCAAACCCGTCCTCAATGAATTGCGTCAGTTTGAGCGTCTGGTTGGTGCATGACTTCCCTGATCTGAAGCCAGCTTGCTCAGGTATAAGGTGTGGTTCGATAACAGGTGTAAGGCGATTTAGTAGGAGCCTTTCAAAAAGTTTGAACGTGTGGCATAGGAGGGAAATGGGTCGGTAACTTTTAGGGTCTGTTGGGCATTTTCCTGGTTTTAGTAGAGCTATCACTTTAGCGCGTCTCCACAATTTAGGAATCTTATAGTCTACGAGGCACGAGTTGAAAAGTGATAGTATCCAGGATACAGCTACTGGTCCGAGGTGTTTTAATTGATCGACAGTAATGTCATCGAAACCAGCAGCTTTGCCATTTTTTAAGTTTTGAATCCCATATATTATGTCTGACAGTGTAAATGGCTGTGTTAAACTGGTGGTGTCATTAACCTTATTCAGCTTTTTTGGTCTTTGGTATCCGATGTGGAGGTTTCCCATTAAGGAGTAGTTGGTGGGCAACTTGGTTGGCGGTCACTTGGCCTGGGTTCGAAGCCTGAGGGGTGCTACCAGTTAGTTTACGGATCGTATTCCAGGCCTTTTTACTGTTATGCGTCATATCTATTTCAGTAACCAATTTCATCCATTTTTCCCTGCGGCTGTTACCCACTTCCTGCAAAAGTTCTTCGCCAAGTTCCAGGGTGTTTTCGGAAAATGGGTCTGTCCTGTATGAGCCTATGTACTCAGCGAGTAGTGAAGCTGAATCCTTACCCAGGCCCGGAATGTAAGCTGTGCGGCAACCTCGTGGAATGCATTGGCGGGATACGGCCCACACAATATCAACAAACTTCTCGTAGTTGTTTGGAACGGGATCTAATTTGAGTAGCCTGGAGTCGATACCATCGGAAAACTTCTGCCAATTGGCCTTGGAAAAGTTGAAGCGTGGCCTGAAAGGCACAATTTGGGGTTTAACGGCTGATTCAACGCAGCACCCAATTGGCCTGTGTTGGGTTCTTGGTATAGGCTCGTGCACAGTTTTCCTGCAGAGAGCACTTACTTTACCACTGGCAAAGATTAAATCAGGGTTGTAGCCGCGGCGCCATCGGCCACTGTTAAAGGAAGCTGGGAGTTTAGCATTGTGAATCAAGGTGAGGTTTTCTGCTTCTGCCCATTCTTCAACTGCATCACCATCCGAATTATTAGTTGCGTAGCCCCATGCGTTACTGTGGCTGTTGAAGTCACCTAATATGATTTTAATAGGTCTGTCGTGGAAGTTGCTTGTGTATTTAAAATGGAACGGTTGATTTGGCGGTTTGTATATAGAGGTAATTGTGCAGCTGCCTGTATCAACAGTAATAATTTCAATGGAGTCAACAGCCGAGGAGGCCGTGGACTGCACAGCAATATTTGGTCGGACGAAAACAGCGCTCCCGTATTTTGCATGTGGAATTTCTGCTGTAAGGATCATACCCGGTATCTGAGGCCTAGGTAGTCCACCGTCACGATGCGTTTCTTGGACACATAGTATATCGCATCTAAGGTCCTGGCACAGATTTGCAAGAAGCTGAGCCTTGTTGCTTGAAAATCCCTCTATATTAATAGAAATCACGTTTAAAGCTGGTTCAGTTGTTGAGAAACTAGAGTTGGCGGGTGGAGTTGCCGTCGAGTTTGGCACTGGTAAGTGCCTTTGTGATTGGTTTTGAGTTTGAGTTTGACTTTGAGTCATCGTGGTGAAAGGATTAGTCAGCTAGACCCTGCGTTACCGGGTGCTAGCTGTCCAGGGTGCGCCGGGCGTTTAGGATCGCAAGAGGATATGTTTAACGCCGCTCGGGGAGGCTCCTTTCATGCACCCCATAGTTACCTTACTAACTTGCCTTTTAGGTACAACAAAAAATTAAAAAATAAAATTATTTTTCAATTTGTAGTTTTTTATTTGGAAGTCGGTAGTATTTTTTTGCAAAAAAGTTTTTTATGATATAACAAACAGATACTTAATTTTATTTACATGGGTATAAAGGTAGGGTCAAAAATCGTGCATCAAACGAAACAGGTCGATATTTGGGCCTATTTGCAATAGTATAGCGTGCCTACAGAGCACAACATCAGCTCGCGCCACCGCTCAGACCCCTCACTCCCCGCAACCCTGTCGGCGATCGGCCCGCCTTCGTGCAGCGGAGGGGGGACCGCGCATACGACGCGCACTAGCTAGTATGAATATATAGTCCGAGACGCGCACCCAACGCAAAAGCATATGCGCGCGCGAGCCGCGCGCCGACTCGATCGCGGATCGATAATTGTCTAAAGTCTTAAAACTTCTATTGATTTCTTATAACGTTTTTTAACTAAGTTGTTCACGTTAATTAAACGTTTTCAGTATAAACAGTGAGTTTCGCTTACACACATACTCCCTATAACTGGCAGCCTAACGTGGAGCAGAACAAAACGTTCCAAGAAAATAAGTGTGCATGTGTGTGTAAGCGCGCGTCGGGTACAGGCGTCACTCGCCTCGTATCCCGCTTATGTACCTATCGTGTGCGAACAATAAATAACAATAGAAGACCTGAAGACCATTAGAATGAGTGCATGTGCTGAACTGATGAGAAGTGGTCGCGCACCGTCGATGTTTCCCTACGGACGTGATAACTAGGTTTCGTTCCAAGTACCTAATACCTGAATCTAGGTTATCTTATAGACCTGTAGTGAGAAGTTTATCATCGGACAGTAGACGTGATAACTAGGTTTTGTTCCGGGTATATAATACCTGAACTTAGGCTATCTAACGGACCTATAGTGTGTGATTATCATCGGACAGTAGACGTGATAACTAGGTTTTGTTCCGGGTACTATCTTTCGCAAGGTGTGTTGTATCGCTGTGATCCGGATGGAGTTTCCGAAGAACCTCAGTTAGTTGTACCAGAGTCTCTACAGGCAGAGCTCATGAAAGAGCTTCACTACGCGCCTACTGCTGGACACTTGGGTTTGGAGCGGACCTTGCGGAAGATCAAGGAAAGATATTATTTTAAGAACATGAAAACTTTCGTGGCCCAATACCTCAAGTCATGCGATCTTTGCCAGAAGTATAAAGCTACCAATATGAAGCCGGCAGGTCTACTCCAGACCCCAGTTCCTCAGCAAAGATTTGAAGTGCTCGCAATGGACTTATTTGGACCACTACCCGAAGGAGACAACGGAGAGAAGTGGATTCTCCTAGTAGAAGACACCGTCAGTCGATGAGTCGAGCTGTTTGCACTCCATGATGCGACTGCTGAGTCGTGTGCAAAAGTTCTCATTGAGGAAGTTTTCTTGCGATATGGGTTACCTCGTCGCGTTATCTCTGACAATGGAAGTCAGTTCGTTACGGCTGTAATGCAGAAAACCATGTTGGTACTTGGGGTACATCAAAGCTTAATCCCGGTATATCATCCGGAGGCGAATCCAGCGGAACGCAAAAACCGTGAATTAAAGAAGCAACTGGCCATTCTAGTAGGACCGGAGCATCGCCGATGGCCATTCGCTCTGCCAATGGTGCGGTTCGCTCTCAATAGCGCGTATAATCAAGGTACGGGACAATCAGCCGCCTATCTCACTTTCGCACGAGAGATGCGTTCGCCGTTGGCCGTGCAGACCGACCTCCGAGCTATTGTCTCACAACAAAATTTCGTGCCCCAAATCACACCGTATTTAGAGGGATTTGCACGCGTCCTTCATGACGTGAAACAGCGAGTGGAGGACCAACAAGATGCTCGAAAGTCGACCGAGGATCAGCACAGACGGGACGTTCGTCCGTATAAGATGGGAGATCTGGTCCTTGTGGAGACCCACTTTGCTAGCAATGCCGCCAAGGGCGTAAACTTGCCAGTGAAAACTGGCAAGTTTACGCCCAAACGGGAGAGCCCGTATCGCGTCTCACAAGTCATAAGTCCCACGGCATTTGTAGTCTCTGATAGCGAGGGAAAGATAAAAGGAAAATACCATGCCAGCGCTCTGTTTCCTTATGTCGGATCAAAACCAGTGATTATTCATCAGCGTCGACGTGGTAGGCCAGCCAAGTCACAGACGGGACGCTCCTGTGACTTGGAGGGGGAGGATATATCGTGCCTACAGAGCACAACATCGGCTCGCGCCACCGCTCAAACCCCTCACTCCCCGCAACCCTGTCGGCGATCGGCCCGCCTCCGTGCAGCGGAGGGGGGACCGCGCATACGACGCGCACTAGCTAGTATGAATATATAGTCCGAGACGCGCACCCAACGCAAAAGCACAAGCGCGCGCGAGCCGCGCGCCGACTCGATCGCGGATCGATAATTGTCTAAAGTCTTAAAACTTCTATTGATTTCTTATAACGTTTTTTAACTAAGTTGTTCACGTTAATTAAACGTTTTCAGTCTAAACAGTGAGTTTCACTTACACACACACTCCCTATAATAGGTAATAAAGAACCAAAACCATATATTTATCCATTTTTTAATCTTGTTAACCCCAACTATCGCCCTGTTTCGTTTGATCCAAAATTTTGCCCCCGGTGTACATAGATGTATGGAATTTCAAAGTAAACCTTGAGTACACTTTGGATTTGTGAACTTAAGCTTTTATATTTAGATGAAGAAAACTTCTTGAAATGTAGTTATTCTGAAATAAAATTTAATTTAACTGTCATATCGGATTGGCATAACAAAAGTACTATAACCATCTAATACCGAATTCCAGAAAACGCGACTCTTCGAGACAATTTTCATGGAATTGGAACATCTTTATCTTACAAGCTTTATTTTATGTTAGAAATACAATGTTTTCATTAGAAAGATAATGACAAAAATTACGTTCAACAGGAGATAAGTAAAATAATATGTCCCATAAATGTTGTGCCTGTACTACGTTTTGTTTTGCAGTATCATGTGACTTATGCTGGAACTTGATTTGTTTTACAATTATACTGACAAAAGGTTTTTAACACATTTAATCATAAAGAGGCTCTTATTGTAAGCTTTTAGGTTCACAATTACACGCATATATTTTGTTTTAATTTTCATAATAATATTTGCTTATATTATTTAGTTTATTAAATCCGGGAGACGTGTGGTGCCAAGTCAGTTTTGTGATTGGACTCACAAGACTTTATGACGCAACGTCAATCCCGTCTCGATTACAATGACAAACTAAGCCTAGTTGTATCAAAATGCACTTAACAAGTTGTAGAAAAATATTTCTCAAAACTACTTTCGAATGTTTAACTTGTAAAAATCTCACAAACAAAATAAAGTCCGGACTAAACGTTAATAAAGAGGCCTAATGCCCGTCTAAGTTTTAATCACGTTCTAGCCACTGCAATATTGCCAACATTGTATTCTGCGATACGCAAGTTGGCTTTCTTCCTTCCATATAAAAATGCATTGCATATGCTCGGCTTTTATGTAAAACAGTTTCTGAACTTAAACCTTTTTACCGCGGGAAAGGAAAAAAAAAGGTCTCAACGGAAAAATCTCCTCTTTACTTTATACAAGGATTTGTTCGTTTCCTTGATTTCGCCTGTTCAGTGCAATAGTCGTTTTGGCGGGGGAGTTCTTGGCAAGTGCGGTTGGGGCCCGGGGTATAATAGTGCCGGTTGAATTTCAAACAGTTCCTACGTTTCGAGTTTCTTGTCTGTGTTCTTAATGTGTTAAGTTTTTTTTTTTATTTGTAGGTGTGTTCTTTAATGTTTTAGATACGTGTGTAAGTTTATTATTGAACCGAACATTACAACCACAAAGGTTACGAAATTGGAAAAAGCCTTCGTATGCATTGTTTTTTCACAAAAGTTAATTCATTAATCATTTACCGTACGTAGAAATTCATGCTTAAGCAAATAAAAACTTTATCATTTTCATAAACAAATCGATACGATTCCCAAACAAACACAATTGTTATGAAAGTTTTAACATGATACCAGAGCTTTAAAACATCAAAATACTTAGCAAATAACAACGAACTCTACAATAAATACTAAAGGACATTTCTCCAACTAGCTGTAGTACTCGCCATCTGTCCTCGAATGAGTTTTGTCGTACATGTACGACATCCCGATATGAACATCAGCAATGTCCCAATAAATGCAACTGTGTTTATGTCACTTGTTTTAAAACAGGTGAAAGGGGAGATACAAAATATGGAGATGTTGAAGAGAGATATTTTTGAGAAGTATGCATTTTGCAGTGTTTTTTAAATATAACAAAATCATTTGTGGTTTACCTGTAAAATGCCGTCATTATCTTCAGAATTTAGCCAAAAGCCTTCCACTGCTGGTGACCTGATCTTATTTGCTGTATCTCCTCAAGCATTGGCATAATGATCACTCGTGAAATAATTTTAGTAAGGCAATTAAAATAATTGGAGACCAATTTATTCGCTTCGCTATTACTATACATTATCTCGAGGAAAATACACAATACAATTTCTATCCTCCAGATAGTGAGTTATTTTACTCATTAGATCCACTAAAATAATGCATTGTTAAAAATATTAGCTAGTTAGCAATGTTAGTATCGAAGCAGACTGCCCAAAAAAAACATAACGACACTGCTTTTAAATTGTACCTCTAGATAAATTATTGCCAAACCGCCAATAAACGTTTTGCCGTTCGTTTTAATTCCAAATCTCTCTATCCATCACTAAATAGAGCGTTACATTAGGTATTCCCAAACACCCGTCTCCTACACTGGGGAATAGAGTTTAGTCTGCATTCTGCAGTACAGTGCATTTAATGATGTTTGTTCGCCGCTAATTAGCTGGGGCCGAACTAACCCGAGCTAGCCAAACGAGTGCCCGACAATCAGATGTTCGACACAAACTAATTTTGAAGTTGTAGGGTAGCTACGAGAATAGTGTGCGAAAAGGAATTGCTACGGGACTACGGCGTAGCTTATAATATTACGTCTCATACATATCTTGCTACGTTGTCGTATCAAATATTTGCCCTGCTACGTCTTCATTATTCGTAAAAGTATACTTCCGATCGAATCGGCTTGGCATCACTGACGAGGCGACATGGTGACTGAGCATTAGTATTATGCCACGTTTATTTCAAGTGTAGCTACATTAGCGACGCCGGAGCCAGTTTGATCCGAAGTCTACCTATGACAAGTCACAATTATTATCTCAGCGCCTATCAATGACAGTTTGGTGTGACTGTTTTGTGAAATAACTTGCATTTTACAAACTAATTACAAGCGTTAGAGCAATGTGCGGAAAGCACTACGGTGCTACGGCATTGCTTATTATGATATGACGTCACATTCATACCTTGCTTCATTGGAAATATTTGTCCCGCTACACTAGTCGTCATTATTTATCTCTTGGGTGCAGTGGACGAGATTTTTTCAGTAATTTGATAAAGTGAGTTTCATGGCTTGGTTATAACAGGCCACGGGTCGATATTCAAGGTTAAGCAATGTTTGTAGAGGTTGGTCCGAGGATAGGTGACCATACATTACATACCGAGAATCCTCCATGCATCGGAAAGCACGTTGGCCCCGACTGTCATTTGTAGTTTTTTGACAGTCGTTACGACCTGTCCTGAAAATCTGTCAACAGTCTTGGCAAGAGGTATCTTCTCACCCAGTTACTGGATTGAGGAGATCAGATAGACAGTCGCTCTGTATACAAGAAAAATTAAAAACATTTTTATTAATGTCCATGTTAAATCCAGTCCTACCAAGGTCGGAGACTCTACACTCGAAGTTGTGGACCACTATGTCTACCTGGGACAAACAATCCAGTTTGGTAGGGCCAACTTCGACGAAGAGGTCAACAGTCGAATCCGTCTCGGATGGGAAGCGTTCAGGAAGTTGCGTGGTATCTTCTCGTCCAACTTACCACAGTGTCTCATGACCAATGTGTGTTGCCAGTGATAACATATGGCTCTGAGACGTGGTCGTTCACAATGGGCCTCATCAGAAAGCTTAAAGTCACTCCAAGGGCAATAGATAGGGCTATGCTCGCGTTTCTTTTCGTTTCCATGAGAACCGAGGTTACCGATATATCCCGAAGAATTGGGTTGTTGAATTTAAAATAAAATACGATTTTTAAAATTTATTTTGCAACTTTACATAACATAAATTATATTGTCGTTGCAAAAATCTCTTAATTTTTTTTTTAAATTTATTATAAGCAATTGAAAATCGATAAAATTTTCAAAAAAACCACCTGTCTACGAACAGGCCATGATTGGTCGCCATGTTGGTGACGTCATAACGTTTAAGGAATTTTGCCAGGTACATTTAGAAACAGAATTGTCATAACGTAATCGTTTTCACATATGGGTAGGTGATATTGGTGTAAGATAATAAGTAAACAAACACGATTGGCGCGAAACTTCGACTTTGAATATCAAAAATCTTCATTAGATACCACTAAATATGATACAACCCGAAATCTGTGCAGCCTTTATTTATATTTATTTGTTGCACAAAATCCTTAAAATGTTCGGTAATTACCATTATTTACATATCTCTTAATAATATTAAACACTATTATCTAAATTATATATTTACAAACACTAAAAAACTTTGTAGAACAAAAACGTGAAAATATTAACTTGGTAGATTTTTTTACACTAATGCTTCAGTAAATATCTCTTATATGCGTTGACCGATTTTCTCAATTCAAAGAGAAATATTAGTTTTACGCCTATATCTTTCATTTAAGAATAACATAATGAATATATCTCCATAAACAAAAAATAATGTTTTCAAGTTACGTAATTATATCTACAACAATGTCAACTTTGCACGAAAGTTCCCATAAAAATGTACTAATCTCAGTCTGTAATGATCAAAGTAATATATTAATACGAATCTTATACTAAATTAGAACAAGATAATATAATAATTAACACATTCTATTTGGAATCTAGAAAGACATAGAACATTTCTCAAAACTTTAGTAGGTATAGATTGCTAGGTACTTGGCTATTGCGCGATTCACGTATAATGGGGCTTTTTTGTAGTATTTGTACATAATGGTATGAAGCAAGCACGATATCATTTAATTATCATTCAATATTTTTGATCAATATATTTGATTTTCATCAATATATTGACGATAATAACAAGATTGAATCGGTTAGAAGTCAAAACACCGTATCAGCTATGTGCTACAATGAGTAAAAATGAATGTTGTGACGTCACACGGGCTCGGGTTTGTTCGGGAACTGTCGAGGTGTTTTCGGTACTGGATTCAAGAAAAACTTTTTAATTTGATATTACTTTGTAATTACAGCGAATAAAAAAAAACTAAAAATAGTTTTGTATGTAAACTTATGTATGATCTTTCCATTATTCACAAAAAAAAATTGGTTCAATAAACCAATTGCCAAACTTAAGTGGCAGTGGGCAGGGCACATTGCTTGCAGAACGCATGACCGATGGGGCAGAAAAGCTCTGGAGTGGCGACCGTGAACCGGAATACGTTGCGTGGGAAGGCCTCCCATCAGGTGGACCGATGACTTGGTGAAAGTTGCGGGTATCCACTGGATGTGGTACGCACCGGACCATTCAATGTGGCGACGCTAAGGAGAGGGCTATGTTCAGCAGTGGTCGGTTGATATGATGATGATGATGAGTTTATCTAGTAGTAGACACGTTTCAATCGACAATCTATTGAACACGTAATTATTATACGATATCATGCGAAAACCGCCCGATTCAAACAATAAAACGCCCATTACTATCGAACGTCTGAACCGATTTTCATCAAACATATCTAAGAATACTCTCGTTATAGTCACCATTCAAACAAATCGAAAAAATTAAATCAATGTTATTTCAACCGTTTAGGAGCTTTGATTTAGATAGAGTTGCAGTGTGCCATCAAATTGGCACATCTACAATAAGGCAAGATTACAATGCATTTAGCAACAAAGGGCCCGCATGAATATTCAAGGAGAATATTGCACGTCAATATGCAGTTTAGTACAGCTTTGTACGCCCACCCTAACATACGTCACGTAAGGCAGCAGTAATGTAAAGGGTGTGACAGTACATGAAAATATATGGTACGTTAAAAGACCTACTAAGACCTCACAGCCTAACAGTCCCTACGACCCTAAGACCTATAAGCCCTACAGCCCTAACCTAACATATACCTAGTGTGTGATAAATAAATATATAGATAAGTTCAGGATGTCTGCACCATGCGACCTAAGGTTACAGACGGATAGTGGGCAGGAATTCCAGGTTCGGGAAGGGTAAACTCACTGCCAGTCCAGCAGACTCACAGGACTGATCAGAGATGGCTAAAGGTGTCTTAGCCACAGTGAGGGGTAATGAGACAAGAATATAAAATTCAAATCTCATTTATTTACAATATTTTACAGTTTATATACTATTTTATCTTAATACACACTAACGTAGAATTTTATTTGTGTTCTATGCGTGTAAGTTGCAACCAAACAGTATTTTATCTGGGCCGCGCATCAGCCGGGCCGAATGCTGAGTTAATGTCCAAAGGTAACATTGAACAGCTTTAATGATGTTAGTTCGCTATGAATAAGTTACCTCTTGTCGGTAACAAGAGAGGTGTTATGAAACTCCAATATATATAACCATTTTTGCCCTAGACATGTCCATTAATTTTAAGGTCTTGTGACGGAATATATCATAATTTAGGATTTCTATAAAAGGCAGAAATGTCGTTCACATGGATGCTATAAGTCATCAGGCAGGTCCCTGACAAAACATAATTACCATTGGTGAAAGATTCATTAGCACGGATTAACCAACAATAATCCCAAAAACTTTGAAAAGTCATGCTCACTCACAGAGCAAATTATCAATTAGCAAAATAATGGCGCAAGCAACAGATAACGGCAACTAGACATTGGACACCGATTGGTTACTGTTAATCAGATAATAAGCTATGTTTTGAATGCAAAATTCAGCTAATATCCAGACTTCGGGCTAAATACAACCAATGCTGGTAATGTGTGTCGCCGGTTGCATAATCCTTTTGTTTAGTTATATGAACAATCGTTTAGTGAACATTTTATGTTATGCCAACAGATAATAAACTTTATTTCATTTCAGTTTTCGTGATGAGAAAATAGCGTGTGGAGCTTTTCTTAATTCCTTCTGTTGGGGAACTGTAGTCTAAACATAACGTAACATTACGTCTGCATTCCTCGTATATTTTGCCACTTGTGATTATGTTCCACGAGGTGAGTTTATTGCTTGAAAAACCCAACAAGAAAGACCCAAGACCTCAGGCTCAATGACTTGCGGCAACTAGAAGCGGCAGTTGCAGTCTAGTTAGTCACCATCAGCCTTTTTTAATGTTCCTACTGCTGGGACACAGGCATCCTCTCCGTAAGAGGAAATGGGCCGTACCAACACGCAGGCCCTGTGCGGGTTGGTGGCTATCACATGCCTTCGAATTTTTGGTTTTAGGATATGCCGGTTTCCTCACGATGTTTTCCAGCGCCGTTTTGAGAGAAGTGGTGATGACATAATTTACACAAAGTAAAGCGCCTGCCTGGGTTCGAACCCATGACCTACGACACGTAAGTCGCGGCCGTTACCACTGGGCGAACACTGCGCTCTAGTTAGTAATTGATTGAAAATTTAAATTTCAAATTAAAAAGCAAAAATCTATCAAGAAGAATAATAATAAATAATAATCTCATACTAGCTGTTCCCCGCGGCTTCGCTCCCGTGGACCATTCCTTAAATTATTCCTGAGTGCCATAGGCTATTTTTAGTGCCGAAAATGGGTCCTGTGGGGTGGTCCACGGGAGCGAAGCCGCGGGGAACAGCTAGTATGAGAGCAGCCAGGTGGCGTCGCTTGTTTATATAGTTTTGCGCGTAAGCAGCCAAATTTGATAATTTAGAATAGTGTTTTAAGGGCCCTTTAATAGCTTATAGTATGCAAATAGCGGTTATCTATTAGTATTATAGTTGAAATACTTTAGATATAATGTGTAAGTAGTGATTTAAGCAAATAAAAATATTTTGTTTACTTAATTTGGACCCCCCTTAAAATGGCTTGGGTTGTTAGGAAACACCATCTATGTGTTCTAGATAGTATACCTTGGTGCTATGACTGAAAAACTGTACATAACAACAGTACATAGCCAGGTTTAAAACAGTTTCACTCTGAGATGGTAAATAAATGCATTTTTGTTCAAGTAAGTAAATAGAAAATTCGTTATAAGCGATCTAGCGCTTCTAGGTAACTTGAAATTATGTCCGGGCCCTATATATAGATAGAATCTGTGTAATTCTAGTACATAGACCTTACTTACTTGAAATAATGTGTATGTATGTGCCAGCATGGACGTTTCTATGCGTCTGTCAGAGGGCCTACTACCTTCAGACACACTTGGTGCCTGAAGGACTATCGATATGCAATCTGAAGCATTACCTTCGGGGACCCTCAGGCAGGCGCCTGGACTCAGTCACAACACAAAGCTAATATATAGCTACACATACACCCACATAGGCGTTAAAGCCGTGGAACAACACGACATTTCCCTATTTCGGCCGCTTCCCGGCAACTTAAGTACCAGAAGGGCTGGTGGTACACCCATCAGGGTACCATCATTCGATAGCCCAATTCTCCAGCTTCCCAACCACATTTTTGAAAGGAGCCTAACTCTGGTGGTTAGGGAACTAACCGACTTGACAAAGTACGAGGTTCCATGGTTTTCTCGCATCGTCGACCACATCAGAGTGAATACTGAATCCAGAGTTGGAGCTGTATCCACCGGACTTCCACCATGGGATGGCCCATTGCCAGGGCTATCCGATGATGGTTGGTGGATGTGGATCCGCCCACCAGCTCGAGTACAAACTCGCTTTATGTGCCAAAACCAGGCACAGAAGCTATACTTTCGCACTTTCACTTGGCGTGCCTGTGAAAGCTATAGATGAAGCTGTGAAACTGTCACAGTTCGATGATCCAGGAGTAGGGCTTCAAGTCCCTTGCTGCTACCCTGGCACTAAGGTGCACCTATGTACTAGAAAGTAGCGTGTAAAGCAATAAATTGACAGAATTTCCCTTTCTTCAGCGTTCTTCACGCAAGAGCTCCCTAGAGGTAGCAGCTAGGGACCTGGACCAAGGTCCGGAGAGAAGGTCTTCTCAAGACCTATTTAGAAACACAAGCCTCATCGAAATCGGTTCAGTGAAAGGGGAGTTTCTGTCGGTTTCCAGCGAATAGTTGTAGTGATTATTTTGATAATTAAAGTTTATGCGCGCAGGCTAATTTGAGGTCCTCGTTACGGTCGAGTTCGGTGGAAGGATAGTGCGCAGAGGCACTATCCAAATTGAAGCCATTATTTTTCATAAGTCAAATCCACGTCACTTTGCGTAACGAAGACCATGAAGAAACGTCGCTTCTGGTCATGAAAACTCAAGTCTTTAATTAACCTGGACATCACGCCTTCCCCTCAACATACTTGGCAGCCTTCCAACCACTGCAGGTTCGGTATTTGCTCGAAGACAACGAACTATAGGTGCAAGGGATGTCAACGCGTTCGTGCTGGAGCTTTACAACCTCCGGAGTGCCTACGGCCTCGAGCGATTACGTCCGTCCCGTACAAATGCTAAGGTAACTATTTGTTCCTTTTTCACGCTGATCCAATTTTGATGAATTTTGGTATAGGGACAGATTGAACTTTGCAGAGGGATATAGGATAGTTACCGATATTTTAATTTGAGGTATACGATCCTTTGGGATAATGTCCGACATTCACACGAGCGAATCCGCTGAAAGAAACTAATGTCAAAGTCAAATTCTTTATTTCAATTATGCCTTTAAGCGGTACTTTTGAACGTCATCTATTTAAATTTAAAAGTAGTAATATTCGATTCTACCGTCCATTCGGAAAAATAGCTTGTTATGGAGAAGAACGGACAAGAAACTCCACAATAACTCTTTAAATATAAAGTGTTTTACAATATTTACCGAAACACCTAAATTAATTCATTTACGTGGTGACGACGATGCACCCAGAATAATACTACTATATTACGTATAGTTATAAAGTATTACAAGCACCAACAGGTAAACTTATTCATTTGATACATAGCAACATGGTTCTCACATACTTACAAATATTTCAATCATAGGTAAATTACGTAATTCAACAGCAACGGAATAGCGTGTGAATACATTTCTTAAAACAAAAAATATATAAAACTAGTAGCACATAAAACCTTGGATCCTGAAAGAGCAGCTGCCTTTTCACAAAAAAACCTAAGAAGCCCATCTTTGCTATAACTCGCATTGTCAATACCCATTGACCGTTTTAGCATCTTCCATAAAAACTTTAGTAACCTTTTTTAGGAGCAAGAGCCATTTTATCGGAAAGGTTTTGAACAAAACTGTTATGGCCGCCAAACGGACACCTGTGACTTCTAAAGAGAGCCTTGCGATGTAATTTGGGATTATTAACTTATTTCATCACCAATGCTCTCAAAATGGTGAAGGAAAACATCGTGAGGAAACCGGCATGTCCTAGAACCAAAAAATCAAAGACATGTGACATCTACCAATCCGCACTGGGCCCGCGTAGTGGATTACAGCCCACTCCTTCTATGAGAGGAGGCCTGTGTCCCAGCAGTGGGCACATTAAAAGGCTGATTATGATGATGATGACCTGGGTCACACAGCACACTAGTAAGTGCTCGCCATTATTGCCACGCAACGCTGATTCTGTGACTTACATGCGCGTCGACACTAGCGTCTGTTGTGAGCATAGAGGCGATACACTTAAATTTTTCAACTGTGGGAATAGGCGTCTACCCAACGTAGTCCGGTGTCGCGTCTCCGCTGGAGGGACATTTCAAGTGCTCGATTTTGCTCCTGCTAACCCTCAGGCCGTACCGTTCAAGGGATTGTGTCTACTGTTCGAGAGGTTCTGCATATGTCGCGAGTTTTCAGTGGCCAGATAGTCCATCACCAGGTTAAACAAAAGCGGACTCAGGGCAGAACCCTGATGGACACCCACTTTGACCTTGAATGCTGAGCCCCACTAGGCTGCGAACTCTTGAGTCCCGTCATGCATATCCCTGCCTAGGTCAATATAGTACTCTGGTATGTTCCGAACACGAAGAGCCATTTTATTATTTTTGGTTCTGGTACATCCTCCAATGACTTCACCCGCTCTGGGCGAAGCGGGAGGGCGTTTCAGACTTTAAGTTACTAAAACCCACTCGTGTTTCTTCAGTTGCTTGTGCCAGGGCCGCGGTAACTCTCTTTCAAATTGATCCGCGACCCAGATTGGCATCGGCCCTGGCGGACCCCGTCAGTTTTGCTGACATCTCTTTGAGGCGCGCGTTGAACACTACGCGCCGTCGACTCGGGCCTGGTCCTTATCGGACGGCAAGCTACCCATTACTCACCGTCCGTAAGCCTGCGCCTACGTAGGCCGGGAATCGGCTTGCGACTCCTGACAGCCAAGGCGTCCCTTGCGCTGGCTAGGGCTAGGGTCGCTACCGTTGATTTCCTCCTAGAGGACACGACGCTGCTCCGCGGAAGCGGGACAGACCTCCATCGTATGCTCCACCGTGTCCTCCGGGCGATCCACAGAATGGTGACACCCAGGCGTTTCCTCCCACCTTATCCTGAACAGGAACCTCTTGAAACAGCCGTGTCAGGTGTGGACCTGCGTCAGGCGGAAGGTGAGGATGCCGTGGCGCCTCTCAAGCCACTTCTGAAAGAGGGACCTTATTGCCAAGTATAGCGTGTCCAGCACTGGGATGCGACAGGCGCTCGCTCCATGACACCATGAGATCCTGCCGGAGCTCTGTTCGTCGAGCCGCGATTTGTGTGTTTCTGCACACGCCCACAGGAGAAGAAACCGTCACGGACAAAGAACTTGCCGATCATCGTCAATCCAGTGGATGGTTTAGACATTCAGTGAGTTCGTTACAATTTGTCCCTTATTTATTCCTTTCTTCATTTTTAACCGACTTCCCAAAAAGGAGGAGGTTTCTCAATTCGACCGTATATATATATTTTTGTATGTGTGTTAGCGGATAACTTCGTCGTTTATGAACCGATTTTGATGATTCTTTTTTGTTGGAAAGGAGATATCCCAAGGGTGGTACCATGAAAAGGAAACCAGGATCTGATGATGGACTCCTAGAGAAATCGAGGGAACTCCTCAAATATTATAGGCATACATGTAGCGATTTTGGTATTTTCATCAATAATGCAATCATTTGCACTCAGAAAGTATCATTTGGTGAAGTAGAACTGATGAAGAAGACCACAATGGCCATTGGAAACCCGAAATAAAACAATGTATCCTAGTCGTGTTTGGGATTATTGGAATTGTCATAAGTTGTACTTTGGCTATAAATGATTTTCATATTAATTGGAGGTACCTACCAAAACTAAAAAGAGAAAAATAAAAAACTTTTTAACAAAAAATCAAACCGACTTCCAAAACAAAACACTTCAAAGTGAAAAATAACTTTCTTTTCCGTTGTCGGTGTCGAATAACGGAAAGCAATGGGTACAAAAGACACCGACTTCGGAAAAGAAAGTTATTTTTCACTTTGAAGTGTTTTGTTTTGGAAGTCGGTTTGATTTTTTTACTTCCTATGTTTAAATAGCAATATTTAAGTGAGTCAGAAGTGAGTGCTATCATAGATAATTAGACTTTCAGCTAATAAAAAAGCAAACAAAAAGGAAACCATAGTCAACAGAAAGCCAATTACAAATCCTAGTCATAGCCTTACATTTCTCCAAATTAATATTTCTTGCTTAAAAAGTTATAGTCGGTAATTTTTTTTCATAACACATTATTTGTTTTCTTATAACAGCTGATCGCTCGGCGAGAAACAACGTGCGCAGCCGGCCCTTTCTTTATCGCGAAGAGCGCCTTTGCGCCGATAGTGTTAAGTTGTTGTAAAAGATAATATAATATAAAAGATAATTTCTTTTTTGGTGTACAATCAATCTGCCTAGCCTTTTCCCAACTATATTAGGGTCGGCTTCCAGTCTTACCGGATTCAGCTGAGTACCAGTGTTTTACCTCCACAACCCAGTAACTGGGTAACACGGTACCCCTTGGCAAAACTGGTGTCAGATCTCAAGCTTCTGGCTACCCGTAACGACTGTCAAAGATCTTCAAATGACAGCCGAGACCAACGGCTTAACGTGCTTTCCGAGGCACGGAGGAAACTCGGTATGTTGAAATGGTGACTCATCCACGTACCGACCTCGTCAAGCGTTGCTTAACCTTGATGATCGACCAGTGCGGCTGTTATTATTTAGCCACGAGCTTCTCAGTATTGGTGTACAATAAAGTATGTATAATCTCTTTAAAGTGGGACGTTCACTGCCAACGTTCAAGAAAATGTACCTTTGACTATAATTTTTATTCTTCTCCTTTCTCTGTTATTTAATTTATTATATACTTTATTTTTATTATTTATTTATTATATACTTTATTGTACACCACTTAAATAATTACAGAACAAAACATTTTTAAATATAAGTGTACAATGGGCGGTCTTATCGCAAAAGGCAATCTCTTACAGACAACCTTTATTAGTATGTTATGTAATATTGTATGTTTAATCTAAGTAATATTATTTTTGATATTTTGTACACTGACAGCCCTAAATTCTTCTCCTATCTTTCAGTCCATCCAAAGGTTGTCTGTAAGACCGCCCATTGTGCTTGTGTGATATTTGAACATTTGTCCTGTATGTTTTTTGTGGTGTACAATAAATATATAATAAATAAATCTATTGTATTCTATTCTCTATAGCGTCGCCTTAGAGTGAAAACCTCGGGCATGCATCTTTGCTCAATTTTATTTTATTACGTGTGTAGGAAGAAAACCTCGCAACGCATATCCTGATCTGACTTATTTGTTCTGGATATAAATAAATTAAAAAATATATATTATATTAATAAAAGAAATGCAAGAGACGCCGTACAAAAATTTTACAGCACGCAGTTTTTTCTTCCTCTTGAAAAGTTACTTCTTTTACACATACAAGGTTTTTATTCTTAGGATGTCTCTCCACCAGAGATACGCTATACTACGTTGCTATGGATGCGTTTGATATCCAGCAATCATTTTCATAGGTCCATATAGCACTGGTGGAAACAGCATAGCTGCATAGCACGTCTCTGCTGGAAAGGCACCCTAAGGTCATTGTTCCTGAGGCACCGCACGACACGAACTGCGGTCACGATTTTTAACACTCGACACATTGCATACGGTCTATCGTCCGTTCGTTTGTTCACTAGACACGATTCTGCAACGACACTGCAGTGCACTTGTGTTGTTTTATAAGCGCGTGAGTGACGAACCACGCGTGATTCGTGCAAAAAATCGTGTCGCGTGTGGTGCGGTGTCGTGCAATGACCAAAAGGTCCATACAAATATATGGAGCTCTGAATCGTGACCACATTTTACGCTGTCGTGTGTTGTGTCGTGAACAAACGGCCTAAGGCGTCGATAGACAAGTAGCATTCTATCAATGAAAGCGTCGCAACAGCGATAGGAAAGGAAATATGTATTGGATTGTCAAGCGCTATCAAAATGTCCCGCGATCAATCCCTTACATTTTGGCATTTCGACCACCGCCATCTGTTAAGGAATGATACTTTGCCTATATTGTGATTTTTTATTTCGTAGACTAAACTGACAGCTGCCAATGACCTTATCTTTTTGAATGTTGCAAGCTTGGAGCATAGTGTTTTAGGTAAGGCTCAATCATAAATGTTTCATCGAATCGATATGACATGACTCCTCAATTTGATTTTACTTATTGGTGTATATAAATGTTTTATGAATATAATAGTAATAATAATATATTTAAATATAAAAGTATTCATACACATAGTACATAAAGTTTTATTGTGTTAAATATGAAATCAACGATAAAATAAATGCGATCGATAAAATAATAATAATAATAAAAATATTTTTATTGACACAGAAAAAGAGTTATTTATACATTTCCATTTGAAACCCTGACTCCTGTGCTAGGTGAAACCTGTGTTACAGGAGTCAGTGTCCTCACCCGTTGTGGTACTGGTGTTCACAACATTTTATGCATCAGAAATAGAAAAAAAAATAATAATAACCATTAAAAATAATATATGCGTGCTCTTATGTGGCGTGTGTGCGTGTGTTTATGCATAGGTGTGAAAGTGTGAGTGTGTTGTGTGTATGTGTGTGTTGTGTCTATGTGTGTGTTTGGTGTGTGGTGTGAGTGATCATGGTTGGTGGCTGGACTTGGGTTATATAATAAGACTTGATTTGCCTACCTAACTATTAATCATCTCGAGTATTGTTCTTTGATTACGTTTTCCGTCTGTTGGTAGTCAAGTGTTTGGAGCCAAGAATTCAGTTTTATTTTAGTTTTATTTTTTGTTAGTGGGTTGAAGTTGAGGATGGTGTTTAATTTATTATATAAATAAGTCGATAGATAAAGATGTTGCCGTCGAGCGGATGCGGTCTTACATTTGACTGTGCTACATACATTACCAACAGTTCTCTTATGTTTGTTTGCCTGATTTACCGGGGTCTTCTCATGCTGCTTCAATATGAGCTTGAGCAGGTATAGTTGTCTCACTGTAAGCACTTGGCAACTTTCATAAAGGGTTCTTGTGGGGTACCGGTACGGCTTGAAAGTCATGACTTTTAACAGAGATCGTTGGGCTCTCTCGAGGCGTATCATATAGGTTTTACAAGCACCTCCCCAAGCAGTAATACAGTAACCCACGATGGACTGTGCCAGAGCCAGATAAACCGCACGGAGAAGCTTAAACTCGGCCACTTGTCGTAGTTTCTTAAACGCCCATATAAGTTTCCTAACACGCGCAGAGATCTGTTCAATGTGGGGCCGCCAGGTAAGTCCCTCGTCCAGAATCACTCCCAAGTACTTCATTGTTTTTTGTTGAGTGATTGGAAGACATGAGCATGGGAGACTACTATTGGCGACGTCACAGGAGTGTGCTTTGAGACTTATTACTGTAGGCTTGGTTTTGGCGAAAGTAAATTGCATAAATGAGGTTTTCGAGATATTAAGGGTTAATAAGTTCGCTTCCAGCCAGTGGATTATTTTGCGTAAGCTTGTCTCAGCAGCTTCCCGTGCCGCGTCCCAATGTTCCCCATGGAATATTAGTACCGTGTCATCTGCATAGCTAAAGATTTTACCATTACTGAGAGACAGCTGGCATAGGTCATTCACATAGAGTAGGAAAAGACTGGGGGATAAGCAGCTACCTTGAGGCACACCGTAATCAACCCTGGCTTCGCTGCTAATGACTTCACCAATTTTTACTTTTTGTGTCCGGTCGTTGAGAAAGTCTGTAAAAATGCCCAGAGCCTTTCCCCGGATTCCAGCATGCTCTAACTTGTTGACAAGGGTTGGAATACAGACGGTGTCAAACGCCTTGGCCAGGTCCAGGAAAACACCTAAACATTTCTGCTTTGCGTGGAGTTTCTTAGTTACGTAATCACCGAGTTGATTAACTGCATCTGCGGTGCTTTTGCCGGGCCTGAAGCCAAATTGCGCGTCCGATATTATTTTATAGTGCTCTAGGTATTTCATAAGTCTACGGTTCAACAATTTTTCTAATATTTTTGACATTGCTGTCAGAACTGAAATAGGTCTATAATTTTTTACATCGTCCTGGTTTCCACCCTTGTGAACAGGTGTTATTAGGGATTTCTTAAAGATACGAGGAAAAACACCTTGTTCAAAGCAGGCTTCAATAAGTTTTGTAATAGGTGGAACAAGTACTTCTTTACCCAGTTTGAGGAGTTTAGCCGGAATAGAGTCCCAACCTGTGGCACAATCGTTTTTCAGGTTGTTAATGACTGCCTCTACTTCAGCCTCGTCCGGAGGAAGTAGGACCATAGAATCTCGCGCAGGAGGTGTTTCAATGACGTAAGGGGCCAGTGAGGATTTTTTATTTTTTATATTGTCTGCCAATATCTTACCGATGTTCGAAAAAAAGTGGTTTATTTGGTCAATGGCATTAGGCACGTCCGCAATTTCAGTGGCAGTTAGAAGTTTGTCAGCTGATTTTTGTTTCCCGGTTTGATTGGTAATAGATTTAATAATATTCCATGTTTCTTTATTGTCCTTAGCAGATTTTAAAGCGGAGCTTTCGTGGGCGTTTCTTAGCTTCCTGAGTAATAGATTACAGTGATTTCGATATCTTGTGTATGATAACTTGACAATTCCGTTGTCTGGGTCTGCTAGGAATGTTCGGTGGAGGTTATCCCTATGTCGAATACACCGTAAGAGGCCAGGTGTGATCCAGGGCTTAAGGACTACTTTACGGTTGGGAACTTTCACTACTGTTGAGTGTTGGGATACCGTGGAAATAAGACATTCGACAAACCTTGAAGCGGTTTCGTTTGCATCACAATTTTGTGTAATAAAAGTAAAATCTGTAGTTTTTAATTGTTCAACAGCGCTCTCGTAGTTTACTTTTGTAATTGTTTTATGATTCTTGTTTTTAGGGGGAGTGCTACCTAGACATAATATTACGGAGGCGTGGTCACTGACTGTGGAATCCATAACTATAACTGTTGCACAAGTAGTGGTTCTAATCATTATGTGATCGAGGCAGTTATGCAGTCTAGTAGGAAAAGCATGTCCCGGCAGGAGGCCCATCTCTGCAGTTAGATTTAGATAGGATGAACTATGACTATCTGTATTATTAGGTTTTATGTCTATATTGATATCTCCTACCAGCATTATGTTATTCGCTTTAGATTTACTTAAGATGTTTTCCAGGGAGTTTAGAAAGCTATCAATACAATATATTGATGGTGATCTATAGGAAGCTAAAATACAAATATCGGAATCGATTTTTAACAGAAGAAAATTAGCCCCTACCGGGTCCGGCTCTTCAACCGTACATTGGAGGTTTCTTTTAACGAATATTACAATACCGTCGTTTTGATTAAGACATTTTTTGCTTGAGTATGTCACGTAATTATCCATAGTCGGTATCGGTTTGTCAGTATTTAGCCAGCACTCTGTCAAGATTATGATGTCGATTTCATACGATAGCCTAGCCAAATGAGCCTGAAAACCATCCAAGTTTTTGTAGATACTTCGGATGTTTTGAGTTATAATTTTTAGCGAGGTTTTAGAAGCTTTCATGATTTCGTTACAGGTTTCCGTATCACAGCGATGAGAAGATGCCACTGCAAAGTTATCTATCTGTGCTGAGATGTCATTGTCCATGTTAGCCATTGAAAAAACGTATATATCTTTTGTTGCATGTTGGGGAGCGAATTAATATGATAGACGTGGTGAAACTTAGTCCTGGATTAATGATTACAAGCATACCCACACGAGAACAATCTATATTATGTATGTAAGTGATTGCATTGTGTGTTTGTATTGTGTTAAGTGGTTTTGGGTGAATGTGTTTTGTTTGAGTGTATTTGTTTGGTTTTTGTTTATGTGTTTTACAAAAAGAGAGCAATTGCAGATAAAAAAAATTAAATAAAATAACAACAAGCAGTACATTAGCAAGACATGCAAGTTCTCCATACAGTCACAGTGGTAATTTGTGTTTCAGATCGGCTTCGTCTTTAACATGTGTGTATTGATCCCCTTCTTTTTGTCGAAAAAAGACTCTTCCAAGTGAGGTCCAGCAGAACTTAACACCATTTTCGCTCGCAAATTTCCTCGCCAGATAGAATAATCGTTGTGCCTTCATAGTCAAGACTTCTGATAGAAATATTGGTTTTAATTCACCTGGTATATTAATATGGGACGTGTTTAATTTGGCTTGGGAGTTATTGCGGTTGAAGTTACGCACCTTATGCAGTATTTTTTCCTTTGTGGTTACAGATACAAAGTCGACTATAATAGCTGACCCTCCACCCTTTTTATTAATGCGAAAAATATCCTTTATATCCTGTCGTTCGACAGACATATCCACTACTTTGGCTGTTTCGGATACTACTCTATGGAGATCCTCTTTATTTTCACCTTCCTTCTTTGGTATATTTCTCATCTCAATTTTTGTAAGACATGAAATCCGCTCTAAATTCTCGATTTTATTTTCTAGCTGATTAATATAGGCACGATCAATGTTTCGTTCTCTATCAATTTCATCTATTTTTATTATTATGTCATCGTACTGTTTAGTGACGAAGGCTAGGGATGATTTCATTTCCGAGTTTTGTGCTATGATTTCACGCATTGACTCCTGCAATGATTTAAATTTATTTTCCGATTGGGCGGTAGCCGATTGCAATAAGTCTCGTATCTCTTGCATAAAAGCGACCATATCATCTTCACGTCTACGTTTGTTTCGTGCTGTGACATTTGCATCTCTGCTGGTTAGGTTGGGGGCAGATCCGGTTAGTGATATAGTTGGATTTCTCACATGAAGAGTCTCGGAATCGCTAGCTATGGACGTGGGTGGTGATTTGGGCATGATGTTAATGTTTGCGTAAACTCGTAATACCTTGCAGCCACTTGTGGCGGTGTCTGGCGCCGGCGCGGCGTCTGCACGTAGCTCGCTAGGCGATGCAATGTAGTACGGAGGGTTGTGAGTCACGGCGCGCGCAGTCGCTGTGTGAGCGGGATGGCAATTATGGAGAGTGTCCTGTTCCTGCGGAGGTGAGGCGGAGGCGGCGGGCGCGCGGTTACCACACCTTGTGAGCTTGGTGACCGGCCAATATCAACACGTCGCTAACGCAAATATGTTCACTTCTTGTATTCACTTATAGGTGACATTCCCATATGCGGTTGTGGTGATAAATTAATATTATACTTTTAAATTTCGACACACGTCCACTCTTGGTCACAGTCACGGGCGAAAGGAAAATGAAGTCGAGTAAATGAGTAGAAACTAAATAAGGGCTCGTTTCTTAACACATGTAATTTTTTTGCCGTGAATTAGTTTCATTTTCTGTATACTTCGATTTTCGATCACACAAGATAGTCAAGATACAACATTATTTTTATGTAAAGATAAAGAGACAAACCCCCAAAGGTCATTCTACGAAATTGAAATCAGAGTATAGTGTATCTGGATAAAAAGTATAATATGATCCAGGTCATAAAAACATCCGAATCCGGTCTGTAGTTTTTGTGTGAAAGAAACATCCATCCACGCAAACTTTCCCATTTATTCGAATTACTAACAGTGCTTATAGTTGCAATTTAGCTGCATTAGCAGAAATTAAATCTAAAATCTGAAAAAAACTTGCCTTACGTTTTTAAGTATTTAGGGAGCTACTGATGAAGTAGTCAGTAGTTCTATCCAAGACACAAAGTAGGTAAGCGGTGGCGCGGTGTCCAAGACTAAATTCTTCTTATAACAGTAGAAGAATAAAAACCCACTTATCCACAAATAACAAGAATACAGAAGCTGCCACCGCATTTCTGCACGTCTAAATCTCCTAGATCGTGCTGCAAATAAAGGGATTCTTCACCCAGACACTCGACGATTCTGTAATCTAGCGCAAACAAGGTTAAACATTAGTTACAGGGTGCCAACGTGTTGCAAGATTTATTGCCACTTACTATCTTCCGCTGACGTTTGAAGGAGATTAGTATTTCTTCGTTCGTAATTGCCGAAATGCACGCCACTTTGGTTAACAAGGGACATTTCCTTCAGATTTTTTTTTTTTTTTTTTTCATGCTCCATGTTTGTTTGCGAAAGGTTTAGGCTCAGTTTCTGAAACGAAAATTATGGAAAGATTAAAGTGATAAATTGTAGCCCTTAGCTGCTGGTTGAGTGCATTTTCAACAACCAATCACATCACTTGGCTAATTCGTGTTTGATTTCTTATGCGACGATAAATTTATTTACAGGAACCGAGTGTTATCATCGGTTGTGTCTCTAGAGCTTTTGAGCTTTTTTTAAGTCAAGACCATTTGAAAAACATTTTTTAGTAATAATAATAAGTATTTTTATCACATCTATTACAAAAGTAACAAACAGGTAATAAAGTGATAAACAGGGACCAAAATAGCTTATTAATCCCTTAGGGACTTAAAGTGATTTGAATTTGGAATGTGGATATTGTTAGAAAATGTTCCAATCAGCAAAGAGATGAATCACAAACCATGTGGTCCAAAATAGGTTTAAATCGCTAAAATCGATTACGAAGAATGTATGAGGTGAATGGCTGGAAAATCGCGCGCGAGCCAAATTAAAAAATAAATCTACAACTGTAACGGATGGTACTAATAAAATTGAGACGATTGACTTCCATAATTGTTCAAATATAAACATTAGCCTCTAATTATTTCTATGTTATGTCTTATGGTTCCAAATTGAATATAAATAAATAAACGTAACGTTCTTGTCCGAAAGTTGCAATTACTTATTTTCTCATAGATGGTGATAAAAAGTAGAGTGTCCACCTCAGGAGCAACACTATTTTAAACTCGAGTGACGTACTTTGAATCCCTCGCTGCACTCAGGATTCTACTTTAGAACCACTGGCTACGCTCGGGATTCTACTCTGGAATTCTTCGTTCCGCTCTGGATTCAAAAAACACTCTCGCCTTTAAAATAGTTGTTTGAAAAACAATTTTCTTTTCTGAAGTCTGTGTCTGTGGTACCTATTTTTTTAATTTGCGACATAAACTTTGGCAAAGAAATATTTTTTCACTTTGTAGTGTTTTTTAACCGACTTCCCAAAAAAGGAGGAGGTTTCTTTTTTAATTGTCGGTTTAATTTTTTTGTTGAAAAGATTTTAATTTTTCTCTTTTTAGGTTTAGTAGCTCAAATTGCCATGATAATCATCTGTAGCCAAAGTACATCGCATGGCGATTCCAATAAGCTCAAAAATTATTAGGATACATTTGTTTTATTTCGGAGTTCCAGTGCCTAATAGTACCATTTGCATAAATACCATTCATTTACAAGCTTTCTCATAGTCAGTTAACTATTCGAGATATCTAATATCCGTGACATACTTATCTTTAAGAATTTCCAGTGGCCATCTGTAGTCATCTTCATCAGTCCCACTTCACCAAATGATACTTTCTGAGTGCAAATGATTGCATCGTTGATGAAAATACCAAAATGGCTATATATATATGTATGCCTATAATATTTGAATAGTTCCCTCGATTTCCATGAAATCTCTTCATCAGATTCTGACTTGGTGATATCCCACTCCCGAGGTGGTCCCATTATCACCAAATTTTAAATACAATATCTTTTTTAAGATTTAAGATTGACAGATAGGTAAATTTGGTTCACAATTGACGGAGAAATCGGTGAACATACATAAAAATTAAAAAACATACGTTTTACAATCGAACTTAGAACTTCCTCATTTTTGGGAATTCGGTTAAAAAGAAGAAGACACTGTTTCAAAATTTAAATAAATAATAAGATAGTCATATAAAACACAGAATCTTGACATAGAACACAATCCCTGCAAAATAAGGGCAATGCATCATCAAACAAATTAAACCTAACATATTGCTGTAAATATTTAAACCTTTCCAAACTCTGAAATTACAGAGTAGGTAAATTCTTAGAAGAGCAAATGTTACTTAGTTAATTGCACGCACAAAAGGTTCCCATTAAACATTTAGGACACACAAGTACAAATCTTAGTACTAACTTTATGTTCTTGTTAATTTATTCACATGTCTAATTAATTTGAGAGTGTGCTGTTTTGCATATAAACTTTTGAGACGTTTACATTTATTTTGTTTAAATAGTAAAGTTAGATTGACGATTTGTAAATCTATACAAATACCAATTTAAAAAATAGGCGTGTAATAATCGAAAAAAAAAGTCGGGCCGCTCTATAAAAAGTTTTGCGTGATTATACATAAAAAATACATGTTGAATTAAGAACCTCCTCCTGTTTCGTCGGTTAAAAAGATGTCTTTAGCACTCAGCGAAGGCTTTATATAAATATCAGTGGTAGCATTTTTGTTACATATATTATTTTTAGAGACCAAAACAACCCAAACAATATTTTACCTTCCCTCTTTGTAGTATTAATTAAACAGATTTCAGCCAAACAAATTAATGAGCTCGACTTTCAATGTTCAGTTATTTGTCTAGCCCCAATTTTAGAAAGGGATTCAACATCCTCTCCATTGCCAGTAGTTTAACAAATTAGGGGTAGTACGATTATAAAAATAGGCATCAAACCGTGAAAATACGAAAATTATTCCTGATAAAAATATTACATTTTCAGACTATTTGCCAACTAGAATGGGGTGAATGACCGGACCCGGACTAGAAGGGATTCATTTTTGGGTACATAAACTCCCTTGTAGTGGTCTTATTTGCAGTAAAATTCTGCCTCGAGTTTCCTCTAACTTTAGGCGCATATCATCATTATCATTGCATTTTTGGCCTATAACAAAGTGTGTTATTAAAGCAGTAAAAAATATTCATTCTTCAACATAATGAAAGTTTTGTGCGCGTTTTGTGTCACAAACAGAAACTGCCCTGTTGCCAAAAGGTCGCAAGCCCGACTGTTGTTGAGCGTGATTCCTGGTCGATTCCCAAAAAATCCATACAGTATTGTTAAGTTTTTCAGTCTGTAATTTAGTCAGTCTACATTTGTGTACGGTTAATATTTTAAATCCGGTTTACTAAAATAACTAGCGAAATGTTGGTGGCATTCAGGGGTCATGTTATGTATGTCAAACGGAAACGTTGAACCCGTAAAAGGGGTTTTATGAGTTCAATGTCTCCCAAGTTATTACTACTAAGAGGAACCTGCTTTTATTGCTTTACGTAGAGTATGCGTATCTTTCGTAAGGGGATAAATATAGAATAAGTAAGCCTTTAAGTGTTCCACTGCGGAGCAGAAGTCTCCTTATAAAGAGAAGCCACGAGCGTAATGACCATGCTTGCTTAATTCGGGTTGACAATTTCTGACTTGTATTAACTTCAAGTCAAGGCTTCCTTACGATGTTTTTCCTTCACCGATGTCGAATGAAGATAAACTTAGAAAGTACATATTATGAATTGAAATTGAAAAACTTATGCAGTCACGCATGACAGGCAAGGCCTGAACCACTAAAAAAAAGCAAATAATAATAAAAAAAAAAAAAATTGGGGTTTATTGAAAAGGAGAGTCAAGAATTTTATACCTACACCTACGCAGCTTGGCTTTGCTTGATGGTGTACTTATGTATATGTAAATAGCCATCACCACAGAATCTGATGTCAGGGCACTTTTTGTTTAGATAAATGGTGCCAAAAGACAGCCTTGACTTGTAGGTAAATATTTCACAAGTCTGTTAAAACAAAGACAAAAAGTATAGTTGAGTGGAAACGAGCCAAACTACTCCTGTCTTAACAATTGTACTCTCACCTTTACAACCGGACGTACAGTCAAGCAAAAGTCGAAGGTAACAATTTGACATTAAAAGCGCTTTTATGCCGTAGGTTTTTGTAGCTCAACCGTTACTTCTACCTGGGGTTGACCGTACAAGCACTTAATGCTTTAAAGAGCCGTCCAGATTATATGAGCACTAATGGACCTCAAGCTTTCAAAGTAACTTTTATTTTTTAGAAGTACTAATGCATCTAGGTTTCAACTGAAATCTGCCCGGAGTGGATTAAAAAAAGTTCGGGTTGATTGATTTGAAACAATTTAATCATTTAGGCAGTTTATCGTACATAGAAGGAACCGTTTCGTCTTGTGCCGACAACAGTGTTTATCGGTTCATTTTGACAACTCTGTAAGACAGTTTTGTTTTGAGAATTATGTTAGCTTATTTATTTATAGTGACCGACCCAAGAATCGGTTTCGGTTTCGGCAAGTTTCACCAAAAAGTTTAGGTTCGGCACCAGTTTCGGTTTCAGCAGAAAATCTGCCGAACCTTCGGCCGCACCAAAACTCAGTGTTCGTGATTTTCGGTGCGTCGTTCGGCTTACTCGTGGTCGCCCCAAACTCTCAGAGAACTCCTCGGTAACCGTCGATTCTAAGTTAGATGATAAGAGAAAGTGGTTCAAAGGAATGGGCTACCTCAAGGGAGTCTACCGGCTCCATTACTATTCAAAATATATACCAATGACCAACCTATGAACCTTATAATGAACCTTAACACGGCCCGCTTCCTGTACGCAGACGACCTGGCAAGATTAACCTGCCATGACACTGATTTTGAGGTGATTTTTAAATCATTCAATCGGGCAAATGTTTTTATGGAGCCAACCAGGGTGACAGCTTCTTCTGCGAGTTGTATAGATAACTTTTATTGTAATTGTGATTGCTTAGATAAAGAGAATGAAAGAAAATTTTAACTTTTGTTAAAAGTAAACAAGCATATTATTACAAATTAGATGATGATTATATTCAAGATAAGAATGCTTGGGCATATGCCGGTCGTGCTCCATAGGGCAATCTTTAGTGTAGACAAAATCAAACTGGTTAATCTATATTATATTCATATTTGAAAACATTTTTTGTTTATGAAATTGACTCACACACTAGTTCGTTGTTGTTGAATTAGGTAATTTACCTATGTTTGCACGTATATGAATTAATCTATATATGTAAAAACTTGTAAAACACTATTTTTAAAGATTATGTGTTTTCCTTACGTCCTCTTCATAACAAGCTACTTTTCCGAATGGACGGTAGAATCAATTAATTATTTTTTTGACATTCAAAAGTGCTGCATTAATACACAAATAATTGAAGTAACTTATTTATCTTTGAGTTTGATTGAGGTCAAGCTTTCCACCGCCCTTTCCGACCTCAATTGGTATTATGCTGAGAACGCTCTTAAACCATATCCTCCAAAAATGTAGTCGGCCGCCTTTGACCTTCGTAACAGAGAAGCGCGCACTCAACATCTCGTGACAGGGGGTGCCAATCCTCCACAGCCCCCATCAAAAATATCTGGGTCATTGGATAGTTCTCTAAACTATAGGATGAACTGCGAGAATGTTAATATGAAGGTGCACAGTAGGCACAACCTACTGCGTTGTCTTATATCCACCAGATGGTGTGCGACTCCCTAAGTCCTGCGAACAACTACAATGGCGCTTTGCTTCTCCACTGGTGAATATGCATGTCGAGCTAGTCGATTCTGTAAAAAAAAATACCGTGAAAGCTTAGGTGAAGTGAGCTCACAGCAGGCTGTCCGTGATCCCCCCAGTGGGTTCCCGCATTGTCGAGACGGGGGGGCTCAGTAACCGTGGCTTGGTCACCCACGGTGAAGCGAAGAGGAACCCGAGGAGGGGCCGCTCGTCAGGGCTTTTGCCGATAAGCCGACGACGTAGCGCAACATGTATGTTGCGGTGCTGTCTGAGCGACATTGCAACTGAGGAGGGCCGCGATGTCATATGGGGCCGGGCCGGACTGTCAGTGATAATAGGGATTATAAATATACAATATATCGACAGTCGGGTTTATGAGACTAAACAACTATTTCTTAGGAATTAAAAAACAAGACTTTTGAGCATTTTATTTAGGTACCTTCTTTATATTTTATCGTAGATACCTAACTAATTACTTACCACGCCACCCAATACACGGCCGCGGCTCAGTGCCTCGGAGACTAAACGCCGAAAAAGTTTCCCAGCATGCGTGGTTCCATCCCATGGTAACACCACCTTGGAGAGATGCGACATTTGATGTGAGAAGCTCATTTCATCGGGCTATCGGAGAACCTACCACCTGGGCACGCGTTGCCATAACTTACCTCGAAAACACCGCACTCCGGTCGGCCGCAGCAAAGACAAGTTCTCGGATGGTATGGAAGTCCAGGGTCTGTGCGGCGTCTCTCTGCAGACCATGGCCTATCTTTCGTCTTATACCGCATGCCCTGTAATCTGCACAAGTGAGAACCTTATGGCTGCGTCGGCTAGGGCTGTTGCTGTAGCTGAATACTGGGCCAAACATAACATTTGCAAATTGGTTTTGCCATCGAACTTGTAAGGTAGAATTTTCTCCCTACTCACCAGCTAACTCACGGGTAGGTGATCAGCATGAGACAGTTGCAGGGATGGTTTCGCATAATGGTTGACAGAAGTAAAATTCACATAGTTTTGGTCAACTAATTTAATTTCCAACATGGCATACAGTCAGTCTTTATAGTTTCTTGATGTTGATAAAATACACAAACCTTACTTGCAGATAAAATCTGCATACCTTAAATCACCTTAAATCTTAATACCAGAGGTGTGATACCTCAATCAGCATCGTCCACCTGTGTAGTTGCCATCCAGCTTCTCGCCGGTCAAAATATCATGGGCATTCGGAACTTGTTGCTGAGAACTGCTGCTGTCGCTCTTATTTTGAGTTGACCATTACTCTTTTATTTATAATATATATTAAACTTATTCTAAGGTGCCCTGCCAATGGAAAAAATGCATGATGAGCATCATATACGCACATGTTTTACAAGCATGGAAATTTTGACTAATTCAACAAATACTGTAAAAATCTTCACTCAGCCAATAATCGTCTTCTGTCCCTCTCACCACTCTGGGTTTATCCATTCCTCCTTCTTTGTCCAGGCGATTTCCCTTTGGAATGCGCTCCTTCATAACATCAGGATGGCAACCAGTCGGTTGTCTTTCAAATTGAAGGCACGCGAGCACATTCGCAAGAAGTTTGCAGAATCATCACAGAGTTAATTTGTTGGATTCGGTTTCTCAATAACATTATTTATATGTATGTATGTATCTAAGTATATATTAAATTAGTTTATATATATTTCTTTTCTCTATTTGTTTTTTCACTAAGTTGCACCTGCCATATTTTATCTCTGCACCATACACCACCCATGGTTTACTGGTAGAAAATACCTAAGGCATTAAGTCCGCCTTTGTACTTGTGCATAAAATTTTATAAATAAATAAATATCGCAGCACTTACACCTGATAACAACCAATAGCTAGATCATAACTCAGTAATCATAGCAAAACCGTCATGAATAAAAAAAAATGTCATATAACCTCTTTATAACGCTGCTTAACTGCTAATAACAGTAACGACAAACAGTTTCAGCTCAATAAAAGTGTTAATGAGGTCATAAGTGTACCCTACAGGAACCCACGTGGGCTCATAAAGGATAATGAAATTCTTTATTAACAGTCTTATACCGGAGGATATATTTTTGTATGATAAATGTGTTATTATTATGGTTTGAGTTAACTTTATTGTAACGACTAAGTTTGGTGTTGATATTTGATGAAAAGTATTTTTTTTTCATCCACAATTTGTTGCTGCTTATGCTGTAAATGCTTCATGCTTGCTTCAAGCTTCTTGCTTCCCATAAAATAATTATATACTATATTTGCTGATTATTTACTTGTTCAGTTATTGATCCTTTGCTTGTAGGTTTGTTTTATTTTGTTCACCATATCACCCTGAGGTCGACTGGTAGAAAATGTAAATCATTCAGCGCGCTTTTGTACAATTAATATTACTTGTACAAACAGTTTAAAAAAATAGTTAAATTATATTTACAACTTTCGAACCCAGTTTCACCAGTTTTACTTCACCTACGAAAACTGCCAGGAAATTAAAAACCACCATCTAATATATGAATGCAAGCAGCAAATAATGTCTAACGGGAAATTGTTGGATAGACGAGCGCCGTTAGTCACTAAAAGTAAATTGAATAAATTATACCTCTAGTTGTACGTGGAAATAGGATTTCCTGTGTCGTGGTATGTGGTCTTTTACGGTCCGCAAGAACGTCTCTCCATCGATCGAATTTCATTACCGATCGGACTGAAATCAGGCGCAGGATCAAAGTTTTTATTAAAGGCGTACTTTCCGAGGCTCGTGGGTGACACCGACTTCTAAACTGCTGTTACTGAAAATGTCTTAATAGGAAAACACAATTACCCTTTGCCCACGCTCAAGAGAGTGAGCAGTATGACCCATTGGTAACGGCCCCAACTTACGTGGGTTCGAACCCAGGCAGGCGCTTTACTATGTGTAAATTATTTCATCACCAATGCTCTAAAAAACTGTGAAGGAAAATATCGTAGAAAACTGGCATTACCTAGAACCAGAAATTCGAAGACATGTGACATTCATCAACCCGAATTGGGTCCGCTTGGTGGATTAACGCCCATTCCACAAAAGCGCAAATCTACGAGACTTTAGAGGTTGTTGAAAATTCTTCATACATATACTTAATAAACGTAGCAGTTTTTCTGCGTTGTGTGTAGTTTAATAAGGAAATGGAAAGGTATTTTCAATTAACACTTCCATTCGTATTTCATTCGAACAAGAGCGCGCTAGCTAATATCGTAGGTTTTGTTATACTTTTTATGTTTTTTATTCAATGGACTCCGAAGGTTTTCTTTCATCGAATAAATTAGTTAGTGAAAATCGCTGAGGCTATTTCCAGATGATTCTCTTATTATTGGATCTGGAAAAATTAGTATCAGTAGTAAGAAAAATATCTTTTAATTTACTTTCTTTGCAACAGATGTTGAGTACAACTTAATATTGTTGCTGAAATAACTGACATTAGCAGTTATAGGTTTATTATTGTATACGAAGCATTGGAGAGGCCCACACGGTAGACCGATGAATATAATAATTTAGAGAGGTCTATCCAGCAGTGGACGTCTGAAGACTGAAATTAAGATAATCATGATTTTATTATTACTCCCAGTTTGATTGAACAAAGACAAAGTGTAGTTTTAGTCTCATATAGAATTTCTTTATATGTATTTAGTATGTTCGTTAGCCATCAGGCGGTAAAGTCCTCCTCTACCTACTCCATTTCTGTCTTTCTTTTTTTGCGAACTTTATTTTGTTCTATCGACCTGTCTGATGTCATCATCTCGGTCGTCCGTTTCTTTACCTATGTAGCTTCTTAAGAAAATAAAAAAGAACAATATCTTTTTGGATTTGATATAATTATGGCTATTACATTATCACTGTGCAAGCCATAAAACGATGATAAGGTATATTATTGTTTTATGGACCATAAACAGAGTTTGCTAATTTGATAGAAAACTAAATTACTTTACGATGTTTACATTTGCATAGGTATTTCAGCTTAGCGTGGAGTCTTACCATGTCACAATTATCTTAACTAATTAATCTTAGTGTGCTAAGTGACCTGGGTAAGATGGAAAGGCAAAAATTGGGTCATCTTAAGGTGAAAGCGCCAGGGTGTCCCAAAATTCAATTTTTGTTGCATTGATGATATTGATGATTCAAATGCTCGTACTTTAAAATCATACATAAGTCAATAACAACAAATAATCACTTGAAAATAATCATTCTCTAATAAATACATATTAACCAAACTATGAACATTCAAAACATACAACTCCCTATGTAAGGATTGACCTCACATTATTAATCTCATGATTTGGCTTCAATTATAATTTCAGATTTGGCAATTATTACTTAGATAGTAACGGCTTAGAATAAATTTTAAAATAACACAACTAACACTGTGCTGTAAACTGTAAAAAACGTAGGTTATGAACTTTGTGGATTACACTGGCTGATCCCCTTTAAGTAGTGATAAAACGTGTCATCTTTTTTTAGTTTTTCTACCAGTGAGTACTTTTATCCCCTGTCATATTCACCTTGATAGATGTTAATCTCGCTGATATATTCAGTCTATTTTCATGTCTGCAGCGCATTTATGATGCAATCGACTTTAGCCTCCATTACCATCTTTAAAAATGAAGGAAAACACGTGACTTACATTAGCGACATGCCAATGTGTCAGTCTGTGTTGATTGATCTAACTCGTTATAAATCAGTGTCTACTTATAGCTATTTGAATGGGTTGTTCACTGAAGCATTGTGTTTTTACTTTTTAGTATGAGATAATACTGGTTTCTCCGTTGAATAGTCTATGAGTGGTGTTTTCATGTTGATAAAAGGTATCCATTAAAAGAATGCCTTTATTTTTTTATTGAATCTACATAAAAATATTAAATAACCAGCAAATCAGCATAATCAGCAATTGCGTGTGTAACCAAAGCTCTAGTAATTGTGTGTTTTGACATCAGAACAATTGTTTTTAGTTTTTCTATTCCGACTTCGGAAAACAAAGTTATATTTCGCTTTGTAGTGTTTTGTTTAAAAAGTTTTTTATTTTTCTCTTTTTACTTCTGGCACTTACCTCATATGAAATCATTCATAGTCAGAGTACATCTCATTTAGATTCCAATAAGCCCAAACAAGACTAGGATACATGATGTTATTACGGAGTTACATTTGCTACCATCCGGCTTCATCATCAGATCAGCTCGATAGTACAATTTTCATCAGTACCATTTATTTATATATATTTGCATCATCATACTCGCTTAACAATTCGAGATATCTTTTATCCATGACGTCCCTTCAAACGTCGCGCGCACACCATGTGTGTGTATGCTATTGTTGGTTCTATTGCATCTGCTAATTAGACGCTCAATGGGTTGGAGTTCCAGTGCCCATCTGTGGTTTTCTTTCGTTCATCTTCACCAAGTGATACTTCTTAAGTGCAAATGCTTGCTATGTTCATAAAAATACCAAAATCGATATATGTCTGTCAATAATATTTGAGGAGTTCCCTCGATTGCCATGGAATCCCAGTTATACCCGAACAAACATAAAAAAAAAATTACGTGCGAATTGATAATCTCCTCCTTTTTGGGCTGTCGGTTAAAAGTAACATTTTTGTATAATGATATTGGTGCGTATAACCTCTAGAAGATTACTAGTAAAATCACACGCGATTGAACCTAAATTATTAGAGTAATCTAGGCTATAATTGCTGATTCAGCAGTGCTAAATTGAAAAAGAAAAGTATGCAGATGAGACGAAAGGCAATGGATAAAGCTCAATTTACTAATTATGCCACATACCTTTGAAACAGCGATTCCCATGCAGATGCAGATGCCACGTTCGAGAAGTTCAGCTCACAGACTTGGTACACTATGCTGGCCAGCGGTACACAACACAGTAGGTCTAGGTAATACAGATAACACTTTCCATGTAGGCTCAATTAAGAGTTTTGGGCGAGAGGGTGACTTAGTGCGCGCACCTCCGCCCTGGTTGGTCAGAGACTGGCCGACCGCTGGGGCCCGGCCATCGTGGCATCGCGGCGTAATTGACCGTAGCGCCACGGAATATTACCAAAACAACGATATGTGACACTTACTTAATAAATTGGAACTATCATACCAATGCCTTTCATCGCCCTATGGTGATGCAATAAAATATGAACTATAAATTAGGAAGCGTAACCATTTTCCCCGGCTTGAAAGTTCCTACTTTCGAAACACAAAGGAGAAGTAAAATAAGTTGCAGATCATCACAACTCTACCAAAGGTTATGAGAACTCTAAAGTTGCGACTCTCTATTATAAATAAGAATATACAATTAACTATTCTACGCGGTAATTAAATCTAATACTGCACATTGGTGCACGGTAAAAATAATTATTAATGTAACGAAGCTTATTGCGTTGGCAAAGGGCACAACTTTACTACCGGGCGACTCTGAAGGATCCCGCTTTTAGTTTTTACCGATGCGACTCTACAAACTCCGTTTTTATCTGGAAATATTTCTGTGATTACTCCTAACGGCCAATGCAGCGGCATCACATTGTCCTGCATGGAGACGACAACCATACCGACCCGTATTGGATTGGCAGGGGTGTTCCATTTCTGTTTGGATTGTAGGGTGTGCAGGTACTCTTGGCGCCACCGCTTCCAAAAAGACTGGACCATTTGGTCAGTTAATTCATAACGCGAAATAAGATGTAACCGCGTTTCATTGACTTCGCGGGCGGGGAGAAATAAAAGAGGTTTCGTATGCAAGAAGTGCGCCGGCGATAATGAAGTGGGCTCTGACGGATCCGAGCTGATCGCATACAGAGGCCTCGAGTTTAATAAAGCTTCTATTTGAGTTAGTATAGTGTTAAGCTCATCAAAACTAAAAATTTGCTGACCGATGACCTTGCAGAGATGCGTTTTGACACTCTTTACTTCGCTTTCCCAACAACCACCAAAATGTGGAGCTCTACAGGGGATGTTTTTAAGTGTTATTCGATGCTCTGCAACTTCTCTTTCCCACAAAGGGCGATATTCCTTAGCCAAGAATTGGTAGAGATCTCGTAGATAGGATTTGGCTCCAATAAAATTGGTAGCGTTATCTGTGTAAAGACACTGAACCGGTCCTCTACGCGCCAGGAAGCGTTTAAAAGCGGACAGAAAGCTCGCAGTGCTAAGATCTGAGGCAATCTCAAGATGCAGAGCACGAGTTGTCAGGCATGTAAAAAGGCAGATATACGCTTTTCTCGATTTTTGACCTCTAGCACGTATTGACGTGATCAAGAAAGGTCCCGCGTAGTCGCAACCTGTTTGAGAAAAAGCCTTAGGAGCCGACTCAACGCGAAAACGTGGCAAATCCGCCATTATAGGAAAGGTAGGTCGCGGTTTTGCTCGAAAGCAAAGGTTACAATTAAAGGTAATGTGACGTGCAATACGTCGCGCGGACAGGATCCAATACTTCTGTCGTAAGATAGATACGAGCAAGGTTGGTCCTGTGTGGAAATTTTTCACATGATAGTGGGAAACTAATAGTTCCACTATATGATCTTGACGCGGAAGAAGGATCTGATGACGTGAGTCAAAATCTAGCTCAGAGTTTGCTAGGCGACCTCCAACGTGGATAAGTCCTTCGTGGAGGAAGGGACTTAGCCGTTGTAGTGACTTAGAGCACAACTCATTGCGGGCTAAGCGATCGAGATCAACTTCAAAATGGATCCTCTGCACAGATCGCCACACAATAGATTCAGCGAACTCTAGATCAGACGCGGTAACGGAGGGAAGAGACTCTAGGGAGTCGTTTGATAAACTTATAAACCAAGCAAATGGTTTTTAAATATTTCAACCATGACGAGAATCTAGTAGAGTGAGCGTATAAAATGTTGTCGGAAGGAGGACATCTGTCCGAGCATTCGTGCGAGAGTACAGGTAAAGCCACGGGCTTCATTTCGGGAAGCTCTTGCGACTCGCCTGAAACGAATGGTTTTATCGGCCATTCAACGCGCGGCAGTTTAAGCCACGGCGGTCCATTTAGCCACAACGGATGATGAACTAATTGAACAGGCGTTAAACCGCGAGAGAGGCAATCACTAGGATTTTCAGACCCTTTGACATGGAAGAAGTGATCTGCCGAAAGATTCTCATGAATCTTAGCGATACGATTGGCTACGAAAGTGTGCCATCGATGCGGTGCGGAATGAATCCAACTCAAGGTTACAGTTGAATCCGAGAAAGCTACGACTGCCTCAATGGCGTGCCGAGCTGCGAAAAGATTATATACTCGCTTTATCACAGTTGATAAGAGGAGTGCGGCGCATAACTCGAGACGAGCTAGCGAAACTACTTTCAGTGGCGCGACTTTAGATTTCGCACACACCAGCGAAACGACGATACCACCGTCGGGTCTGACAACGTGGGCGTAAACCGAACCACCGTAAGCTTTCTCACTAGCGTCGGCAAAACCGACGAGAGAGAGCCTACAGCGTTCTACGACGCCGACATGTCGCAAAAATCTCAGTTCAGAGATAATTGGCAATTCAGCTTGAAATTGTTCCCACAGACGAACAATGCGAGGTGGTGGGACGTCATCCCATCCAAGTTTGCCAAGCCAAAGCTCTTTAATAAGAAGCTTGGCGTATAAAATTATCGGTGCCACGAGGCCTAAAACGTCGAAAAGACGTGCAATGGAAGAAAGAATATTCCGTTTCGTGCAAGGGCGAACATTAGGGTTAACCTGGAATACGAAACAATCCTCATCAGGGAACCAACGAAGTCCCAGTATTTTCTGTGTCGGATCTTTACTTAGGTCCACGCTCTGTGAAAGTCGTAATGACTCTGGAATATTCCGAAGAACATCGATACTATTGCTAGACCACTTCGTTAGCTGAAAATCACCGAGAGAGAATATTTTTATTAGTTCACGAGCCGAGTCTATAGCCAGCGCAGTGCTAGATATAGAACTAACTATGTCATCCATGTAAATATCTCGCTGCAAAATGTCCCTGGCGAGAGGTAACTGCGTTCCTTCATCCTGACATAACTGTTGGATAGTGCGAATCGCTATAAAAGGACTACACTTTAATCCAAACGGAAGCACTGAAAACTGATAAATTTGAAGTTCTTCTTCCTCATTAAACCGATATAAGATACGTTGAAGCGAACGATCTTGTGGGCGTATACCTATACGTAGGTACATAGATTTAACATCTGCGGAAATAGCGACACTAAAAAGCCTAAAATTTAACAAGATGTTAAAAAGGTCAGCCTGAAGGACTGGACCTGCGTACAGGATATCATTGAGCGAGGTACCGTTATCTGTACTTGCACTAGCATCTAGGACCACGCGTAGCTTAGTGGTCACTTTATCCTCTCGAATAACAGCATGGTGAGGAATATAGTAGTCCATTTCTCGCTCCTTACAATTTCGTTTGGGCAACCCACATTCAGGTAAAATATTCTGCACCAAAGAAATATAATTGTTCTGTAGATAATCCCGTATGACGTCATCATAAAGAAGCTTGACGTTAGGAAGCGATTTAAGTTTAAGTTCGAGGCTATAGAATCTCTTGCGCGCTATATCAAAAGAATTTCCTAACGCTGACGCGTCTGTTTTCAGTGGTAAAGCTGCAACATACTTGCCATTTGGAGCGCGGGTAATTGTGCTACAATAAAAATCTTCACAGTGTTTATCATCCACACTCCCAACGGACGAAGCAGTAACATCTTCAATCTCCCAAAACTTACGAAGATCGAAGTTATCGAAAGAACTCGCAAAGAAAGACAAAGTGTCAGTTGAAGGTTCGATAATAGGTGCTTCTCCTAGAAGTATGTAGCCGAGCATAGTCTCCAATGCATCGGGGCAACCGGGTGCGCTGGTCACGGTACCGGGTCGCAATAACTTAGCGAACAACGTGACTCCAAGTAACATGTCAATATTACCTGGCACACCCCAGCTGTCATCAGCGAGTAGTTTAGGATCAATATGCTTCAATTCGGCAGTATCTATAGCGCCCAGAGGAAGCTGCCCGGTTATCTGATCCAAAACTAGAGCATCAATTCTATACCTAGGCTGCGAGCAAAACCGTGAACTGAACGTAAAATTCACCGAGCCACGAACGGCCTGCGATGTGCCACCAATACCACGAACGGTAGTTATTGAGTCCGTATGTATAGTTAGACCGAGCATACGGCAGCAACGCGATGTCATATAATTCTTTTGCGACCCAGGGTCCAAAAGACATCTAACCACCACGCCCTTACCCTTCCTACCCGCCACTAACACCTTGGCAGTAGCCAGAACTTCGGTACTACGTGTGGCCTGGACTTGAGCAGAAGAATGCGTACACAACGCCACACGATCAGAAGTAGCTGGGTCGGCCGCAGAAACGGAGGCTGGGTCACTAGCGGAAACCAGCGCAGGGGCTTGCGTCGATTGCTCAAAATGCAATAAGGAATTATGCTTACCGTTGCATTTCCTACATGTTGACTTAGATAGGCACTTAGAGACGGTATGTTGGCTACTTAAGCAGTTTACACATCTGTTATTGTCTTTTACAAACTTAAATCTATTATCCGCGCTCAACTTTTGAAACGCTTTGCACGTATACAAGTTTTTATGCGTGGATCGACAAAGCGAACATTTAGATTCAGTAGCCACAAACACCTGCGAGACCTTAGATGAGGTGCTGGGTCTACCTGCGGGGGCGGGCTTAGTTGCCGCAGAAGAGGAGCGATATAAGATTTTTACTTGTTCACGAACAAACTTTACGAAATAATCATAATCCAACTCTAGTTGATTACGAAGCGACATTTCACAATGTTTTGCTGTATCTGAGTCTATTAACTTAAGACCCCAATGAATAAATATAAAATCCTCCAAGTTATGTATTTTTAATTGTTTGAGTCCAGCAACCGTAGAAGTTAATTTATCGAAACCTTGTTCAATATTAGCGGGTGTCGTTCCGAACGACTTCAATGAGAACAGTTGATTTAGATAATTAGTGGCGAGCGCGCGAGTATCCAGGTACTTTGCGATAAGCGCATCCCAGACCACGCGGTAATTATCGCCAGAAGGTACAATACCTACTGCCACACTCCTAGCCTTTCCCTTTAGACAACTCAACAGATAATGAATGCGATCAGAATCTGATAAATCTGCGTTCGTATGTAGGTATAATACGTTTGAAAGTCTCATAAAAGAACGGAAAGCTCTGAATATCACCGTCAAAGGCAGGCAGCTCAATTTTAGGTACCTTTATATGATGAGCACTAGGGCTCATTGTCGGGCTAGGTTCCTTGGAAACAGTTGATTCAGTTAATGAAGCTAAAGTATTTTTTATCTCGCCGACCAAGTCATCAAATGAATGTAAGGCACTATAGCTTACTTCGCACTTTGGATCCAATGTCAATTTTAACATATTTATCTCGTCCATTATCTCATTGAATTCGCTACGTTGGCCGTCAATTTGTTTAGCCTGAGCAATAAAAGAATTACGTAATCTTTCTGTTGTTAAAGATTCTGTTGAATCCTTTGAACCCGCGCGAAATACGAGTCGCGTTTACTTTCCAATAATCTAAGTTTAACCTTGTCCGTCATAGTGAACAGAAGTTAAAATATGGAAACAAAAAAAAAACAACAAATTTTTATCTTTTACGGAACCCGCGTAAGTGAAATTAGTGGTCCAATCAAACTGATAACTCAACGAAAGAATTTACAACTTACGTAAACAATAGTACGGAACGATCCGTACACGCGAACCCTAACAATAATAAATTGTAAGGTGAAAAAAATATAAAGCGTACAAAGTTTGAATAACGTACAAAGTTTGAACCGCGTACAAGTAACAAAGTCTAATACAAATAAAATAGTAAGCACGCGAAATACCTTATGAACGTACCCATCTATCTATATTTATGATTAGCTTAGAGATACCTACAACCCGATAATTAACATTTATGTCGGATGCGAAGCGATATATTTTTTTCCTTGTAGTATTCTATTTATATGAGATTAACTTACTCAATTCATAGAATATGTACAGATTCTTAACCAACAATAAGTTAAGTGTGAAACTTAGAAACAAGTATAGTACTTATTTCCGTAAGCGATGCGATTGTGTTCGTAACGAAATACCTTCGTAAAACACAATAAAATTCCTAACAAGTAAATACGCAGATGACCGTTCGAAGTAAATTATCTAGTAAGTACTACGCTTACAAGTTAGGTGCGGGGGTGATCTGTATAAATATACGGCTGTTTCCTATGAGGAGAACTAAACGCGTAAAGTTTATACAAATCTGTTGTTTTACCTGAAGGTTCCTATCAAAAGATCAAGTTACCTTACAAAATAAAATAACAAACGCAAATAATCTAGTTAATTGCAATAATTAATCAAATGCGGTTGAGTCTAGAATTATAAAAAATACCTACTCGTGCAATACGAGTATAGTAGGTATTTACTTAACGAACCAACAGTAGTAGTGTATCGTAAAATAATCAATGTCATTCATTCTGCAAATCTCGATTAGAAAAATATGTAAAAGTTTCCAATGCGTAAATAAAAATTAACCGTACGATAACAAGAACTGGAATATTCCACAGTCACGTAGGCCAACTTGAACGAATGTTTTAACAGACTACCCACAATTTTCAAACACGAACAAAAAAATATGTAATTACGCCGAAAATTAACTGATTTATTAAATAAACTTATTTAGCGATATGAATCAACGTTGATATTCAATTAAATGTATTTTTCGGAGTTTCAATTAGTGAAATTAAAGATTTACGTTAACAATTAATTTGCCGGTAGAAAGTACTACACGCAAGGCAGCCAGCCTTATTCCCAACGCAATAGAGGCGAGAATTGTGTGATGATCTGCAATTAATATGGAAATTTCCCAAACTTTTTGTTTAAATTTAGACTTTTAGGACTTAAATTTAGGCTGTAAATAGGCCCAAATTTAATTTATCCAGTTCGAAGGACCAAAATGATTAAAATTAAACTTTTAGGACTTAAAATTAGGCTGTAAATAGGCCCAAATTTAATTTATCCAGTTCGAAGGACCAAAATGATGCGTATAACCTCTAGAAGATTTCTAGTAAAATCACACGCGATTGAACCTAAATTATTAGAGTAATCTAGGCTATAATTGCTGATTCAGCAGTGCTAAATTGAAAAAGAAAAGTATGCAGATGAGACGAAAGGCAATGGATAAAGCTCAATTTACTAATTATGCCACATACCTTTGAAACAGCGATTCCCATGCAGATGCAGATGCCACGTTCGAGAAGTTCAGCTCACAGACTTGGTACACTATGCTGGCCAGCGGTACACAACACAGTAGGTCTAGGTAATACAGATAACACTTTCCATGTAGGCTCAATTAAGAGTTTTGGGCGAGAGGGTGACTTAGTGCGCGCACCTCCGCCCTGGTTGGTCAGAGACTGGCCGACCGCTGGGGCCCGGCCATCGTGGCATCGCGGCGTAATTGACCGTAGCGCCACGGAATATTACCAAAACAACGATATGTGACACTTACTTAATAAATTGGAACTATCATACCAATGCCTTTCATCGCCCTATGGTGATGCAATAAAATATGAACTATAAATTAGGAAGCGTAACCAGATATATTATTGGAATCATTGCTGCTGTTTTATCATTATAATCCTGTTGTCTGTGAAATAAGAACAACAAGAACTTTGGTAAGTATACAAACAAAAACCTTAATATCCGCCCTAGTTCTGAATTTTAGCACCACACATACACACCGCTATTAAAGCAAAGTACGAAACAATGACCCAAAAAAAGAATCCGACCCGACCCAGCAGACAAATGGCTTGTTCATCCAACTTTCAAAGACATCATTCTCTCCTCCATTTTGGACGTTAGCCGCGTCTAAAACAATTTTTCTTCGTAAACGAGACTTTACATTTAGTGATACTCAGTAAATGTGCCCGATTGCCAAGAGTTTCGCCGTGAAATATCGAAATACCGTCAATTTGCATAGCTATTGGCCTCAATGGGCTAAACTGGGCTGTTTTGAGGCCTACCAACTAATTCGGCAACAAAAGGTTGCAATGTATTTACATTTGATGATCCTTTTTTGCTGTTTTGGTAAAGGATTGTGATTGGAAATGTTTTGTTGTTTTTTGGTATCTATAAAATTTGAATAGTCTCAGTTTGCATTTTTGTATATTGCTTTGGTAAGTTATTTTGTAACACAAAAAAGTAATTAATTTTCGATTCTAAACCCAGCCTTTACTTTTTTCACGCTTTCACTAATGAAGCATCTATAGTTTTTGGTTGATTTAATCTTTAGGTTATTTCGTAAAGCTTTTAATTCAGTTCACAAAATATGAAGTGTACCACTTTTGTGAAAACTCCACAGTCTATTCTTTCCTGGTTTAAAAGAACAGATTCAGTACATATCGCCTTCGGGGACTCGAAAAATTATATGAAGAAAGAATCAATTACTTCAAGAAACATGAATTCCTGAAGCTCTTTACCATCTTAAAATTAGAGCTATTTACCTACAAAGTGTGACCATTAACATAATGGCTCTCAAAATCTACTTATTATTTTAAAAATATATCAAATTATGCCCATATATCTCAAAAACCGAATTGGAAAAGTATTAAAATAGTCACGCTCCATTAAAACTGTTAATTTGATCAGTTAAAATTAAATGGCGGGTGAATCGAGTTTTTAATTGGAAAAGGTACCATGTGTTCGATAATTCGATTAGTGGTTGAAATGATTATCGCTTTGGACGAATATTCTACTCGGGTTCTCATAGTTAAATGGCTAATGTTTCGGAAGTGTCCTTTATAATATTGAAGGTAAAACGAAAATGGGTTTAGTGATCCGTCCAACCGACTAATCCTCTGAAAATTTGGCATGTCCAAATTACTTTATGAACTTTACTGCTAAAGTCTCAAACACAACTCAATTCTAAGTATTTATAAGTCGCCCTTAAGTAGGTATCATGTGCCTGAGGTTAATAAGTACATGTTTTAATAACACGTGTTTTAAAATGGGTTTAGTGATTATCCGTCCAACCGACTAATCCTCTGAAAATTTGGCATGTCCAAATTACTTTATGAACTTTACTGCTAAAGTCTCAAACACAACTCAATTCTAAGTATTTATAAGTCGCCCTTAAGTAGGTATCATGTGCCTGAGGTTAATAAGTACATGTTTTAATAACACTACGTGACACCTCAATGTTATCTACCTAACTAATGTTATAAAGTAGAAATTTTTTGAGATTGCATGTAGCAGAGATGAGGATGTTGAGACTGATGTGCGTAGTGACGAGAATGTATAAAGTGAGAAATGAGTATATTACAGGAAGTTTGAAAGTGGTGCCAGTGACAGAAAAGTTAGAAAGGAAACCGTTTGTCCTTGCATGGTCATGTGATGAGGAGGGATGAAACGCATGTTACTAAAAGAGTTATGAATATAGATGTGGATGGATTGAGAGGGAGGGGACGGCCTAAGAAAAGATGGATAGACGGTGTGAGGAGTTATATGAAAGAAAAGGGCGTCAGTGATGGAGTGACAGGGGACAGGATGATATGGATGAAGAAAACGTGTTGCGCCGACCTCAAGTAACATGAGACAAGGGCAGGAGGATGAGGATGCTATTATTTTGATATTACAAACAGATACTTAATTTTATTTATATGTATATGTAGCATGGGTCCAACATCTTGGATCAAACGAAACAGGGCGATATTTGGGGCTTTTTGCAATAGGTGATAAAGAAATTATCGATTTTTTTTCTGTTGTTAACTCCAACTGTTGCCCTGTTTCGTTTGATTCACGATGTTTACCCACTCTGTATATAGATGTATTGACTTTCAAAGTAAACTTTGAGTACACTTCGAATTTGTGAACTTGAGTTTTTATATTTAGAAGAAGAAGACTTCTTGGAATGTAGTTATTCTAAAATAAAATACATTTAACTGTTATTTTGAATTGGCATAACAAAAGTCCTATTACTATCTAATACCGAATTTCAGAAAATGCGACTGTTCGAGACAGTTTTCATAAAACTGAGACATCTTTATCTTACAAAGTTTTGTAGTTCTGTCAAAATAATTGAATGTTAGAAATACAATATTTTCATCAGAAAGAGAATGACATAAATTTCGTTCAACAGGAGATAAGTAAAATACTATGTTGTATCATGTGATTTCTGCTGGAACTCGATTGATTTCACAATAATACTCACAAAAAGTTTTCAATACATTTACTCAAAAAGTGGTTGTTATTGTAAGCTTTTAGGTTCACAATACAGTGAATTACACGCACATATTTTGTGTGGTGCCAAACGTCATTTGAACCACAGAACAGTTAATCAGGAAATAAAAAGTAAATTTGCCAAATCACTTAAGCAGTTCTTTTTAGGGCGTTCGTAAATGATCTTCGTAGGGAAGTGGTTGCACCTTAATTACTTATTTGCTAACCCTCCCTGGGTTAGCAAATAAGTAATTAAGTAGTAGTTTTATAAGATACTAGAGGACTCCTCGCGGTTTCACCCGCGTAGTTCCCGTTCCCGTGGGAATATAGGGATAAAAAGTAGCCTATGTCACCCGGGGATAGAGTAGCTTCCCAACGGTGAAAGAATTTTTGAAATCGGTCCAGTAGTTTTGGAGCCTATTCGGTACAAACAAACAAACAAAAAAACAAAAAAATCTTTCCTCTTTATATTATTGGAATAGATGGGTCATGTGATATAAGATAAGATTCCTTTATTACCTTATCATTAGATAATATTTTATAGTAGTTTTTTTTAAATAATTATATGAAGTGAAAATTAAGTGTCAGCACTATTAAACTTTATTTTTAATAATGTTTGTTCTGTTCCCACAGACAAACCGTGAAAACGATTTTGTGGGGCATAGTTCTTAAGTTAACATATTATAAACTTGTACTTTAATAAATAAATAATACAAAAAACTGTCCTGTGAGTTAAACATTAAATTCAGTTTTGTGTTTAGACTCACACGACTTCATTACGCAACGTCAATCCCATCTTGACTCTAATGACAAACTTAGCCTATCTGTATCGAAATGTATAAACATTGCACTTAACAAGTTAATACAAAAATATTTCTCAAACTACTGTCGAATGTTTAACTTGTAAAAATATCACAAACGAAATTAAGTCCGGACTAAACGTTAATAAAGAGGCAGTATCTAAGTTTTAATCTTGTTCTAGCCACTGCAATGTTGCCAACATTGTATTCTGCGATCCGCAAGTTGGCTTTCTTCCTTTCATATAAAAATGCATTGCATATTCTCGGCTTTTATGTAAAACAGTTTCTGAACTTAAGCCTTTTTACCGCGGGAAAGAGAAAAAATGTTTCAACGGAGAAATCTCCTTTTTACTTTATACTAGGATTTGTTCGTTTCCATGATTTCGCCTGTTCACTGCAATAGTCGTTTTGGCGGGGGAATTCTTGGCAAGTGCGGTTGGAGCCCGGGGTATAATAGTGCCGTTTGAATTTCAAACAGTTCCTACGTTTCGAGTTTCTTGGCTGTGTTCTTAATGTTTTAAATTTATTTTTTGTTTTAATTTGTACGTGTGTTCTCTAATGTTTTAGATACGTGTGTAAGTTCATTACTACACCGAATATTTTAACAAAGGTTACGAAATTGGTAAAAACCTTCGTATGCAATGTTTTTTCACAAAAGTTAATTCATAAATCATTTACCGTACGTAGAAATTCATGCTTAAGCAAATAAAAACTTTATCATTTTCATAAACAAATCGATATGATTCCCAAACAAACACAATTCTTATGAAAGTTTTAAAATGAAACCAGAGCTTTAAAACATCAAAATACTCAGCAATAACAACTAATTCTACAATAAATACTAAAGGACATTTCTCCAACTAGCTGTAGTACTCGCCATCTGCCCTAGTATGAGTTTTGTCGTACGTGTACGACATCCCAATATGAACGTCAGCAATGTCCCAATAAATGCAACTGTGTTTATGTCACTTGTTTTCAAACAGGTGAAAGTGGAGATACAACATAATATGGAGCTGTAAAAGAGAGATATTTTTGAAAAGTATGCATTTTGTGTTTTTTTAAATATAACAAAATCATTTGTGGTTTACCTGTAAAATGCCTTCATTGTCTTCAGAATTCAGGCAAAAGCCGTCCACTGCTGGTGACTTGATCTTCAAGCTGTATCTCCTCATGCATTGGCATAATGATCGCTCGTAAAATAACTTTAGTAAGGCAATTAAAATAATTGGACACCAATTTATTCGCTTCGCTATTACTATACATTATCTGGAGGGAAATACAAAATACAATTTTCTATCCTCGGGATTGTGAGTTATATATTTTAGCAAGGCAATTAAAATAATTGGCGACCAATTTATTCTCTTTGGAAAATACAAGATTCTATCCTCCGGGCAGCGAGTTTTCTTTCTCATTAGATCCAGTAAAATAATGCATTGATAAAAAGATTAGCTAGTTAGCAATGTTAGTAGCGAAACTGCTGACCAAATAAACCATGACGAGAATACCTTTAAAATTGTACCTGTAGTTTAATTATTTCCAAACCGCCAATAAAGGTTTTGCAACATTGCCGTTCGTTTTATTTCTAAATCCCTCTATCCAACACTAAATACAGCGTTACATTAGGTATTACCAAACACCCGTCCCCTACACTGGGGAATAGAGTTTAGCGTGCATTCTGCAGTACATTCCAGTTAATGATGTTTGTTCGCCGCTAATTAGCTGGGGCTGATCTATCCCTAGCTAGCCCGAACAAGTGCCCGACAATCAGATGTTCGACACAAACTAATTTTGAAGTTTAAAGGTGGCTTTTTTTTTTTCGAAAATCGTTGCCCCACCCTAGGAATTTCTTCCTGTATCGTGGGTGCGTTTATAAACATATAAACTCACATCCACAACACCCAGAGCCGGAATAACTATCTGTAGGTCATACAAATATTTGTTCCGTGCGGGAATTGAACCCGCGACACGCAGCGCAGCAGTCAATCGCTCAACCACTGCGCCAACCGTGCGCCCCTACTAGCTACTAGAATTGTGTGCGGAAAGGAATTGCTACGGGACTACGGCGTAGCTTATAATATGACGTCACATTCATATCTTGCTACGTCGTCGTAGCAAATATTTGCCCCGCTACGCTACTCTTCATTATTCGTAAATGGGACTTACAGTTTAGTACGACCGTTATTCCTAATGCGTACAGTGTGGCTATGTTTGCACCAATTGAGCCTGGTACCTATGAGATACTTAAGACCCCACTGACTACAAACCTAGCCCTTTAACAACTACCTAGCACCCTAGTTATCCTAATGCCCTACCCTATCATACAAACCACACCAAACGTAGGTTACGTTGGTTTTACGTGCGGGAAGTCAATTACAAGGAGACCCACGGTAACAGACGGAATTTGGGTGGGAATAGGGGTTTATGTACGTCGTGCAATGTACACAGGAAATGGTTTTCTTACTGACTCAGAGGATTGTAGAAGGCTAAGGGTGTCTTGGCCACAGTAAGAGGAGTAACGGAGAGATGAATAAAACTCGACTCGAGCTTGATGACTAATTTATTACAATAATTAACTTAATTATATACAAATTTTATGGTCAATACAGATTGATACCTTTTTACATGTGTATTGTATGTGTATTGAGCCGATGAAGCGAAGATCTTAGTAGGTCACTTCTTAGCGCTGACGGTGTGACGGTGTTGCCGACGCGTGGACCGAAAGTATGTCGCTGACGCTGTAATGCTGTTGTCGGCGCTGTAACTATGACCTGTTCACGGTGGAACAGTATACTTCCGATCGAATCTTGCTTGGCTTGACTGAGGAGGCGACATGGCAATAGAGCGATAATATTATGCCCCATTTATTTCAAGTGTAGCTACGTTGGCGACGCCAGAGCTGGTTTGATCGCAAGTCTACCTATGACAAGTCACAATTATTGTCTCAGTGCCAATCAATGACAGTTTGGTGTGACTGTTATGTGAAATAACTTGCATTTTTGGGCGCACGGTTGGCGTAGTGGTTGAGCGATTGACTGCGCTGCGTGTCGCGGGTTCGATTCCCGCACGGGACAAATATTTGTATGACCTACAAATAGTTGTTTCGGCTCTGGGTGTTGTGTATGTGAGTTTATATGTTTGTAAACGCATCCACGATACAGGAGAAATGCCTAGTGTGGGGCAAAGCTTAAAAAAAATATATATATACATAATTTTCACAAGCGTTGGGGAAGCTAAAACAGCAATGCACGGAAAGCAGTTGCTACGGTGCTATAGCTTTGCTTATTATGAGATGACTTCACATTCATACCTTGCTTTGTTGTAAATATTTGTCCCGCTACACTACTCGTCATTCTTTAACTCTTGGGTGCAACGGACGAGATTTTTTCTTTAATTTGATAAAGTGGTTATCGTGGCTTAGTAATAACAGCCCAAGGGTCGATATTCAAGGTTAAGCAATGTTTGTAGAGGTTGATCCGAGGATACGTGACCATACATTACATACCGAGAATCCTCCGTGCCTCGGCATGCACGTTAATCCGTTGGTCCGGCTGTCATTTGTAGATTTTTGACAGTCGTTACGACCTGTCCTCATTATCTGACAACAGTCTTGGCAAGAGGTATCATATCACCCAGTTACTGGATTGAGGAGATCAGATAGGCAGTCGCTCTGTATACTTGTAAAATTACAAACTTTTTTTTAATGCCCATGTTAAATCCACTCCTATCAAGGTCGGAGACTCTACACTCGAAGTTGTGGACGACTATGTCTACCTGGGACAAACAATCCATTTGGGTAGGGCCAACTTCGACAAAGAGGTCAACCGTCGGATCCGACTCGGCTGTACAGCGTTCGGGGAGTTGCGCGGTATCTTCTCGTCCAAATTACCACAATGTCTCAAGAGAAAGTGTGTGTTGCCAGCCATAACCTATGGCTCTGTTACGTGGTCACTCACTATGGGCCTCATCAGAAAGCTTAAAGTCACGCAAATGGCAATAGAGAAGACTATGCTTAGCGTTTCCTTTCGTGATCGAATCAGAAATGTCGAGATCCACAAACTTAAGTGGCACTGGGCAGGGCACATTGCTCGCAGAACCGACGGCTGACCGACCGGATGGCCGATGGGGCAGAAAAGTTCTGGAGTGGTGACCGGGAACCGGAAGATGTTGCGTTGGAATGCCTTCTACCAGGTGGTGGCTGGTGAAGGTTGCGGGGATCCGCTGGATGTGGGACGCACCGGACCATTCAATGTGGCGACGCTAAGAGGAGGGCTCAAGGGATGATGATGATGAATTTATCTAGTAGCAGACACGTTACCATCGACAATCTATTGAATACGTAATTATGACACGATATCATGCGAAAACCACCCGATTCAAACAATAATACGCCCATAAGTTTCGAACGCCTGAGCCGATTTTCATCAAACATAGCTAAGAACACTCTCATTAGAGTCACTATTCAAACAAATCGAATGAAATCAAAGTTGGTTCATCCTTTTAGGAGCTATTATTAAGATAGAGATGCAGTGTGCCCTGTCAAATTGGCACATCTACAATTAGGCTTATAGTCAAGATTTCAATACATTTAGCAACAAAGGGCCCGCATGAATATTCAAGGAGAATATTGCAACTCAAAAACGGTGAAGGAAAACATCGTGAGGAAACCGGCATGTCCTAGAACCAAAAATTCGAAGAATGTGACATCCACCAACCCGCACTGGGCCCGCGTGGTGGATTACGGCCCATTCCCTCTCTCAGAGAGGAGGCCTGTGTCCCAGCAGTGGGAACATTAATAGGCTGATGATGTGATGTGTGATGTGATTGCACGTCAATATGCAGTTTAGTACAGCATTAATGATCTTAGTGCGCTATGAATAAGTTACCTTTTGTCGGTAACAAGAGAGGTGTTATGAAGCACCAATATAGATAACTATTTTTGCTGTAGACATGTCCATTAATTTTGAGGTCTTGTGACGGAATATATGATTTAGGATTAGTATAAAAGGCAGAAATGTCGTTCACATGGATGCAATAATCCATCAGGACAAAAATCACTCACAGAGCAAAATTAGTAAAATAATGGCGCAAGCAACAGATAACGGCAACTAGACATTGGACACCGATTGGTTACTGTTAATCAGATAATAAGCTAAATTTTGAATGCAAAATTCAGCTGGTATCCAGGCTTCGGGCTAAATACAACCAATGCTGGTAATGTGTGTCGCCTGTTGCATAATCCTTTTGTTTAGTTTTATGAACAATCGTTTAGTAAACATATCCCAACAGCTAATAAACTTTATTTCATTTCAGTTTTCGTGATGAGAAAATAGCGTGTGGAGCTTTTCATAATTCCTTCTCTTGGGGAACTGTAGTCTAACCATAACGTCTGCATTCCTCGTATATTTTGCCACTTGTGATTATCTTCCACAAGGTGAGTTTATTGCTTGAAAAACCCGACAAGAAAGACCCAAGACCTCAGGCTCAATGACTTGCGGCAACTAGAAGCGGCAGTTGCAGTCTAGTTAGTCACCATCAGCCTTTTTTAATGTGCCCACTGCTGGGACACAGGCATCTTCTCCGTAAGAGGGAATGGGCCGTAATCCAACACGCAGGCCCTGTGCGGGTTGGTGGCTATTGCCTTCGATTTTTTGGTTCTAGGATATGCCGGTTTCCTCACGATGTTTTCCTGCACCGTTTTGAGAGCAGTGGTGATGACATAATTTACACAAAGTAAAGCGCCTGCCTGGGCTCGAACCCACGACCTACAACTTGTATGTCGCGGCCGATACCACTGGGCCACGACTGCTCCTCGACACGAACTGCGGTCACGATTTTTAACACTCGACACATAATCTAATAATAACGGTTCCCCGCGGCATTAAAAATGCCGCGGGTATAAAATAAATAAATAAATAAAAATAGCTGTCACTCAGGAATAATGCAGCTTTCTATTGGTGAAAGGTTTTTTTTTATAACGGTCCAGTGGTTTCGAAGCCTATTCGGTACAAACACACAAAAACATATTTCCTCTTATTAAGTAATTAAATATAGACTATCATATAAACGACGTTAACTACGATTTATTCTTCTTTAATCAGCTTCCGTAAACCAGTAGGTAATATCATTAGAAAAAGTTCGGCTTATTCTAAATGATCTCACATTAAATGAATTTTCTCTTGATTCCGACTCAGCAGAATAATCCTTCTTAACAAAATATCCTAATAAAATGTGGAAATGAGAAAATTACGGGGCGTTATAAGAATTCTGGGAATAGAAAAGTAGGCTTGGCTTAAAAATGTTCTTTAATTAACAGGCTTATAAAATTCTTTGTAGGAAACCTGAGAATGGGGAAGTACTTTATATTTTTCATTAAAAATGGAAACAGCATCGTTGTTGTTCACAAAATATGTAGGGACTCTACGAGACTTTACAAATGTTTGAAAACTCAACAATGTTACTCCTATTTAGGGTTCACAAAAAAAACATAGTAACTAATATAAATGCTAAGGTAACTATTTGTTTCTTACGTTTTCACGCTGATCCAATTTAGATGAATTTTGGTATAGGGACAGATTGAACTTTGCAGAGCGATATAGGATAGGTACCGATATTTTAATTTGAGGTATACGATCCTTTGGGATAATGTCCGACATTCACGCGGGCGAATCCGCTGAAAGAAACTAAAGTCAAAGTCAAATTCTTTATTTCAATTAGGCCTTTAAGCAGTACTTTGAACGTCACCAATTTAAATTTAAAAGTAGTAATATTCGGTTCTACCGTCCATTCGGAAAATAGCTTGTTACGGAGAAGAACGGACAAGAAACTCCACAATAACTCTTTAAATATAAAGTATTTTACAATATTTACAGAAATACCTAAATTAATTCATTTACGTGATGACGACGATGCACCCAGAATAATACTACTATATAACGTATAGGTATAAAGTATTACAAGCACCAACAGGTAAACTCATTCATTTAATACATAGGAACATGGTTCTCACATACTTACAAATATTTCAAACGTAGGTAAATTACGTAATTCAACAGCAACGGAATAGCGTGTGAGTACATTTCTTAAAACAAAAACTATATAAAACTAGCAGCACATAAAACCTAGGATCCTGAAAGAGCAGCTGCCTTTTTACAAAAAACCTAAGAATCCCATCTTCGCTATAACTCGCATTGTCAATACCCATTGACCGTTTTAGCATCTTGTATAAAAACTTTAGTAACCTTTTTCAGTAGCAAGAGCCTTTTTATCGGAAAGGTTTTGAACAAAACTGTTATGGCCGCCAAACTGACACCTGTGACTTCTAAAGAGAGCCTTGCGATGTAATTAGGATTATTAACGTGATAAAAATGTTTAGGTGTTATGTGTTGTTTCTATTGTTTTAGGCAGCTAAAATAAGTACTACGGTTCTTAATTTAGTTTCTGAGAACAGGACGTAAAATGTTTAATTTATTATTCATGAAATTCACGGTCTGGTAAAGTTCTTCTAGTCTTTTAACCCCCGACGAAAAAATACGGGTGTTATAAGTTTGACGTGTGTAACTGTGTGTTTGTCTTCTTCTTCCTTCCCTTGTCCCTTTATTTGGGATCGGGTCTCCTCACTTTCCTGAGCTTAGTTGTTCTATCTTGGGTCGTCTGTTCGGGCAATTGGGCTTGCTTGAGGTCTCTCTCTATAGTGGACCGCCAGGTCAATGGCGGGCAGTCTCAACCTCTTTTTTGTTCCGGTAGGCGTAGAATGATTTGCACCACATGTCCTCACTACGTCTCTTGATGTGCCCATAGCAACGAAGACGGTTTTCGGTCATTGTATCGATGACACTTCGAAGCTTTCTCGTATTTATATTATTTATATATACTTAATTGAATACCACTTAAACAATTATAAAGATAAGTTCATTTCACACTCTGTCAAGCCGAGTCACTCCGCCCGTCCATATAATCATCTTCATTTCGTTAGTACGGACCTTTTGTTCATGTGTCTACTTTGCTGACCAACATTCGGATCCATACAATAACACTGCCGTTTTGTACACTTTGCCCTTTGTTTTTATGGGAATACCTGGGTCACAGTGAACTGGAGAGCAGTGGTGGCCCAGTGGTTACGGTCCCGACTTACGAAATGTAGGTCGTAGGTTCGAACCCGAACAGGCGCTTTACTTTGTGTAATTTATTTCATCACCACTGCTCTCAAAATGGTGAAGGAAAACATCGTGAGGAAACCGGCATGTCCTAGAACCAAAAAATCAAAGATCATGTGACATCTACCAATCCGCACTGGGCCCGCGTGGTGAATTACAGCCCACTCCCTCTATGAGAGGAGGCCTGTGTCCCAGCAGTGGGAACATTAAAAGGCTGATTATGATGATGATGATGACCTGGGTCACACAGCACACTAGTTAGTGCTCGCCATTATTGCCACGCAACGCTGATTCTGTGACTTACATGCGCGTCGACACTAGCGTCTGTTGTGAGCATAGAGGCGATACACTAAAATTTTTCAACTTTGGGAATAGGCGTCTACCCAACGTAGTCCGGTGTCGCGTCTACGCTGGAGGGACATTTCAAGTACTCGATTTTGCTCCTGCTAACCCTCAGGCCGTACCGTTCAAGGGATTGTGTCTACTATTCGCGAGGTTCTGCATATGTCGCGAGTTTTAAGTGGCCAGATAGTCCATCACCAGGTTAAACAAAAGCGGACTCAGGGCAGAACCCCGATGGACACCCACTTTGACCTCGAATGCTGAGCCCCACTTGGCTTCGAACTCTTGAGTCCCGTCATGCATATCCCTGCCTAGGTCAATATAGTACTCTGGTATGTTCTGAACAAGAAGAGCCATTTTATTATTTTTGGGTCTGGTACATCCTCCAATGACTTCACCCACTCTGGGTGAAGCGGGAGGGCGTGTCAGACTTTAGTTACTAAAACCCACTCGTGTTCCTTCAGTTGCTTGTGCCAGGGCCGCGGTAACTCTCTTTCAAATTGATCCGCGACTCAGATTGGCATCGGCCCTAGCGGACCCCGTCAGTTTTGCTGACATCTCTTTGAGGCGCGCGTTGAACACTACGCGCTGTCGACTCGGGCCTGGTCCTTATCGGACGGCAAGCTACCCATTACTCACCGTCCGTAAGCCTGCGCCTACGTAGGCCGGGAATCGGCTTGCGACTCCTGACAGCCAAGGCGTCTCTTGCGCTGGCTAGGGCTAGCCCTAGGGTCGCTACCGTTGATTGCCTCCTAGAGGACACGACGCTGCTCCGCGGAAGCGGGACAGACCTCCATCGTATGCTCCACCGTGTCCTCTGGGCGATCCACAGAATGGTGACACGCAGGCGTTTCCTCCCACCTTATCCTGAACAGGAACCTCCTGAAACAGCCGTGTCCGGTGTGGACCTGCGTCAGGCGGAAGGTGAGGATGCCGTGGCGCCTCTCAAGCCACTTCTGAAATAGGCACCTTATTGCCAAGTATAGCGTGTCCAGCACTGGGATGCGACAGGCGCTCGCTCCATGTCACCAGTTGGGAAAAGGCTAGGCAGATTGATTGTACACCAAAAAAGAAATTATCTTTTATATTATATTATCTTTTACAACAACTTAACACTTTCGGCGCAAAGGCGCCCTTCGCGATAAAAAAAGGGCCGGCTGCGCACAGGTAGTTATACGTTGTTTCTCGCCGAGCGATCAGCTGTTATAAGAAAACAAATAATGTGTTATCAAAAAAAAGAACGACTATAACTTTTTAAGCAAGAAATATTAATTTGGAGAAATGTAAGGCTATGATTAGGATTTGTAATTGGCTTTCTGTTGACTATGGTTTCCTTTTTGTTTGCTTTTTTATTAGCTGTAAGTCTAATTATCTATGATAGCACTCACTTCTGACTCACTTAAATATTGCTATTTAAACATAGGAAGTAAAAAAATCAAATCGACATCCAAAACAAAACACTTCAAGTGAAAAATAACTTTCTTTTCCGAAGTCGGTGTCGAATAACGGAAAACAATGGGTACAAAAGACAATCAATCTGCCTAGCCTTTTCCCAACTATATTAGGGTCGGCTTCCAGTCTTACCAAATTCAGCTGAGTACCAGTGTTTTACCTCCACAACCCAGTAACTGGGTAACACGGTACCCCTTGGCAAAACTGGTGTCAGATCTCAAGCTTCTGGCTACCTGTAACGACTGTCAAAGATCTTCAAATGACAGCCGAGACCAACGGCTTAACGTGCTTTCCGAGGCACGGAGGAAACTCGGTATGTTGAAATGGTGACTCATCCACGTACCGACCTCGTCAAGCGTTGCTTAACCTTGATGATCGACCAGTGCGGCTGTTATTATTTAGCCACGAGCTTCTCAGTTTTGGTGTACAATAAAGTATGTATAATAAAAAATACGCGATTAGACGTGGAGTTGCGGACACCAGCCCGTCTTAATCTAATCTAATCTAAGTATGTATAATCTCTTTAAAGTGGGACGTTCACTGCCAACGTTCAAGAAAATGTACCTTTCACCATAATTTTTATTCTTCGCCTTTCTCTGTTATTTAATGTAGTATATACTTTATTTTTATTATTTATTTATTATATACTTTATTGTACACCACTTAAATAATTACAGAACAAAACATTTTTAAATATAAGTGTACAATGGGCGGTCTTATCGCGCAGGGCAATCTCTTACAGACAACCTTTATAAGTATATTATGTAATTTTGTATGTTATTTAATCTAAGTAATATTATTTTTGATATTTTGTACACTGACAGCCCTAAATTCTTCTCCTGTCTTTCAGTCCATCCAAAGGTTGTCTGTAAGACCGCCCATTGTGCATTTGTATATTTGAACATTTGTCCTGTATGTTTTTTGTGGTGTACAATAAATATATAATAAATAAATAATAAATAAATCTATTGTATTCTATTCTCTACAGCGTCGCCTTAGAGTGAAAACCTCGGGTATGCATCTTTGCTCTAATTTATTTTATTACGTGTGTAGGAAGAAAACCTCGCAACGCATATTCTGATCTGACTTATTTGTTCTGGATATAAATAAATAAAAAAATATATATTATATTAATAAAAGAAACGTAAGAGATGCCATACAAAAGTTTTACAGCACGCAGTTTTTTCTTCCTCTTGAAAAGTTACTTCTTTTACACATACAAGGTTTTCACTCTTAGGATGTCTCTCCACCAGAGATACGGTATACTACGTTGCTATGGATTCGTTTGATACCCAGCAATCATTTTCATTGGTCCATATAGCACTGGTGGAAACAGCTTAGCTGCATAGCACGTCTCTGCTGGAAAGGCACCCTAAGGTCATTGTTCCTGAGGCACCGCACGACACGAACTGCGGTCACGATTTTTAACACTCGACACACTGCATACGGTCTATCGTCCGTTCGTTTGTTCACTAGACACGATGCTGCAACGACACTGCAGTGCACTTGTGTTGTTTTATAAGCGCGTGAGTAACGAACCACGCGTGATTCGTGCAAAAAATCGTGTCGCGTGTGTTGCGGTGTCTTGCAATGACCAAAAGGTCCATACAAATATATGGAGCTCTGAATAGTGACCACATTTTACGCTGTCGTGTGTTGCGTCGTGAACAAACGGCCTAAGGCGTCGATAGACCAGTAGCATTCTATCAAAGAAAGCGTCGCAACAGCGATAGGAAATATGTATTGGATTGTCAAGCGCTATCAAAATGTCCCGCGATCAATCCCTTACATTTTGGCATTTCGACCACCGCCATCTGTTAAGGAATGATACTTTGCTTAAACTGTGATTTTTTATTTCGTAGACTAAACTGACAGCTGCCAATGACCTTATTTTTTTGAATTTTGCAAGCTTGGAGCATAGTGTTTTAGGTAAGGCTCAATCATAAATGTTTCATCGAATCGATATGACATGACTCCTCAATTTGATTTTACTTATTGGTGTAAATAAATGTTTTATGAATATAAACGTAATAATAATATATTTAAATATAAAAGTATTCATACACATAGTACATAAAGTTTTATTGTGTTAAATATGAAATCAACGATAAAATAAATGCGATCGATAAAATGAAGTCGAGTAAATGAGTAGAAACTAAATAAGGGCTCGTTTCTTAACACATGTAATTTTTTTTGCCGTGAATTAGTTCCATTTTCTATATACTTCGATTTTCGATCCCACAAGATAGTCAGGATACGACACTATTTTTATGTAAAGATAAAGTGACAACCCCCCAAATGTCATTCTACGAAATTGAAATCACAGTATAGAGTATCTGGATAAAAAGTATTATATGATCCAGGTCATAAAAACATCCGAATCCGGTCTGTAGTTTTTGTTTTTGTGTGAAAGAAACATTCATCCACACAAACTTTCCCATTTATAATATTAGTCGAATTACTAACAGTGCTTATAGTTGCAATTTAGCTGCATTAGCAGAAATTAAATCTAAAATCTGAAAAAAACTTACGTTACGTTTTTAAATATTTAGGGAGCTACTGATGAAGTAGTCAGTAGTTCTGTTAGATATAAGCTAGCTTTCAAATGTCTTATCTAAGACCCAAAGTAGGTAAGCGGCGGCGCGGTGTCCAAGACTAAATTCTTCTTATAAAAGTAGAAGAATAAAAACCCACTTATCCACAAATAACAGGAATACAGAAGCTGCCACCGCATTTCTGCACGTCTAAATCACCTAGAACGTGCTGCAAATAAAGGGCTTTTTCACCCAGACACTCGACGATTCTGTAATCTAGCGCAAACAAGGTTAAACATTAGTTACAGGGTGCCAACGTGTTGCAAGATTGATTGCCACTTACTATCTTCCGCTGACGTTTGAAGGAGATTAGTATTTCTTTGTTCGTAATTGCCGAAATGCACGCCACTTTGGTTAACAAGGGACATTTCCTTCAGAAATTTGTAACTTTGTTTTTTTGAAATACTCCATATTTGTTTGCGAAAGGTTTAGGCTCAGTTTCTGAAACGAAAATTATGGAAAGAAAGTGATAAATTGTAGCCCTTAGCTGCTGGTTGAGTGCATTTTCAACAACCAATCACTTCACTTGGCTAATTCGTGTTTAATTTCTTATGCGACGATAAATTTATTTACAGGAAACAAAAAAAATACATTTTTTTTTATTTCACTTTGGCCTACATGGGCACTTATAAAACGTCGACAAAAGGTGCACTGTTCGGGTTGGTCGTTTCCTATGGAGAAGAACCGGCAAGAAACTCCATGGTTACTCTTTTAAAAATGGTTTGGTTTTACAATATTTCCATGTTACAGCATTAGTCTATGGGGGGACAACGCAGGCCCGACTTATGACAATAAGTCGTAAGAAATTAAAAAAAAAAAAAAAAAAGATTATATATTAAATAAAAAAGTTAACAAATGTTAGCTAGTTAACATTTGTTTACGTCAGTTTAATCAAGAAGGCCTACAATGTTCACACATTCACAAAACAATCGGTAAAAGAATCTATACAAAGGTAAAAAAAAATAAGTATAACAAGACTAAATTTAACGTGTGGCACAAATGTTGTTATCAGTGCTGTAACTATTCTTAGCAAAGGGCTATAAAGATGATTGAAAACCATTGTAAAAAGTCTAATTAAAAGAAGGAAAGAAAAAATTAGATTGAGAATAGTTAGAGACATCCACTTATTTGTGCCGTTTACAAGTTACCAGGGAAGCTGCATGCGCAGAAGGAGCTAAGGCCAAATGTTTTTATCTGCAACGTAGTCCTTGATTTTATAATATGCTTTGTTAATAAGGATACGTTTGATGTAGTTTTTGAACCTTCCATCGGTCAGTTCTATAACTGATTTTGGCAACTTGTTATAAAAGCGTATACTGTTTATAAGAAAAGATTTGCTAGTTTTCGTTAATCTGAATTTGGGTATTACAATTTCGTGCTTACTGCGTGTATTTAAATTATGGAAGTCGCTACTAGTTTTGAAAAGCCCCCGATTTTTACGGACATACAAAATACATTCCAAATATAAAGTGAAGGTAGAGTCAGTATATCGATCTCTTTAAATTTTTCTCTGAGGGACTCGCGAGGACCCATTTTATAGATTGCGCGGATTGCCCTCTTTTGTAGGATGAAAATTGAGTCAACGTCTGCTGCTGATCCCCACAGCAGAATGCCATAAGACATAATACTGTGGAAATAAGCATAGTATACTAACCTAGCTGTAGCTACATCGGTTAGCTGCCTTATTTTCCTTACTGCATATGCAGCCAAACTTAACCTACCCGAAAGAGTTCTAATGTGCGCGCCCCACTGCAATTTTGAATCGATAGTAATCCCTAAGAATACAGTTTCCGTTATAACTTCAAGATTTTTGCCGTCAAGATTTAGGTTTAGGTCATGTTGTGGTACGAATTCCGTAGTGGTGTAATTTACAGATCAGTGTGTTGTGGTCGACGCAGTCGAAAGCTTTTGAGAGATCACAGAAAATGCCAATGGCATCCTCGGACCTCTCCCAAGCTTCCAAGATGTGACTGATGAGTTTTACTCCCGCGTCCGTTGTCGACCTACCTTTCGTGAAACCAAACTGTTGACTAATGCAGGATCCCATTTGAATTGAAGTGAGACAACATCTGTTCCAGCATGATTTTTTCATAGATTTTACTCAATGCTGGAAGCACGGATATAGGTCTATAATTAGAAGGATCACTCTTACAGCCTGATTTGAAAATTGGTACTACTTTACTGTGTTTCATTAAGTCAGGAAAAGTGCCGCTGTCCAAACATTGATTGAATATGCCTGTTAGGACAGGAGCAATTGAGTCAATAATATCTCCAAGAACCCTAACGGATATCCCCCACAAGTCTTCAGTATTCTTTATATTGAGACTTTTGAACGCGTTTTTAATTGTATCAATACATATTGGTTTAAATTTAAAGATTGGTATGTCTTTAGTAAAGTTTTCTTTAAGAAGAGCTTCAGCTAATTTAGATGAGGAAGGAAGAGACTTCGTAACCTCTAACGGAATGTTGGTAAAGAAATTTTCTAATGTCTCAGCGACTTCTTGCCTATCAGATCGGAAGTCAAAGATATTTCGTAATATAAATTATATAAGATATCTCGGCTTTTTCTTATGCCCACAGTGGCCCATTCACTAAATTTCGATTTGGAATTGTTGACTTTAACTGTTTTTACAGGACACGTTTTATTGAATTCTTGGCAAACTGTTGAAAACAACGTGCCGTAATTTAACCGTGTGTTATCATCGGTTGTAACTCTTGAGCTTTTGAGCTTTTTTTTATGTTAAGACCATTTGGAAAGCCTTTTTTTTGTAATAATAATAAGTATTTTTTATCACATCTATTACAAAAGTTATAAACAGGTAATAAAGTGGTAAACAGGGACCAAAATAGCTCATTAATCCCTTAGGGACTTAAAGTGATTTGAATTTGGAATGTGGATATTGTTAGAAAATGTTCCAATCAGCAAAGAGATGAATTGCAAACCATGCGGTCCAAAATAGGTTTAAATCGCTAAAATTACGAAGAATGTATGAGGTGAATGGCTGAAAAATCGCGCGCGAGTCAAATTAAAAAATAAATCTATAACTGTAACGGATGGTACTAATAAAATTGAGACGATTGACTTCCATAATTGTTCAAATATAAACATTAGCCTCTAATTATTTCTATGTTATGTCTTATGGTTCCAAATTGAATATAAATAAATAAACGTAACATATTTGTATCAAACAGCTTCTGTATTCCTGTTATTTGTGGATAAGTGGGTTTTTATTCTTCTACTTTTATAAGAAGAATTTAGTCTTGGACACCGCGCCGCCGCTTACCTACTTTGTGTCTTAGATAAGACATTTCAAAGCTAGCTTATATCTAATCTGAATAAACAGAAAACTACTGACTACTTCATCAGTAGCTCCCTAAATACTTAAAAACGTAACGTAAGTTTTTTTCAGATTTTAGATTTAATTTCTGCTAATGCAGCTAAATTGCATCTATAAGCACTGTTAGTAATTCGACTAATATTATAAATGGGAAAGTTTGTGTGGATGGATGTTTCTTTCACACAAAAACTACAGACCGGATTCGGATGTTTTTATGACCTGGATCATATAATACTATTTTCCAGATACTCTATACTCTGATTTCAATTTCGTAGAATGACATTTGGGGGGTTGTCACTTTATCTTTACATAAAAACAGTGTCGTATCCTGACTATCTTGTGGGATCGAAAATCGAAGTATATAAAAATTGGAACTAATTCACGGCAAAAAAATTACATGTGTTAAGAAACGAGCCCTTATTTAGTTTCTACTCATTTACTCGACTTCATTTTATCGATCACATTTATTTTATTGTTGATTTCATATTTGACACAATAAAACTTTATGTACTATGTGTATGAATACTTTTATATTTAAATATATTATTATTAGGTTTACATTCATAAAATATTTATTTACACCAATAAGTAAAATCAAATTGAGGAATCATGTCATATCGATTCGATGAAACATTTATGATTGAGCCTTACCTAAAACACTCAACCAAGCTTGCAACATTCAAAAAAATAAGGTCATTGGCAGCTGTCAGTTTAGTTTACGAAACAAAAAATCACAGTATAAGCAAAGTATCATTCCTTAACAGATGGCGATGGTCGAAATGCCAAAATGTAAGGGATTGATCGCGGGACATTTTGATAGCGCTTGATAATCCAATACATATTTCCTATCGCTGTTGCGACGCTTTCTTTGATAGAATGCTACTTGTCTATCGACGCCTCAGGCCGTTTGTTCACGATGCAACACACGACAGCGTAAAATGTGGTCACGATTCAGAGCTCCATATATTTGTATGGACCTTTTGGTCATTGCACGACACCGCACCACACGCGACACGATTTTTTGCACGAATCACGCGTGGTTCGTCACTCATGCGCTTATAAAACCAACACAAGTGCGGTTGCAAAATCGTGTCTAGTGAACAAACGAACGGACGATAGACCGTATGCAGTGTGTCGAGTGTTAAAAATCGTGACCGCAGTTCGTGTCGTGCGGTGCCTCAGGAACAATGACCTTAGTGTGCCTTTCCAGCAGAGACGTGCTATGCAGCTATGCTGTTTCCACCAGTGCTATATGGACTAATGAAAATGATTGCTGGGTATCAAACTCATCCATAGCAACGTAGTATAGCATATCTCTGGTGGAGAGACACCCTAAGAGTGAAAACTTTGTATGTGTAAAAGAATTAACTTTTCAAGAGGAAGAAAAAACTGCGTGCTGTAAAATTTTTGTACGGCGTCTCTTACGTTTCTTTTATTAATATTATATATTTTTTTTATTTATTTATATCCAGAACAAATAAGTCAGATCAGGATATGCGTTGCGAGGTTTTCTTCTTACACACGTAATAAAATAAATTTGAGCAAAGATGCATACCCGAGGTTTTCACTCTAAGGCGACGCTATAGAGAATAGAATACAATAGATTTTATTTATTTATTATATATTTATTGTACACCACAAAAAACATACAGGACAAATGTTCAAATATACAAGTGCACAATGGGACAGACAACCTTTGGATGGACTGAAAGATAGGAGAAGAATTTAGGGCTGTCATTGTACAAAATATCAAAAATATTATTACTTAGATTAAATAACATACAATATTAATAATTAATTTGAGGGTGTGCTGTTTTGCATATAAACTTTTTATTTTGTTCAAATGGTAAAGTTAGATTGACGATTTGTAAAACTATATAAAGACCAATTTAAAAAATGGGCGCGGTTTAGCTCCCGAGGACGTCTACAGAACAGTGTATTTTCATGGATAAAAACCTTTTTAACAAAAAAATAAGCTACGTAATAACGAACAAAAAAACAAAACTTAAAAAATGGCAGGACCACTCAGAAAAAGCTTTATATATATATCAGTGGTAGCATTTTTGTTACAAATATTATTTTTAGAGACACAAACAACCCAAACAATATTTTACCTTCCTTCTTCGTAGAATTAATTAAACAGATTTCAGCCAAACAAATTCATAAGCTCGACTTTCAATTTTCAGTTATTTGTCTCGCCCCAATTTTATAAAGGGATTCAACAACCTCTCCATTGCCAGCAGTTTAACAAATTAGGGGTAGTACGGCCATAAAAAAAAAGTTAATTAAAAAAATCAAAAACCCGACTGCTTAAAAAGCGAACTAAAAAGATGTAAACAAGAAGAAAATCATGATGTACAGTCGGAGCATACATCTGGTTTTGGTCAGCCAGCTCGCGAATATGTCGCGCACCGACTGCACATTCGGGTTTTTTGATTTTTTTAATTAACTTTTTTTATTTAGAACTTCTTAGTTCTTTTTTTTAGAATTAGGTACATTTAAACATATAAGTGTTATATATTTTTGAAATCACCTGATATAAGATTGATACCCCACACGATGGGTTAGGAAGAAAAAAAAATTTTTCACTCTCAAAATGGCGCCCAAAATCCGCCATTTTATTCTTTTCTAGTTTTTATTTAGCCAGTGACACTCCCAGGGTTAAGACGAATTGACGTAAGAATCATCAAAATCGGCCAACGCGTTTGGCCTCTGGAACGCCACATAGGAACAAACATACATACATACTTACATACATACGTACATAGGCTAATAAACACATTACCCTCCTTCGGTAGCCGGGTAAAAATAGGCATCACACCGTGAAAATACGAAAATTATTCCTGATAAAAATATTTAATTTTCAGACTATTTGCCAACTAGGATGGGGTAAATGACCGGACCCGGACTAGAAAAGATTAATTTTCGGGTACATAAACTCCCTTGTAGTGGTCTTATTTGCAGTAAAATTCTGCTTCGAGTTTCCTGCATTGGTTGGGGGAGTTTTTAGACAAATGCTAAGGTTTAATTAGGTTGCAATGTATGTTTGGCCCATAACAAAGTCTATTTTTGAAGAAGTAAAAAATAATCATTCTTCAAGGTAGTTAAAGTTTTGTGCGCGTTTTGTGTCACAAACAGAAACTGTCCTGTTGCCAAAAGGTCGCAAGCACGACTGTTGTTCAGCGTGATTCCTGGTCGATTCCGTCGGTAAAGCAATGTTAAGTTTTTCAGTCTGTAATTCAGTCAAAATTTGTGTACGGTTAATATTTTAAAGCCTTTTAAAGCCGGTTTATTAAAGTAACTAGCGAAATGTTGGTGGAATTCAGGGATCATGTTATGTATGTCAAACGGAAACGTTGAACCTGTAAAAGGGGTTTTATGTGTTCAATGTCTCCCAAGTTATTACTACTAAGAGGAACCTGCTTTTATTGCTTTACGTAGAGTATGTGTATATTCTGTAAGGGGATAAATATAGAATAAGTAAGCCTTTAAGTGTTCCACTGCAGATCAGAAGCCTTTTTATGAAGAGAAGCCACGAGCGTAATCACCATGCTTACTGAAGTCGGGTTGACGGCGGTTTCTGACTTGTATTAACTTCATGTCAAGGCGGAAGCCTTGTAAGGAATTACGATGTTTTTCCTTCACCGATGTCGAATGATGTTCAAGATAAACTTAGAAAGTACATATTATGAATTGAACAACTCACGCAGTCACGCATGACAGGCAAGTGTACGAACACAACAGAATCTGATATCAAGGCACTCCTTTTTTTGATAAATGGTGGCAAAAGACTGCCTTGACCTGTAGGTAAATGTTCACAAGTTTGTTAAAACAAAGACAAAAAGTATAGTTGAATGAAAACGAGCCAAACCACTCCTGTCTTAACATTTGTACTCTCACCTTTACGAGTAGAACCGGACGTACAGTCAAGCAGTGGTCGAAGGGTTTGACATTGAAAGCACTTTTACTCAGTAGATTTGTGTAGCTCAACCGTTACTTCTACCTGGGGTTGACCGTACAGGCACTTAATGCTTTAATGAGCCGTCCAGATTATATGAGCACTAATGGACCTCAAGCATTCAAAGTAAGTTTTATATTCTAGAAGTACTAATGCATCTAGGTTTCTACTTAAATCTGCCCGGAGTCGATTACCAAACGTTCGGTTTCTTTGAATTTGTTTTAGTGATAGACATTTTTGGTGGTAAGAAAATCCAGACAACGGACCAGTTTAATCATTTAGGCAGTTTGTCGTGCATAGAGTGCGTTTCGTCTTGTGCCGACAACAGTGCTTATCGGTTAATTTTGATACCTCTAACTATAAGAAGGTTTCGTTTTGAGTAATATGTTAGCTTAGTTATTTATAGTGACCGACCCAAGATTCGGAGTGACAGATGTATACAAGTCATATACATCTGTCCCTTACACACACTCAAAATAACCTTACTCTAAGAGCTTATGGTCAACCCCCTGCTCCTTAGGGCAATCTATAGTGTGGATAAAATCTACACATTCATAATAATAACCTATATATTCAAATATGAAAAAAAAAATTGTTTAAGAAATTGACTCACACACTAGCCCATTGTTATTGAATTAGGTAATTTACCTATGTTTGCACGCATATGAATTAATCTACGTATGAAAATATTGAAAAAAAAAGAAAGAGTAATAGTGTTGAGTTTCTTGTCCATCTTCTTCATAAAAAGCTACTTTCCGGATGGGTAGAATCAATTACAATTACATTACAATTAATTTTTTTGACATTCAAAAGTGCCGCTGATTGGCCTAATTGAAATAAACTTATTTTTCTTGGATGAGGTCAAGCTTTCCACCACCCTTTCCGATCTCAATCGGTATTATGTTTAGAACGCTCTCAAACCTAATCCTCAAAAAATGTATTTGGTCGCCTTTAATCTTCGTAACATAGAAGCACACACTCATCATCTCGTGACAGGGGGTGCCAATCAACCACAGCCCCCATCAAAAATATCTGGGTCATTGTATAGTTTCCTTAACTATAGGATGAACTGCGAGAACGTTAATATGAAGGAGCACAGTAGGCACAATCTACTGCGCCGACTTTTTTTCACCAGATGGGGTGCGTCTCTCCAAGCCCTGCGAACAACTACAATGGCGCTTTGCTTCTCCGCTGGTGAATATGCATGTCCAGCTAGTCGATTGTGTCAGTGATCCCCCCGGTGGGTTCCCGCATTGTCGAGGCGGGGGGGCTCAGTAACCGTGCCTTGGTCACCCACGGTGAAGCAAAGAAGACTCCGAGGAGGGGCCGATTGTCAGGGCTTTTGCCGATAAGCCGACGATGTAGCGGCCAACATTTAGTTTGCGGTGCTGCCTGGGCGACATCGCAACTAAGGCGGGCCGCGATGTCATTTGGGGCCTTCAGCCGGGCCGGGCTGTCAGTGAATACTGGGCCAAACATAACATTTGCAAATTGGTTTTGCCATCGAACTGCTAAGAAGAACAAGACTAGATTTAATTATACAATAGAACATTTTCAATATGTTTCAGTAAGGTTCGGTTTCGGCCGAAACTGAGACCAAGGCCGAAAGTTTCGGCTAAAAAACCAGTTTCCGTCGGACACTAGTTATTTAGTTTAGTGTCTACCTATCTACCTTGTGTAAACTTAGTTGTATTTCTGTAATTTACAATACTTAGATTCATTTCCTTATGTAAGTATAGTATATCACTCCATAAAAATTCAAGAGATTTCTTGGATCGCCAAAATAAACAACAGTTCATTTAGTTCTGACTACTCCTTAAAAAACAAATAAAGAGATTAAAAACAAAAGAATATTTTTTTAGGAAATCATAAACTTACTTACTTGAACAATAATTTAATTAGATAAATACCGTCTAAAAGATGCCAAATCTTGTTTCTAACCATTAAGGGTCTAATTAAGGAAACTTTTCGAGGAAACAGTTGGTTTTCAATTTACTTAAATAATTTAATTTTAAAGCGAATTAACTTTGCTAATTAATCTAGTCTTGAACTTTTTCTGGGGAAAGTTTAATATAATTAATTAGTTTATAAAATGGATAATAAAAGGTATTCATGGATGGATAATAAGGCGTTGCACAGTGGGGGAAATCCCACACTCCCTAGTCTATTCCCCAAAACTCCAGGCAACTTTTGCCCGTCAACAAAAAAAAACAGGAAGGTATCTAAGGGAATCTATTGTGCTTTTCATTTCGTTTAATTGTCTCTCATACATAAGGAACTCGGTGAAAAGGTGACAAGCCTGACATTGTTGATTTAGAAGTATTAAATAGGTGATGTTCTTCAGAAAGGCCAGGTGCGGAGTACTCATAACCGGCGTGTGTGTATGACTAGATGTATGAATGTGAGTGAAGCAAAAGAAGTATGTAATGATCGTAGCAGGTGCCATTCTGTAGTTTTTGCCTACCCTATTCCAAGAGAAAAGAAAGTATCGTAACATTGAAAATATTTTGTAGTGTGGGACTCTCTCCAGCTAGGTGAACCTAGGGTCTTAAAAAGGTAGCTAGGAAAACCTGGATACACGAGAAATGGAGGACCGGGTGTTGTGGCGTAGTTTGGGAGACACCTTGGTTCACCGGTGGACTAGAAGTTATTTCTTCGAGAAAATATTTTTTTTTATGTTTTCTATAATCATACATAGAAATGGCGAACTTATATTATTATATTGCTTACTAGAGGACGCCTCGCGGTTTTACCCGCATAGTTCCCGTTCCCGTCGGAATACAGGGATAAAAAGTAGTCTATGTCACCCGGGGATAGAGTAGCTTCCCAACGGTGAAAGAATTTTTGAAATCGGTCCAGTAGTTTTGGAGCCCATTCGGTACAAACAATCAAACAATAAAAAAAAAATCCTCTTTATAATATTGGTATAGATATAACTAACACCAATTATGCAATTATTCAAGGAAAAAATCACACGCTATAAAATCGTGATCGCATAATTTAGCAAATATTTTACAAGAAAAAGCTATTAAGATTTATGCAATATCCATTTAGCTATCTAAATGTTTAACGTTTGCAGCATTATCTTTTGGAACAAAAGAAATATAAAGAATTTCTTTTATGGGAGCAAGTGACTACATCTTACACCGTACAATCTTGAATATTGTTTCTATCTGAATACGATAGTGGTTCTTAAAATCCCTAATGATAGAAATAAAACAATTTTAAAATATACCGGAATCTCCAAAGTAAAAATCTTATGGCTTATTATCTTCATACACACGCGTAATATACTTCATGTTCAATATTACTAAAGACATAAATAAAATTAAACAGTATCAAGATCGTTTAATCCAATTTCCCCAGTACTGCACACAACATATTTTTATTTCCCCATTTGCCATGGGATTCCGGTAGACCTATACTCAAGTTCTTACTATTTTCAGAAGCCAATCGGTGATTGATATTTAATATCTAGTTATCTAGATTAGATATTGCTTAAGAAAGTAACAGATTTTTTTAAGAAAACTTCCAAAATTTGATACGATACGGTGTAAATAAGCTCAAACAGTATAATCTTCCATGTTCATAGCTCATTTAACAGAGACCTTTAACATGAAAGAACTTTCGATTTTCTGATTGCCCACACCAATGAACACAAAATAAATGCGCATTTCTTATCTTTTTGCAGACAAGAGGAACTCTTTGCTTGTCAAGTATTTGTCGAATATTCTTCTTTCACGAATATTCATATTTTGTACTTTAAGAGGTAGGATTAAAGGGTCAAATTCTAATAACAGGAAATACATAATAACCAAGAATATTATTTTAGCACAAAGTAAGGGTATTCGAATAAGATATAGAGATACGTTTCTTTATTCAAGATGTAATAAAGATCAAGAAGTTACTATTTTCAAATATATCTTAAAGAAAAGGCACATTTTAATTTACTGTAAACCAACGTTTTATTGTTAGTAGACAACAGGGCCAACGCCAAATAAAACCAGTAGTTTTATAACGAAACAACTTACAAGACCACTACAAAATAATGAAACGCTAAGAAATGAATTCCAAAACACCTCAGCTGTTACAAACAGAAATAATGTTCGTGTTTTATTATATTAATAAAAGATGTAACGAGCGTAATGTTGGCGACTCCTGCGGTAAAATAAACTTGTGTAACAGCGTTGAAGAGTTAGCAGGGAATGTCACAGAGAGATATTGAATTAGCCCCGCACCTCTGTGGGAACGAAACAATTTAATTTGTGAAATTTTGACAAAGTCGAGAAGTCCTTTGGATGGCAAGAAGTTCTAGGAAAGTTGTACTCGCTGCAGAATCAATTACCAAGTTGTTAGTGATGGATTTTGATGATACGTATAAAACTAAAGAGTAACTTGTAAAAAGATATAACTTTTCTCCCAATAATATTGATGAAACCAATACTTTTATCGCAGAAAGTGCTAGACGTGACTTGGATCAGTCATCACACATAATCCAATATTGCATAATAAATATTGTATTTAAGGCTGATTACAGGCAAACTGAAATAAGACGAAAAATACTACTTTAAAAATATAACTTTTTCATGGACCATCAACTACGAATATGAGTCTAGCTTTTTCCCAACATCGTTCGGATGCAGGTAAACACAAAATCAGTATTTTGTTGGTGGAAAAATAAAAAATCACACAATTATTAGGGAAAACAAATTTCCAGCTAGAAAATTGAACTCCGAAAATATTACCTCACACTCTTACATCACTTTTTAACCCCCGACGGAAAAAGAGGGGTGTTATAAGGTTTGACGTGTGTAATGTGTACTTATCTGTGTGTTTGAGTACCTGTCTGTGGCATCTTGGCTTCTAAACGGATGAACCGATTTAGTTTTTTTTTGTTTGAATGATCTTCTTCTTCTTTTCGTGTGAGGTGTTGCCACCTCTGGTGTCAGAGTTAATTAAGCCGCCTCTGGGAAACCCCACAGGCCGAAGGTTGAATGATGAAGGTTTCTTAGTTAATAATCGGTTCAGCCGTTCAAAAGATACGGGCGTTTTACTGATTGAATCGGGGCATTTTCGCAAGATATCGTGTCATAATTATTTGTTCGACAGATTGTCGATCGAACCGTGTCTAGTACTACCCGAGCTACCAGCGCCGACGGTCCCGGGCTAACGGGGCGCGCCGGCGGCGTGGGCTCCAATGTACGGCGCGGAGTGCGCTCGCCCACCCGCGTCCTATGCACCCGCGCCGCAGGACGAGCAGTTTCGGCTGAACATCAACTTGCGTTTGGTTATCGACGGTACTGCATACAGGCCACCGTGGCTTGATGTGAACATATTCCTTGATGCGATTCCCGGATCTGTGGAAATTGGATAAATAATAGTTAGGCCCACCCCTAAAGTTTCTGATCCTACCAGCGTGTAAGAACTTCGCCCAATTAGTTTATTGCCATGCCTCTCCAAAATCCTGGAGAAGGTTGTCTCTAACCAGCTTCGGTCATACCTTGAGGAACACAGCACAGCCACAGCCCTTCTTGATGTGTTCGGGCATATTCTGGAAGCTAGAGATAAGGTTGATGATGGTTGAGCTGGGTGGTGCCGATTCAAGCGTCATGTTCGTGAACGGGCGCCGTCAGTTGGGATTGGTCTTAACTTAACTGCTTCGGATGCTAATGTTTTTCTAGTACCTATTGTGTAACTGCACGGTACATGTGTAAGTACTTTTAATACTTTGTACCTGTACGTAGTATAGTATGTAGTGATTCTGGGTGCATTATCCTCACACACATGAATTTATTAATGTATGTACTTATGTACCTAAATATTGTAAAAAAAACATATTTTATTTTAAAAGAGTAAGTATGGAGTTTCTTGTGCGTTCTTCTCCATAACGAGCTACTTTCCGAACGCACGGTAGAATCAATTTTTATTCCTTTTAATTTTTTATGTATTAACGTTCAAAAGTGCCGCTTGGTGGCCTAGTTGAAATAAAATATCTTTGTCTTTGAAAGAGCATGGGTACCCTGCTGGTCTTACTAGATTTTTCGCGCGCTTTTGACTCTATTAATACCTCGCTCCTCCTATTTATTTATTTATTTATGCATGCTTTATTGTACACCAGAAAATACAGGAACAAAAATATACTACGGGCGGCCTTATCGCTTGCCGCGATCTCTTCCAGGCAACCTGGAATGGACAGTGATTGCCTGGACATGACATGGTCCTATCGAAGTTGTCTTACTATGGATGTCTGCCTGATACGGTATCGTGGTTTGAGAATTACTTGACTCATCGTTCTCAGTGTGTTCAGGTGACGAGCAGCAGTAATGGAGCCATTAAATTGACTGGTCTTAAGCGCGTAAATAGAGGTGTGCCGCAGGGCTCGATCCTTTTTTTTTTTTTTTTTTGTTTGGGAAATCATCCAATGACTTCTCCCGCTCTGGGTGAGGCGGGTGGGCGTGTCAGACTTTTACTGACTAAAACCCACCCGTGTTCCTTCATTTGCTTGAGTCAGGGCCAGGGATCGATCCTGGGCCCGCTATTCTTCTATTTAAAGTGCTGATATCATTCACTGCCGGCTCAACACCAAGTTCCACTTAATGCTGATGATCTGCAGATGTATCTATCATTTCATCCCCAGCAGGCTGTTGACAATGTAAAACGTTTGAATGAAGATCTTAATAGGACCCAGCTAAATATATATTAATGCAATCAAGAGATTTTTTGAGTAAAATTGGCTATGAGAAATTAGACTTGAAGATTGACGTGTGTTCCATTGAAAGGGTCCGGGAAGCCTAAGAATCTTGGGGTACTATTTGACGATCACTTTGAGACCCACATCATGGAGGCTGTGCGCAACTGCTTTTACAGGCTTGAGCTTCTGTACCGTGTACGTCCTTACATAAGTGTGGATATGCGCATTCTGCTTTGTGAATCACAAATTTTATCTAAGCTGAACTATGCTGACACTGTGTATGGGGCGTGCATTCTCGATAGAATCGAAATGTTGATTCAGCGAGTACAGAATGCTTGTGCGAGAATTTGTTTTACCATCCCTCCTAGATCTCACGTAACTCCTTTTTAGGGTGCCGTACCCTAAGGATCCAAACGGAACCCTATTGCTGTCACTCACATGTCTGTCTGACCGTCTGCCTGTCCGTTGTCTGTCATACAGGTTTTGCAGCCAAACAATTGGAGCTACAGTCTTCAAATTTTCACAGCTAAAGCCATATATCTTGATGTATATAAGTAATTGTTGTAATTTGATGATAATGTCTGATCGTAGATCTCCACCTAGCTAGCCTGCTCTTTGAACCAATTCGCCCAAAAAAACCTGACCCTCTTTTCAGTAAATTGACCAGCTCGCGTCATGTAAACCAAGGCAAAACAAGAGCTTCGCGAGCGTGGAAGTTTTAAATTCGCTGCCTCTCGTATCGATCTTCCTCCGTAGCGCGCTATAAAGATGATTGGAACATTTCGTACTAAATTCAAGCAGTTCTTATTAATCAAGCTAAAGGCATTCTGCAGACAAACTTGTGTGTTAAGTGTTACAGGCCTTATTTAATTTTCTTAGTATTAAACTTTCTTGCGAACACTACACTGAACACTACAGCACTCAGTTTTATAGATATTCTTTTCCCCTGGTTTTTTACACTTAATTCTTAAGGCGGAACCATACTTACGTGGGGTGTCGTGGTGCATACTGGCGTGGCGGTGAATGTGCACACTTAACTATCGTGTCGTGGCGTGTTCTGGCGCTATTTCTGAACAGTATACGTCGAACCTTTGCAACGTTTGTATTGGTGTCAAGCCCCACTTAGCCTCAGGGTGCAAGTTCGCCTATGTACCTTTATGTTGCATAATTTTTTAATAAACAAATACATTTCTTCCAGGAATAAAATTCCTTGAGAGCAAAACCAAAAATAAGGTAAGGTAATTCCTACCCAAGCAGCATTTCAGCACCCTTATTGTTTGTGCTTATTTTGTCGTGTCTCTTGTACCAGTCACAAATAAATATTTTTCTTTCTTTCTTTTCTTTACTAGATAAATGATCTAGTTTAAAAAACATGAAAAGATATGTGTCGAGGGTTTTTTAAATTTTACTTATAATTTAACTCACTCTGCCCTATTGGAAAATCGTAAATCATCTGCGATATAAAATCTTTGTTATGCCGCTGTTCGGTGCAGTAATACCTCCTAAGCCACATTTCTAATCGACAGCCTTTGTGCACTCGCCACAATCGATCTCACCGCCTTGATACTGTCTGTACCAGGTTTGTGGTCTGAATACTCCACTATTACGATGCCAATTCTAGAATTTCTATTCGTCGTAATAACTGTTAAAACTTGTTATCTTTTTTATTTCGTCAGATTATATTTTTAATCCAAGAACCTGTTTTATGTCATTCTAGATTTTTTCATCTTCGCTTATTATATTTTAGGTCGCTTGTTCTTTGTCAGTTTCTATTGTTAAATCTAAATTATTCTGGACAGTTTTGTTAAGGTCTATTTAACTTTAATATCTTTGCCTTTAATATAACATTTCAATGCTACTAACTTGGTTTCATTTCGGTCTAATTCACAAACTTTGTTTCTATTTCGATTGACATTAGAATACCCTTCTAAGCCGAGATTCTAATCAATAGGATTTTTGCACGTTAGCCGGCTCGCCGTGGTCTATCTCGGTCAGCTAACACTGTCTGCAAACCGTACCAGACCAGCCATGTTTTGGTTTAATTCAAGAGCTGTCAGTTCAAATTTTCCACGTTTTGCTGGCGTTGAATCTAAACTCGTTTGTTATTAAAAATTGAGAGATTTTTGACTGAGCTAACATAAGTTCAGTCAAAAATCTTTTCAGATTTGCAACGATTTACTAATGTATTGTGTCAGCAATCAGATTTTTACCGTTAGGTACCTATTGTGTTTTTAGGATTCCGTACCTCAAAAGAAAAAAACTGAACCCTTATAGGATCACTTTGTTTTCCGCCTGTCTATCTGTCTGCCCGTCTGTCTGTCAATACCCTTTATCTCGTGAACGCAGGGCGGTATAGAGTTGAAATTAATAACATATGCTCAAGTTTTCAACGCCTTGCAGCGATGAAAACTTGAAAATCAAACTTCTAGATCAACGCAATCAAGAGACACATACATAAAAAAAAAAGATTATTAACTCATTTGTAGAACTGACCGCGACTTATGTCGATGTCAGTTACTAACTACTGATTGGGGGACTACAGTTTTCCAACAGCAAAGTTAATTTGTCCCTCAATTCTGTTTATCTTATCGTTAGCGCAATGTTCGGTGCCCTCATAGTTTATGAACTTTAGTAATGTTATTTAATTATTTTGGTGAATGTAGCTATTTGTACGGAAACCTCAGTGCGTGAGTCCGACTCGCACGTGATTTAATTCAGATTTATACGACGTGTTCTTAACATTGTCACAAAGTACATAAGCGGCGGCGCGCCGCAGACAGACAGTCCACTACGAACAAAGCGCCATTGAGCACGCACACATTGACATTGCGATCTTACAGGGAATAATGGGCAGTATTGGACCGTGCTCAGTCGCGGCTGCCACGATGCTAGCGCGGGCGTTTGCCACGTCATTCAGTATTTTGGAAGAATTTCAAAATTTATATTTTTCAGTGCCTTGAACATGCACCCATCATGTATTTAAAGAAAATGCGAATTTTCCATACAATAATAGTGCATTTAAACGAGGTCGCAATCGATGAATTGTAATTCTAATGTGTCTGCTACTAGATAAATGATGTTTCATGAAATAAAAAACCACTTAAATATTTATATTCTTCTATTTTTAGTATTTTTTGTTATAGCGGCAACAGAAATACATCATCTGTGAATTTCAACTGTCTAGCTATCACGGTTCATGAAATACAGCCTAGTGACAGATAGACAGACAGACAGACGGACCGCGGAGTCTTAGAAATAGGATCCCGTTTTTACCCTTTGTGTACGGAACCCTAAAAAGTGCCGGGGGATTTTAAAATTTTGCTTGTTATCTGGTTCAGTTTATAGTTAACCAGATTGTTTGTTTCTATAAGTTATCGAGTAATGTACAACTGTTCTAGGCACATCTATGGTTATTTCTAAAACTTTTTTTCTCTTTTCTTTTAAACTTGGCACGATTATTGAGCCGGGTACCGGTGTACCTGTACCGGATAGTCACGTTTTAGTTTAAATCGAGTTATTTTCCTTTCTTTGTTGCTGACGAGTTAATTCAACGAGAATGGGGCAATATTCTTTTCTATGATTGGATTATTATAAATATTTAGATATTGATTTGGTTTAAGTTTTTATTTGTTATACTGAAAGAACATTTTTTCAGAAAACTAAGTTAAGCGTCAAGTAAAAGCGTTCAGCGTATATTCTAAGTCCATTTGCATGAATTTCCTCCAATTCAATTGGCTCAGTTGACATGCTAATGGAAAGAGATTCCTCCATTAATGTCAATAAATAACGACCTATAACTGTTAATTTGATTTAGTTCAGTGGATTAAATGTTTTAGAATGTAGAAGAAAGAAGAAATAAAGCAAGAAGAATATAGAAGTTTTTCTAGTAAATGTGGTGTACAATAAAGTATATTATATTCTATAGAAATACATTTACATTTTGCCGCTTAGCTCGACTGTATGCACGGTTAGATCTAAACAATTTATGTTATTTTTTAGTTTTAATTTGGGTCGAGTTAATAAATAAAAATACAGAAAATAAATTATGTGGTCAAGTGGACTCGCAGGTCCAGCTGACCAAAGACTCATCCACTATGCCAAATTCCTAACTCAAGTTATTAACTCTGTACCTAGCAATTTAAGATAATGCCTACACTTAACTGGCTTTAATAGTATTACCAATTAATAATTCACTTTAATTAGCAATGAAAAACACTGAGCAGTAAAAATCGAGCGTAAAAGAAAAATTAGGCTGCGAACTAATCTAGGAACGGGGAAAGCTTTCTTCAGTGCTTTAAAGGCATTTACGGGCTCAGCTTACATTGCTTGGGCTTTGTATAAAATATTGTTGTCTAATTGGGCGTTTCACTTCAATAGTTCCGGCAATCCGAACATTATTTATAAAATAAAGATTAGAAGTTTAAAATGGAGATGCTGGGATTTGAACGCTGGACTTTCAGCATGCGAAGCAATTTCATTTGCGAACAATCTAACACTGAGAAAGAAAGAACAAGAATTCGATGAAAGAAAACAACTAAAAGACAATCCACTGTAAACCATCTTTCGCCAATTGTGTCGACTGTGTATAACTGTGTTAAATCTTATCGCCGATATCATTTGGCCGTCGTTACGATCATCAGAAGGCAGAAAATGTGACACCAATCTTGGGATGGGATTTTTGTAATCCAGTTATTGGGTTTTGGAGTTACGAGTAAAATAGTCAGTAGCTTCATGTTAAATACTGGCAGCCGACCTGGACATAGTTGGAAAAAAGTTAGGCAGATTGACTACCGATGCCGTTATTTGTATGTCAAGCAAACCTGTTTTTTTTTGGTACGTACATTATTATGATGTATAGTGAGAATTTGTTTGAATAGGAAACTATAAAACCCTTACATTGTAATTTGTCAGTCCCTTGTCGCCTCAGCGTAATAAATAGACGTAGGTTTACAAGTACTTTCATAAATCATACTAGTACAGGTTGACTCTTGATGCCTGATTTTGTATTTTATCCGGTTTTCTGTGGTAAGGTGGTAAGTATGACAAATGTATTATCATGAATATCATAAATCATAGGATACGGCGAATTTGTATAAATTATTACTTTTTTTCTCAAGAAAGGCGAAGGAGTTATGAATGGCAAACTATATTGCGTTTCGAAGGTGGCAGGTGTCACTTTGGAAGATAAGTTTGAGTCTATGGGTGTTTTTATTGGAGTCTTAATTTATGAGCGAACAATAATGTATATAATATTTATTTTCTACAATTGCTTTTATATTTTTATGTTGCTATTAAAATATTCATATTGTCCAAATGGAAAAGACGAAGAAAATAAAATGTGTCTGTATAAAAGTAAAATCTTCATAAATTATCATGACTGTATTTAAATATTGATTACTTCCCACATTCACTTACAATTACCTACACACAGAAAGCATATCTAACGATATAAATCTCAAAGTACTTACACCTGATAATAACCAATAGCTATATCATAACTTAGTAATCAGAGCAAAACTGTCATAAATATAAAAAAATAGTCATATAACCTCCTTATAACGCTTCTTAACTGCTAATAACAGTAACGACAAACAGTTTGAGCTCAATAAAAGTGTTAATGAGGTCATAAGTGTACCCTACAGGAACCCACGTGGGCTCGTAAAGGATAATAAAATTCTTCATTAAAAGTCTTATACCGGAGGATATATTTTTGTATGATAAATGTGTTATTATTATGGTTTGAGTTAACTTTATTGTAACGACTAAGTTTGGTGTTGATATTTGATTAAAGGGTTTTTTTTATCCACAATTTGTTGCTGCTTTTGCTATGAATGCTACATGCTTGCTTCAAGTTATATTTACCATAAAATAATAAATGAATATATTTTCTGATTATTTACTTGTTCAGTTATTGATCCCTCGCTTGTAGGTTAATGATTTATTTTGTTCACCGTATCACCCTAAGGTCGACTGGTAGAAAATGTAAGTCATTCAGCCCGCTGTTGTACAATTAATTTTGAAAGTTTTAACAAATAAATAAATTACATTTAAAACTTTCGAACCCAGTTTCAAAAGTAACAAAAACGAAAACTGCCAGGAAATTAAAAACCACTAACAATCTAATAAATTAAAACAAGCATCAAATAATGCCTAACGGATAATTGTTGGGTCGACGAGCGCCGTTAGTCACTAAAAGTAAATTGAATATATTATACCTCTAGTTGTACTTGGAAATAGGATTTCCTGAGTCGTGGCATGTGGTCTATAAGGTTCGCAAGACTTCTCTCCCGATCGAACTTCATTACCGATCGGAATGAAATCAGGTGCAGGACCAAAGTCTTTACTTAAAGGCGTACTTTCCGAGGATCGTGGGTCTGACTGAAAAAGTCTTTTTACTAAAACCCAATAACTAACCCTTTGCCCACGCTCAAGAGAGAGAGCTTTGGTGGCCCGTAGGTGACGGCACCGAATTACGTGTTGTAGATCGTGGGTTCCAGGCAGGCGCTTTACTATAGCGCTATACTCTTCTCTACAAAACGGTAAAGAAAACATCGTGAGGCAACCGGCATATCCTAGAACCTAAAATTCGAAGACATGTGACATTCACCACTTTCGCACTGGGTCCGCGTGTTGGATGAAAGCCCATTCCCTCTCTCCCAAAGAGGAGGTCTGTGTTCTAGCAGTGGGAATATTAAAAGGCCAATGATGTTGATGACGATCAAGGGCGGAAATCTACGAGACTTTCAAGGTTGTTCAAAATTCTTCATACATGTACTTAACAAACGTAGCAGTTTTTCTGCGTAGTGCGTAGTTTAATAAGGAAATGGAGAAGTATTTTCAATTAATACTTCTATTCGTATTGCAATGAAGTTTTCATTCGAACAAGAACTAAACTAAACAAGAACGTGCGCTAGCTAATATCGTAGGTTTTGTTATACTTTTTATGTTTTTTATTCAATGGACTCCGAGAGGGTTTTCTTTTAGTGAATAAATTAGTTCGTTAAAATGGCTGAGGCTATTTCCACATGATACAGTTATTATTGGATCTGAAAAATCTAGTATCAGTAGTAACAAAAATATCTTTGAATTTACGTTTGTTTGCAACAGATGTTGAGTACAATTTAATATTGTCACTGAAATAACTGACATTAGCAGTTTAAAAAAAAAAAAGTTATAGTTTTAATATTGTATACGAAGCATTGGAAGGCCCGCACGGTAGGCTATAGGTCACAGGAATCTGCTGGATGCGAGGCGCTCAGGACTCTTAGCTGTGGTGACGAAACGTGTCATCGTTATTTAGTTTTTCTACCAGTAAGTACTTTTATCCCCTATGATATTCATCTTGATAGATGTTAATCTCGCTGATATATTAAGTCTATTTTCATCTCTGCAGCGAATTTATGATGCAATCGACTTTAGCCTCCATTATCATCTTTAAAAATGAAGAAAAACACGTGACTTACATTAGCGACATGCCAATGTGTCAGTCTGTGTTGATTGATCTAACTATTTATAAATCAGTGTCTACCTATAGCTATTTGAATGGGTTGTTCACTGAAGCATTATGTTTTCACTTTTTAGTATGAAACAATATGGGTTTCTCCGTTAATTAGTCTATGAGTGGTATTTTCATATTGATAAAATGTATCCATTAAACGAACGGCTTATTTTTTTAATTGAATCTTCATAAAATTATTAAATATAATTTAATCAGCAATGGCGTGTGTAACCAAAGTTCTAGTAATTGTGTGTTTTGATATCAGAAAAATAAAGTCGGTTCTTTGGTACCTATTGTTTTTAGTTTTATATTCCGACTTCGGAAAACAAAGTTATTTTTCGCTTTGTAGTATTTTGTTTTAGAAGTCAGTCTAATTTTTTTGTTAAAAGTTTTATTTTCTCTTTTTAGTTTTGGTACTTACCACATATTACCATGATAATCATTTATAGCCAGACTACATCTTATTTAGATTCCAATAAGCCCAAACACAACTAGGATACGTTGTGTTATTACGGAGTTCCAGTGGCTACCTTCTGGCTTCATCACCACATCAGTGCGATGGTACAACTTTCATTAATTCCATTTGTATATCTTATACCTATGACACAGTACCCCACAAACTTCGCGCGCACACCATGTGTGCGTATGCTATTGTTGTTTCTATCATATCTGCTAATTAGACGCTCAATAATTAGGAGTTCCAGCCCATCTGTGGTTTTCTTAATCGGTTCCTCTTTACCAAGTGATACTTTCTAAGTGCAAATGCTTCCCATGTTTATAAAAATACCAAAATCATTATATGTCTGCCTTTAATATTTGTGGAGATCCCTCGATTTCCATGGGATCATCCGAACATACATAAAAAAAAAACGTGCGAATTGATAATCTCCTCCTTTTTGGGATGTCGGTTAAAAAGTAACATTTTTGTATTATGATATATTATTTGAATCGTTGCTGCTGTCTTAACATTATAATCTTGTTGTCTGTGGAATAAGAACAACAAGAACTTTGGTAAGTATACAAACAAAAACCTTAATATCCGGCCTAGTACTGAATTTTCGCACCACACATACAAACCGCTATTTAAGCAAAGTACAAAACAACGACCCAAAAAAAAAGAATCCGACCTAGCAGACAAATGGGCTCTTGATCCAACTTTCAAAGATTTCATTCTCTCTTCCATTTTGGACATTAGCCGCGTCTTAAACAATTTTTCTTCGTAAACGAGACTTTACAGTTAGTGATACTCAGTAAATGTGCCCGATTGCCAAGAGTTTCGCCGTGAAATATCGAAAAACCATCAATTTGCATAGCTATTGGCCTCGATGGGATAACTGGGCTGTTTTGAGGCCTGCCAACTAATTCGGCAACAAAAGGTTGCAATGTATTTACATTTGATGATCCTTTTTTGCTGTTTTGGTAAAGGATTGCGATTGGAAATGTTTTGTTGTTTTTTGGTATCTATAAAATTTGAATAGTCTCAGTTTGCGTTTTTGTATATTGCTTTGGTAAGTCAAGTTTTAACTTAAATTACGTATAATAACAATCAAGTTTTTATACCAGGATTAATTCAATTATTTTCTACAAATAGTTGTCTAAAATTTAACGCTGAAACATTTTGAGAATTCGTATAATTAGGCGCATAGTTTTCTTTATTTTGTAAGATAAAAAGTAATTAATTTTCTTTTTTAAACCCAGCCTTTACTTTTTTCACGCTTTCACTGATGAAGCATCTACAAATTCAGTTTTTGGTTGATTTGATCCCTAGGTTATTTCGTAAAGTTTTTAATTCAGTTCACAAAATATGAAGTGTACCAGCTTTGCGAAAACTGCACAGTATATTCTTTCCTGGTTTAAAAGAAGAGATTCAGTACATATCGGCTTCAGGGACTCGAAAAATTATGAAGACAGAATCAATTACTTCTAGAAACATAAATTCCTGAAGCTCTTTACCAACTTAAAATTAGAGCTATTTACCTGCAAAGTGTGACCATTAACATAATGATTCTCAAAATCTACTTGCTATTTTAAAAATATATCAAATTACGCCCATAGATCTCAAAATTGTCAATTTGGGAATTAATACGAATTGGAAAAGTATTAAAATAATCACGCTCCATTAAAACTGTTAATTTGATCAGTTGAAATTAAATGGCGAGTAAATCGAGTTTTTAATTGGAAAAGGTACATGGTACGATCGATAATTCGATTAGTGGGTGAAATGATTATCGCTTTGGACGAATTTTCTACTCGGGTTCTCATAGTTAAATGGCTAATGTTTCGGAAGTGTCCTTTATAATATTGAAGGTAAAACGAAAATGGGTTTAGTGATTATCCGTCCAACCGACTAATCCTCTGAAAATTTGGCATGTCCAAGTTACTTTATGAACTTTACTGCTAAAGTCTCAAACACTACTCAATTCTAAGTATTTATAAGTCGCCCTTAAGTAGGTATCACGTGCCTGAGGTTAATAAGTACATGTTTTACTTACACTACGTGACACCTCAATGTTATCTACCTAACTAGTATTATAAAGTAGAAAATTTTTGAGATTGCATGTAGCAGAGATGAGGATGTTGAGACGGATGTGCGGAGTGACGAGAATGTATAAAGTGAGAAATGAGTATATTAGAGGAAGTTTGAAAGTGGTGCCAGTGATAGAAAAGTTGAAAGGCAACCCTTTGTCCTGGTATGGTCATGTGATGAGGAGGGATGAAACGCATGTTACTAAAAGAGTTGTACGGTGTACGTACATGGGTTTTAAAATAATTATATTCATTACAATAAGTTAGCCATTGGCTCGCGTATTTGCACTTTGGACGCAACCTACATTTGGCAGTGCATTGACACTGACATATTGCATTGTTCTATGCAGTTTATGTATATTACACTCTAGTGTTCAATTAGACGTGGTTTGAGTCGGACAACTTGCATTTTCATTTAGATTCATCCCGTTGAGCATTCACTGACATTTTCTGCATTTAAGTTTGACATTTACATCTGCAATGACATTACTTATATTAGGGAAGCACCCTACATAGTTTTTTTTGGTCCTTCGAGACTATTGCAAGTACTATACAGTCCGATACGTCGGTCGTTAAGACGCCGCGCGGGATCTATTTCGTGTTGTGTCATACCGTGCCACGTGTGTTGCCGTGCAGGAGCATTCGGGGAGGTAGCAGCGGTCCAGGTTCCAGAGCGTCACATTGCATTGCATTTGCATACAGGGAGGTTTCCTGAATTTCAAGTAAGATCGTTCATTATTTATTTTACGACTTTACAATGGAGGGTTTAATCGTGCGTCAAGCGGAGATCCACGAGGAAGTGAAGAGAATCCATTCTAATTTTAAGAAGGATTCAGTGAGCTGGAAGACCACCGATTACATTCATAAAAGGCTTGAGAGGTTAGATGTACTATGGGCGGAATGTGAAGAGAAGAACCGGGAGCTGAGTGCAGTAGAGGAGAAAGATCATCAATATTTCACCGGTAACATTTTTGAGGTCATTAAAGGCTGGTACCATGGAACGCGTCAGGAGATTGCAACGTTCGAGATGGAGACTTACTGGACCCAGGAACGCCGGCCATAGTAAGCTAAACATTGAGTTCGACAAAACCCGGTTCGAGACATCTGTAGGAGCAGAGGACAAGCTACTCGAGTTACAGCAGTTGCAACAAGCTAACTTCCGTGCATTCACTAGGTTAGTAAATCGAAGCCTAGACAAGGTTAAGGAGAAATGGGAAATTGAGGATATGCTTAAGACTGTAGAGTTTCGGTGGACTGCGATTGACAAATTACATTTACAAATTGATGGCATATTAGAGGGGAATTCACAAGATTATTATGACGAGTTCTGTCGTTACGAAGATACATTTACAAATATGAAACGGGCGCTGAACACAAAACTAAACGCTTCTATACATCAACAGCAAACATTGCCTAAAATTGACATACCTATCTTTAACGGCAACTATACCTTATGGCCTACTTTTATGGATCTCTACATAGAAGCGATTCATAATAATCCAGCGATAGCAAAAACTCAGAAAATGAAGCATTTAAAGGGTAGACTTCGGGGTGAAGCGGAAAAGCTCGTGCAGCATTTACACATAGCACCCGAAAATTATGACACGTGTTGGGAAATTTTGAACCATAGATATAATAATAAGTTTCTGTTATTCACCAGAAATTTCCAGGTATTTATGCGTCAACCTAATTTGCAAAAACAATCTGCGTTCGACCTCAAGCGGTTATATGACACTACCAATGAAACAATAAACGCGATACACAACTTGGGCATTGATACAAGCTAATGGGACCCGATTCTAGTTTACGTATTGTGTGAAAAATTTGACTCCTAAACGTATTCAGAATACATGCAGTCCAGGTCGGATCCGCGAGAGATACCAACATACAATCATTTTATGGATTTCGTCGAAAACAAGTTTATGGCATTAAAACCATTGCACAGGAAAAGGTCAGAAAACGGTGATAAACCTACATCAAAACCACTTTTTAAGACGTCACATCCATTCGGAAAAAAATCCAGGTCACAACCCAATAAAAGTTCAGAAAACTACGCTCGCAACTTCCATGCGTCAAACGCTGGACAATTCAGCAAGTCTGTTTGTCCAGTGTGCAATATAAATCATGCATTATTTCAATGTACTAAATTCGCTGACATGCTGAGTCCGGAAAAAATGGCATTTATAGAAAACAATAAAATATGCAAAAATTGTTTATATGTGCATACTAAGGGTTACTGTGCATCACAGAAAAGATGCAGAGATTGCAACGAACAACATAACACACTTCGGCACAGCGATATTGCGAAGTCAGTGCAAACGCCCTCAGCAAGACAAACAGCAACGAAACCGTCGTCACGGTCAAATAAAAATCTACAAAACAACTTCGCATCAAATAATGATGATGAAATATTATAACCAACAGCATTATTGCAAGTAGCCACAGCTGAAGATGACTACATTACTCTAAGGGCTCTAGTTGACCAAGGCTCACAAATTACGTTGATAACGGAGAATGCAGCACAAAGATTGGGTATAAAGCGTCAACAGCTGAGTGCAAACATAAGCGGCATCGGTACTTTATCCAACAGGAGCAAAGGAAAGGTCCGTCTATCTTGCAAGTCCTTATATAACGACTTTCAGTTTACAACGGAAGCGTTAATCATGACACGGGTAGTAAACAATCTGCCTAACGTTACATTTGCAAAGAAACCTTGGCCTCATGTGACAGACATCCGCTATCACCCTAGCCAACCCAGATTACAACTTATCTAGGCCGATTGACATACTTCTGGATGCACACGTATTTTCCGAAATACTGATGAATGGCTTAGTCAAAGGGGAGGTTAATGAGCCCATGGCTCAACAAACACGTTTGGGGTGGATATTGTCAGGCAATGTCACCAAAACATTTAATTGCAACGTCGTAGTTAATGAAGTTAACGACTTGTCAAAATACTGGGAAGTGGAAGACATCAACGGAGATGCATGCAATTCTATGACGTCAAAGGAACGATATTGTGAGGAGTTCTACACTGCAACAACCAAGCGATTAGGGGATGGCAGATATGCAGTTCGTTTGCCAATGAAGCCTAATTTTAATCAACTGCTGGGCAAGTCAAAGCCACGAGCTGTAGCACAGTTCATGCAATAAGAAAGGAGATTAGGCAGGGATGAAAAACTATCAGACAGTTACATCAAATTTATGCAAGAGTACCTGGAAATGGGACATATGAAGGAGAGCAAACCTGGCTACAACACGGCATGCTACTTACCTCATCATGGAGTTCTAAAACAGGACTCAGTGACATCAAAATTGAGGGTGGTTTTTAACGCCTCCCAGAAAACTGACACAGGTTACAGCCTGAATGACTTGATGGAATGTGGCCCTAAGCTTCATCAAGATCTATTGACATTATTATTAGGATGGAGGTTATACAAGTACGTCTTTACTGCAGATTGTGAAAAGATGTACCGCATGATCCTTGTCCATGAAGAAGACCAACACTTGCAGAAGATCCTGTGGAGGGAATCCAACCAAGTTCTTTTAAAGGAGTTCCAGTTGTGCACAGTGACGTATGGCACCAAGGCAGCACCATTTCTAGCTCTTCGAACGCTGAAACAGCTTGCAGACGATGATGCACACAAATATCCGTTAGCAGCGGATGTCATTGTCAACGAAATGTACGTTGAGGTATGACGTCCTAAGTGGCAGCAACTCCATCGAACGAGCTTAAGAAATTCAAAAACAACTCATCGACATGCTTAGTGGAGCTGGCCTTACACTACGGAAGTGGTCAAGCAACGACCAGACCTTGATTGAAAGCTTATCTTCTTCAGATCTAAACCAAACGACAATGCACTTTACAAATGATGGAATGATAAAGGCCCTGGCGGTCCAATGGAATCCTACAACTGACACATTTTCGTTTACAAACAAAATACAATTTGACAGTAAAAACCAATTGACAAAAAGAAGGCTATCGGAAATTTCGAAAATTTTCGACCCACTGGGCTGGCTGACACCTTTGACAGTAAAAGCAAAACTGCTGTTCCAAAGCTTCTGGCTATCGGGATGCGAGTGGGATGAAACCTTACCTAACAACGTGCAAGAAGAATGGAAGCAGTTTACTAGCGATTTACACAACATAACCGAATACCAAATACCAAGGTGGCTGGGAGATATTACGAAACCATTCCAAGTACATGGGTTCTGTGATGCGTCCGAAAAGGCCTACGCATGCGCTATATATCTGCTGACAACAAATGACAAAAACAAGCCTGAGACTAGACTTATCGCTGCAAAATCGAGGTTATCACTAATCAACAAAAAATTGACCCTACCGCGACTCGAATTATGTGGAGCGCTACTACTTTCACGACTCATGAAAAAGGTTCTGACAGCCTTTAAGTGGGATAGTGTGCACAAAAATACTTACGCCTGGACGGACTCTATGATTGTATTAGGCTGGCTGCATGGGGACGTCACAAAATGGAAGACGTTCGTCAGCAACAGAGTACAAGTGCATAACGTAATTCCAAAACAGCACTGGAATTATGTCAAGTCCGAGGAAAATGCTGCAGATTGTGCATCACGCGGAATCAGTTGTTCCCAACTATTGCAACATTCTTTGTGGTGGCAAGATCCCTACTGGATGAAAAATAACAGTAAAGATACTTTTGATAAAATTACAATTACACCAACAACATGCGAATCAAAACAAAAACAAATGCAAACGTGTGTTGTGAAATGTGAACCGTCTTCAATAGTAATTGAGTTATTAGACAGACACAGCGATTTGACTCGTATTACAAGGGTCATTGCTTGGATGAAACGTTTCATAACCAGCTGTTTGAACACCCACACTCATCGTACTTATTTGACATCTACATAACTATAAAGCGTTGAAAACCTAATAATAAAACATATTCAATTGTACGCCTTCAATGGCGAGATTATGAGATTGAAGGAAAACAGAGGTTTGAGCACAAAAAGTAACCTTTTGAGTTTAAACCCATTCCTTGACAAACATGACATTCTGCGAGTAGGTGGAAGGTTACGTAACTCAAATTTACCTGAAGACAGTAAACATCCAATTCTACTACCACATGACAATAAACTGACAGAGTTATTAATTTGGCAAGCTCACAGAAGAACATTACATGGAGGTCCTAAGTTAACCCTGACACATCTACGACAAAGAGTATGGATCGTAGGAGGACATCGCGCCGTCAAAAAGGTCTTACACAAATGTGTAACATGTCGCCGATTTAATGCTAAACAAACAAACCAGATTATGGCCGATCTACCAGAGCCGAGAGTGACAGTATCTCGCCCATTTACACATACAGGTGTCGATTTTACTGGACACATTGAAATCAAGGCAAGTAAAGGCCGAGGCGTTAGAACATTACTGGCGTACGTTGCAGTATTTGTTTGCCTAGCAACAAAAGCCATTCATCTAGAACTGGTATCAGAACTATCCAGTACAGCATTCCTACCGGCTTTCAAGCGCTTCTGCGCACGTCGAGGTACGCTCCGGGACATGTACAGCGACAACGGCACGAATTTCGTAGGTGCAAATCGGATCCTACTGCAACAATACAAATGCATTGTAGAAAACATTGACAACTTCTTCTTGGGAAATATATCAGAGATGGGGGTTCAATGGCACTTCAAAGCCCCGGTGTGGCCAAGCGCAGGCGGACTGTGGGAAGCCGCTGTAAAGAGCATGAAATATCATCTCAAACGGGTCATTGGAGACCAACGTCTGACATACGAAGAATTTACCACTCTGCTATATCAGATAGAAGCTTGCTTGAACTCACGACCACTATGCACCGTTTCAGAGAACGCCGAAGAGATAAACTGTCTAACGCCAGGACATTTCTTAACCGGCACATTACTCATGACAATTCCAGAACCCGACATGGACAAGACTTACCGTTTAAACACGAGATGGCAAACTGTACAACAAATTAGCAAGAATTTCTGGAAGAAGTGGTCGCAAGAGTACCTCCAACAACTACAAGCAAGACTAAAGTGGAAACGACAGAATACTGACATAAAGAAAAATGAAATTGTATGCATTAAGGATGAAAGGTTACCTGCAGGAAAATGGGCACTGGGTCGTGTAGCGCATTTACACCCTGGAAAGGACGACCACACTAGAGTTGTGACATTACAAACTGCAAAAGGTGAAATTAAACGACCTATCACAAAATTGGTGCCACTAGTGGAGGCTGAGGAACAGGACAACACTGACAAACTACCCAAAAACAGGTGAAACCGAGCTAAAAGGCTTAGCTGGAACAGCTTGGAATGTTATATGCTGATGCTAGCTATGACATTGATAGCACCTACTGTCCAGCAAGATATGAAACTTAATCAATTGACAAAAAATCAAACATTTTACTTTGACAAGATTGCAGACCTACAAGAAATTAGAGATGAATGGAAACTGGTATTCTATTACAATATGACAAATTATTGGCGCAATGTGGACACTTTGCAAGTATTCGTATCTCATATAAAGCAAGCTCGTTGCGAGGAGTGGATGATGCAATTTCATGTCATGATTAACCAACTTGAACAAAGCACGAGTGAACTAAATTATTACAACGAATTACTGAGGTCCCAGAGGATAATTCAACACAGGTTCAATAGAGGATTAATCGACGGAGTAGGATATGTTGCAAATTCGTTATTTGGAGTGTTAGATCAACATTTTGCAGAACAATATGAACAGAATATTGACACAATCCAACATAATGAAAATCACCTACTTCAATTGCTTAAAAATCAGACAAGTGTCCTGGAAACCGAGAGCAACATTGTACAGCGTAACGAAGCAACAATGGTGAAGCAGTTCACTTTAATCAACGATCACCTCACGTCCCTAGAAAATCAGACGCTCAAAGATAAACTTGAGAGTTCACATGCATTCTATATCATTACATCGGCCATAGCTGCAGAAAGAATGGCCCAAAACTTAAAAGATATTCAAGAATCACTCATCAACACCCTGACAAATATGTACCAAGGACATATGGACGTGCATCTATTATCACCAACACAAATGCAAAGCGAACTAGATAGAGTAGCTCCACTACTACCTCGCGATTCTACACTACCTGAAGTTCATAATGACATAAGAGACATCTAAAGGCTGTTCAGAATACATGCGCGTATAACACAGCACTACCTGTTGATGGAAATAAAAGTACCGATCTTGAGTGATGCCCTATACGAACTGAACAGACTTATCAGCATTCCTCAACGTATTGACCTAAATCGGGTAATGTATGTTATTCCCAACTCAGCATTAATAGCGTTTAACGCCAACCAATACTCATTTATACCCCTAGAACAGTATGACATTAATGAATGCCAAAAATTACATGACCAGTCTCTACTGTGCAAACTAAACCACCCTATATACAACACCGGTGATCGTCACAAATCTATTTGCGATGTACAGCTGATTCGAGACAACGAAGAACACAGCGTTTATTGCCATATGGAAATAAAAATATGCGCCGACAAATGGGTCAAATTACATAAACAAAACACCTGGTTTTATTATTGTTGTGACACGTGCGAAGTACAATTAGTGTGCGGTACTCAAATGACATCGGAGACGTTACGTCACTCGGGTCTGATATCGCTGAAACAAGGATGCAACTTGCAAGGCGACTCATTCACACTGCACGCATACATGGAACACACAAGTGACATTTTAGTCAATGAACCATATGCGATGATCGTGCCCACGATCTCTCCAATCAACAACATAATCAATACCTCGATTCGTAACTCATCTTTGCATATTGAAACGCACGAAGAGACTTTCAAGAAGATTGACATGCAACTACGCTCTATAGAAGAACAGTCTAAGCTAGACAGCTCATCCTCTCACGACGTTCATCACTACATTGCAATCTATGTGGTTGTTGCGATTAGCATTGCACGGTTTGTAACATCGGTATATTTTTGGCGAAAGATGGCCATCCAAAGACAGGGGGAGGGTCCGCAAGACGCAAGAAGCAGAAGCAGACGAGAAGAAGATCATGACATCGAGGACAGGATCAGCAAGATCGACAAACGGGACACAAATGTGAACAAAGTGTGCTAACCCTACCACAAGTGAAGTGAAATTTGACACTGAAAAACATAGTGAAGTGTGCTAATTTATTATTATGACATTCTATTTATAGACTTTTGATATTCATAGTAGATCAATCATATTTACATTAGAGCCCTAGATTTTTACATTCTTATTTTATTTTTTACATATTTTGGGATTGTTTTATTTAGTTATTCTCTTTCTGTGTTGTGGCAATATGTACGGTGTACGTACATGGGTTTTAAAATAATTATATTCATTACAATAAGTTAGCCAGTCCAGTCGCGTATTTGCACTTTGGACGCAACCTACATTTGGCAGTGCATTGACACTGACATATTGCATTGTTCTATGCAGTTTATGTATATTACACTCTAGTGTTCAATTAGACGTGGTTTGAGTCGGACAACTTGCATTTTCATTTAGATTCATCCCGTTGAGCATTCACTGACATTTTCTGCATTTAAGTTTGACATTTACATCTGCTTTGACATTACTTATATTAGGGAAGCACCCTACAAGAGTCATGAATAGAGATGTGGATTCATGGAGAGGGAGGGGACGGCCAAAGAAAAGATGGATAGACGGTGTGAGGAGTTATATGAAAGAAAAGGGCGTCAGTGATGGAATGACAGGGGACAGGATGATATGGAAGAAGAAAACGTGTTGCGCCGACCCCAAGTATCATGGGACAAGGGCAGGAGGATGAGGATGCTATTATTTTGATATTATAAACAGATACTTAATTTTATTTATATGTATATGTAGCATGGGTCAAACATCGTGGATCAAACGAAACAGGGCGATATTTGGGGCTTTTTGCAATAGGTCATTGTTATAGCGGTTTGAGAAACCTCTTCATCCTTGTGTCTATCATGAAAAGTGGACTGTATTTGAAGGGTTCTGGCAATAGTGCGTTGAAAATAAGCGGGAAAATATTCACGGATCAATTCGGGCGATCTAGTATGGAAATGAGGGAAGTAGTACGCCTTACCTTGTAGTGGTCGATGCCAGCCCACGTGTGGCAGCGAGCTGGTGTTCTTCTACTCCAAAATGGCTCCTTCAGGATCCACACACTTCACACAATTGTTTTATATCCGCGAGGCGGGTTAATAGACACGGTTCACAAGGTTCTCTGCAATCTAACTAATTAGATGCATCAGTCTCCAGCCAGGTGGCTTGGAAAGCTGGCGGTTGAGATACGAGGCCCGTTCACGTTGAAGTTTCGGTTCGTTCTGGCGACCTGTCATTAAGGCGTACATAAAGGGAAAAGGAATGAGGAAGGAACGAGATAATTAAGATATCGATCGCCCGCGAAATCTCAAATGCGTTTGTCTATGTGTTTTCGGTCATTGATTTATGACATTTACAAGAGATGGCGCTACCATTTTCCCGGCCTTAAAGGGTCACCTTTAATGAAAATTAAACTTAGCCCTATGAGGTGTACTACCGTATACCTATTCAGCAATACGGACTAAGATGCGGATTTTTATATTTCAATTATTAAGATTTAAGATAAATACTGCGAGTTGCATAATACATTAAGTTGCATACCTATAGTTAAATCTTAATAGAAAATTATGTTGCGTCGCTAACTAACTAAAACTAAGAGACCTAACTATCAAGCCAGGCCTTATTGAGTCGGTAATGGACACAGACGCACAACAGGGCGCACATAGCTACCCTTTGCGGTTTTCACAGTAACAACACGGGTTGTACCGTCCTTGGAGGTATGCAATTTATCAATAATGCCTAACGGCCATGAAAGGGGCGGGGAGTTATCAGTAATGATAACTACAATAGTACCCTCTTGTATAGAAGGTGCAGGACTATTCCATTTGGATCTAGCCTGAAGTTGATGTAAGTATTCTGAACGCCAGCGCTGCCAGAACGACTGCACCAGTTTGTCAAGTAGAGTATGTCGCTGAAGCAAGCTGAGCGAGTCTGCTTCAGGAGCGGGAAGGGACAACAATGGCGCGGTGTGCAAGAAATGCGCAGGGGTCAGTGCTGATGGTTCAGTAGGGTCACTACTCAAAGCAGTAAGTGGCCGCGAATTAACTAGAGCCTCAACTTGACTAAGGACAGTTATAAGTTCCTCGTAGGAGAGGATTTGTTGACCTATAACTTTAAAAAGGTGAGTTTTAACTACCTTAACCATACTTTCCCAACATCCTCCAAAATGTGGGGAAGCAGGCGGAATAAACTTCCAATCTATATGATTGAAGGAAAGTTCTTCCTCAAGATGAGGACGAAAATCTTTAAGAAATTTGTGAAGGTCGCGTAAATAAGAACTTGCACCTACGAAACAAGTACCGTTATCGGTATATAAGCATTTAATAGGACCGCGTCGCGAAAGAAAGCGTTTTAAGGCTGCAAGGAAAGTCACTGTACTTAAATCTGTAGCCACTTCAATGTGCGTGGCACGCGTCGTCAAACACGTAAAAATGCAGAGCCAAGCCTTACGGCTCTTAACACCTCGACCACGAAATGGTGTATACTGCAGCGGACCTGCATAGTCACAGCCGGTGTGAGTGAACGCCTTGTCGACTTGGTTAACACGCTGGCTAGGTAGATCTGCCATAAGTGGAAGAATAGGACGCGGGCGGAACTTAAAGCAAGTGTTACAGTTGTGGATTCTGTGACGAACTATTCGACGTGCAGCTAAAATCCAATAATTATGCCTGAGTAAGGACATAAGCAACTCCGGACCGGCATGAAGATGTTTCTTGTGACAAAAGTCAACAAGAAGATCAACAATATGGTCATGACGTGGTAGAATACAGGGATGTTTATATTCGTAGGGTTCGTCCGAATTTGTGAGACGACCACCAACTCGTATGATGCCGTGCTCATCGAGAAACGGCTTAAGCTTATGGATGGCGGGAGTACATGGTTTATTATTTTTTAAATTTAAAATATCGTTACGGAAATGAACATCCTGTACAGCTCGCAGCAGTTTAATTTCTGCATATTTCAGATCAGAGCTTGATACAGTACGTGCACTAGGCAGTTGTCTTAAAAACTTATAGACGTAAACAATAGCGCGTAGCAACTTAGACCACGACGAAACACGTAGTGCTAGCGCGTAAATTGGTGATTCCGTAACCTCAGAAACCACGGCATGAGCGACTGATTTCTGTTCGGGTACGCCCTCATGCAGTGCATTGTGTTCGAAAGTATGTATGGGCCACTCAGCTGGGTCATGAGAAACCCACGATGGTCCACGATACCACAATGGATGCTGCAAGAGCTTAGCTGGCGTGACACCACGAGACAGACAATCAGCGGGGTTCTCAGTACCTGCGACATGGTTGAAACAATTAGCGGGTATAAGCTCTATCAGCTTAGTAACCCGATTGGCAACAAAAGTTTGCCAGCGGTGCGGTGAGGAATTTATCCAGGCGAGCACTACTTTAGAGTCAGTAAACGCGTATACCTTATGGATGCGGTAGTGGGGCGATATTGTGTCTTGTACCTTGCGAAGCAACTTAGACAACAGTAGGGCCGCGCACAACTCTAGTCTAGCCACCGAAATGGTTTTCACAGGTGAGACTTTAGACTTCGCACTAACTAACTGCACGGAGTAGTTATAACCGTTGTATATTTGCATGTATACGACTCCACCGTAAGCACGCTCGCTGGCGTCAGCGAAACCTACTAAATTCATGGTGCATCCGTCGATCAACCCCAGATGACGCGGGATAATAATTTCATTAAGGTAGAAAGCTCAGTACAAAACTGCTTCCAAGCGGTGACTATATGTTCAGGTGGTATGTCGTCCCAGTCACACTTTGCTAGCCAAAGTTCCTTAATTAAGAGCTTAGCGTACAGAATAGTGGGGGCGACAAAACCCATTAAGTCCCATAGCCGAGCCACTGTGGAAAGCATGGTTCGCTTAGTACATTTATCATCTGGTGTGGTGACGTCAAAGCGGAAACTATCACAAGACTTGTCCCAGCGTAAACCCAGGACCTTATGCGGTATAGACTTCTCATACTCGATATCGGGCGAAGCCTTATGAGTATCAGGTATGTGTGCGAGAACCTCTTTCGAGTTACTTGTCCATTTGACAAGGTCGAACTGGCCTCGCTTGAAGAGCTGAATAAGCTCATCACAAAGCGAAATTGCTTGCGGTATGGACATGACACTACAGGCAATGTCATCCATATATAGGGCGGAAGAAGCAGCAGCAGACGCTGCAGGGAAATTATCGCCTTCATCAGCGACTAACTGGCGGACTACACGTAACGCGTGATATGGACTAGACTTAAATCCGAAGCAAACACGATTAAATTGGTAGACCATTATAGGTTCATGTTTACTGAATCTGTAATAGATGCGTTGAAATCTACGGTCCGATTCATGAACGCCGACATTGAGAAACATTTGGCGGCAATCAGCAGACAGGGCTATTTGAAAGAGTCGAAAACGAATTATAATATTAAATAAATCACCCTGTAGATTGGGGCCTGCATGTAGAATGTCATTGATCGACTGTCCCGATGTAGTTTGACTACTAGCGTCTAAAACCACGCGAAGTTTAGTGGAAGTCTTATCTTCGCGAACGACACCGTGATGCGGAATGTAATATGACAGATTAGAAACGTTGTCATCTTTTAAAACCGGACTCAAATATCCCTTATTTATGTAGTCCGACATGACGTCATTGTAAGCGCTGCGTAACCCTAAGGACGCATCAAGTTTGCGCTCCAAACAATGAAAACGCCTAAGTGCGGCAGCGTATGAGTCGCCTAGCGAATAAGGGTCGTCGCAAAATGGCAGCGACACAATATATCTACCACTGTCATCGCGAACAGTGGTAGCGCGAAAATGTTCTTCGCACTCGAGATCCTTACGGCTCTGCGAGGGCGAGGCGGAAATTTCTTCAAGCTCCCAGAATCGCTTGAGAAGCGAATCTAAACTGGGATCTTGAAGAACAGAACAACATGAAGTTGTACTCGTACAGTGTGAAGTATGTGCCGTAGGTACGGAACCCATAACCACATACCCCAACACAGTTTCAATAGCGGGAGGTATATTATATTGCTCGCTATGCACTATGTTAGGCAAAAGCAAGCGCGGGAATATAGCAGCACCAATCAAAACATCGATACCGCTCGGCTCCGCAAACTTCGAATCTGCTAGCGGTAATGTTTTGAGATGTGTAAGTTTAGAGACATCGACGAGAGCGGTCGGCAATGTCTCCGTTATACGTTCAACAATAAGCGAAGAAACGTTAAAATTAATATCATTACTAAAACGAGAATATAATTTAATATCTACGGAACCTTTAACTGGTTTTTCCGACCCACCGATTCCTTTAACTATTAAATTAGAAGTATGAAAGTTCTTCCAAAGTCCTAGACGCTTAAAACATTCAGAAGTAATAAAATTACTTTGAGATGCGCTATCTAGTAAACAACGTATTATGTGCGGCTTATCATTTACATCGTAAATTACGACTTGAGCAGTAGCGAGCAGAACGGTTGTATACGCCGTACATTGCGGGCTATCTCTCGCCGACGGCGACGCCGCAACGCACCGAGCGTCAATCGAACGCGATCGAGCGGCGCCAGCGACAGAGGTCGTACACAACGATACCTCAGACTGTGAGGTAATAGAAGGTACTGTCGGCATAAGCGTTGGGACCGGATTCGGCTGTGACGTCACTACAGTTGATAATTGCGGGTTTTTATTAAAATGTAACAATGTATGATGACGTTGATTACATGTGCGACACTTTAATTTAGAAGAACAGTTAACCGTTTTATGTTTAATACTCAAACAATTGACACAAGCATTGTTGTCTTTCACACATTTGAAACGAGCTGTCGGAGTCAAATTATCAAAAGCGGGACATTTATATAAGTGTTCATGGATATATGCTTCGCACAGACACTTGTTTGAATTATTTAACTCAGAGCAAGCTACATAGGATTGTGGATTAGGAGCGGTCATTTTATTATTAAAACTACGCGATTTATTAGACTTATGTGAATTGTCCGAACTATTAGGCTTATTATTGTTAGCTAAGGGTGGTTGGGTATTACGGAATATCCGACACTGATCATTGATGAAGGTGACAAAACTATCTAGAGTGGGAATCTTACGATTACGTTCTGTCATCTCGAAAGCGCGAATAGTTTCAGTGTCAAACTTTTTTATTGCGAGGTGCAATAAAATGAAATCCAGAAGGTCAACTAATTTTAGATTCTTTAGGGAATTAATTGCGGTGACGAACTTGTCCACAAATAGCTGGTAATTCGAAACAGACGCGGGACCGGATAATTGAAGATTTAAAGCTTGATCCAAATAGGTAGACGCGAGGACACGAATATCCTGGTACCTATCGAGGAGTGCCTGGTATACGACTTGGTAATTCTCAGCACACGGTGTGACTCCCGCGAACACAGACTGTGCCTTCGGCGACAGCTTACCTATTAAATAGTACAACCTGTCTGCATCCGTCAGCGACTTATTGTCATGAACTGTAGATTTAAAACTTGCATAAAATAATGGCCAGTTTCGTATATCACCGTCGAACGACATGAGTTCGATTGGCGGCAACCTTGGTCTACATGTTGCGGAATCACTCATACTGTGCCTCCCGGACGGCTTATCTTCCAATTGAGACATCACACGTTTCACGGAACAATACATATCCTCGAATGAGGCGTAGGCTTGATAGCTAGGCTTCGCATCGGGATATATAGCCAGTAACCTAGCATTATAATCATCCAATAATTTATGAAAGTCCGTTCGAATATCATCTATTGTTACACAAGAACTGAGAAAGCCTTCTCTCACCGATTCGGAAGTATTAGCGACTTTAGAGCGATCATAAATTGACTGAATACGCTCGAAAAGTATATTACGCTTAGCTTCTAAAATCACTAACTGTTGATCTTCTGAAGAAGCGATTGCTTTCGCATCACGCGGCATTGTTATGTTATGTAGTTACAAAAAACCACACAAACAAAACAATGTACGGTAATTATTTAAACGAACAACTATATGTAGAAAAGTAATACTACTGATTGTGACTGTACTGTGACAACGGGTTTCGTAATATTTGCGTAGTAACGAAATAAGTTTTTTCGTAGTACCCACTAACCAAAGTAATTATATAGTACAAAATGTTAATAGCATTACTATCCCAACCAGTTTTATTGCTAAGTTTGAATATTGTTTAAGATAAATGAATAGGTATAAATATGCAACCTATAGCCCGCAATCGTCGAAACGTATTCGGTAAAGTTATGATATTTATACTGCGTAGGTACCTACAAGTAGTACACCTATTTTATTTTTCTCTTATAGAATGAATGTCTACCCCGCGGTATTCGGAAAGTAACTTATTCCTAACAATTTATAATTTGAGGTAGGTGATTCCTATAAGGGCGGTTAAACTAAAAGACGCTTGAAATATAGAAATTTACAATACGACAAGTTAGTTTTAAATAAGAATTATTTTTAATAATAGCAGATACGTAATTAAGAACCTGCTATAGCGGCGTTGATGGAACCACGTATTGGGTTTACAACTTGATTATGTGGGTAGGCGGCTAGGTGCCACGACCCTAGTAGGAATTTATGATTGATTCCTACGTAAGAAATAAAGGAAAATGGATATATTATAGTAATATATCCGGCTCGAAGGACCAAAAATGTTATAGCGGTTTGAGAAACCTCTTCATCCTTGTGTCTATCATGAAAAGTGGACTGTATTTGAAGGGTTCTGGCAATAGTGCGTTGAAAATAAGCGGGAAAATATTCACGGATCAATTCGGGCGATCTAGTATGGAAATGAGGGAAGTAGTACGCCTTACCTTGTAGTGGTCGATGCCAGCCCACGTGTGGCAGCGAGCTGGTGTTCTTCTACTCCAAAATGGCTCCTTCAGGATCCACACACTTCACACAATTGTTTTATATCCGCGAGGCGGGTTAATAGACACGGTTCACAAGGTTCTCTGCAATCTAACTAATTAGATGCATCAGTCTCCAGCCAGGTGGCTTGGAAAGCTGGCGGTTGAGATACGAGGCCCGTTCACGTTGAAGTTTCGGTTCGTTCTGGCGACCTGTCATTAAGGCGTACATAAAGGGAAAAGGAATGAGGAAGGAACGAGATAATTAAGATATCGATCGCCCGCGAAATCTCAAATGCGTTTGTCTATGTGTTTTCGGTCATTGATTTATGACATTTACAAGAGATGGCGCTACCAGTCATAAAGAAATTATCCATTTTTTTCTGTTGTTAACCCCAACTGTTGCCCTGTTTCGTTTGATCCACGATGTTTGCCCACTCTGTATATAGATGTATTGACTTTCAAAGTAAACTTTGAGTACACTTCGAATTTGTGAACTTGACCTTTTATATTTAGAAGAAGAAGACTTCTTGGAATGTAGTTATTCTAAAATAAAATACATTTAACTGTAATTTTGAATTGGCATAACAAAAGTCCTATTACTATCTAATACCGAATTTCAGAAAATGCGACTGTTCGAGACAGTTTTCATGAAACTGAGACATCTTTATCTTACAACAAAGTTTTGTAGTTATGTCAAAATAATTGAATGTTAGAAATACAATATTTTAATCAGAAAGAGAATGACATAAAGTTCGTTCAACAGGAGATAAGTAAAATACTATGTTGTATCATGTGATTTTTGCTGGAACTCGATTGATTTCACAATTATTCTGACAAAAAGTTTTCAATACATTTACTCAAAAAGTGGTTGTTATTGTAAGCTTTTAGGTGCGTGCGGTGTGGTGCCAAACGTCATTTGAACCACAGAACAGTTAATCAGGAAATAAAAGGCAAATTTGCCAAATCACTTAAGCAGTTCTTTTTAGGGCGTTCGTAAATGATCTTCGTAGGGAAGTGGTTTGTAGTTTGTGGAGGGAGGGTTAGCAAATAAGTTATTAAGTAGTTTTATAAGATATGGGTCATGTGATATAAGATAAGATTCCTTTATTACCTTATCATTAGATAATATTTTATAGTAGGTTTTTTTTTATAATTATATGAAGTAAAAATTAAGTGTTCGCATTATTAAACTTTATTTTTAATAATGTTTGTTCCGTTCCCACAGACATGTGGGGCATAGTTCTTAAGTTAACATATTATAAACTTGTACTTTAATAAATAAATAATAAAAAACTGTCCTGTGAGTTAAACATTAAATTCAGTTTTGTGTTTGGACTCACACGACTTCATTACGCAACGTCAATCCAATCTCGACTCTAATGACAAACTTAGCCTACCTGTATCGAAATGTATGAACCTTGCACTTAACAAGTTAGTACAAAAATATTTCTCAAAACTACTTTCGAATGTTTAACTTGTAAAAATCTCACAAACGAAATTAAGTCCGGACTAAACGTTAATAAAGAGGCAGTATCTTAGTTTTAATCTCATTCTAGCCACTGCAATGTTGCCAACATTGTATTCTGCGATCCGCAAGTTGGCTTTCTTCCTTCCATATAAAAATGCATTGCATATTCCCGGCTTTTATGTAAAACAGTTTCTGAACTTAAGCCTTTTTATCGTGGGAAAGGGAAAAAATGTTTCAACAGAGAAATCTCCTTTTTACTTTATACTAGGATTTGTTCGTTTCCTTGATTTCGCCTGTTTAGTGCAATAGTCGTTTTGGCGGGGGAATTCTAGGCAAGTGCGGTTGGAGCCCGGGGTATAATAGTGCCAGTTGAATTTCAAACAGTTCCTACGTTTCGAGTTTCTTGGCTGTGTTTTTAATGTTTTAAATGTATTTTTTGTTTTAATTTGTACGTGTATTCTCTAATGTTTTAGATACGTGTGTCAGTTCATTACTACACCGAATATTTTAACAAAGGTTACGAAATTGGTAAAAACCTTCGTATGCAATGTTTTTTCACAAAAGTTAATTCATAAATCATTTACCGTACGTAGAAATTCATGCTTAAGCAAATAAAAACATTATCATTTTCATAAACAAATCGATATGATTCCCAAACAAACACAATTCTTATGAAAGTTTTAACATGATACCAGAGCTTTAAAACATCAAGATACTCAGCAAATAACAACTAATTCTACAATAAATAGTAAAGGACATTTCTCCAACTAGCTGTAGTACTCGCAATCTGTCCTAGTATGAGTTTTGTCGTACAATCCCACATCCCAATAACGTCAGCAATGTCCCAATAAATGCAACTGTGTTTATGTCACTTGTTTTAAAACAGGTGAAAGTGGAGATACAACCTAATATGGAGCTGTTAAAGAGAGATATTTTTGAAATCTATGCATTTTTTTTAAATAAAACAAAATCATTTGTGGTTTACCTGTAAAATGCCTTCATTGTCTTCAGAATTCAGGCAAAAGCCGTACTACACTGCTGGTGACTTGATCTTTTTGCTGTATCTCCTCATGCATTGGCATAATGATCGCTCATAAAATAACTTTAGTGAGGCAATTAAAATAATTGGACACCAATTTATTCGCTTCGCTATTACTATACATTATCTGAAGGGAAATACAAAATACAATTTTCTATCCTCCGGATAGTGAGTTATATATTTTAGTAAGGCAATTAAAATAATTGGCGACCAATTCATTCTCTTCGGAAAATACAAGATTCTGTCCTCCGGATAGTGAGTTTTCTTTCTCATTAGATCCAGTAAAATAGTGCATTGATAAAAAGATTAGCTAGTTAGCAATGTTAGTAGCGAAACTGCTGACCAAATAAACCATGACGAGAATACCTTTAAAATTGTACCTCTAGTTTAATTATTTCCAAACCGCCAATAAAGGTTTTGCAACATTGCCATTCGTTTTATTTCTAAATCACTCTATCCAACACTAAATACAGCGTTACATTAGGTGTTCCCAAACACCCGTCCCCTACACTGGGGAATAGAGTTTAGCGTGCATTCTGCAGTACATTGCAGTTAATGATGTTTGTTCGCCGCTAATTAGCTGGGGCTGAACTATCCCTAGCTAGCCCGAACAAGTGCCCGACAATCAGATGTTCGACACAAACTAATTTTGAAGTTTTAGGGTAGCTACTAGAATAGTGTGCGGAAAGGAATTGCTACGGAACTAAGGCGTAGCTTATAATATGACGTCACATTCATATCTTGCTACGTCGTCGTAGCAAATATTTGCACCGCTACGCTACTCTTCATTATTCGTAAATGTTTATGTACGCACCGGGACTTACAGCTTAGTACGGCCGTTATTCCAAAAGCGTACAGTGTGGCTATGTTTGCACCAATTGAGCCTGGTACCTATGAGATACCTAAGACCCCACAGACTACAAACCTAGCCCTATAACAACTACCTAGCACCCTAGTTATCCTAATGCCCTACCCTATCATACAAACCACACCAAACGTAGGTTACGTTGGTTTTACGTGCGGGAAGTCAATTATAAGGAGACCCACGGTAACAGACGGAATTTGGGTGGGAATAGGGGTTTGTGTACGTCGTGCAATGTACACAGGAAATGGTTTTCTTACTGACTCACAGGATCGTTGAAGGCTAAGGGTGTCTTGGCCACAGTAAGAGGAGTAACGGAGAGATGAATAAAACTCGACTCCAGCTTGATGACTAATTTATTACAATAATTAACGTAATTATATACAAATTTTGTGGTCAATATACATTGATACCTTTTTACATGTGTGTTGTATGTGTATTGAGCCGATGAAGCGAAGATCTTAGTAGGTCACTTCTTAGCGCTGACGGTGTGACGGTGTTGCCGACGCGTGGACCGAAAGTATATCGCTGACGCTGTAATGCTGTTGTCGGCGCGTGTAACTATGACCTGTTCACGGTTGAACAGTATACTTCCGATCGAATCAGCTTGGCTTCACTGACGAGGCGACATGGCAACAGAGCGATAGTATTATGCCCCATTTATTTCAAGTGTAGTTACGTTAGCGACGCCAGAGCTGGTTTGATCGGAAGTTTACCTATGACAAGTCACAATTATTATATCAGTGCCAATCAATGAAAGTTTGGTGTGACTGTTATGTGAAATAACTTGCATTTTTGGGCGCACGGTTGGCGTAGTGGTTGAGCGATTGACTGCTGCGCTGCGTGTCTCGGGTTCGATTCCCGCACGGGACAAATATTTGTACGACCTACAAATAGTTGTTCCGGCTCTGGGTGTTTGTGTATGTGAGTTTATATGTTTGTAAACGCACCCACGATACAGGTGAAGTTCCTAGTGTGGGGCAAAGTATAAAAAAAAAAAAAATACAAACTAATCACAAGCGTTAGGGAAGCTAAAACAGCAATGCGCGGAAATCAGTTGCTACGGTGCTATAGCTTTGCTTATTAAGAGATTACTTCACATTCATACCTTGCTTTGTTGGAAATATTTGTCCCGCTATACTACACTACACACGGACGAGACTTTTTCTTTAATTTTATAAAGTGGTTTTCGTGGCTTAGTAATAACAGCCTAAGGGTCGATATTCAAGGTTGAACCTTGAATATCAATGTTTGTAGAGGTTGGTCCGAGGATAGGTGACCATACATTACATACCGAGAATCGTACGTGCCTCAGAATGCACGTTAATCCGGCTGTCATTTGTAGATTTTTGACAGTCGTTACGACCTGTCCTCATTATCTGACAACAGTCTTGGCAAGAGGTATCATATCACCCAGTTACTGGACTGAGGAGATCAGATAGGCAGTCGCTCTGTACACTGTAAGCAGAATTCTTTAAAATTATTCCATCAAAACATTCAAGGTTTTTCTGCAAAGCAATTGGAAATAGTTTTTTTTTTAGAAAAGACAATGTTTGAAATTATTTGTTTTACTGAGAATTGGCTGAAAGATTATTCAATGCTTATTAATTATGAAAATTATACTGTAGGCAGCTGTTTTAACAGAAATGTTATGTTACGTGGAGGTTCACTTATTTTAATCAAAAATGGTATTAAATCAAAACCTCGTAAAGATATTGTAGATCTATCAGTTGAACATATTGTTGAACTGTCCTGTGTTGAGCTGGATAAGCATATTATAGTATGCGTTTACAGACCCCCCAATTATAAAAACTAATGTATATTTGAGACTACTGCTACATGTATTGATAATGTTTTTTGTTGCTGCGACTACTTAAACAAAGCCATTATGAATTGTCTGCCTTCAGATCATAGTGGGCTACTGGTAACATTTGAGTCCAGCATACCAATACAATAAGTGCAGATTCAATCCAGACCAATAACATCTGGTAAATTAAATAAATTTAACAGCGCTTTAATTGGTAAGTTAACCTCACAGTGAACGATGGTAATATTTTATACAAAAAAGTTTTCTCAGTTGTTCAAACAGAATTCAATAACACTTTTAAGAAGAAAACTAAAACTATATGCCCTAAGTTTTTATTCAGTGACTGGGCGACTAAAGGAATCAGGAAAAGTAGGGAAAGACTTTACGAGCTGTATGGCCTTAAGCCTTATATTAACACTGAAACTTTTAATAAGTATGTTGCTACTTGTTGTTCAAAATTAATTACTTTTCATCGCCATCAAAAACCCCCATTAAAAATAAATTTTACTTTTAATAATGCAAAACTTGAACAGGTAAGCGAATTTACTCTTCTTGGTTTGTCTATAGACACCCACTTAAACTGGAAATCCCATATACAGAAAATAAGAACCAAACTATCAAAATTTGCATATGCCTTGCGCGAAATTAAAAGAACTACAAACCTGCAGACAGCATTTGTCACCTACTATGCATATGCCCAGGCGTGGCTTAGCTATGGGGTCATGCTGTGGGGTAACAGTACAGATTCACAAACCATATTTATTTTACAAAAAAAGTTAATTCGAATTATAACCAATATAGATCAAATGGATAGCTGCAAACCACACTTCCGAAAACACAAAATACTCACGCTTCCCTGTTTATACATCCTAGAATTATGTAAATTTGTCAGAAAACATCCAGATTTTTACACAACTTGCGAAGAAACACAAACAAGATTCAATTTTAGACACAACAAAAACAAAATAAACATACCTCAATCCCGACTTAAAATGCACTCAACCAGCCCTTTAGTAATGTCCATAAAAATTTATAACAAACTGCCAAATGATATTAGAGAAATAAACAAAACAAATATATTTATTAATAAAGTGAAACAATTTCTTGAATCCAAGTCATATTACTCAGTTAAGGAGTTTTTTAATGACAAATCGATTGCAAAATAAAAAAAAATCCCTCAATTATCCACCAAAAATTACGAAATACATATAATAAAATGGGTAAATTGCTTGAAATAGGTGCTTACAAAAGCCAAATATAATAAATAACATTAATAACATAATTTAATCTTAATGAAAATACCTCAATCAATTTTATAATAATTACTTATTTACTATTCCTATTCAATCAATATATCATACCTATAAACACAGACATAATTATAAGTCCAATTTGACATTTGTAATATTTTTATTATATTTTTTTTGATATTATGTAATGCCTTGAAATACTACTGAAGAGGGGGCCACCCCTTCCTCTCTCCTAATTTTTGCTGTGCCCGACGGGGTCCATATTGATCTTTTACCATGTCTATACCATCTTTGTAATACATATGGAATGCAATAGAGTATTGAGTACTTACTTAAGAATTTTTTTAAATTCATGTAAACTAGCTAAGGCTTTATACATTAGCAATAAGGTTAAATTCGCAGAAAATAAAATTAGGACGGTTTGGAAAATTATTAACAATGAAACAAACAGGCACAAAAGAAAAAATACTGATTACACGCTTTAGACTACACATGGACTTATTAGAGATAACAAAGAAGTTGCTCAAGAATTTGTAAATTTCTTTACCAGTATCCCAATTAAAACTACTGAAACCTTAAATTATTCGCCGTCGCTCACTTTTTGTTTAAGATCTATGGAGAATGTCCATCAAAGTTTGTACCTCCATTATTCAGACTATAGCGCCGTACTTAGCTTTAATTTTTAATTTGTGTATAAATCAAGGAGTCTTGCCGGATCTAATGAAATATAGTTAGGTTATACCACTTTTTAAAACCGGGGACAGTAAAGACACAAATAATTATAGACCAGTATCCGTGTTGCCGGTTTTCAGCAAGGTATTTGAAAAGATAATGCTAAATCAAATACTCATTTATTTTATTACGAAAAACATCCTACACGAGAAACAATATGTTTTCACCAAAGGACGTTGTGCAACCGACGCTGGTGTCACCTTAATAAAACACATCTTTGATGCGTGGGAGGAGGGACAAGATGTCATAGGTATCTTCTGCGACCTGTCGAAGGCGTTTGATTGCGTTGATCATGAAATATTGCTTTTGAAACTTGAGCATTACGGGCTAGGCCAATCAGCATTAAATTTAGTAAAATCCTATTTGAATGATAGACAGAAATTAGTTCAAATAAACGGTGTCAATTCGTCGGGGTTGAACGTGAAAATAGGGGTACCCCAGAGCTCAATTTTAGGTCCTTTCTTATTTTTAGTATACATTAACGATTTACCCCATCTATTGAAAAACAAACTAAACATAGTGTTATTTGCTGATGACACTTCTTTGATTTTTAACATAAATAGACGTACGAGTAACGTTGCCGACGTAAATAATGCATTGCGGCAAGTTCTAAATTGGTTCACTGCTAATAATTTAGTTTTGAATGCTAAAAAAACTTAGTGTGTAAAATTTGCCTTGCCGAATATCAAAAGTTATGATTGTGACATTATATTAAACAACGGGAAGCTAGAATTCGTCGACAAAACTGTTTTCCTGGGTATCACGCTAGACTCAAGGTTACAATGGGGTTCTCATTTAATAACACTTGCGGGGCGGTTAAGTTCGGCGGCTTATGCTGTTAGAAAAATTCGTCAATTTACTGATGTAGATACCGTGAGGCTGGTCTATTTTAGTTACTTTCATAGTATAATGTCTTACGGCATATTGCTATGGGGAAGGGCTGCAGACATTCAGTCAATTTTTGTTCTGCAAAAACGAGCCATCAGAGCGATATACAATCTTCGCCGGCGCGATTCTCTAAGGGAACTGTTTAAGGACATTAACATCATGACGATACCGTGTCAATATATTTACGAAAACATCATGTACGTTAGAAAGAATTTACATCTTTTTAGTAAAAACAGCGATAGACATAGTTATGTTACTAGAAATAGGGACCAATTAATTCAACCAGGTTTCAGGCTGGCTTAAGTAGCGTCATCTTTTATGGGGTACTGTATAAAATGTTACAATAAAATACCGCCACACATTCTAGAATTTAATGAGACGAAATTTAAAACTTGTATAAAACGCACACTATGCAGGCAGGCATATTATAGGCTGGGGGATTACATCGCTGATAAAAATGCTTGGCCCAACGCTATTCCAGCTCCACAGCCACTAGGGCACAAAAACAAGTGATAAGCAGAAAAGTTATGAAGTATTGTTGGACCTGCTGAAGACTGTACGAATAATTATAATGTATATTTGTGTTGTATAAACTCAATTTATTTTTTGGATTATATAACTGCACAGCACATATGTGAGTACTATGTACCAACTGTAAATCTACCATTTACTGTAACTATGTATCGTTCGTTGACTTCAGTGTGCCCTGGCAGTTGAGTGTGTCATGCTCTCTCTAATGTCTCTCTGATGGTGGCACATGTGTTGGATCATTCGGTTCCCTTCATGATGGTTGAGCTGAGTGGTGCCGATCCATGTGTCATGTTCGTGAACGGGCGCCATCAGTTGGGATTGGTCATATCTTAGCTGCCTCCGCCTGTTTTTAATTACCTATTTATTGTATTTTTAATTGTTTGTTTAACTCTAGACGCTTTCAAGTGTGTTTTTTTTTACATCGTTCTCACATATATGTATTTTTCCCACAAGATTATTGTAACCAAATACTTGTAAAACACATTTTTTTTCAAAGAGTGAGTTTGGAGTTTCTTGTCCGTTCTTCTCCATAACAAGCTACATTTCCCAATGGACGGTAGAATCAATTATTACTACATTTAATTTTTATTTTTGACGTTCGAAAGTGCCGCTTAATGGCCTAATTGAATAAAGAAATTTTGATTTTGACACATGTAAAATTTAAAACTTTTTTTTAATTCCCATGTTAAATCCAGTCCTATCAAGGTCGGAGACTCTACACTCAAAGTTGTGGACGACTATGTCTACCTGGGACAAACAATCCATTTGGGCAGGGCCAACTTCGACAAAGAGGTCAACCGTCGGATCCGACTCGGCTGGACAGCGTTCGCGTTGCGCGGTATCTTCTCGTCCAACTTACCACAATGTCTCAAGACGAAAGTGTGTGTTGCCAGCCATAATCTATGGCTCTGGGACGTGGTCACTCACAATGGGTCTCATCAGAAAGCTTAAAGTCACGCAAATGGCAATGGAGAGGACTATGCTCAGCGTTTCCTTTCGTGATCGAATCAGAAATGTCGAAATCCACAAGAGAACCAGGGTTGTCGACATAGCCCGAAGAATTGCCAAACTTAAGTGGCACTGGGCAGGGCTCATTGCTCACAGAACTGACGGCTAACCGACCGGATGGCCGATGGGGCAGAAAAGTTCTGGAGTGGTGACCGCGAACCGGCAGATGTTGCGTTGGAATGCCATCCACCAGGTGGTGGCTGGTGAAGGTTGCGGGGATCCGCTGGTTGCGGGACGCACCGGACCATTCAATGTGGCGACGCTAAGGGGAGGGCTAAAGGGATGATGATGATGAATTTATCTAGTAGCAGACACGTTACCATCGTCAATCTATTGAAAACGTAATTATGACACGATATCATGCGAAAACCGCCCGATTCAAACAATAAAACGCCCATAAGTTTCGAACGCCTGAGCCGATTTTCATTAAACATAGCTAAGAACACTCTCATTAGAGTCACTATTCAAACAAATTGAATGAAATCAAAGTTGGTTCATCCTTTTAGAAGCTATTATTTAGATAGAGATGCAGTGTGCCTTGACAAATTGGCACATCTACAATTAGGCTTATAGTCAAGAATAAATCTACAATGCGTCCACGACGCCAATATAAAGGCAACAAATAAGGTTCTTTAATAAATACAAGGTCTCCGACTTTGGGTGGGTCAGTTTTGTCAGTCCTTTCAACACGCTGCTGCAAAGTATGCAAATATTCTAAAGACCAACGATGCCAGAAGCTTTGGGACATCTGTTGGAGTAATGCAAAACTCAGTCAATTGCGAAGATTAAATTTCCCTGAAGGGGTATTTCGGCAGGGCGCTGAGGGGCCGACCAATCAAAAAAATTACCAGGGGTCATGACTTCCAGGTCATTTGGGTCTGAGGAGATCGGACAGAGAGGTCGCGAAATAAGGACGGCCTCAACTTTACAAAATACCGTAACAAGTTCCTCAAATGTGAAAATAGTTTCACCAACAACACGCCGGAGAAGCGGGTTTGCTACTATCGCAATATTTACAAAAATGCCAATTAATTCCCATTTGCGCCATGGCAAATCTCAAAGTTTATATTTAGATAATTACAAACATCATTTAAATATCTATCAGCGCCCTTATAATTAGTACCGTTATCAGAACGGATCAAAGATGGTAGTCCTCGGCGGGAAACAAATCTACCTAGCGCTGCAACAAACGCATCTGTGCTGAGGGCAGTTACAAGTTCCAAGTGAACCGCCTTGGTGGCCAGACAAACGAACACACACAGGTAGGCCTTGACAGCCTTGGCGTTCCGAAGTTGAGAAGTCTTCACCAAGAAGGGACCAGCGAAATCGGTTCCGACCGAAGCAAATGGTCTGCTCTCCGTCACTCGGTCGGATGGCAAATCACCTATTATGGGTTGAGTGGGAGCAGCCTTCAACTTATAGCACTGCATACATTTAAAGATGATGCCACGAATAGTGCGTCTGGCCGACAAAATCCAAAATTCACGCTGCAAATGGCTACGAGAGTGTTGCAACCAGCGTGTGCGTTATTAATGTGTCGATCGGACAACAACAATTTCACCAACGCTCCTCCTTTAGGGAGCAACAAAGGATGGCGAGCACCATAAGGCAAGTTCGAATTCCGCAATCGTCCTCCGACTCAGAGTAAACCAGATTGGTCTAGGAATGGATTAGGACGAGCGATTGAGCCTCTCAAAGCTGAGCATTTCTTCAGGGCTTCAATAGTCTGGTCAAAGTGCTCGGCTTGTACAGCACGAACCAACAACATCAGGGCCTCTTGGCGTTCATGAGGCGACAAAACTGAGGATTACAATTTATTATTAGGGTTCCGTCCGTTACGTATGAAACGCCGGACCCAAGCAGTAACTCCTAACAATTTCGACAAAGAACTGTATCTGTCCAAAAGATAAACCAAATTATATGCAGGTTGCGTTTCAACAATTCCAATACGCAAGGCTGACAGAACCTCTGGAGAGGAAAACCTATTCTGGGGCCAGGACGACTTGCAATGCGTCAACCAGTCTGGTCCCCACCAAAGAGAATGGTCAACAAGGGCAGGAGCCTCGCAACCACGTGACGTGCAGTCTGCTGGGATCAATTCTCCTGGGACATGTCTCCAGATCAGTTTAGTCTCAGAGTTCTGAATCTGTGAGACTCTATTCGCTACAAAAACCTCCAAAGCATGAGCTGAGGTGCGACGCCAACAAAGGAGAATGCCATTATCAGTCCTTGGTCCTCAATCCGCGGGGCGGAGCCCTTCATCACGGGACCCGTAAGTCCAAAATCAAAAACCGTCGGTACAACTACTAACCCATTCGTCTGCAGAACCCACTTGGTCCCGGACAAAATCAAAAGCAAAACATCCGCACCCATATACGGGTCCGGGTACTAACCACGTCAATTTCACCACTGCAGGGCCAATGGTTACCTGCGGGTGTCTGCCCAAAATATCATTCAAAACAACGGCCTTGGCCAAGATTCTTGGTCCACAATGAACAGGCGAAACACAAATTTCAATTTATCTCCGTTGACCAACCGCTCCAATACCACCCATATGGTAGAAGGGTGGAATCACGTGGGAGACCCATTCTCTCCACTAAACAAAAGGATACAAGACAGCCTTGACAAACCGAATCCAAAAGAGCACGAACTAACAAAGATTTACTCTTCGGGCCACAGATCATTACAGGGACAGCTGGCAGAAGGACTGCCTCTGGCTGGGCGGCTGTAGTGGAGGAGAGGGAGGCGACTACCTAATGTTGATAACCCCTGTGGGGTTGGTAGTCGTCCTGAAAAGCGGACGCTTCCTCCAATTGAGGACGGGGTGGAGGGGTGCCCCCGCCTTTGCGAGGTATACCCCGTCGAGGATCCACCTGGGGTTGGTGGGGATGCGCTCCCCCGCCTATGGAGGAGCGTCCGGCATCATCAGGGCCACCAACACCATTTTGGTCCGGACACAACACGCGGTGGTGTCTACCTTGACAGTGCGGGCAATGAGCCGACCTCTGGCAATCTCGCTGCAAATGCTGTCCCAGACAAATGTAGCACCACTTGCGGTTGTTGGCGATTCCACGTCGGTCCCTTGTGTTCCGTTCTAGGAACTTCGGACAGGACGTGACCACATGGCCATCCGTGCTGCAATATGAGCAGCGCATACTGCGAACCTGAATCACTACGTATTGATGAGGAGGGCGTCGTGGCCCACAAGGGGAGGGGCGTGCACCAACACGACGCTGGTCCGGAGTTGAGCGCTCTGGGGCCCGCGAGGGACCTTCAACAACAGAGTTATCCAAAAGACGACACTCCTCATCCAAAGACTTCAACAAATTATCAAAAGGGCGGAGGTGTGTGGCATCATCCCCACCATATTTTCCATGTGCTAAACCCCTCAACTTAGCGGTTGCCTCAACAATGTCATCCGAGAAACCGTAAAACTGCGTGAAGTCTGCCTCAACCGCAGCGGCCAACTCAGTGTCCTCGATGGACAATAGCGCCAAACACTCCGCAAAACATTCATCCACCCTGGCTTGACGGGCTGGAAGTTCACTTAAATGGGCCAACAAAGCCTGATCTATCAGATCTACTTATTAAAGAGGCCACCAAGGTCACCCATCTCATTTCCGATCTAATCTTACAGGCAAATGTATAGGCAGTCATAATGTCAAAATAAACAACGGTGACCAAATATTAATTAATACACAAAATGTTCACCAACTTAAATTTATAATATATGTGTGTAACCAAAACAATAGTTTGACAGTAATTCTCTTAACAAGTTAAATATTAAATCATAAAGTCTGTAAGAGAAACAACAAGTTAATTCAACAAATAAACACATCAACACGGTCTAGGGATATTTTTAAAAAAGCGAATTACTATCAATGTGTTAATTATTTATATGACATGTATATATTTAAAAGATACGTTATTTAATAATCTATCATTTTTTTATAATGGTTAAGGTACTTCCATTAAAATTTCAGGATTTTATGGAAAAAAATGAAGCATAGACGGAAACCGTATATGAATTAACTTTTAATTTATGAGTAAAAACTGAAAAAAATTGAAAATCATTTAATTTGTGTTTATAAACTTGAAGTTAGTAGTCTGAGAAAGCGCCCATGATGTTCATAACACATCGGCAACGATTCGGCATGCTCAGAACAAGGTTGTCAATGTCTTGCTGCGGAATATTGTCCCATGTCCTTCTGAGGTGCGCAAAAAGTTGATCTTCTGTAGCCAGATTTTCAGGAACTTCCTTCAAAGCTCTTCTTTGCAGCATATCCCACGCATGCTCAATGGGATTTAGATCTGGCGATTGAGCAGGCCAGTCTAAGGCCCTAACATTGTGTGTATGTAACCAAGCAGCTACCGTTCTCGCCGTGTGTGCCCGGGCATTGTCGTGCATGAGCAGGCAATCTTGCCCCATTTGTGTTCTGTGGGGCAAGATTACGGGCCCCAGCACCTGTTGGACGTATCGTTCTGCCGTCATATTGCCCCGCACCCAAACGAGATCCGTCCGTCCTCCAAGACGAATTCCTGCCCAAACCATAATTGTTCCTCCTTGGTATGGGTGAACTTCCTGAGGGTTCTGAAGACGGCTCCATCGTCCAGGAACTCGCCAAACACGCGTCCTTCGTGAATCTGGATGGAAGCCGAACCTGGATTCATCCGTGAACAGCACATTGGACCACGTGTCCACGTGGTTCCGAACCCATTCTAATCGTCGTCCACGATTGCCTCTCCGTAAAGGTGGGACCCGGAGTGGTCTAGGAGAGCGTAGATTGCTTTCATGCAGTCGCCTTCTTACAGTTTGGTCACTCACAAGCACTTGGCGTTCCACTCGCAGCCTTTGGACCAATTGAGTAGCCGTTGCATTTGGTTGAGCTCGCGCAGTAATTTTCAAAAATCGGTCTTGTCTGGGGGTAGTGATGCGACATGGCCCCCGGTGCCTCTCCGCTTCAATATTAAATTTACTTTGATAGTTAAAAACAATGACTTTAACTTGAATCAATTAGAATATTACTGACAATATCAAACAAACTAACCAATTTTCTTATACAATTGGCAACAACACACTTTACAACAATAACTTCTGTAGCGGGCACTGAGTATGTTTATAATGTAAACAAACTTACAAACCCAAGATAGAAGGTTCAAGGTCCAAAAATAACTATGATTCAATTAAATACAATTAGGGAAGACTATTTAGTCTGCACCAAACCTATATTGTATAGTGACAGTGACAATATTAGGTTGTACACTTTATTTTAACAAATTGGAATGTAACTATGGGGGCTGTTCGCCCCTAACAAGACACAGCTAACTCTGAGTGACTCAAAATGTACCACTTTCCAACCCAGTATTCTCAACAATAAAAAGCAAACCGACAAACAATACAGCGTTCACTGTGAACGAGTGTCCTAGCGAATACTATGATCGTGGAATGCAAACCACGCTCTTGCTACCAAATTTTAAATACAGGTCTGCGGATCCCAAGCCAGGAGCTCATCACTGGGGCCCATTAGCAGCGTGCCACTCCTGGATCCAATCAGAACCGTATCCCACGAAACCGCGGTTCGCGGCAGTGGAAAGCTAGGGATTTGCTCCCTGTTGGGAGATATACTGGTTCCTACCACGGGTATAAGGTGGCACAAGGGTTGGCCGGTATTGTATAGTCAATATGACTTACCTTAGATTCCTGCGGTAGACTCCTGGGCGTGGATCGATCTCGTGCCATGAGGTTACGGATAGGAGAATATATATATAATAAAGGACAATAAGGGATAGACTGACGGCTGTCTGGACCGAAGAATCCGGCCGGCGTCCACCAGGCAGCACGTTTCCCGCAAAAGCACTTCGCTGCGCGTGAAAATATACTCTAAACCCACTTTAGGGGCGCCCCACAACGCCGATTGCGAACGGCGGGCGTAATTAACAAATACAATGAGTGAAACACATCTCGATTAGATATGTTTCTACAAGACCCGACTTCAGCGTGTGCTCACGTTATAAGCTTTTTTTTTCGACTGTTTAGAGTCAGCCGTCAAAATCGTTGACAGCCCACCGTAACGGTGTTGCAAGTAAATACCAAAAATCGGGACGGAACATCAATGATTCCTTAGAGCGACTTCAATCTCGCTTTTCTAGTATTACTCACATTAAATGAATTTTCTCTTCATTCCGACTCAGTAGTATAATCCTTCTTAACAAAATATCCTGATAAAATGTGGAAATGAGAAAATTACGGGGCGTTATAAGAATTCTGGGAATAGAAAAGTAGGCTTGGCTTAAAAATGTTCTTTAATTAACAGGCTTATACAATTCTTTGTAGGAAACCTGGGAATGGAAAAAAATATAAAGTACTTCCCACTTTATATTTTTTTTTTATTAAAAATGGAAACATCATCGTTGTTGTTCACAAAATATGTAGGGACTCTACGAGACTTTACAAATGTTCGAAAACTCAACAATGTTACTCCTATTTAGGGTTCACAAAAAAATCATATTAACTAATATAAATGCTAAGGTAACTATTTGTTCCTTACGTTTTCACGCTGAACCAATTTAGATGAATTTTGGTATACGATCCTTTACCAAATAATACTTTCTGAGTGCAATTGATTGCATTGTTAATGAAAATACCGAAATAGCTATATGTATGCCTGTAATATTTGAGGAGTTCCCTCGATTTCCATGAAATCCCATCATCAGATTCTGACTTGATGATGATGGGATCACCTACATTTCCAACACCATGGGTCTCATTATCACCAACTTTTAAATACAAAATCAGTCCACAATTGATAGAGTAATCGATGAACACACATAAAAAACAAAAATAAACATACAGTCGAACATAGAACCTCCTCCTTTTTGGCAAGTCGGGTAAAAATAAGAAGACACTGTTTCAAAATTTAAATAAATAATAACATAGTCAAATAAAACACAGAATCTTGACATAGAACACAATCCCTGCAAAATAAGGGCTACGCAAACAAATTAAACCTAACATATTGCTGTAAATATTTAAACCTTTCCAAACTCTGAAATGACAGAATAAATTCTTAGAAGAGCAAATGTTACTTAGTTAATTGCACGCACAAAAGGTTCCCATTAAACATTTAGGACACACAAGTACAAATCTTAGTACTAACTTTATGTTCTTGTTGATTTATTCACATGTCTAATTAATTTGAGATTGCGCTGTTTTGCATATAAACTTTTGAGACGTTTTCATTTATTTTGTTTAAATGGTAAAGTTAGACTGACGATTTGTAAATCTGTATAAAGACCAATTTAAAAATAGGCGTGGTTTAGCTCCCAAGGACGTCTACAGAACAGTGTATTTTCATGGTTAAAACCTGTTTAGCAAAAAATTGAACCGACGAAATAACGAACAGAAAAACAAAACTTAAAAATGGCAGGACCACTCAGCGAAAGTTTTATATACGAGTATATATACTAGAGGACGCCTCGCGGTTTCACCCGCGTATGTCCCGTTCCCGTGGGAATACAGGGATAAAAAGCAGCCTATGTCACCCGGGGATAGAGTAGCTTCCCAACGGTGAAATAATTTTTGAAATCGGTCCAGTAGTTTTGGAGCCTATTCGGTACAAACAAACAAACAAACAAACAAACAAAAAAATCTTTCCTCTTTATAATATTGGTATAGATCAGTGATAGCATTTTTGTTCCAAATATTATTTTTAGAGACCCAAACAACCCAAACAATATTTTACCTTTCCTCTTTGTAGTATTAATTAAAGAGATTTCAGCCAAACAAATTAATGAGCTCGACTTTCAATTTTCAGTTATTTGTCTAGCCCCAATTTTAGAAAGGGATTCAACAACCTCTCCATTGCCAGCAGTTTAACAAATTAGGGGTAGTACGAGCATAAAATTAGGCATCAAACCGTGAAAATACGAAAATTATTCCTGATAAAAATATTACATTTTTAGACTATTTGCCAACTAGGATGGGGTGAATGACCAGACCCGGACTAGAAAGGATTAATTTTCGGGTACATAAACTCCCTTGTAGAGGTCTTATTTGCAGTAAAATTCTGCCTCGAGTTTCCTCTAACTTTAGGCGCATAGATATGTTGGGGGAGTTTTTAGACAAATGCTAAGGTTTAATCCAGAGCCTCGAACATCGACGCCGAGTTGCCAGCCTGACGGTTTTTTATCGGTTACATTTCGGGGAATGTGCGACGGAACAGCACATTTTGATTCCGCCTAGCCCTTTCCATCATCGGACTACAAGACGTACGGCCATGCGCCATCAGTACATGGTAGACATCCCTCCCATACGCACACAGAGTTTTGCTAATACTTTTATTGTGCGCACATCTAAGGAGTGGAACTCTCTTCCGGGGTCTTTGTTCCCTGATAGCTACAGCCTAGGGGTCTTTAAGTCAAGAGTGAATAGGTTTCTTCTAGGCAAGCGTGCTTCACCGTAAACTACATCATCGCTTAACATCAGGTGAGATAGTGGTCAAACGCGATCGTATAGACTATAAAAAAAAATTGCAATGCATATTTGGCCCATAACAAAGTAAGTTTTTGAAACAGACAAAAATAATCATTGTTCAACGTATTTAAAGTCTTGTGCGCATTTTGTGTCACAAACAGAAACTGCCCTGTTGCCAAAAGGTCGCAAGCACGACTGTTGTTCCTGGTCGATTTCCTAATTTGGTTAAAGTAATGTTAAGTTTTTCAGTCTGTAATTCAGTCTTATTTTGCGTACGGTTAATATATTAAATACGGTTTACTAAAATAACTGGCGGAACGTTGGTGGAATTCAGGGGTCATGTTATGTATGCCAAACGGAAACATTGAATCCATAAAAGGGGTTTTATGACTTCAATGTCTCCTAAGTTATTACTACTAAGAGGAACCTGCTTTTATTGCTATACGTGGAGTATGCCTATAATCCGTGGGGATAAATATAGAATAAGTAAGCCTTCAAGTGTTCCACTGCAGGGCAGAAGCCTCCTTATAAAGAGAAGCCACGAGCTTTATCACCATGCTATCTCAAGTCTGGGTTAACGGCGGTTTCTGACTTGTATTAACTTCAAGTCAAAGCTTCCTTACGATGTTTTTCCTTCACCTATGTCGAATGATGTTCAAGATAAACTTAGAAAGTACATATTATGAATTGAAAAACTCACGCAGTCACGCATGACAGGCAAGGCCTGAACCACAAAAAAAATATAAAAAGATCATAATAAGAAATTTAAAATTTTGGAGCACTTCTTGAAAAGGAGAGTCAAAAATTTTGTACCTAAACCTACGCAGCTTGGCTTTGCTGGATGGTGTACGTATGTTTATGAAAATTTACAAGACAACAGATGTCAAGGCTCTTTTTTTTTAGATAAATGGAGGCAAAATACAGCATTGACTTGTGGGTAAATGTTTCAAAAGTCTCTTAAAACAAAGACAAAAAGTATAGTTGAGTGAAAACGAGCCAAACCACTCCTGTCTTAACAATTGTAATTTCACCTTTACAACAGGACGTACAGTCAAGCAGAAGTCGAAGGTAACAGTTTTACTTTAAAAGCGCTTTTATTCTGTAGATTTTTGCAGCTCAACCGTTACTTCTACCTGGTGTTGACCGTACAGGCACTTAATGCTTTAATGAGCCGTCCAGATTATATGAGCACTAATGGACCTCGAGCTTTCAAAGTAAGTTTTATTTTCTAGAAGTACTAATGCATCTAGGTTTCAACTTAAATCTGTCCGGAGTGGATTACAAAACGTTCGGGTTGATTGAATTCGTTGTAAGAAATATCTCCCAGACAACGGATCAGTTTACACATTTAGGCAGTTTGTCGTGCATAGAGTGGGTTTCGTCTTGTGCCGACAACAGTGTTTATTGCTTCACATTGACTATAAGATAGTATTGTTTTGAGAATTATTTTAGCTTAGTTATTTGTAGTGCCCGATCCAAGATTCGGTTTCGGTTTCAGCAAGTTTCACCAAAAGGTCTAGGTTCACCACCAGTTTCAGTTGCAGCAGAAAATCTACCGAACCTTCGGCCTCACCAAAACTCAGTGTTCGTGAAAAATGGTGCGTCGTTCGGCTTACTCATAGTTGCCCCAAACTCTCAGAGAACTCCTCGGTAACCGTAGATTCTAAGTTAGATGATGAGAGAAAGTGGAGTGTTCAAAGGAGTGGGCTACCTCAAGGGCGTGTACCGACTCCATACTATTCAACATTTACACCAATGACCAACCGGCGAAGCCTAACACGGCCCGATTCCTGTATGCAGACGACGTGGCATTAACCTGCCAAGCCACTGATTTTGAGATTTTTAAATCAGGCAAATGTTTTTATGGAGCCAACCATGGTGACAGCTTCTTCAGCGACTTGTATAAATAACTTTTTTTGTAATTGTGATTACTTAGATAAAGAGAATGATAGAAAATTCTAACTTTTGTTAAAAGTAAACTTTCATATTATTACAAATTAGATGATTACATTCAAGATAAGAATGCTTGGCAAAATGCTGATCCTGCTCTTTAGGGCAATCTTTAGCGATGACAAAATCAAACTGGTTAATCTATATATTCAAATTTGAAAATATTTTTCTGTTTATGAAATTGACCCACACACAATTCCGTTGTTGTTGAATTAGGTAATTTACCTATGTTTGCACGCATATGAATTAATCTATGTATGGAAATATTGTAAAACACTTTATTTTAAAGAGTACATGTGGAGTTTCTTGTCTGTCCTCTTCATAACAAGCTATTAATTACATTAAAATTTACCTTTTTGACATACAAAAGTGCCTAGTGCAAAAAGTCCCTAGTGGCCTAATTGAAAGAAACTTATTTTTTCTTTCACTTTGATTAAGTTCAAATTTCCACCGCCCTTTCCGATCTCAATCGGTATTATGCTGAGAATGCTATTAAACCATATCCTCCATAAATGTAGTCGGCCGTCTTTGACCTTCGTAACAGAGAAGCGCGCACTCAACATCTCGTGACAGCCTCCATCAAAAATATCTGGGTCATTGGATAGGTCCCTAAACTATAGGATGAACTACGAGAAAGTTAATATGAAGGTGCACAGTAGGCACAACCTACTGCGCTGCCTTATATCCACCAGATGGGGTGCGTCTCCCCAAGTCCCGCGAACAACTACAATCTCCAGCTAGTTGATTCCGTAAAAAAACACACCGTGAAAGCTCAGGTGAAGTGAGCTGACAGCAGGCTGTCAGTGATCACCCCCGAAGGGTTCCCGCATTGCCGAGGCGGGGGAGCTTAGTAACCGTGGCACGGTGAAGCGAAGAGGAACCCGAGAAGGGGCTGATTGTCAGGGCTTTTGCCGATAAGCCGACGACGTAGCGGACAACATGTAGGTTGCGGTGCTGCCTGGGCGACATCGCAACTGAGGCGGGCCGCGATGTCAGTGATACTAGGCATTATAAATATACAATATATCGACAGTCGGGGTTATGAGTCTAAACAACTATTACTTAAGAATTAAAAAACAAGACTTTTGAGCATTTCATTTAGGTACCTTCTTTTTTATTTTGCACGGCCGCGGCTTAGTGCCTCGGACACTAAAAGCCGAAAAAGTTTCCGAGCATGCGTGCGCCCCTCCCATGGTAACACCACCTTGGAGAGATGCGACCTTTGGCGTGAGAAGCTCATCCCTATTGACCATTTCATCGGGCCATCGGAGAAATGTCTTGCCCCGAAAACGCCACACTCAGGTCGGCCGCAGCAAAGACAACCCTCATAGGTTGGAGTCTGTGCGGCGTCTCTCTGCAGACCATGGTCTACCTTTCGTCTTATACCGCATGCCCTGTAACCTGGACAATTGAGAACCTTATGGCTGCGTCAGTGAGGGGTGTTGCCGTAGCTGAATACTGGGCCAAACATAACATTAGAAAATTTTATTTGCCATCGACACGCTAAGAAGAAGAAGGCTAGAAAGAAGGCTAGATTTCAGTATATAGGTCTCAGTTTCGGCCAAAACCGAACCTTGCTTAAACATATTGAAAATTTGCAATATGTTTAAGCAAGGTTCGGTTTTGGCCGAAACTGAGACCAAGACCGACAGTTTTGGTCTCGGCTGGAATACCAGTTTCGGTCGGACATTAGTTATTTAGTTTAGTATCTTCCTATCTACCTTGTGTAAACCTAGTTGTAATTCTGTAATTTACAATACTTAGATTCATTTTCTTATGTAAGTATGTACATTCCATAAAAATTCATAAAAACATTTCTTGGTTCGCCAAAATAAAAAACAGTTCATTTAGTTCTGATAACTCCTTATAAAACACATAAAGAGAATAAAAACAAAAGAATACATTTTTAGGAAATCATAAACTTACTTGAACAATAATTTAATTAGATAAATACCGTCTAAATGATACCAAATCTTGTTTCTAACCATTAAGGGTCTAATTAAGGAAACTTTTTGAGGAAACAGTTGGTTTTCAATTTACTTGAATAATTTAATTTTTAAAGCGAATCAACTTTGCTAATTAATCCAGTCTTGAACTTTTTCTGAGGAAGGTTTAATTATTATTAATAATTAATTAGTTTATAAAATGGATAATAAAAGGTATTAATGGATGGATAATAAGGCGTTGCACAGAGGGGGAAATCCCACACTCCCTAGTCTATTCCCCAAAACTCCACGCGCCTTTTGCCCGTCAACAAAAAAAAAAGGAAGGTATCTAAGGGAATCTTTTGTGATTTTCATTTCGTTTAATTGTCTCTCATACATGAGGAATTCGGTGAAAAGGTGACAAGCCTGACATTATTGATTTAGAAGTATTAAATAGGTGATGTTCTTCAGAAAGGCCAGGTGCGCAGTACTCATAACCAGCGTGTGTGTGACTAAATGTATGAATGTGAGTGAAGCAAAATATTTATGAAAGGATCGTAGCAGGTGGCGTTCTGTAGTTTTTGCCTACCTCCATGGCGTGAGTTTATGTATGTATGTAATATTCTAAGAGGAAAGTATCGTAACATTAAAAATATTTTGTAGTTTGGGACTCTCTCCAGCTAGGTGACCATAGGGTCTTCAAAAGGTAGCTAGGAAAACCTGGATACACGTGAAATGGAGGACCGGGTGTTGTGGCGTAGTTTGGGAGCCACCTGGTCCACCAGTGGACTAGAAGTTATTTCTGTTGGAAAATATTTTTTTATGTTTTCTATAATCATACATAGCTTATTGCTTATTATTATATTGCTTATATAACTAACACCAATTATGCAATTATTCAAGGAAAAATTAACACGCTATAAAATTGTGTTCGCATAATTTAGCAAATATTTTACAAGAAAAAGCTATCCATTTAGATAGCGTTTGCAGCATTATCTTATGGAACAAAAGAAATATAAAGAATTTCTTTTATGAGAGCAAGTGACTATATACACCGTACAATCTTGAATATTGGTTCTATCTGAATACGATAATGGTTCTTAAAATGCCTAATGATAGAAATAAATCAATTTTTAAATATAACGGAATCGCCAATCAAATAATCTTATGTCTTATTATCTTCTTACACACACGTAATATACTTCATGTTTAGTAATACTAAAGACATAAATAAAATTAAACAGTATCAAGATCGTTTAATACAATTTCCCCAGTACTGCACACAACAAATTTTTATTTCCTCATTTGCCAAGGGATTCCGGTAGACCTATACACAAGTTCTTACTATGTTAAAAAGCCAATAGATGATTGATATTTAATATCTAGTTATCTAGATTATATATTGCATAAGAAAATAGCAGAAAAAAATAAAGAAAACTTCCAATATTTGATACGATACGGTGTAAATAAGCTCAAACAGTATAATCTTCCATGTTCATAGCTCATTTAAGGGGCTGAGGACGAACAGTTGACAATCGACATCTGCAGTTCTAAGCCACGCCCACTGTCATCAATTGTTTAAGGGCAAACTTAAATTGGAGCGAAAAGTATTTGAAAATTAAATACACAAGGCCCACCACAGAGGCCCGCATCATAAACGGACTCTTCCGATGGTTTTTACAAAAATATAACCGCGCAAGTTCTTATTTCAAACTGGCGGCTAGCATCTGCCATCAGATTGTTCACTGTTATTTTGTCTATGAATACAACCTTATTGCTATGAAAATAAATATTACTAAAACAGGTAATCTGGCTAGTGTCATACGAGTCTTTGCCGTGCAAATTGAATAAATATTATAATTATGTCTGCTTCTATGCGACTGCCACATATAAGAACACAGTACGTGAATTATTTTTATAATGGTTTTATAGCCAGATAATTTTATTTATAGTATTTTAATGAGTTCTACTATACTGAAATAGACTGTGTAATGGAAACTTTAAATTTGAATTGAGATTTGGTGCTTTCTTTAATTAATTTATCATTATTTACAATAGAAAAGTCCCATCAAATCGTAAAACACCTTAAATTTACAAATATCCAGAACTTACTAGGTTCGGAATTGTCTTTTTAGGAATATTTAAAATATCCAATAGAATTTAAGACACTATTAATATAATTTGTACAATTCGTAGGTTCATATTCCTTGTTTAGTATTCTATTGAAATATTTAGATGTCATTTAGTTACTAATACAACATTACTTTCCATAGCCTACTTCAAATCATAATATATTTTTGCGCTATCCTGGAATATAACAGTTTCAAGGCACTTACTGGGTTTTTATTTACACCAGCCCTCTGGGGTAAAGAGGTCACGTGGTGCCGTTTTTAAGATAACATTAGTTCTATTTTTAAAGAGGTTTAAATACTTTTTAGTTACGGACTTAGTAAGTAAGCTAAACGATATGAGTCGTTTATAATACAACAAAAATGTAGATGCTAGTGACAGCGGTAGTGGCAGAGATTAATAATTATACAGAATTTGACAATATTCCTGGTGTTTTCGTTAGTTCCAATTAAAGCCACCAGGCTACATGATCTGGCTGTATTATACCTGATATTTTTTTTGGTATATTGAATTGACGTGAAATAAATCGAATATTTTTTTTTTGCTTTTTGCGGCAAAAATCGACATACGTCCACCTAGCAACGCCGCAAAGCGGTCACTGTCGAATTGCACTGGATGGAAAGAGAAACACGATGGAATTTGTATGGTTTTTTTTATAAAATATAATAATATGAATTACTTAAAAATAATGAATGAAATTTCAAAATATACGACAGTGAAGTTTTGCGTCCTGTTATGATACGTTATTGTTGTTAATTGTACAAATATACGCTAGTCAGTATTACCAGATTTTTTTTTTGAAGATCATGGTAAGAGGTTACTTTGCCATTCAATTGTATCGAGGTTTTTTACGTAAACGTGTTTCGGCCTCAACAAAGTTTTCGGAAGTATGATCAAGATTAACATATCTTTTTTCCGCTGTCACATCTTCAATAGATTTGGCAAAAAAAAATTTAAAAGAATGCCTATTTTTGTAATTCAGCCCCTTAACAGAGACATTTAACATGAAAGAACTTTCGATTTTCTGATTTCCCACACCAATGAACACAAAATAAATGCGCATTTCTCATCTTTTTGCAGACAAGAGGAACTCCTTGCTTTTCAAGTATCTGTTTGAATATTCTTCTTTCACGAATATTTATATTTTGTACTTTAAGAGATAGGATTAAAGGGTCAAATTCTAATAACAAGAAATACATAATAACCAAGAATATTATATTAGCATACTGTAATTGTATTCGAATAAGATATAGAGATACGTTCTGTAGGGTCTTTACACCTTTTAATGATGGTAGTTTGATTAATACGCAAGAGTACGTAATAATAGAATTTAATTGAATGATAATGAGTGCACGCGATTTGAGTGATAATCGTGTACTAAAGTATAGACCGCGCGTAGCTAGTAAAGTGCTGACACAATGATGTCAAATTTGTGCGTGCTTTGCACTGTACATGCTCCGGGGCCCGAGAAGATGTGAATGAGATGAAGGATAATGATTTACAAGATGATAATTAACAATTTTGCTTACAAACTTAAATAAACTAAGCTTAAGGTATTTCATTGAATTGAGTCCGAGCGGATGGCGAAGACCCTCTGCTCGTTGTGGCGATGGTAGGGCGACCCGCAGAGGTGGCAACGGGAGCTACATAGCTCACGCTAGCCTCTGCCCGCTCAGCTGTCGGAGGTGCGGGCGCTGGATGCGGCTGGCGCGCTCGTACGCGTTGCCATGTGTACAAGATGATGCAAACCACGACGACTCCACCCAAGATGTAGATGGCGACGTAATGATGAATGTCATGGAATGTCACTTGATCGGCCAGTTCCTGATTGGATTTCATTTCTTTGAGTGCTTTTTCAATCGCCTTTATGTCTTCCCGTTGTTCGGTGATATCGTCTGTCTCATTCAGTGGAGCGATGAGAGGTATAGACAGATTAATTATGTGGTTTATTGGTGGAATTTCTATGTTCATGACATCGATCTTCGTTTTAATTGTGTTTGATAATGCTCTGTGTGCATAAATCGTAATCATTCTGTCTTTGATGACGCAGATGTCTCCCAGTGTAATGACACCTGTTTTGCTGAGTTGCTCGATCGTAAAATCGTCATCGCATATGACTCGCACACTGCATTGTCCGCAACAAAAGTAAAGATATGAATTAATTAAGTTCAAGTCAATCCAGGTATCGCGACATTCTCTTGTTTCAGTTTGACATTGATTAGATGCTTGATGTTTCAGACATAAGTTGTTGTCTGACGTCATTTGATAGACTGGCCTTTTCAGTGGGCAAATGTACTCGTCGGTGTCGTAAGGAATACATCTTTGTAAGTCGCTTGTAGACACTGGTATGTAAGAGTCTTTATGTGTATTGATAGCCAGGTATTTTGCTACAGGCACTATATTGACCATGCTTGCGTTGACTTGTTGTGGAATCTGTATGAGGTTGTAAAGCTCATAATCTTCCCTGCTCACAAGAGGAATTCTTACTTCGAAAATCAGGAACTTTCTGGTAGCTCTTGCTTTCACTTTCAATAGGTGATAGATCTTCGCCAAGTCGGTCTGAATATTATTAATCGGTAAGGCTAAGTCCTTTGAGATTTGTCCGGTTATAACATTCAGTTTGTTTTTCAACTGTGCCGGCGTCAGCAAGTGAAAGTTGAACTTTTCATAGAAAATGTTAGCCACTGTGTCAACTAGTGTCTCCTGGATTTCTTTAAGATTGGTCATGATGTTATTGGCTATGAACGTTGATAATGTGAATTCCGCTTTGTTGTCAGTGTGTTGGATTTCTGCTTTCAGTTTGCTCATGGCCGCGTTGCAATTGGTAATGTGTTGGTTGATTATTTTGTGCTGCTTGTCCAGGGTATTTTCAATCCTTTTGATGACATTTAGTTCAGCCTCCACTACTGAAGTTTGGTTTTTCCACAGATTACTGAGATGTTTTTGATTGCTTCTGATTAAGGCAATATCCTTCTGATATTGTTCGGCGAAAGTTTCATCCAAAACTCCAAACAAACTATGTGCGATGTAGCCGATGCCGTTGATAAGCCCGCGACGTCGGCGAAATTGACCTTGCTGACCAAGTAAAACATTGTTGTAGTGTTCAAGTTCGTTGTACCCGTGAAGCAGTTGTAATCGGACTACGTTGCATTGTGGTATTTGATCCCTTGAACATATGTTGTCCAGATGAGTGATAAACTTGTCCAGAAGGTTAATTCCTTGCCAATACGGAGCCATGTCGCAATAAACGACGAGTTTCCATTCTTCACGTTCCAATTTCATATTTGCGAGTTTATCAAAAAATATGTTTTTATTTTCTGCAACTTTGGAAATTTTGTATTCGCACGTTCCTGAGCAAATAAACATCAGAAGTACGAGTGTCGTAATTATGAAGTTGCACAATTTTGATGAGGTTGGCTTGGAATATTTTTTGTTTGTTGCTTGACCTTCTTTGTTTTCCTTTTCTGTATCGTGGCTTTGATTATTGTCGTTGATCGGCAAGACGGATAATTTCGTAATTGGTCTCTTGAGTGAACCATTTTTCGTCCGTAGGGTCACTACTCTGACGTATCCGTCTTTCCCTGGATGAAGTTCAATAACTCTGCCCATGGGCCATTTTCCCGGGGGAAGATTAATGTCGTGAATGATGACGATGTCATTGATCTTCAAATTCTGATGAGGTTTGTGCCACTTACTGCGAGCTGATAGTTGGCACAGGTACTCAGCTCGCCATCTCTTCCACAGATCATCAAATATTTTTTGTGTGAGCTGCCATCTTGTTCGCAAGTCTCTCTCTGTCTCGATGATAGTTAGTGTCGGACCACTTGCCAAAAAGTGAGACGGTGTGAGACAGTCTAAATCCTCGGGATCTTCGCTGAGTGCGCACAATGGTCGGCTATTCAAACATGCTTCTATTTGAGCGAGTAACGTCGAATATTCTTCAAACGTCAACTTCTGATCTCCTATGACCCGCTTGAGATGGTACTTCAAACTCTTGACGGCGGCTTCCCAGAGGCCTCCGGCACTAGGCCAGGAAGGGGCATTAAAATGCCAGTTAATCTCCATACTGGTAATAGCCTCGAAAAAACTGTCATCCAAAGTGTTTTTGATATTCACGAACTCTTCGTTGAGTATTCTACTCGCTCCAACAAAGTTCGTGCCATTGTCACTATAGACATGGCCTGGGGTGCCTCTCCGAGCTGCCATCCTCCGCAAAGCTGCTAAGAACGATGATGAGGTCAGGTCCGATACTAGCTCGATGTGTACAGCCTTGGTGGCCATACAAACGAACACGGCGATGTACCCTTTTGTGGTTTTGATACCTCGGCCCTTGCTTGCTTTGACGTCGACAAACCCAGTAAAATCAACCCCTGTATGATAAAATGGTCGTGTTGGATTGCTGCGTGCAAAAGGAAGGTTGCCCATGAGTTGTTCGTGTTTGATTGGGTCGTGTTTTCGGCACTTGACGCAGTTTCGTAAGCGCTTCTTGACAGCTCGGTTTCCTCCCAGAATCCAATATTGTTGACGCAGCCATGCTTGAGTAACTCTCGCTCCCCCATGGAGTGTCATCTGATGTCCTTGTTCGATCAATAAGTCACTGAGGTGTGTGTTGTTGGGAACGATGAGAGGATGCTTCATGTTCTGACTCATTTTCGCGTTGTTCAATCTGCCACCGACTCTCAGTAGGCCGTCTTGATCCAAAAACGGGTTCAGCTTTAGCAATTTGCTCTTCGCGTCTATTTGCTTCTGATCTCGGAGACTAAATACCTCTTCCTTAAATACCGTCAGCTGTACTTGTTTGATAAACAGATGTTTAGCGATTTTTATTTCGCTGACAGTCAGATACTTCGGTTTGTGTTGATTGCGAGATATGGCGCGCAAAGTCCAAGCAAGAACACGCGCTGCTCGGTCGAAGTTGCTGAATCTGCTCAATAATTTTAAAATAATATCTTCATTTTGTTGAACTACATTACTTTTTATTGACTTCCTGATTTCTTCATATGTAATGTAAGTTGGTATGTCTTGATTGTGGTTTACTTTGAATGTTGATAGCCAGGTTGGTCCGTGCCACCAAAGAGGATGATGATGTAGTTGATTCGCTGATAATCCTCGGCTCGCGCAATCAGCTGGATTTTCGGCCGATTTCACATATCGCCAGCTTTTTGTTGGTATTATCTCCGTTATTTGTGCTACTCTGTTAGCCACGAATGGTTTCCAGCGATTCGGTTCACCATTGAGCCAACCTAGTACTGCTGTCGAATCGGACCAACCGTATATTCGTAGGTTATGGGTTGATAAACAGTTCTGGACAACTTTCATCAGTTTTGACAACAAGTGCGCAGCGCAAAGCTCCAATCTAGGCAGAGATACTGATTTGTTGACAGGCACGAGCTTTGATTTCCCTGCTACTATGACCACAGGGGATTGACACTCCGCCTTTTCCTGATTGATAATTCTGCCATAAATTACGCATGCATATGCCTTTTCTGATGAGTCACAAAACCCATGCAACTCTATGTTTGCATTTTTTGTAGTTTGAAGCCATCTTGGCACATTAGTATGTTCGATTTGTGGTAACTCCTTTTTTATTTTAAGCCATTCTTCATTGATGTTTGTAGGTACTGCGTCATCCCATTGAAGATTCAACGACCAAACTTTTTGGAACAAAAGTTTCAGTTTGGTGGATACTGGAGACAGCCAGCCGAGCGGATCAAATATCTTTGAAATGTCAGATAATAATGATCTTTTGGTGGATGGTGTCAATGATGATGTGTCTATCTTAATCTGGAACTTGAATTGATCGTCCCGGGGGTGCCAGCGCAGTCCCAAAGTTTTGGTTGATTCTTGATGCCTGAATTCGAATGCTTGTTCCTTGTCTGATATTGATTCTTGTATGTTAATGTTATTTGATGACCATTTTCGCAAATTAAATCCACCAGACTTCAGTAAATTAATTAGGTCATCCTTGAGTTGTTTGGCTTCCTCTATACTGTGGTGTCCTGCCAGAAGATCATCCATGTAGAAGCATTGTTCAAGTACCGCTGATGCTGTAGGGTATCTTGAACGTTCGTCTTCTGCTAACCGTTTCAACGTCATCATGGCCAGGAATGGAGCTGCTTTGGTGCCATAGGTGACTGTAGTCAACTCATATTCTCTAAGCAATTGGGTAGGTGAGTCACGCCAGACGATTTTCTGATACTGAAGGTCCTTTTCATTACATAAGATCTGTCGGAACATTTTCTCGATGTCGGCTGTGATTGCATATTCATACTGTCTCCAACTCAGAATCAATGTAAACAAATCCTGTTGTAAATTAGGACCGCTGTACATTAAATCATTGAGACTGTAGCCCGTCGAAGTTTTCGCTGATGCGTTAAATACAACTCGCAGCGATGTTGTTGCCGAGTCCGGGCGTAAAACGCATAGGTGAGGTAAAATGCAATCCGGCAGAATTTTCTGTGCGCACTTGCGCATGTGACCCAATTTGATATATTCGTTGATGAATGTTTTGTAATCTTCGGCAATATTTTTATTACTTGAAAACTTTCTTTCCAGTTGATAAAATTGTGCTACGGCTCTTTGTTTTGATTCTCCCAATTTTTCTTTGATATCTGGCTTCAGTGGCAGTCTAACCACGTATCTACCATCATCTCGTCTTACTGTTTCCGATTGATATTGTTGAAGGCATTGATGATCCTCAGAGGACATATTAGTATCGGGTTCGGTGACATCTTCAATGCTCCAAAACCTTTGTATGTCTTGTATATTGTTCATGATAACGTTGCATTGATAAGACTTGACATTGCCGCTCAAAATCCAGCCAAGTTGAGTCTGTTGTGCTATTGGCAGAGATGAGTTTTCCTTGATTATGCCAGACATGATGATTTCCGAGTAAACTTCTGCTCCCAACAATAAATCGATAGGACGACAATCGTTGAAATCTGGATCTGCTAGTTGAATGTTTTGAAGATATTCCCAAGATGGTTTTGCAAAACTGTGGTTTGGCAAGTTGTTAATTAATTTCTTCATAATAACAACTTTTGTTTGGAATATATAATTCGAGTGTAATGATGACGCTACAAGACTGATAATCCCTTACAGTTGGTTTGATTGGCACTGACTCCAACTATGACGCCTTTGCATGCTCGGCGCGGCAGTTTCAGTATTTGAGCTGCGTTCTCAGTGATGAGGGAGGCTTGAGAGCCTTGATCTATGAGAGCCCTCATTGTGTGATATTCCCCATTAGCTCCTTGTATACGGACAAGTGCTGTGGCTAGCAGAATTTCAACAACAGATTCCTTGGAAACATGTGTCACATTGCTTTGTGTGTAGTCTTCACATAACGTAGACGGTGACATATCCATGTTGCTGGACACTGCGTTTGTCTGTAGGGCATCGTGTAGTACGGTGTTATGAGTTCCATTACACACCCTGCATCTTGATTCAGAACGGCATGATTTATTTTTGTGATCAACCAGGCAATTTTTACACAAGTTGAACCTTTGCAATGTGTTTCTCTTTTCTGCTGACCCCGATTCTAAAAATGGCTTGCAGTAGAAAAGTCCGTGGCTGTCGTCTTTGCATAGTGGGCAATATTGTGTTTTCGTTGCACAACTTTTTACAGCTGAACTACGCAAAAACGATTTGTTAGAATCGTTTTTGTTGTTTAAATTATTCGATTTTGATTGATTATTTTTGCTGAATTGATGTCCTGAATCCTTGCTTCTACTCGGAGATGACGACGAGGTTGATTTGGATGAATAATGTTTTCGCCGTGTTGACTCGAGAGCAGTATATTTGTTCTCTAAAAATTTCAGAAAGTCTGCTAGAACAGGCAAGGCTCTTGGATTTTCTAATGATTGAGTGTATTCACTAAGCGTCTGAGTATCCAGCTTCAGTGTAAGTAAATGCACAACCATTGGTCCCATGGCGGCTACATCTATACCAAGATTTTTCAAGGCGTTCATGCATTCATTGATAGTGTCGAACATGTTCTTGATCTGTGTGTCGACTTGGTTTTGCATTGTAGGTAATGACAGGAGTATGTTCATGTGTGAGGTGAAAATTAGCCTGTCATTGTTATACCTGTGATTCAATATGTCCCAGCTGATGTGGTAATTTTCGGAACTGATGTTGAGATGTTGAATGATCCTTTCTGCTTCGCCTTTCAGCTTACTTTTTAATAACTGCATCTTCTGGGCGCTTGGGATGCTTTTGTTGTTATGGACAGCCTCTTGGAATAAGTCCTTGAATGATATCCATTTGTGATAGTTCCCTGAGAAGGTAGGAATATCTATTTTCGGTGTAAAATTTTCCCGATATGAAACGGAATACATTTTGCTATTGACCAACTTTTTGATGTCAACGTACCGTTTTTCGTAGTTGCTATATTCCTGTTCATACTCCTCATCTTCTGAGTACATCTCACTATCAATTTCCCAGTGCAGGGAATCGATGGTTGACCATTTTGCTTGAATGGTTCTGAGCACATCTTCGAATTCCCATTTTTCGGTGAGGCTCTCTATATCCACGCTCCTGATTGCTCGTGATAAAGCCTTGAAGTTACTCTTCTGCTTGCGGAGCATTTCTTCTAATTTACTGGCATTACCTCGAGAGACAATCTTCTTGAACAATGATGTGGATGGGGTGCCAGTTGGCTTGCTATTTGGTTGATCTGGATCAACTGACAACATGTCCGTTTGCTGTTGCTCATCCGCAGCTTCTTGATTGCGAGTATCTGATATACGCATTGATGAAGCGCTAGGCAACTTATCCCCTTGACCCGTACTAGTAGACGGTTTGTAATTTTGAATGATTTCCTGAGCTTCATTGTAGAAAATTCTTGCTTTTTCGTACATGTTCTCCGAAAAGTAGGTATAACCACGATCTTCAAACTCACACAATTGAGCATGATTTTCTTGAAACTCCCTCCAGTATGAATCCAGGATTTGCAAACGTTTTTTGATGTTAGCCGGAGTTTTGCGGTCCGCAGAATCCTTCTTGAAATTCCGCAGTTGCTGCTCCATGGCTTGAATGATTCGATCTTGATTGGCCAAAATGTTTTCCATGCTGGCGCTCATGATTGTTGTTGTATGATAGATTTTCAGTCGTTGAGTTGTAGCAGACGGATGTTACTCTATCCACCGGTCGTAGTCACAGGAGCTGTACTTCCGTGCTCACAGTTTAATCACACTGTTATGAACGCGAAATAGTCCCGCATATACGGATGCTCGAAGGACCAAAAAGATGTAGGGTCTTTACACCTTTTAATGATGGTAGTTTGATTAATACGCAAGAGTACGTAATAATAGAATTTAATTGAATGATAATGAGTGCACGCGATTTGAGTGATAATCGTGTACTAAAGTATAGACCGCGCGTAGCTAGTAAAGTGCTGACACAATGATGTCAAATTTGTGCGTGCTTTGCACTGTACACGTTCCTTCATTCAAGATGTAATAAAGATCAAAAAGTTACTATTTACAAATATATCTTAAAGAAAAGTCACAGTTTAATTTATTGTAAACCAACGTTCCATTGTTAGTAGACAACAGGGCCAACGCCAAATAAAACCAGTAGTTTAATAACGAAACAACTTACAAGACCACTACAAAATAATGAAACACCAAGAAAAGAATTCCGAAACACCTCAGCTGTTACAAACAGAAATAATGTTCGTGTTTTATTATATTAATAAAAGATGTAACGAGCGTAATGTTGGTGACTCCTGCGGTAAAATAAACTTGGGTAACAGCGTTGAAGAGTTAGCAGGGAATGTCACAGTGAGAGATCGAATTAGACCCGCACCTCTGTGGGAACGAAACAAATTAATTTGTGAAATTTTGACAAAGTCGAGAAGTCCTTTGGATGGCAAGAAGTTCTAGGAAAGTTGTACTCGCTGTAGAATTAATTACCAAGTTGTTAGTGATGGATTTTGATGATACGTATAAAACTAAAGAGTAATTTGTAAAACTACTCTTTAGTTGTAACTTTTCTCCCAATTATATTGATGAAACCAATACTTTTATCGCAGAGAGTGTTAGACGTGACTTGGATAAGTCATCACACATAATCCAAAAAATATTCAAGGCTGATCAGGCAAACTGAAATAAGACGAAAAATACTAACTTTTTCATGGACCATCATTTACGAATATGAGTCTAGCTTTTTTCCAACATCGTTCGGATGCAGGTAAACACAAAATCAGTATTTTGTTGGTGGAAAAATAAAAAATCACACAATTATTGGAAAACAAATTTGCAGCCAGAAAATTGAACTCCGAAAATATTACCTACACTCTCTTACATCACTTTTTAACGCCTGACGGAAAAAGAGGGGTGTTATAAGGTTGAAGGTTACGTGTGTAATGTGTACTTATCTGTGTGTTTGAGTATCTGTCTGTGGCATCTTGGCTTCTAAACGGTTAATCCAATATAGTTTTTTTTTGTTTGAAAGGTGACATTATCGAGTGTGCTCTTAGTTAATAATCGGTTCAGCCGTTCAAACGATACGGGCGTTTTACTATTTGAATCGGGGCATTTTTGCAAGATATCGCGTCATAATTATTTGTTCGACAGATTGTCGATCGAACACCAATGAACTTGAAATTTGGTGATAATGTTAATTATTAAGTATATTTTACCAACAAATACCGATATATTGATAAATCAGAATTTTTCTTTTGCGGTTTTGAGGTTTGGTACGGGACCCTAAATGTGCGAAGTGCGACACGGTCACTTCCGGCACTTGGACGCAAAACACGTTTTTTTTTAATAAGGGTAATTTGATGAGAATGTCAGATCGTAGAAAACTGCAAACTTACGTGGCGCTATTTCTGAACAGTATACTGTATAGAAATTGCAACGTTTGTCAACCCCCCACTTAGCCTCAGGGTTTAAGTCCGTCTATGAAACTACCTTTATTTTGCATGAAATTTTAATAAACAAATAAATTTCTCCCATTAATGAAACTTCTTGATAGCAAAAACAAAAAAAAAGAAGGTAAGGCATTTCCTACCCAAGCAGCGTTTTAGCACCCTAATTGTTTTTGCTTATTTCTCGAGGCTCCTGTGCCGGCCACAAATAAATATTTTGTTTCTTTCTTTTCTTTACTAGATAAATGATGAAGTTTATAAAACATGAAAAAATGTGTCGCGGGCTTTTTTATAATTTACTTGTAATTTAACTCACTCTGCCCTATTGCAAAATCGTAAATTATGTGCTATATAAAATCTTTATTATGACGCTGTTCGGTGCAGTAATACCTCCTAAGCCACATTTCTAATCGACAGGCTTTGTGCTCTCGCCACAATCGATCTCACCGCCTTGATACTGTCTGAACCAGGTTTGTGGTCTGAATCCTCCACTATTATGATGCCAATTCTAGAATCTCTCTTCTTCGTAATAACTGTTAAAACTTGTTATCTTTTTTATTTCGTCAGATTATATTTTTAATCTAAGAACCTGTTTTATGTCATTCTAGATTTTTTCATCTTCGCTTATTATATTTTAGGTCGCTTGTGCTTTGTCGTTTTCTATTGTTAAATCTAAATTATTATGGACAATTTTGTTAAGGTTTATATTAACTAAATATATTTGCCTTAAATCTAGAATTGCGATTCTACTAACTTGGTTTCATTTCGGTCTATACTCGGAATTTTAATTCGATTCCAGATTTGACAATTTCAGTGTTGCAACGTTATGACAGGTACTAAATAGTGACGTTGCAAAATTATTCGATATGGCAATGGAATATTTCCGGATCGATTCTTCTCGTTTATAATTTTACTCTCGTAAACTAAGTATATCAGGAAATTAAATACTTCTGAACCGATAATTTAGTTTTGACGATTAATTAACGATCTGAGACTTTTCTTTTATAATTGTGTGTGAAATAAATAAAAAAATATGATCATGAGAACAAACACAACGTAACAACACTTTAACAAAAATCCAACAAAATATCGATTCGCAATGAAATAAGATATTCGTGCAGTCACACTGGGAGAATGAAGCCGAATGACACGATAAACAAAATGGCGATAGCTGCACGAGCGCGCACGGGTTGCCAATACTGAAAACTATCGAGGCTCTTGTAGTATAATTTTGTTTTTAATATAAAAACAAAAATATTAACTTTTTATAAAATAGAGCAGCGATTACTAATTAATAAATAATTATGTATTTATTTAAATAAAAATCAATAATTTAGTCTTTAATTGGCACACTGATGGCACACACACTGATTGTTTATCGATTTTTGTGTTCATCACTACACTATTATATGTGGTATCATTATTTCACAAAATGACAGTAGCAAATGTCAAATCCGGAATCGAATTAAAATTCTGACTATAATTTACGAACTTTTCTTCTATTTCGATTGACTTTAGAATACCCTCCTAAGCCGAGATTCTAATCAATAGGATTTGCGCACGTTAGCCGGCTCGCCGCGGTCTATCTCGGTCAGCTAACACTGTCTACAAACCGTACCAGACCAGCCATGTTTTGGTTTAATTCAAGAGGTGTCAGTTCAAATTTTCGACTTTTTGATGGCGTTGAATTTAAACTCGTTTGTTATTAAAAACTAAGAGATTTTTGACTGAGCTACATGAGTTAAGTCAAAAATCTTTTCAGATTTGCAACGATTTACTGATGTTATGTGTCAGCAATCAGATTTTTACTGTTAGGTACTTATTGTGTTTTTAGGGTTCCATACCTCAAAAAAAAAACTGAACCCCCATAGGATGACTTTGTTTTCCGCCTGTCTGTCTGTCCGTCCCGTCTGTCTGTCAATACCCTTTATCTCGTGAACTCATGGCGATATAGAGTTGCAATTAAAAACAAATGGTCAAGTTTTCAACGCCTTGCAGCGATGAAAAAATCAAACTTCTAGATCAACGCATTCAAGAGATACATTCATAAAAAATAATGATTATTTACTCATTTGCAGTTGGTTAACTGACCGCGACTTATGTCGATGTCAGTTACTAACTACAGACTGGGGGACTACAGTTTTCCAACAGCAATGTTAGTTTTGTCCCTCAATTCTGTTTATCTTATCGTTAGAGCAATGTTCGGTGCCCTCATAGTTTATGAACTTCAGTAATATTATTTAATTATTTTGGTGAATGTAGCTACTTGTACGAAAACCTCAGTGACTCCTGCTCCGAACTAACTACTTAATTGATAAAACTGGGGTCTCACCATTGTCACAAAGTACATTAGCGACGGCGCGTCGCAGTATTGTCCACTACGAACAAAGCGCCATTTTCCACGCACCCATTGACATTACTCAGTCGCGGCTGTCACGAGTGCTAGCGCGGGCGTTTGCGCGGCGGGTGCAGGGGTGTGGTGGTACTCTTCTTCAAGAAGGGCGACAATGCCTGGTTGAAGAACTATAGGCCCATCTCACTTCTTAGCCATGTCTACAAGTTGTTTTCAAGAGTCATCACGAATTTGACGATTTCCAGCCCCCTGAACAAACCGGATTCCGAAAAGGCTTTAGCACCGTAGACCACATACATACGCTGCGGCAGGTTATACAGAAGACCGAAGAATATAACTTGCCTCTTTGTTTAGCGTTTGTGGACTACGAGTAAGCCTTCGATTCGATCGAGACTTGGGCTGTACTGCAGTCTCTCCAACGGTGCCAGATCGACTACCGGTACATTGAGGTATTGAAGTGTTTGTACAAAAACGCCACCATGTCAGTCCGTCTTCAGGATCAGACCTCGAAACAAATCCTTCTACAGCGCGGCGTGAGACAAGGAGACGTCATTTCTCCGAAACTGTTCACTGCTGCGCTGGAGGATGTCTTCAAGGTTCTGGACTGGAGGGGGCTGGGCATCAACGTTAATGGCGAGTACATTACTCACCTTCGGTTTTCCGACGACATAGTGGTCATGGCTGAGACCATGGAGAGCCTCAGTAAAATGCTCGATGACCTCAGTAGAGCTTCCGAAAGAGTGGGTCTTAAAATGAACATGGATAAAACCAAGATCATGGTGATTGCCCATGTAACACCCATTATCAATGTCGGAGACTCTACTCTCGAAGTTGTAGACGATTATGTCTACCTGTGACAAACGGTCCAGTTGGGTAGGTCCAATTTCGAGAAAGAGGTCAACCGTCGAATCCGACTCGGCTGGGCGGCGTTAGGGAAGTTGCGTGGTATCTTCTCGTCCAATTTACCGCAGTGTCTCAAGACAAAAGTCTATGACCAGTGTGTGTTGCCAGTGATCACCTATGGGACCGAGACGTGGTCGCTCACAATGGGCCTTATCAGAAAGCTGAAAGTCACCCAAAGGGCAATGGAAAGGGCTATGCTCGGAATTTCCTTGCGTGATCACGACAGAAATGATGATATCCGCAGGAGAACCAAAGTTACCTACATAGCCCGAAGAATTGCCTAACTTAAGTGGCAGTGGGCAGGGCACATTGCTCGCAGAACGGATGGCCGATGGGCCGAAAAGTTCTGAAATGGCGACCGCGAACTGGAAGACGATACGTTGGAAGGCCTCCCACTAGGTGGACTGATGACCTGGTTAAGGTTGATGGAAGGCGCTGGATGCGAGACGCACGGGATCTGTTAATGTGGCGACGTCTGGGGGAGGCCTATGTCCAGCAGTGGACGTCTTTCGGCTGAAATGATGATGATGATCTAAGTATATATTAAATTGTTTTATTTATATTTCTATTCTCTATTTGTTTTTTCACTAAGTTGCACCTGCCATATTTTATCTCTGCATCATACACCACCCTATGGTTTACTGGTAGAAAATGCTTAAGCAATTAAGTCCGCCTTTGTACTTGTGCATAAAGTTTTAAAAATAAATAAATATCACAGCACTTATGCCTGATAACAACCAATAGCTAGGTCTTAACTCAGTAATCAGAGCAAAACTGTCATGAATATCAAAAAAAAATCTTATAACCTCCTTATAACGCTGCTTAACTGCTAATAACAGTAACGACAAACAGTTTCAGCTCAATAAAAGTGTTAATGAGGTCATAAGTGTACCCTACAGGAACCCACGTGGGCTCATAAAGGATAATGAAATTCTTTATTAAAAGTCTTATACTGGAGGATATATTTTTGTATGATAAATGTGTTATTGTTATGGTTTGAGTTAACTTTATTGTAACGACTAAGTTTGGTGTTGATATTTTGATGAAAAGTATTTTCATTCATCCACAAATTGTTGCTGTTTATGCTGGGAAAGCTTCATGCTTGCTTCAAGTTATACTTACCATTAAAATAATAATAATTTACTGTATTTGCTGATTATTTACTTGTTCAGTTAATGATCCTTTGCTTCTAGGTACATTTGGTTTTGGTTTATTTTGTTTACTGTCTCACCCTGAGGTCAAATAATAGAAAATGTTTAAGTCATTCAGTCCGCTTTTGTACAGTTAATTTTACTTGTGCGAACAGTTTTAAAAAATAATTAAATTATATTTACAACTTTCGAACCCAGTTTTACTTATCCTACGTAAACTACCAGGAAATTAATTGTTGGATCGACGAGCTTCGTCAGTCACTGGAAGTAAATTGAATAAATTATACCTCTAGGTGTACGTGGAAATAGGATTTCCTGTGTCGTGGCATGTGGTCCTTTACGGTCCACAAGAACGTCTCTCCCGATCGAATTTCATTACCGATCGGACTGAAATCAGGCGCAGGGCCAAAGGCTTTACTTAAAAGCGTACTTTCCGAGGATCGTGGTTGACACCGACTTCTAAACTGCTATTACTGAAAATGTCTTAATAGGAAAACCCAATAACCCTTTGCCCACGCTCAAGAGAGAGAGCAGTGGTGGCCCATTGGTAACGGCCCCAACTTACGTGGGTTCGAACCCAGGCAGGCGCTTTACTATGTGTAAATTATTTCATCACCAATGCTCTAAAAAACTGTGAAGGAAAATATCGTAGAAAACTGGCATTAACTAGAACCAGAAATTCGAAGATATGTGACATTCATCAACCTGAATTGGATCCGCATGGTGGATTAAAGCCCATTCCACAAAGGCGCAAATCTACGAGACTTTAGAGGTTGTTGAAAATTCTTCATACATATACTTAATAAACGTACCAGTTTTTCTGCGTAATGTGTAGTTTAATAAGGAAATGGAGAGGTATTTTCAATTAACACTTCCATTCGTATTCCATTCGAACAAGAGCGCGCTAGCTAATATCGTAGGTTTTGTTATACTTTTTATGTTTTATATTCAATCAAAATCAAAATCATCAAAATCATTTTTTTTATTTCACATAGGCCTACATGGGCACTTATAAAACGTCGACAAAAGGTGCACGGTTCGGGTTGGTAGTTTCCTATGGAGAAGAACCGGCAAGAAACTCCATGGTTACTCTTTTAAAAATGGTTTGGTTTTACAATATTTCCATGATACAGCATTAGTACTTAGATATGGGGGGACAACGCAGGCCCGACTTATGACAATAAGTCGTAAGAAACTAAAAAAAATAAAATAAAAAGATTATATATTAAATAAAAAAGTTAACAAATGATAACTAGCATCAAGAAGGCCTACAATGTTCACACATTCACAAAACAATCGGTAAAAGAATCTATACAAAGGTAAAAAAAAAATAAGTATAACAAGACTAAATTTAACGTGTGGCACAAATGTTGTTATCAGTGCTGTAACTATTCTTAGCAAAGAGCTATAAAGATGATTGAAAACCATTGTAAAAAGTCTAATTAAAAGAAGGAAAGAAAAAATGAGATTGAGAATAGTTAGAGACATCCACTTATTTGTGCCGTTTACAAGTTACCAGGGAAGCTGCATGCGCAGAAGGAGCTAAGGCCAAATGTTTTTATCTTCAACGTAGTCCTTGATTTTATAATATGCTTTGTTAATAAGGATACGTTTGATGTATTTTTTTAACCTTCCATCGGTCAGTTCTATAACTGACTTTGGCAACTTGTTATAAAAGCGTATACTGTTTACAAGAAAAGACTTGCTAGTTTTCGTTAATCTGAATTTGGGTATTACAATTTCGTGCTTACTGCGTGTATTTAAATTATGGAAGTCGCTTCTAGTTTTGAAAAGCCCCCGATTTTTACGGACATACAAAATACATTCCAAAATATAAAGTGAAGGTAGAGTAAGTATATCGATCTCTTAAAATTTTTCTCTGAGGGACTCGCGAGGACCCATTTAATAGATTGCGCGGATTGCCCTCTTTTGTAGGATGAAAATTGAGTCAACGTCTGCTGCTGATCCCCACAGCAGAATGCCATAAGACATAATACTGTGGAAATAAGCATAGTATACTAACCTAGCTGTAGCTACATCGGTTAGCTGCCTTATTTTCCTTACTGCATATGCAGCCAATTTTAACCTACCCGAAAGAGTTCTAATGTGCGCGCCCCACTGCAATTTTGAATCGATAGTAATCCCTAAGAATACAGTTTCCGTTATAACTTCAAGATTTTTGCCGTCAAGATTTAGGTTTAGGTCATGTTGTGGTACATTTGGTAAAGAGAACTTTAGACACTTTGTTTTTTTCGCATTCAGTAAAAGATTGTTACCTGCGAACAATTTTGAGAGAACAATCAGATTTTCGTTGACATTTAAGACATCCGTATCTTGCCTATCTATTTTAAAAATTAGCGAAGTATCATCAGCAAATATAATTATATCCGATAATTTGGCCATCATAAAAGCGAGATCATTAATGTAAACAAGAAAAAGGAAAGGGCCGAGAATTGAACCTTGGGGCACGCCCATCTTGACTAGAGACCCGGAGGACGTCGCCCCATTAACATTTACTTTTTGCTGTCTGTTTGATAAATAGGAAAGCATGAGATCAGCAGATTTTCCACGAATTCCGTAGTGGTGTAATTTACAGATCAGTGTGTTGTGGTCGACGCAGTCGAAAGCTTTTGAGAGATCACAGAAAATGCCAATGGCATCCTGGGACCTCTCCCAAGCCTCCAAGATCTGGCTGATGAGTTTTACTCCCGCGTCCGTTGTCGACCTACCTTTCGTGAAACCAAACTGTTGACTATGCAGGATCCCATTTGAATTGAAGTGAGACAACATCTGTTCCAGCAAGATTTCTTCATAGATTTTACTCAATGCTGGAAGCACGGATATAGGTCTATAATTAGAAGGATCACTCTTACAGCCTGATTTGAAAATTGGTACTACTTTACTGACAATGGACTCCGAAGGTTTTCTTTCATCGAATAAATTAGTTAGTGAAAATGGCTGAGGGTATTTCCAGATGATTCTGTTATTATTGGATCTGGAAAAACTAGTATCAGTAGTAAGAAAAATATCTTTGAATTTACTTTCTTTGCAACAGATGTTGAGTACAATTTAATATTGTTGCTGAAATAACTGACATTAGCAGTTATAGGTTTATTATTGTATACGAAGCATTGGAGAGGCCCACACGGTAGACCGATGAATATAATAATTTAGAGAGGTCTATCCAGCAGTAGACGTCTGAAGACTGAAATTAAGATAATCATGATTTTATTATTATTCCCAGTTTGATTGAACAAAGACAAAGTGTAGTTTTAGTCTTATATAAAATTTCTTTATATGTATTTAGTATGTTCGTTAGCCATCAGGCGGTAAAGTCCTCCTCTACCTACTCCATTTCTGTCTTTCTTTTTTTGCGAACTTTATTTTGTTCTATCGACCTGTCTGATGTCATCATCCCGGTCGTCCGTTTCTGTACCTATGTAGCTTCTTAAGAAAATAAAAAAGAACAATATCTTTTTGGATTTGATATTATTATGGCAATTACATGATCACTGTGCAAGCCATAAAACGATGATAAGGTATATCATTGTTTTATTGACCATAAACCGAGTTTGCTAATTTAATAGATTTTTTTTTTATCTATTATAGGCTCGCGCTTGACCACTATCTCACCTGATAGTAAGCGATGATGTGGTCGACGGTGGAGCATGCTTGCCTAGAAGTAACCTATTCACTCTTAACTTAAAGACCCCTAGATTGTAGCTATCGGGAAACACAGACTCCGGCAGGGAAATCCACTCCTTAACTGTACGCATAATAAAAGAATTCTCAAAACGTTTAGTGCGTATGGGTGGGATGTCCACCATGTACCGATGACGCATCGCCGTACGTCTGGTAGTCCGATGATGGAACGGGCTGGGTGGAATTAAATCATGCAATTCTATCGCACACTCCCCGAAATTTAACCGATAAAAAACCGACGATGCGACGATATTCAAGTCTCTGGAGCTTTGACTTAACCAGTGCCTCATCGCTAATGAGCCCCTTGGCCCACTTTTCGATCGACTCTAGTGCATCAAGCTGGTATTTGGCAGATCCTAAACTAAATTACTTTACGATGTTTACATTTGCATAGGTATTTCAGCTTAACGTGGAGTCTTACCATGTCACAATTATCTTAACTAATTAATCTTAGTGTGCTAAGTGACCTGGGTAAGATGGAAAGGCAAAAACTGGGTCATCTTAAGGTAAAAGCGCCAGGGTGTCCCGAAATTCAATTTTTGTTGCGTTGATGATATTGATGATTCAAATGCTCGTACTTTAAAATCATACATAAGTCAATAACAACAAATATTCACTTGAAAATAATCATTCTCTGGTAAATACATATTAACCAAAGTATGAACATTCAAATCATACAACTCCCTATGTTACGATTGACCTCACATTATTAATCTCATGATTTGGCTTCAATTGCAATTTCAGATTAGGCAATTGGAACATAGGTGGAACTGGCTTAGAATAAATTTTAAATAACACAACTAACACTATGCTGTAAACTGTAAAAACGTAAGTTATGAACTTTGTGGATTACTCAGGCCGATCTCCTTTAAGTAGTGATAAAACGTGTCATCGTTTTTTAGTTTTTCTACCAGTAAGTACTTTTATCCCCTATGATATTCATCTTGATAGATGTTAATCTCGCTGATATATTAAGTCTATTTTCATCTCTGCAGCGCATTTATGATGCAATCGACTTTAGCCTCCATTACCATCTTTAAAAATGAAGGAAAACACGTGACTTACATTAGCGACATGCCAATGTGTCAGTCTGTGTTGATTGATCTAACTCGTTATAAATCAGTGTCTACCTATAGCTATTTGAATGGGTTGTTCACTGAAGCATTATGTTTTCACTTTTTAGTATGAAACAATATGGGTTTCTCCGTTGAATAGTGGTATTTTCATATTGATAAAAGGTATCCATTAAACGAAAGTCTTTATTTTTTTATTGAATATACATAAAAATATTAAATATAATATAATCAGCAATGGCGTTTGTAACCAAAGCTCTAGTAATTGTGTGTTTTGACATCAGAAAAATATAGTCGGTTCTTTGGTACCTATTGTTTTTAGTTTTTTTATTCCGACTTCGGATAACAAAGTTATATTTCGCTTTGTTTATATGTGTTTTGCATATGTTTTATATGTGTTTTGTTTTAAAAGTCGGTCTAATTTTTTTGTTAAAAGTTTTATTTTCTCTTTTTAGTTTTGGTACTTACCTCATATTACCATGAGAATCATTTATAGCCAGACGACATTTAATTTAGATTCCAATAAGCCCAAACACGACTAGGATATGTTGTGTTATTACGGAGTTCCAGTGGCTACCTTCCGGCTTCATCATCACATCAGTGCGATGGTACAATTTTCATTAGTTCCATTTATTTATACGTATTTGCATCATCACTATGATGATGCAAAAACACTTAAAAAATTGAGTTATCTTATACCTATGACACAGTACCCCTCAAACGTCGCGCGCACACCATGTGTGCGTGTGCTATTGTTGGTTCTATTATATCTGCTAATTAGAAGCTCAATGGTTAGGAGTCATCCCATCTGTGGTTTTCTTTATCGGTTCCTCTTTACCAAGTGATACTTTATGAGTGCAAATGCTTCCCATGTTCATAAAAATAACAAAATCATTAAATGTCTGCCTTTAATATTTGTGGAGTTCATCCGAACATATATAAAAAATTGAAACGTGCGTATTGATAATCTCCTCTTTTTTGCTGTTTTGATAAAGGATTGTGATTGGAAATGTTTTGTTGTTTTTTGGTATCTATAAAATTTGAATAGTCTCAGTTTGCATTTTTGTATATTGCTTTGGTAAGTCAAGTCATAACTTAAATTAGGATTGGAAGTTACGTATAATAACAATCAAGTTTTTGTACCAGGAAAATTCCAATTATTTTCTAAAAGTTGCTATCTAAAATTTATCGCTGAAACATTTTGAGAATTCGTTTAATTAGGCGCATAGTTTTCTTTATTTTGTAACACAAAAAGTAATTAATTTTCGATTCTAAACCCAGCCTTTACTTTTTCACGCTTTCACTAATGAAGCATCTACAGTTTTTGGTTGATTTAAGTTTTTTCTTTAGGTTATTTCGTAAAGTTTTTAATTCAGTTCACAAAATATAAGGTGTACCACTATTGTGAAAACTCCACAGTCTATTCTTTCCTGGTTTAAAAGAACAGATTCCGTACATATCGCCTTCGGGTACTCGAAAAATTATATGAAGAAAGAATCAATTACTTTAAGAAACGTGAATTCCTGAAGCTCTTTACCATCTTAAAATTAGAGCTATTTACCTACAAAGTGTGACATTAATGACTCTCAAAATCTACTTACTATTTTAAAAATATATCAAATTACGCCCATAGATCTCAAAATTGACAATTTGGGAATTAATACGAATTGGAAAAGTATAAAAATGGTCACGCACCATTAAAACTGTTAATTTGATAAGTTAAAATTAAATGGCGGGTGATTCGAGTTCTTAATTGGAAAAGGTACCATGTGTTCGATAATTCGATTAGTGGTTGAAATCATTATCGCTTTGGACGAATTTTCTACTCGGGTTCTCATAGTTAAATGGCTAATGTTTCGGAAGTGTCTTTTATAAAATTGAAGGTAAAACGAAAATGGGTTTAGTGATTATCCGTCCAACCGACAAATCCTCTGAAAATTTGGCATGTCCAAATTACTTTATGAACTTTACTGATAAAATCTCAAACACAAATCAATTCTAAGTATTTATAAGTCATCCTTAAGTAGGTATCATGTGCCTGAGGTTAATAAGTGCATGTTTTACTAACACTTCGTTACACCTCAATGTTATCTACCTAACTAATATTATAAAGTAGAAATTTTTTGAGATTGCATGTTGCCGAGATGAGGATGTTGAGACGGAAGTGCGGAGTGACGAGAATGTATATAGTGAGAAATGTCACTGGCACCACTTTCAAACTTCCTCTTTTGAAAGTGGTGCCAGTGACAGAAAAGTTGAAAGGAAACCCTTTGTCCTGGTATGGTCATGTGATGAGGCGGGATGAAACGCATGATACTAAAAGAGTTATGAATAGAGATGTGGATTAATGGAGACGGAGGGGACGGCCTAATAAAAGATGGATAGGCGGTGTGAGGAGTAATATGAAAGAAAAGGGCGTCAGTGATGGAGTGACAGGGGACAGGATGATATGGAAGAAGAAAACGTGTTGTGCCGACCCCAAGTAACATGGGACAAGGGATGATGATGCTATTATTTTGATATTACAAACAGATATTTAATTTTATTTATATGTATATGTAGCATGGGTCAAACATCGCGGATCAAACGAAACAGGGCGATATTCGGGGCTTTTTGCAATAGATGATAAAGAAATTATCGTTTTTTTTTCTGTTGTTAACCCCAACTGTTGCCCTGTTTCGTTTGATCCACGATGTTTGCCCACTCTGTGTATATGATGTATTTACTTTCAAAGTAAACTTTGAGTACACTTCGAATTTGTGAACTTGAGCTTTTATATTTAGAAGAAGAAGACTTCTTGGAATGTAGTTATTCTCAAATAAAATACATTTAACTGTAATTTTGAATTGGCATAACAAAAGTCCTATTACTATCTAATACCGAATTTCAGAAAACGCGACTGTTCGAGACAGTTTTCATGAAACTGAGACATCTATATCTTACAAACTTTTTTAGTTATGTCAAAATAATTGAATGTTAGAAATACAATATTTTCATCAGAAAGAGAATGACATAAATTTTGTTTAACGGGAGATAAGTAAAATACTATATTGTATCATGTGATTTCTGCTGGAACTCGATTGATTTCACAATTATACTGACAAAAAGTTTTCAATACATTTACTCAAAAAGTGGTTGTTATTGTAAGCTTTTAGGTTCACAATACAGTGAATTAATTACACGCACATATTTTGTGTGGTGCCAAACGTCATTTGAACCACAGAACAGTTAATCAGGAAATAAAAGGTAAATTTGCCAAATCACTTAAGCAGTTCTTTTTAGGGCGTTCGTAAATGATCTTCGTAGGGAAGTGGTTTGCAGTTTGTGGAGGGAGGGTTAGCAAATAAGTAATTAAGTAGTTTTATAAGATATGGGTCATGTGACATAAGATAAGATTCCTTTATTACCTTATCATTAATTAATAATATAATAATATTTTATGGTAGTTTTTTTTATAATTATATGAAGTAAAAATTAAGTGTCCGCACTATTAAACTTTATTTTTAATAATGTTTGTTCCGTTCCCACAGACAAACAGTAAAAACGATTTTGTGGGGCACAGTTCTTAAGTTAAAATATTATAAACTTGTAATTTAATAAATAAATAATAAAAAACTGTCCTGTGAGTTAAACATTAAATTCAGTTTTGTGTTTGGACTCACACGACTTCATTACGCAACGTCAATCTCATCTCGACTCTAATGACAAACTTAGCCCACCTGTATCGAAATGTATGAACATTGCACTTAACAAGTTAGTACAAAAATATTTCTTAAAACTACTTTCGAATGTTTAACTTGTAAAAATCTCACAAACGAAATTAAGTCCGGACTAAACGTTAATAAAGAGGCAGTATCTAAGTTTTAATCTCATTCTAGCCACTGCAATGTTGCCAACATTGTATTCTGCGATCCGCAAGTTGGCTTTCTTCCTTCCATATAAAAATGCATTGCATATTCCCGGCTTTTATGTAAAACAGTTTCTGAACTTAAGTCTTTTTACCGCGGGAAAAGGAAAAAAATTTTCAACGGAGAAATCTCCTTTTTACTTTATACTAGGATTTTTTCGTTTCCTTGATTTCGCCTGTTCAGTGCAATAGTCGTTTTGGCGAGGGAATTCTTGGCAAGTGCGGTTGGAGCCCGGGGTATAATAAAACCGGTTGAATTTCAAACAGTTCCTTCGTTTCGTGTTTCTTGGCTGTGTTCTTAATGTTTTAAATTTATTTTTTGTTTTATGTACGTGTGTTCTCTAATGTTTTAGATACGTGTGTAAGTTCATTACTACACCGAATATTTTAACAAAGGTTACGAAATTGGTAAAAACTTTCGTATGCAATGTTTTTTCACAAAAGTTAATTCATAAATCATTTACCGTACGTAGAAATTCATGCTTAAGCAAATAAAAACTTTATCATTTTCATAAACAAATCGATACGATGCCCAAAAAAACACAATTGTTACGAAAGTTTTAACATGATACCAGAGCTTTAAAACATCAACTACTTAGCAAATAACAACGAATTCTACAATAAATACTAAAGGACATTTCTCCAACTAGCTGTAGTACTCGCCATCTGTCCTCGTATGAGTTTTGTCGTACGTGTACGACATCCCGATATGAACATCAGCAATGTGCCAATAAATGCAACTGTGTTTATGTCACTTGTTTTAAAACAGGTGAAAGGGGAGATACAACATATGGAGCTGTTGAAGAGAGATATTTTTGAGAAGTATGCATTTTGCAGTGTTTTTTAAATATAACAAAATCATTTGTGGTTTACCTGTAAAATGCCTTCATTATCTTCAGAATTCAGCCAAAAGCCTTCCACTGCTGGTGACTTGATCACTCGTGAAATAATTTTAGTGAGGCAATTAAAATAATTGGAGACCAATTTATTCGCTTCGCTATTACTATACATTATCTCGAGGAAAATACATAATACAATTTCTTTCCTCCAGATAGTGAGTTATTTTACTCATTAGATCCACTAAAATAATGCATTGATAAAAATATTAGCTAGTTAGCAATGTTAGTAGCGAAGCAGACTGCTCAAAAAAAATATAACGACACTGCTTTTAAATTGTACCTCTAGTTAAATTATTGCCAAACCGCCAATAAACGTTTTGCCGTTCGTTTTAATTCCAAATCCCTCTATCCAAAACTAAATAGAGCGTTACATTAGGTATTCCCAAACACCCGTCCCCTACACTGGGGAATAGAGTTTAGTCTGCATTCTGCAGTACAGTGCATTTAATGATGTTTGTTCGCCGGTAATTAGCTGGGGCCGAACTAACCCGAGCTAGCCAAACGAGTGCCCGACAATCAGATCTTCGACACAAACTAATTTTGAAGTTGTAGGGTAGCTACGAAAATAGTGTGCGAAAAGGAATTGCTACGGGGCTACGGCTTAGCTTATAATATTACGTCTCATACATATCTTGCTACGTTGTCGTAGCAAATATTTGCCCTGCTACGTCTTCATTATTCGTAAAAGTATACTTCCGATCGAAACGGCTTGACATCACTGACGAGGCGACATGGTGACTGAGCAATAGTATTATGCCCCGTTTATTTCAAGTGTAGCTACATTAGCGACGCCGGAGCCGGTTTAATCCGAAGTCTACCTATGACAAGTCACAATTATTATCTCAGCGCCTATCAATGACAGTTTGGTGTGACTGTTTTGTGAAATAACTTGCATTTTACAAACTAATTACAAGCGTTAGAGCAATGTGCGGAAAGCACTCACACGGACTCGGACGTCACATTCATACCTTGCTTCATTTGAAATATTTGTCCCGCTACACTACTCATCATTATTTATCTCTTGGGTGCAGTGGACGAGATATTTTCAGTAATTTGATAAAGTAAGTTTCATGGCTTGGTAATAACAGGCCACGGGTCGATATTCAAGGTTAAGCAATGTTTGTAGAGGTTGGTCCGAGGATAGGTGACTATACATTACATACCGAGAATCCTCCATGCATCGGAAAGCACGTTGGCCCCGACTGTCATTAGTAGATTTTTGACAGTCGTTACGACCTGTCCTGAAAATCCGTCAACAGTCTTGGCAAGAGGTATCTTGTCACCCAGTTACTGGATTGAGGAGATCAGATAGGCAGTCGCTCTGTATACAAGAAAAAAATAAAAACGATTTTTATTAATGTCTATTTTAAATCCAGTCCTACCAAGGTCGGAGACTCTACACTCGAAGTTGTGGACCACTATGTCTACCTGGGACAAACAATCCAGTTTAGTAGGGCCAACTTCGACGAAGAGGTCAACAGTCGAATCCGTCTCGGATGGGAAGCGTTCAGGAAGTTGCTTGGTATCTTCTCGTCCAACTTACCACAGTGTCTCATGACCAATGTGTGTTGCCAGTGATAACCTATGGCTCTGAGACGTGGTCGCTCACAATGGGCCTCATCAGAAAGCTTAAAGTCACTCCAAGGGCAATATATAGGGCTATGCTCCGCGTTTCCTTTCGTTTCCATGAGAACCAAGGTTACCGATATATCCCGAAGAATTGCCAAACTTAAGTGGCAGTGGGCAGGGCACATTGCTTGCAGAACGGATGGCCGATGGGGCATAAAAGCTCTGGAGTAGTTATAGTCACCATTCAAACCAATCAAAAAAATTAAATCAATGTTATTTCAACCGTTTAGGAGCTATGATTTAGATAGAGATGCAGTGTGCCATCAAATTGGCACATCTACAATAAGGCAAGATTACAATGCATTTAGCAACAAAGGGCCCGCATGAATATTCAAGGAGAATATTGCACGTCAATATGCAGTTTAGTACAGCTTTAATGATGTTAGTTCGCTATGAATAAGTTACCTCTTGTCGGCAACAAGAGAGGTGTTAAGAAACTACAATATATATAACCATTTTTGCCCTAGACATGTCCATTAATTTTAAGGTCTTGTGACGGAATATATGATTTAGGATTTCTATAAAAGGCAGAAATGTCTTTCACATGGATGCAATAAGTCATCAGGCAGGTCACTGACATAACATAATTACCATCGGTGAAAGATTCATTAGCACGGATTAACCAACAATAATCCCAAGAACTTTGAAAAGTCATGCTCACTCACAGAACAAATTATCAATTAGCAAAAAAATGGCGCAAGCAACAGATAACGGCAACTAGACATTGGACACCGATTGGTTACTGTTAATCAGATAATAAGCTAAGTTTTGAATGCAAAATTCAGCTGGTATGCAGGCTTCGGGCTAAATACAACCAATGCTGGTAATGTGTGTCGCCTGTTGCATAATCCTTTTGTTTAGTTTTATGAACAATCGTTTAGTGAACATTTTATGTTATGCCAACAGCTAATAAACTTTATTTCATTTCAGTTTTCGTGATGAGAAAATAGCGTGTGGAGCTTTTCATTATTCTTTCTGTTGGGGAACTATAGTCTAACTATAACGTAACATTACGTCTGCATAACTCGTATATTTTGCCACTTGTGATTATGTTCCTCGAGGTGAGTTTATTGCATAAAAAACCCGACAAGAAAGACCCAAGACCTCACGCTCAATGACTTGCGGCAACTAGAAGCGTCCCACTGCTGGGACACAGGCATCCTCTCCGTAAGAGGGAATGGGCCGTAATCCAACACGCAGGCCCTGTTCGGGTTGGTGGCTATCACATGCCTTCGAATTTTTGGTTCTAGGATATGTCGTTTTCCTCACGATGTTTTTCTGCACCGTTTTGAGAGCAGTAGTGATGACATAATTTACACAAAGTAAAGCGCCTGCCTGGGTTCGAAGCCACGACCTACGACACGTAAGTCGCGGCCGTTACCACTGGGCGACCACTGCACTCTAGTTAGTAATTGATTGAATATTGAAACTTCAAATTAAAAAGCAAAAGTCTATCAAGAAGAATAATAATTTATAATCTTATCTAATACTAGCTGTTCCCCGCGGCTTCGCTCCCGTGGACCACCTCACAGGACCCATTTTCGGCATTAAAAAGCCTATGTCACTCAGGAATAATGTAGCTTTCTATTGGTGAAAGATTTGTTTATAACGGTCTAGTGGTTTCGGAGCCTATTCGATACAAACAAACAAAAAAATCTTTCCTCTTATTAAGTAATTATTAAATATTTTAACGACGTTAACTACGATTTACTCTTATTTAATCAGCTTCCGTAAACCAGTAGGTAATATCATTAGAAAAAGTTCGGCTTATTCTAAATGATTCCTTAGAGCGACTTAAATCTCGCTTTTCTAGTATTACTCACATTAAATGAATTTTCTCTTCATTCCGACTCAGCATAATAATCCTTCTTAACAAAATATCCTAATAAAATGTGGAAATGAGAACGGATTACGGGGCGTTATAAGAATTCTGGGAATAGAAAAGTAGGCTAGGCTTAAAAATGTTCTTTAATTAACAGGCTTATAAAACTCTTTGTAGGAAACCTGGGAATGAAGTACTTTATATTTTCTTCATTTAAATGGAAACAGCATAATTGTTGTTCACAAAATATGTAGGGACTCTACGATACTTCACAAATGTTTGAAAACTCAACAATGTTACTCCTATTTAGGGTTCACAAAAAAAACATATTAACTAATATACTCGTAAATGCAAAGGTAACTATTTGTTCCTTTTTCACGCTGATCCAATTTAGATAAATTTTGGTATAGGGACAGATTGAACTTTGCAGAGGGATATATGATAGTTACCGATATTTTAATTTGAGGTATACGATCCTTTGGGATGATGTCAGACGTTCACACGGGCGAATTCGCTGAAAGAAACTAAAGTCAAAGTCAAGTTCTTTATTACAATTAGGCCTTTAAGCGGTACTTTTGAACGTCATCTATTTAAATTTAAAAGTAGTAGTAGCACATAAAACCTAGGATCCTGAAAGAGCAGCTGCCTTTTTACAAAAAACCTAAGAATCCCATCTTCGCTATAACTCGCATTGTCAATACCCATTGACCGTTTTAGAATCTTCTATAAAAACTTTAGTAAACTATTTCAGGAGCAAGAGCCTTTTTATCGGAAAGGTTTTGAACAAAACTGTTATGGCCGCCAAACGGACACCTGTGATTTCTAAAGAGAACCTTGCGATGTAATTTTGGATTATTAACGTGATTCTGAACGTGTCGGACGAAATGTTTAGGTGTTACGTGTTGTTTCTATTGTTTTAGGCAGCTAAAATAAGTACTACGGTTCCTAATTTAGTTTCTGAGAACAGGACGTAAAATGTTTAATTTATTATTCATGGAATTCACGGTCCGGTAAAGTTCTTCTAGTCTTATTAACCCCCGACGGAAAAAGACGGGGGTTATAAAGTTTGACGTGTCTAACTGTGTTTGTGTATTTGCCTTCTTCTTCCTTCCCTTGTCCCTTTATTTGGCGTCGGGTCTCCTCACTTTCCTGAGCTTAGTTGTTCTGTCTTGGGTCGTATGTTCGGGCAATTGGGCTTGCTTTAGGTCTCTCTCTATAGTGGACCGGCAGGTCAATGGCGGGTGGTCTCTACCTCTTTTTTGTTCCGGTAGGCGTAGAGTGATTTGCACCACATGTCCTCACTACGTCTCTTGACGTACCCATACCAACGAAGACGGTTTTCGGTCATTGTATCGGTGACACTTCGAAGCTTTCTCGTATTTATATATTATTGAATACCCCTTAAACAATTACAGGACAAAACATTTATAAAGATAAGTTCATTTTGCACTCTGTCAAGCCGAGTCACTCCGCCCGTCTATATAATCATCTTCATTTCGTTGGTATGGACCTTTTTTTCATGCGTCTACTTTGCTGTCCAACATTCGGACGCATACAATAACACTATACGCACTGCCGTTTTGTACACTTTGCCCTTTGTTTTTATGGGGATACCTGGGTCACACAGCACACTAGTAAGTGATCGCCATTATTGCCACGCAACGCTTATTCTGTGACTTACATGCGCGTCGACACTAGCGACTTAAATTTTTCAACTGTGGGAATAGGCATCGACCCGACGTAGTCGCCAGTGTCGCGTCACCGCTGGAGGGACATTTCAAGTACTCGATTTTGCTCCTGCTAACCCTCAGGCCGTACCGTTCCAGGGATTGTGTCTACTATTCAAGAGGTCCTGCATATGTCGCGAGTTTTCAGTGGCCAGATAGTCCATCACTAGGTTAAACAAAAGCGGACTCAGGGCAGTACCCTGATGGACACCCACTTTGACCTCGAATGCTAAGCCCCGCTAGGCTTCGAACTCTTGAGTCCCGTCATGCATATCGCTGCCTAGGTTAATATAATACTCTGGTATGTTCTGAACACGAAGAGCCATTTTATTATTTTTGGGTCTGGTACATCCTCCAATGACTTCACCCACTCTGGGTGAAGCGGGTGGGCGTGTCAGACTTTTAATGACTAAAACCAACTCGTGTTCCTTCAGTTGCTTATGCCAGGGCCGCGGTAACTGTCTTTCAAATTGATCCGCGACCCAGATTGACATTGGCCCTAGCGGACCCCGTCAGTTTTGCTGACATCTCTTTGAGGTGCGCGTTGAACACTACGTGCCGTCGACTCGGGCCTGGTTCTTATCGGTCGGCAAGCTACCCATTACTCACCGTCCGTAAGCCTGCGCCTACGTAGGCCGGGAATCGGCTTGCGACTCCCGACGCCCAGGGCGTCTCTTGCGCTGGCTAGTGCTAGGGTCGCTACCGTTGATTGCCTCCTAGAGGACAAGACGCTGCTCCGCGGAAGCGGGACAGACCTTCATCGTATGCTCCACCGTGTCCTCCGGACGATCCATAGAATGGTGACACCCAGGCGTTTCTTCCCACCTTATCCTGAACAGGAACCTCCTGAAACAGCCGTGTCCGGCGAGGACCTGCGTCAGGCGGAAGGTGAGGACGCCGTGGCACCTCTCAAGCCACTTCTGAAAGAGGGACCTTATTGCCAAGTATAGCGGGTCCAGCACTGGGATGCGACAGTCGTTAGCTCCATGTCATCATGAGATCCTGCCGGAGCTCTGTTCGTCGAGCCGCGATTTGTCACGAGACTTCGCCGAGTACCCGTACACGCCCACGGGAGTAGAAACGGTCAAGAGGTCGACCAATGACGGACTTCGTCACGGATAAAGAACTTGCCGATCATCGTCAATCCAGTGGATGGTTTAGACTTTATGCCTTATTTATTCCTTTCTTCATTTTACTTCCTATGATTAAATTTCAATATTTAAGTTAGTCAGAAGTGAGTGCTATCACAGATAACTTCATTTAAGTGACACAGTGACAATCATCATATTTCATTTATTTATTTTAGAACTAGAAGGACTTACAGCTAATAAAAAAGCAAACAAAAAGGAAACCATAGTCAACAGAAAACCAATTACAAATCCTAATCATAGCCTTACACTTCTCCAAATTAATATTTCTTGCTTAAAAAGCTATAGTCGGTCATTTTTTTTCATAACACATTATATTTGTTTTCTTATAACAGCTGATCGCTCGGCGAGAAACAACATATACCAACCTACTTGTGCGCAGCCGGCCCTTTTTTTTGCACCGTTCGTCGAGTCATTCATACCACATTAGCAAGTTAGTTATATTTAATGCTTTGCTTAAACTGGTTTCCAATACATATACGAGTTTGCTCATTTATTTAGATACCAATGGCTGACGAAAAAGTTCAAAGACTTGTTATAAAACGCAGCCGTTTGAGATTAAAACTCAAAAATTTCAACACCTACACGCGACATTTTTATAAATGTCCTATTAGCAACAGAACTGACTTACTAGGAACTTACGAAAACACAATATAGTAATAATACCCAAAAACCAGAGGGGTGACCATAAGCTTTTAGAGTAAGGTTATTTTGAGTGTGCGTAAGGGACACAGGTACAGATGGGTTCCCTACTTGAAATCGAATGACGTTAGATCGAATAACACTTGCTCGAAAACGTTGACTCAATAGTACTTGAACTGGATAAATTATGAGCGCGACAGTTCACTACCTCGATGCATCAAAATCTCGAATAACTAGAACCTCGAATCACCGGCGCGCGAAGGTCCATTAACTTTTTAAGTATGTACCAAAAAGGAGGAGGTTCTATGTTCAACTGTATGTATTTCTTTATGTAGGATCACCAATTTCTCCGTCATTGTTGGACCGATATTGAAAATTCTTTTTATGTTTGAAAGGGTGGCTTCATTGTCACCAAGTCAGAATCTGATGATGGGATCCCAAAGAAAACGAGGGATCTCCTCAAATATTATAGGCGTACATATGGACTTTCTGAGTGCAAATAATTCCACTCAGAAAGTATAATTTGGTGAAATGGAACTGAGAAGAAGACCAAAAATTACCACTGGAACTCCATAATGATATGTGTTATCACGGGTATAAGATATCTTGAATAGTTAACCGACTACGATGAAGCAAATACTTATAAATAAATGGTGAATGTTTGTGAATGTTTTCCTGTACATATTTTGTGGTGTACCATAAAGTATATAATAAATAAATAAATAATAACATTGGTGTGGAAAACGTTTGGAAGTTAAAAAATATCCATAGGTAGTATGCGATGTATATTATCTAGCGGTCAAGGGCATGAGCACCGTCAGTTTTTAATTACTATTTAGAATATCAAAACAATTTCATCGATGTCACAGAGATGGCGCACACACAAATACAGTAAACATAGATGTCACTTTTTATACATTTGTGGGGGGTGAAGTTTCACTGGAGCCGTTTGTACCTGTATTTGAAGACAGAAGCTTTAAGACAACGCTCACAAGACATGAACTGACCTTGCTTTGGTGTACCGCCTATGACTGAAGCTAATTTTGGCGTTCCTTCAGCGGCGTGGTAATCACAAAGTGTCAGTTGTACTGAATGCAGCGTTTCCTAAATCTCTGCTTCTCAACAGACAGAGAGCGCCTGGCTGTCACCTGCAACGGTATCTGAAACCGCGATATAAGACATTATGGCATCCACGTTCAAAAAATTACAAACTGGAGAAAAGTGTGAATTGGTTTTTATGGACATTGTTTCATTTTGTACCGTTATTGTCATAATTATGATATCGTAAATGTAGGTATATTGGAATAATGTAGAAAAAAGTCAGGGGGGTGATCATAAGCTCTTATAGTATGGTTATTTTGAGTGTGTATAAGGGACAGATGTATATGACTTGTATATATCTGTACCGGGTTCCCTACTTGAAATCGAATGACGTTAGATCGAATAACACTTGCTCGAAAACGTTTCCTCAATAGTACTTGAAATCGATAAACCCGTAACGACTGTTAAAGATCTTGATATCACAGCCGAGACCAACGGCTTAACTTGCTTTCCGAGGCACGGAGGAAACTCGGGTAAAAATTTAGTATCGTTTGGCAGGAGGAGGGGGAGAGGGGGTGGGGTGAGGGTAGGGGAGGTTACCCCTTCCCCCTGGCACCAGTCCCATTACAAGGTAACGCACCTTTCCTGAGAAAAACACATTATTGTAACCTAAACTCAAAACACTTTAAAGTTGCTTCTGCATCGTCTCCGGCGCTGCGGGAAGTGCAACCCCTTCGCCCTTACGTAACAAAGGATAGGCATCCGTGCGAGTCGTAGCGGGTGAGGCTGTTCGCCGTAGGCGACCAGTAAGCCAAAGCTGCGGAGGTGAGCGGGCGGGGATTGCTCTCCTTTCGTGCCTCCGGTTTTTATAAACACTCTAGGGGTAGCAGCCAAAAGACTACGTGAAGTCGGGGTGCCCCGGTTCGGTTTTGGAAAAGATTCGACATATTTTAACCATGAAGTGGAGGTACACTAACTCACTTTCTGAGCAGGATTTCTAGGTTATTATATAAATGAATAAAAAAGTCGTCGAAGAAAACCATAAAAACACCTAGAAACACAAAAAGCACATTCACGCGACTCGGGAAGAAACGGAATGAACGAAAACAAATGACACTGACATGTCACCCATGATGCAAAATCCAATTAGTTTTATTTTATTTTTATGTTCCGTTTCAACAATTTTGCTCGAAATATTGCGCCACAGACAATATACCGGTACTGTTTTGGTTGTCAATCGCCTATTTTGACGTTCGTTTTCACTGTTTATCTGATTGAGGTTAGAAACATTTTTTGTTATTTTCTCGAAAAATATGCAATACCTTGTAATAAGAGTGGCACTGTTTTAATCAGGGACCCATCTCCTACCAGCTTTAACCACTTTTAACCCTCTACTCCTGCCAATCGATACTAAACCCAAGCCGAAACTCGGTATGTTGAAATGGTCACTCATCCACGGAGCGACTTCGTCAAGCGTTGCTTAACCTTGATGATCGACCAGTGCGGCTGTTATTATTTAGCCACGAGCTTCTCAGTTTTGGTGTACAATAAAGTAAGTATAAGCATTACCTTTCACTATCATTTTTATTCTTCTCCTTTCTCTGTTATTTAATTGATATATATTAGTATATTATGTGTTATTAGTATTGTATGTTATTTAATCTAAGTAATATTATTTTTGATATTTTGTACACTGACAGCCCTAAATTCTTCTCCTATCTTTCAGTCCATTCAAAGGTTGTCTGTAAGAGATTGCCTAGTGCGTTAAGTAAGACCGCCCATTGTGCACTTGTATATTTGAACATTTGTCATGTATGTTTTTTGTGGTGTACAATAAATATATAATAAATAAATCTATTGTATTCATATTCTCTATAGCATCGCCTTAGAGTGAAAACCTCGGGCATGCATCTTTGCTCAAATTAATTGTATTACGTGTGTAGGAAGAAAACCTCGCAACGCATATCCTGATCTGATTTATTTGTTCTGGATATAAAAGCGGGTTGAATTTTCATATTCATTAATAAAAGAAACATAAGATACGCCGTACAAAAATTTTACAGCACGCAGTTTTTCTTTCTCCTGAAAAGTTACTTCTTTTACACATACAAGGTTTTCACTCTTAGGGTGTCTCTCCACCAGAGATACGCTATACTACGTTGCTATGGATGCGTTTGATATCCAGCAATCATTTTCATTGGTCCATATAGCACTGGTGGAAATAGCATAGCTGCATAGCACGTCTCTGGTGAGAAGGCACCCGAAGGTCATTGTTCCTGAGGCACCGCACGACACGAACTGCGGTCACGATTTTTAACACTCGACACACTGCATACGGTCTATCGTCCGTTCGTTTGTTCAATAGACACGATTCTGCAGTGCACTTGTGTTGTTTTATAAGCGCGTGAGTGACGAACCACGCGTGAGTCGTGCGGTGCGGTGTGTCGTGTCGTCAACAAGCTCATACCGGTTTTGTTCAGCCGCTAAATTGACACTACAAAAAAACCGCGACGACATAGCGGCATCGACATAGGCGAAAAACCGTAAGAAAATCGTGTCGCGTGTGGTGCGGTGTCGTGCAATGACCAAAAGGTCCATACAAATATATGGAGGCTCTTCGATGGCTAGAATTGAAAACCCAGGTCACTCATTACAAATTTTATCACAAAAGTGCCATATTTGTTGGTAAATCACAATTGCAATCAGATTCCAATGCAGATGCACGATTTCTGTGTGTGTGTCGGTTCTCTTCCCTCTTGAGAGATCTTATGAAATTCTGAGTAAAATATTCTGTAGTTCTATGAGGTATCACAAGAACCAGCAACTGCTCGCTCTGAACACATTCACTTTTAGTAATTATAAGCTTAAATTCTTGATTTTGGCAATAATACATTATATTAGATATTATTTTCTTTCGATAAGACATCTTTGACAAAATAAATACGGTTGCTATGACAATCTTGAAGTAATTGACTAGTGCCTACGATCCATTTCATAATAAGGTTGTATACATTTCAAATACGTATCTATTAAATTGCTTAATTATGAAAAATCAAGTAATTAAAGATTATAACATATTCAATAACTTGTTTTTTTTAATCTTGAATGAAGTAATATAATACTTACGTACTTTTTATAGCTGTATAAAATTTATATTAGTAAATTTTATGCAATCTTGCGATGTCTTGGATTTCTGTTGTAAAATGGAACGTAAGGGTGAAAGAGAAAGTGAATGGATCTTTGACAGGTCCATACTTATGTAGGTACTTAGGTACTTACTTAACTGAGCTAGTTAGATTCTCAATTGTGAAACGTAAAAAACTCAAACGCTTCCTAAATTATTTGACACTGATTTGACAATATTTGCTATTGATTATTGCTGCTTTACTCAAATCAGAAACCAGCCATTTGTCTATACTGTGATTTTTTATTTCGTAGATTAAATTGACAGCTGCCAATGACCTTATTTTTTTTAATAATGCAAGCTTGGAGTGTAGTGTTTTAGCTAAGGCTCAATCAAAAATGTTTCATCGAATCGATATGACATGACACCACAATTTAATTTTACTTATTGGTGTAAATAAATGTTTATGAATATAAAATAAATGCGATCGATAAATTGAAGTCTGACATAAATGAGTAGAAACTAAATAAGGACTCGTTTTTTTAACAAATGTATTTTTTTTGCCGTGAATAAGTTCCATTTTGTATATACTTCGATTTTCGATCACACAAGATAGTCAGAATACGACACTATTTTTATGTAAAGATAAAGTGACAAACCCACAAATTTCATTCTACGAAATTGAAATCAGAGTATAGAGTATCTGGATAAAAAGTATTATATGATCCAGGTTATAAACTACGTGCCAAAAAAATCATCCGAATCTGGTCTGTAGTTTTTGTGTGAAAGAAACATCCATCCACACAAACTTGCCCATTTATAATATTAGTCGAATTACTAACAGTGCTTATAGTTGCAATGTAGCTGCATTAGAAGAAATTAAATCTAAAATCAAAAAAACTTACCTTACGTTTTTAAGTATTTAGGGAGCTACTGATGGAGTAGTCAGTAGTTCTCTGTTTATTCAGATTAGATATAAGCTAGCTTTGAAATGTTTTATCCAAGACACAAAGTAGGTAAGCGGCGGCGCGGTGTCGTGCTGCAAATAAAGGGATTTTTCACCCAGACACTCGACGATTCTGTAATCTAGCGCAAACAAGGTTAAACATTAGTTACAGAGTGCCAACGTGTTGCAAGATTTATTGCCACTTACTATCTTTCGCTGACGTTTGAAGGAGATTAGGATTTCTTCGTTCGTAATTGCCGAAATGCACGCCACTTTGGTTATCAAGGGACATTTCCTTCAGAAATTATTAATTTTGTTTTTTTCATGCTTCATGTTTGTTTGCGAAAGGTTTAGGCTCAGTTTCTGAAACGAAAATTATGGAAAGATTAAAGTGATAAATGGTCGCCCTTAGCGGCTGGTTGAGTGCATTTTCAACAACCAATCACATCACTTGGCTAATTCGTGTTTAATTTCTTATGCGACGATAAATTTATTTACAGGAACCGTGTGTTATCATCGGTTGTATCTCTTGAGCTTTTGAGCTTTTGTTTAGTCAAGACCATTTGAAAAGCATTTTTTTGTAATAATTATAAGTATTTTTTATAACATCTATTACATAAGTAATAAACAGGTAATAAAGTGGTAAACAAGGACCAAAATAGCTCATTAATCCCTTAGGGTGAAAAAGTTATTTGAATTTGGAATGTGGATATTGTTGGAAAATGTTCCAATCAGCAAAGAGATGAATCGCAAACCATGCGGTCCAAAATAGGTTTAAATCGCTAAAATTGATAACGAAGAATGTATGAGGTGAATGGCAGGAAAATCGCGCGCGAGACAAATTAAAAAATAAATCTACAACTGTAACGGATGGTACTAATAAAATTGAGACGATGCACTTCCATAATTGTTCAAAAATAAACATAAGCCTCTAATTATTTCTATGTCATGTCTTATGGTTCCAAATTGAATATAAATAAATAAACGTAACGTTCTTGTTCATAAGTTGCAATTACTTATTTTCTCATAGATGGTGATAAAAAGTAGAGTGTCTAACTCAGAAGCAACACTATTTTAAGCTCGAGTGAAGTACTTTGAATCCCTCGCTGCACTCAGGATTCTACTTTAGAACCCTTTCTCTGGAATCCATTCCGCTCTGGATTCAAAAAACACTCTCGCCTTTAAAATAGTTGTTTGAAAAACAATTTTCTTTTCCGAAGTCTGTGTCCGTGGTACCAATTTTTTTCATTTTTCGACATCAACCTTGGCATAGAAATATTTTTTTCACTTTGTGGTGTTTTTTAACCGACTTCCCAAAAAAGGAGGAGGTTTCTTTTTGAATGTCGGTTTAATTCTTTTGTTGAAAAGATTTTTATTTTTTCCTTTTTAGGTTTAGTACCTCAAATTGCCATGAAAATCATTTGTAGCCAAAGTACATCGCATGGCAATTCCAATAAGCTCAAAAATTACTAGGATACATTTGTTTTATTTCGGAGTTCCAAATCCATTTGCATAAATACCATTAATTTATAAGCTTTCCCATAGTCGGTTAACTATTCGAGTTTTCTAATATCCGTGACATATTTATCTTTAAGAAGTTCCATTGGCCATCTGTGGTCTTCTTCATCAGTCCCACTTCACCAAATGATACTTTCTGAGTGCAGATGCATTGTTGATAAAATACCAAAATGGCTATACGTATGCCTATAATATTTGAGTAGTTCCCTCGGTTTCCTTGAGATCTCTTTATCAGATTCTGACTCTGTGATATCCCACTCCCGAGGTGGTCCCATTATCAATAATATCAAATACAAAAAAAAATACAATATCTTTTTTAAGATAGGTAGATAAAATCGGTTCACAATTGACGGAGAAATCGGTGGACATACATAAAAAATAAAAAAAACATATAGACGAACATAGAACCTCCTCCTTTTTGGGCAGTCGGTAAAAAGTAGAAGACACTGTTCCATAATTTAAATAAATAATAACATTGTCATATAAAACACAGAATCTTAACATAGAACACAATCCCTGCAAAATAAGGGCATCGTCAAACAAACTAAACCTAACATATTGCTATAAATATTTAAACCTTTCCAAACTCTGAAACGACAGAGTAAATTCTTAGAAGAGCAAATGTTTCTTAGTTAATTGCACGCACAAAAGGTTCCCATTAAACATTTAGGACACACAAGTACAAATCTTAGTACTAACTTCATGTTCTTGTTAATTTATTCACATGTCTAATTAATTTGAGAGTGCAGTTTTGCATATAAACTTTTGAGACGTTTTCATTTATTTTGTTTAAATGGTAAAGTTAGATTGACGATTTGTAAATCTATACAAATACCAATTAAAAAATAGGTGTGATTTAGCTTCCGAGGAATATTCTACAGAATGGTGTATTTTCATGGATAGAAATCTTTTTAACAAAAAATTTAACCGACGAAATATGGAACAGAAAAGCAAAACTTAAACTTTAAGACTAGCATTTATAATACCAATTGGCCCCTAACAAAACAAACAAACATTCAAATTGATTACCTAAAACGTAGAATGATTGTAGATAAGTTGATCATCGTTGATATCTTGTTCAGCACCGGCTCAAAATGATTGATTAAAAGTTATTTTTTGTTGTGCTATCCAGTTTTCTTTTACGCTTTTTAGTTCACATAATTTATACGGAAAGGGTTCACAATTGAAAATTCAGTGGGCAAATTTTAAATAAATCATTTTTGTCTACCACTAGGTGTGGCTTTTAAGCTATTGCATAGCTTCTATCGCGGGCCTGAGCGTGGAGATAAGAGTTAGGATAATTCTATCTATGCCAATATTTAAGGCATAATAGCAGCAATCAAAGTACGGAGTCTTTATTTAGCTGCCACAAAAACTTCGTTAATATGAGTCGTTCAGTATGTGTCAGCTGGAGTGACGTCACCCCAGTTTCCTCATTCAATACAGGCAAACCAGTGAGGTTAGGGTTTTGGACTATAGTCAAAAAAATAAGGCATAATAGCTGCACATGGAAGGAAAGAACTGAACGATAATACTTAAAAAGTGTTGAAACTACGAACAAAAAACGTGTGTGTAAGCTGGAGTGACGTCACCCCAGCTGCCATGTCATATCTTCCGAACAAAAGAAGTTATGATTATGTATTATAGCTCAAAAATTAAGGAATAATAGCTGCCATTGGCAGCAAAATTTTCAAATGTCTGGTCAAAATAGTCTATAAGTTATTAAACCGACAAGTATGTGTAAGCTGGAGTGACGGCACCCCAGCTGCTCATGTCATATCTTCTGAACGAAAGAAGATATGATTATGCATTGTAGCTTAAAACATAAGAAATAATGCTTTTAAATAATTTGCTGCCACAGGCAGCAAAATGTTCAAATCTCTAGTCCTTGTAGTTTCCACGTAGTAAACAAAAAATGGTTTCCGCGCCAAAAAAATCAAATTATTACTTCGGAGAAGGTACGAAGCGGCGTTACCGTTTTGTGCGCTACATTATTGCAACCAAGTTTGCACTTAGCAGGCATTCTATTAGAAGTCATTTTAACTCGCGCTCAAAATATTATTTATTGAAGATATAGTCTGAGAGCCGACTGAACTTTAATGGAACCATGAATGTAATATTAAAAAGTGGATTCTTATCAACTGTAGACGACGAGAGAACTACTATTATTGTTTTTTACTCTGTAATTCGGTTAAAAAGTGGATGCGAAAAGTTAGCCCGCGAAATTAAAATGTTGTTACGTTTTTTGCAATTTACAGGTCAAACAGTGGTTCTCTTGTCATAGTCTCGATCTAATATGATTCGCGACCATAACAATACTAATCATATTTATTTGATTTCAAAGACTGTACTAAAAATGTTATTTATGATAAAAATATACGAAATTCTTACACTTAGATTTTTGAATTTTCTTTCATCCTATGTTTAAACAAACAATATGACTATAAAAAACCTGAACACTTACATAGTAAAAAATAAAAAATAAATTGCTACCAGCAAGCTATTATTCCTTAATTTTTAAGCTATAATACATAATCATAACTTCTTTTGCTTTACCGCGGCAGTCCCCGAGTGCCACACGTCTTTTTTAAAATTAGTTCAAAAATTAAGGAATAATAGCTGCCATTGGCAGCAAAATTTTCAAATGTCTGGTCAAAATAGTCTATAAGTTATTAAACCGACAAGTATGTGTAAGCTGGAGTGACGGCACCCCAGCTGCTCATGTCATATCTTCTGAACGAAAGAAGATATGATTATGCATTGTAGCTTAAAACATAAGAAATAATGCTTTTAAATAATTTGCTGCCACAGGCAGCAAAATGTTCAAATCTCTAGTCCTTGTAGTTTCCACGTAGTAAACAAAAAATGGTTTCCGCGCCAAAAAAATCAAATTATTACTTCGGAGAAGGTACGAAGCGGCGTTACCGTTTCGTGCGCTACATTATTGCAACCAAGTTTGCACTTAGCAGGCATTCTATTAGAAGTCATTTTAACTCGCGCTCAAAATATTATTTATTGAAGATATAGTCTGAGAGCCGACTGAACTTTAATGGAACCATGAATGTAATATTAAAAAGTGGATTCTTATCAACTGTAGACGACGAGAGAACTACTATTATTGTTTTTTACTCTGTAATTCGGTTAAAAAGTGGATGCGAAAAGTTAGCCCGCGAAATTAAAATGTTGTTACGTTTTTTGCAATTTACAGGTCAAACAGTGGTTCTCTTGTCATAGTCTCGATCTAATATGATTCGCGACCATAACAATACTAATCATATTTATCTGATTTCAAAGACTGTACCAAAAATGTAATTTATGATAAAAATATACGAAATTCTTACACTTAGATTTTTGAATTTTCTTTCATCCTATGTTTAAACAAACAATATGACTATAAAAAACCTAAACACTTACATAGTAAAAAATAAAATGAAAATTGCTGCCAGCAAGCTATTATTCCTTAATTTTTAAGCTATAATACATAATCATAACTTCTTTTGCTTTACCGCGGCAGTCCCCGAGTGCCACACGTCTTTTTTTAAATTTAAATAGAATTTGAGGATTGTCGATTTTGAGGTATACTCTATGTTCTATGTTAGGGGGGTTTGGTTTCCGCACTTAGTCCTTCAAATGGATATTTGTACGTGGGCCATGGCGGCCGTTGGGTGGTCACTCCAACCAGCCCACCTCCCTCCAGAAGTCAATTAGAGCTCCTGGTTTCCTCAACATATCTGTGTAAGATCTGGGTGACCCGAGGGTTCGTGTTCTTATCTGGGCTACACCTGCGTATTCAAATAGAACATGCGTAACGGTTTCCTCGGCCTCCATGCATGCCCTGCACAGAGGACTGTCCGTGATGCTTATTGTGTGGAAGTGTTTGTTGAGTGAGCAGTGTCCCGTGATGGTCCCCGTCAACAGGCGCAGGCCATTCCTGTCCAGTCGTAAAAGACGCCTGGTAAGCCTACTGTCCAAAGATGGCAGAGCTTCTTTGGACTGCTTGCAGCCCGGTGTCGAGGCCCACCAGTTCTCCGCCTGTGTCTGGGTGAATTCCTGTAGCCACCTGCGTATTCTGTTGAAGGGGATGAAAACAACAGGTTCGGGTCCATAGACCGCCGTGCTGGATCCACGTCTCGCAAGCTCGTCAGCTGCGTCGTTGCCCAGCGATCCGCTGTGTCCCTTTATCCATTGTAGTGTCACCGTGTCGCGACTAGATACTGTTATTCGTTCTAGTGTGTTGTGACATTCTAGTACTAGTTTCGATGTAATATATTTTTTCCGTAAGGATTGGAGGACTGATGCGCTGTCGGAGAATATTCGTATGTGGGCATCCTTAACCCTCCTGGTTTCTAGGGCATGGACCGCTTGTATAATGCCCACACACTCCGCCTGATAGACGGTGTTGAACCCTCCTAGCGGTCTGGATATATGTATGTTGAAATCGTGTGAGAAGACTCCAACTCCGGGACCGGAGTCTGTTTTCGATCCGTCGGTGTATACTCTCATCTCTTTCGGGCCTGAGTAGTCACATCGTTCTTCTGTGAGTATTATGTTGTAGTGCCTGTGAAAGTGGTGTGTTTTGGGGGCTTTGTCGCATGGTGATGCTAACATCGGTTTACGCTTGATTGCATCTTCCATTATGCGTCTGTGCTTAATTCTGGAGTCTTTATTTAGGGTACCTGATAGATGGAGTCTATAAGTGGCCAGGACTGCCTCCTCCCGCACAATAAGGTGTAGAGGTGGCAGTCCCAGCATTGCCTGTAGGGCTGCAGTGGGTGTGGTTCTCATACTGCTAGTGATTGCAACGCAAGCAAACCGCTGCAGTTTTCGAGATCTCTTTGGGCAGTTGAGGTACACTCTAACTAAATAATCCAATAAAAAATGTCGGACCGCTCTATAAAAAGTTATGCGTGATCAAACATAAAAATTACATGTTGAATTGAGAACCTCCTCTTATTTGTCGTCGGTTAAAAAGTTGGCTGTAGCACTCAGCGAAAGCTTTATATAAATATCAGTGGCAGCATTTTTGTTACAAATATTATTTTTAGAAACCCAAACAATATTTTACCTTCCCTCTGTAGATTTAATTAAACAGATTTCAGCCAAACAAATTAATGAGCTCGACTTTCAATTTTCAGTTATTAGTCTAGCCCCAATTTTAGAAAGGGATTCAACAACCTCTCCATTGCCAGCATTTTAACAAATTAGGGGTAGTATGACCATACAAATAGGCATCAAACCGTGAAAATACGAAAATTATGCCTGATAATTGCATTTTCCGACTATTTGCCAACTAGGATGGGGTGAATGACCGGACCAGGACTAAAAAGAATTAATTTTCTGGTACATAAACTCCCTTGTAGAGGTCTTATTTGCAGTAAAATTCTGCCTCGAGTTTCCTTTAACTTTATGCGCATAGGTATGTTTGGGGAAGTTTTTAGACAAATGCTAAGGTTTAACCCAGAGCCTCAAACATCGACGCCCAGTTGCCAGCCTGTCGGTTTTTAGCGGTTGCATTTCGGGGAGTGTGCGACGGAACTGCACAATTGATTCCGCCTAGCCCTTTCCATGATCAGACTACAAGACGTATGGCCATGCGCCATCGGTACATATTAGACATCCCTCCCATACACACAAAGCGTTTTGCTAATACTTTCATTGTGCACACAGCTAAGGAGTGGAACTCCCTTCCGGGGTCTTTGTTCCCCGATAGCTGCAACCTTGGGGTCTTTAAGTCAAGAGTGAATAGGTTTTTTCTAGGCAAGCGTGCTTTACCGTAGACCACATCATCGCTTAACACCAGGAGACATAGTGGTCATACGCGAGCCTATAGAATATATATAAAAAAAAACATTTTGCAACGCATGTTTGGCCCATAACAAAGTAAGTTTTTGAAGCAGCCAAAAATAATCATTGTTATACGTAGTTAAAGTCTTGTGCGCATTTTATGTCACAAACAGAAACTGCCCTGTTGCCAAAAGGTCGCAAGCATGACTGTTGTTGAGCGTGATTCCTAGTCGATTCCCTAATTTGGTTAAAGTAATGTTACGTTTTTCAGTCTGTAATTCAGTCTTATTTTGCGTACGGTTAATATTTTAAATCCGTTTAAAGTCAGTTTATTCAAAGTAACTAGCGAAATGTTGGTGGAATTCAGGGGTCATGTTATGTATGTCAAACGGAAACGTTGAACCCGTAAAAGGGTATGAGCGTATGAGTTCAATGTCTCCCAAGTTTTTACTACTAAGAGGAACCTGCTTTTATTGCTTTACGTAGATTATGCGTATGTTCCTAAAGGGGGTAAATATAGTATAAGTAAGCCTTTAAGTGTTCCACTGCAGGGCAGAAGCCTCCTCATAAAGAGGAGCCACGAGCGTAATCACCATGCTTGCTCAAGTCGGGTTGACAGTTTCTTTCTTGTATTAACTTCAAGTCAAGGCTTCCTTACGATTTTTTTCCTTCACCTATGTCGAATGGAGATAAACTTAGAAAGTACATATTATGAATTGAAATTGAAAAACTCACGCAGTCACGCATTACAGGTAAGGCCTGAACCACTAAAGAAATCACATAATAAAAATAAAATGGGGTTTATTGAAAAGGAGAGTCAAGAATTTTATACCTACACCTGCGCAGCTTGGCTTTGCTTGATGGTGTACTTATGTGTATGTAATTGCCATCACCACAGAATCTGATGTCAGGGCACTTTTTGTTTAGATAAATGGTGCCAAAAGACAGCCTTGACTTGTAGGAAAATGTTTCAAAAGTCTGTTAAAACAAAGACAAACAGTATAGTTGAGTGAAAACGAGCCAGTCCACTCCTGTCTTAACAATTGTACTCTCACCTTTACAACTGGACGTACAGTTTTAGTCCATCCAAAGGTTGTCTGTAAGAGATTGCCCTGTGCGATAAGACCGCCCATTGTACACTTTGTTTTTTAAAAATGATTGTTCTGTATGTTTGTATATTTGTGGTGTACAATAAAGTATATAATAATAATAATAATAATAATAATCTGTGGCTCGACTTGACAGACGGTTGCCAAAAAAATTTTCTCTTCGTAATTTCTTACAATATATTTAATTTTAACTACCTAAATTCTTCAAAACAAAATGAAACCAAGAAAAAAAAATACTAAACAATAATATAATGAAAGCTGACCGAATAAACCGAATTAAAATGACCGAATTACAACAAGAAACGAGAAAAATGGAATAGACGTCATGTTGACGCGAGCTGCAGCACGCAATGCACGCCCACCACCTCCGGCTTCGTCGCCCAGCTCCGCCTCGCCGCCGCCGGAACCCAGCCCCACCGTGAGTGCTGTGACATCGGCCGCGGCAGTTGCGTCGAGCTCGAGCGACGAGTATTTCTCGCCGCCGACGACACCACCACCTGCGCGTCGTCGGGGAGGACGCCGGCCGCCGGACCGCTTAGGACCTCGAGGCCTACCCGTCTCTGATAGGGTCCCAGCACCCGGCGGAAGTGTGCAGCGCATGAGATGGACACCATCCATCAATGAAAATGTCATGCGCGCATACTTTGGGGCTACAGAGGGAGGAAACAACCTGACCGCGTACCGTGTCCGGATGCTCTCTTTGTTTCAGGTGCTTGAGCCAGCCGTCAACGTTTCGGCCCAACGACTTTCGGATCAGGTGCGGGTCATCCAGCGTAATCGTATGTTGGATGATACTGTACTTGATCGCCTCCGAACGGAAATGGGTAACCGTGTCACTGCCCCATCGTCGCAGGCTGTGGTACCACCACAGTCAAACCATATTGCCATCAATGCTGACGTGGAGAGTAGTGACAGGGTTACAAACGTAAGTACCCAGTGCAGTGAGGAATTGAGGAGTGCTTTGGAGTGTGCTATTCGGGATTATCGCTACATGCCACCCGAACTTAGGCCACGATTACCTCGTTTGCCCATGCATAACAAAAATAGGGCGCTGGTGGCTGTTCTGGATTCGCAGTTGTCAAACTATTTTGATGACTGCGAAGACCTCACTGATACACATTCGATTATGTACTGCGCGGCTGTAGCGGCATGTCGTGTAGCTCATGTCAAATTTGCAGATGACAGAGCTACACGACCGAAACCAGCCGTACCGGCTTGGCAGTGCAGGATCGAACGTCGTATTGGTGGGGCCAGAGCACTCATCGGCAAACTAATTTGTTTCAGGGAGGGCAATAGTCGCCCAAGAGTGATGCGCTTTGTGAGACGGGCGTTTTCGGGGACTGATGTCAGCCCCCGAGACTATATATCCCATGTCACAGAGCGCATCGACTTCCTGAAGCAAAAAGTGTATGCATGGGCAAACCGTATTCGTAGGTACAGGCGGAGAGTGGAGCGATACACCCAGAGTCGCACATTCCAAAGAAATGAAAGGTGGGTTTATCGGGCTTGGGAGCGACCCGACCAAGGTGTGACTGATACGCACCTGCCGGATGATGACGCTATGTGTTCATTCTGGCGCAGTATCTGGTCGGTGCCTGTCAGTCACACCGAAGGTGAATGGACTCGGGAAGTCGAACGAGCGTGTGATCCAATACAAGAAATGGGGGCTATCACGATCAGCCCCCAAGATGTAGCCCGTGCAGTCCGTCCGTTGCCGAACTGGAAATCTCCAGGACCGGACGGACTGCACAACTTTTGGATCAAGTGGCTACAAAGGTCGCACGCTCGTTTGGCATCTCAGTACCAGGCAGCCTTAGAGTCTGGTTCGCTACCCAAGTTCCTTACAACAGGAATAACCCACCTGCTCCACAAGTCTGGTAGCACCGCGGAACCCAAAAATTATAGACCAATTACATGTTTACCAACGGTCTATAAGGTTCTTACATCCATTTTGAGAGTAAAAATTAATAAACACTTTGACAATAACTCCATCATGTCAGTCTCTCAGAATGGATGTAGGAACGGGTCCCGCGGTACTAAGGAGCTACTCCTTATTGATATGGCCATTAGCCAACAGGTTCGGCGTTCCCGAAAGGATCTGTCGACATGTTGGATAGATTATAAGAAGGCCTATGACTCGGTGCCGCATACATGGCTCATGAGGGTGCTAGAATTGTATAAAATAGATACAACTCTACGCACCTTCCTGATGTCGTGTATGAGGCAATGGAGCACAGTCCTTCGCTATCCAGGATGTCGAAATATCCAGAGGAATAGCGAACCTGTAAGGATCGAGCGAGGTATATTCCAGGGCGATAGTTTGAGTCCACTTTGGTTTTGCCTTGCCTTGAATCCTCTAAGCATAATGCTGGAGAATTCAGGGCTAGGCTATCGGTTGAAGAGAGGTGGTCAGGTTATATCTCACCTCCTTTACATGGATGACTTGAAGCTTTTTGCCCCCAGCAATCTTCAGCTGATGGAGCTACTAAAGGTAACTGAAACTTTTAGTAGCGCCATCAGGATGGAGTTTGGTGTGGACAAATGTGCGGTCATGCATGTAAAGCGAGGGGAGATTGTGGAATCCGTAGGAATTCAACTTGCGTATTCCATAAACCTGAGATCCCTCTCTCCAAACGAAACCTATAAGTATTTGGGTATGTCGGAAGCGTTAGGTATCAGTACTACTGATATGAAGCAATCGTTGAAGGAATGCTTCTTTGGCCGCCTGAAGAAGGTATTCAATAGCCTTCTTTCGGGCGGAAACAGGGTGCGCGCCTTCAACGGTTGGGTCATGCCGGTACTGATGTACTCTTTCGGCATACTCAAATGGACTCAAACGGAACTTGACGCCCTGGATAGGCGGGTCCGTACACTGCTGACTGCATATCGAATGCATCACCCACGATCGTCAGTCATGAGATTGTATATCCCGCGGAAGTGTGGAGGCCGAGGCTTTTTAAATGCCAAAAACCTCCACAACCGCGAGATATGCAATCTCAGAGAATATTTTCTAAACACCGACGTGGGTATTCATCGAGATGTAGTAGCAGTGGACAAGGGACTCACCCCGCTCTCCTTGGCGAATGAGAACTGGCGCAAGCCTGTAGTGCTTGACACTAACGATCGCAAGGAGGTATGGCAGAGTAAGGAGCTTCACGGACGCTTTTTCCGGGCCCTACATGGGTCCGATGTAGATCAATCAGCGTCCGTAGCCTGGCTGCGATTCGGTGACCTCTTTGGGGAAACCGAAGGTTTCGTCTGTGCAATTATGGACGAAGTTATCATGACGAATAACTACCGGAGATTTATTGTGAAGGATGGCACGGTTGACATTTGTCGGGCATGTCACCGTCCGGGTGAATCGATCCGCCACATTATCTCTGGTTGTTCTCGTCTAGCTAACGAAGAGTACTTGCATAGGCACAACCTTGTAGCCAGGATTATCCACCAGCAACTTGCTCTGAAATACACTCTTGTGGCGTCGGAGGTGCCGTACTACAGGTATGTGCCCGACCCAGTTCTCGAGAATGGCAATATCACATTGTACTGGGATCGGTCCATCATCACTGACAGGACTATTATCGCTAATAAGCCTGATATAGTGGTAGTGGACCGAACCGAGAGGCGTGCAATGATTGTTGACATAACTGTCCCGCATGACGGGAACCTCGTGAAAGCCGAGAAAGATAAGCAAATCAAGTATCTTGACTTGGCTCGCGAGTTTGTCGACATGTGGGATGTGGATACAGCGATCATTGTACCGATAGTCGTGTCAGCCCATGGCTTAATAGCCACGAGCCTCGACCAACACCTTAGGAGGCTCTCGTTAGGCGGCTGGGTCAAGGGCCTGATCCAGAAAGCAGTACTGCTGGACACGGCTCGTATTGTTAGGAGGTTCCTCTCTCTGGAGCCCTGACCGCCGGTAGCTTGGACCCTGTTCCCGATACCGGTGGGCCTCTATTTTTTATATTTTTAAATGTTTTTCTTTTTTGTGTGTTTTGTAAAAATATTTAAAAATGTAAACAATAAGAAAAAAGTTGAATAAAAGAATAATAATAATACAGTCAAGCAAAACTCGAAGGTAACAGTTTGACATTAAAAGCGGCTTTATGCCGTAGATTTTTGTAGCTCAACCGTTACTTCTCCGACCCAAGAATCGGTTTCGGTTTCGGCAAGTATTGTGTTGAGTTTCTTGTACGTCCTATTCATAACAAGCTACATTTCCTAATGGATGGTAAAATCAATTACATTAAAATTTAACTTTTTGACATACAAAAGTGCCGCTTGATGGCCTAATTGAAAGAAACTTATTTTTCTTTGACTTTGGTTGAGGTCAAGCTTTCCACCGCCCTTTCCGACCTCAATCTGTATTATGCTGAGATCGCTCTTAAACCATATCCTCAAAAATATAGTCGGCCGTCTTTGACCATCGTAGCAGAGAAGCGTGCATTCAACATCTCGTGACAGGGGGTGCCAATCATCCACAGACCCCATCAAAAATATCTGGGTCATTGGATAGTTCTCTAAACTATAGGATGAACTGCGAGAATGTTAATATGAAGGTGCACAGTAGGCACAACCTACTACGTCGCCTTATATCCACCAGATGGGGTGCGTCTCCCCAAATCCTGCGAACAACTACAATGGCGCTTTGCTTCTCCGCTGGTGAATATGCATGTCCAGCTAGTCGATTCTGTAAAGAAAAACACCGTGCAAGCTTAGGTAAAGTGAGCTGACAGCAGACTGACAGTGATTCCCCCAGTGGGTTCCCGAATTTTCGAGACGGGGGCGGGCCGCGATGTCATAATGGGGCCTTCAGCCGGGTCGGACTGTCAGTGATAATAGGGATTATAAATATACAATATATCGACAGTCGGATTTATGCGACTAAACAACTATTTCTTAGGAATTAAAAAACAAGACTTTTGAGCATTTTATTTAGGTACCTTCTTTATATTTTATAGTAGATACCTAACTAATTGCTTACCACGCCACCCAATGCACGGCCGCGGCTCAGTGCCTCGGAGACTAAAAGCCGAAAAAGTTTCCCAGCATGCGTGGGCCCATCCCATGGTAACATCACCTTGGAGAGATGCGACCTTTGACGTGAGAAGCTCATTTCATCGGGCCATCGGAGAACCTACCACCTGGGCACGCGTTGCCATAACTTACCTCTAAAACGCCGCACTCAGGTCGGCCGCAGCAAAGACAATCCTCATAGGTGGGAGTTCTCGGATGGTATCGAAGTCCAGGGTCTTTCTGCAGACAATGGCCTATCTTATGTCTTATACCGCATGCCATGTAACCTGCACAAGTGAGAACTTTATGGCTGCGCCGGCTAGGGATGTTGCCGTAGCTGAATACTGGGCCAAACATAACATTTGCAAATTGGTTTTGCCATCGAACTTGTAAGGTAGAATTTTCACCCTACTCACCAGCTTACTCAGGGGTAGGTGATCAGCATGAGACAGTTGCAGGGATGGTTTCGCATGATGGTTGACAGAAGTAAAAGTCACATATTTTGGTCAACTAATTTAATTTACAACATGGAATACAGTCAGTCTTTATAGTTTCATGATGTTGATAAAATACACAAAACTTACTTGCAGATAGGATATATTTTACCCTTAAATCTTAATACCAGAGGTGTGATACCTCAATCAGCATCGTCCAACTGTGTAATTGCCATCCAGCTTCTCGCCGGTCAAAATATCATGGGCATTCGGAACTTCTTGCTGAGAACTGCTGCTGTCGCTCTTATTTTGAGTTGACCATTACTCTTTTATTTATAATAAATATTAAACTTATCCCAAGGTGCCCTGTCAATGGAAAAAATGCATGATGAGCGTCATATACGCACATGTTTCACAAGCATGGAAATTTAGACCAATTCAACAAATACTCACAGCGCTTACTGAATCATTGATTTATAAGGAATTGATCCTTCATCTTGACGCTAGCTACCCACTTTTCTCGTATCATCAATGAGCTTTTAACTTTCTTGGTTAGAAAAAAAATTAGATGTTACTCAGCTCACGTGCACTCGTATAAAATTATTGTCACTCTTCACAACCATAGACCTTGAGCGTTTATAAACCAATAGACGCATTATATCTATGGTTTTCTTTATGTAACCAATTCTAAACGAGTTTAATTATTTTTATGTGTTGAATTGTGTGTTTGTTGAATTAAATTGATACACACATAACTAATGTATTATATCATAATTAATTAATGTTCCCAGATAGCAACGCCAACCAGTGACAAAACATGATCAACTGGTGACACACCCAAGCTGGTTATCGTGTTTGGCACAAGATGTCGCTTATATATGACATACAAAAATTAACTGTTATAAATTGCTAAGAAGAAAAAGACAAGATTTCATTATACAATAGAAAATTTTCAATATGTTTCAGTAAGGTTCGGTTTCGGCCGAAACTGAGACCAAGACCGAAACTTCGGTTTCGGCTGAAAAACCAGTTTCCGTCGGATACTAGTTATTAAGTTTAGTGTCTACCTATCTACCTTGTGTATACTTAGTTGTATTTCTGTTATTTACAATACTTAGATTCATTTTCTTATGTAAGTATGTTCACTCCATAAAAATTCAAGAGATTTCTTGGATCGCCAAAATAAACAACAGTTCATTTAGTTCTGACTACTCCTTAAAAAACAAATAAAGAGATTAAAAACAAAAGAATAAATTTTTAGGAAGTCATAAACTTACTTGAACAATAATTTAATCAGATAAATACCGTCTACAAGATGCCAAATCTTGTTTCTAACCATTAAGGGTCTAATTAAGGAAACTTTTCAAGGAAACAGTTGGTTTTCAATTTACTTGAATAATTTAATTTTTAAAACGAGTCAACTTTGCTAATTAATCCGGTCTTGAACTTTTTCTGAGAAAGGTTTAATATAATTAATTAGTTTATAAGGTATTTTTGATGAATAATGGATAATAAGGCGTTGCACAGAGGGGGAAATCCCATACTCCCTAGTCTTTTCCCCAAAAGTCCAGTTGCCTTTTGCCCGTCAACAAAAAAAGGAAGATAATAAAGGAATATATTGGGCTTTTCATTTCGTTTAATTGTTCATCCATGACGAATTTGGCGAAAAGGTGACAAGCCAGACATTGTTGATTTAGATGTATTTAATATTCCAAGACAAAAGTATCGTTAACATTGAAAATATTTTGTAGTGTGGGACTCTCACCAGCTAGGTGAACCTAGGGTCTTAAAAAGGTAGCTAGGATAACCTGAATACACGAGAAATGGGCGACGGGTGTTGTGGGAGCAGTATGGGAGACACCTTAGTCCACCAGTGGACTACAAGTTATTTCTGCTGGAAAATATTTTTTTACGTTTTCTATAATCATACATAGAAATGACATAATTATATTGCTTATATAACTATAACCAATTATGCAATTATTCAAGGAAAAAATCACACGTTATAAAATCGTAATCGCATAATTTAGCAAATATTTAACAAGAAAAAGCTATTAAGATTTATGCAATATCCATTTAGATAGCGTTCGCAGCATTATCTTTTGGAACAAAAGAAATATAAAGAATTTCTTTTATGAGAGCAAGTGACTACATCTTACACCGTACAATCTTGAATATTGGTTCTATCTGATGACGATAATGTTTCTTAAAATGCCTAATGACAGAAATAAAACAATTTTAAAATATACTGGAAACGCAAAAAAATAATAATCTTATGTCTTATTATCTTCATACACACACGTAATATACTTCATGTTCATTAATACTAAAGACATAAACAAAAATAGACTGATAAACACATTACCCTCCTTCGGCAGTCGGGTAATTAAACAGTATCAAGATCGTTTAATCCAATTTCCCCAGTACTGCACACAACAAATTTTTATTTCCTCATTTGCCATGGGATTCCGGTAGACCGAAACACAAGTTCTTACTATTTTCAAAAGCCAATGGATGATTGATATTTTAATATCTAGGTATCTAGAATAGATATTGCATAAGAAAGTAGCAGAAAAATTTAAAGAAAACTTCAAATATTTGATACGATAAGGTGTAAATAAGCTCAAACATATAATCTTCCATGTTCATAGCTCATTTAACAGAGACCTTTAACATGAAAGAACTTTCGATTTTCTGATTTCCCACACCAATGAACACAAAATAAATGCGCATTTCTCATCTTTTTGCAGACAAGAGGAACTCTTTGCTTGTCAAGTATTTGTCGAATATTCTTCTTTCACGAATATTCATATTTTTTACTTTAAGAGGTTGGATTAAAGGGACAAATTCTAATAATAGGAAATACATAATAACCAAGAATATTATTTTAGCACAATTTAATGGTATTAGAATAAGATATAGAGATACTTATTAGATCAAGATGTAATAAAGATCAAGAAGTTACTATTTACAAATATATCTTAAAGAAAAGGCACAGTTTAATTTACTGTAAGCCAACGTTCCATTGTTAGTAGACAACAGGGCCAACGCCAAATAAAACCAGTAGTTTTATAACGAAACAACTTACAAGACCACTACAAAATAATGAAACGCCAAGAAAAGAATTCCGAAACACCTCAGCTGTTACAAACAGAAATAATGTTCGTGTTTTATTATATTAATAAAAGATGTAACGAGCGTAATGTTGGCGACTCCTGCGGTAAAATAAACTTGGGTAACAGCGCTGAAGAGTTAGCAGGGAATGTCACAGAGAGAGATCGAATTAGCCCCGCACCTCTGTGGGGACGAAACAATTAAATTTGTGAAATTTTGACAAAGTTGAGAAGTCCTTGGGATGGCAAGAAGTTCTAGGAAAGTTGTACTCGCTGCGGAATCAATTACCAAGTTGTTAGTGATGGATTTTGATGATACGTATAAAACTAAAGAGTAATTTATAAAAAGACATAATTTTTATCCCAATAATATTGATGAAACCAATACTTTTATCGCAGAGAGTGCTAGCCGTGACATTGGATAAGTCATTACACATAATCCAAAAAATATTTAAGGCTGATCAGGCAAACTGAAATAAGATGAAAAATACAAACTTTTTCATGGACTATCATCTACGAATATGAGTCTAGTTTTTCCCAACTTCGTTTAGATGCAGGTAAACACAAAATCAGTATTTTTGTTGGCGGCAAAAACTCACACAATTATTAGGGAAAACAAATTTCCAGCCAGAAAATTGAACTCCGAAAATATTACCTACACTCTCTCACATCACTTATTAACGCCCGACGGAAAAAGAGGGGTGTTATAAGTTTGACGTGTGTAATGTGTACTCATCTGTGTGTTTGAGTGTCTGTGGCATCTTAGCTTCTAAACGGATGAACCAATATTTTTTTTTTTGTTTCAACGGTGACATTATCGAGAGTGTACTTAATTAATAATCGGTTCAGCCGTTCAAAAGATACGGGCATTTACTGTTTGCATCGGGGCTTTTCGCAAGATATCGTGTCATAATTATTTGTTCGACAGATTTTCGATCGAAGCGTGACTACTACTACCAGGGCTACTACCGCCGACGGTCCCGGGCTACCAAGGCGCACCGGCGGCTTGGGTTTCAATATACGGCGCGGAGTGCGCGCGCCCACCCGCGTCCCATCCGCCCGCGTCGCAGGACGAGCAGCTCCGGCTGAACATCAACTCGCATTCGGTTATAGTCGGTACAGCCAAACAGTTGGAGCTACAGTGTTCAAAATTTTACAGCCAAAGCCATACAAATTGTCAAACAATATTTTAAATGTTTTAAGGGGAGCTCCCATACAGTAAAAGGGGGTTACGATTTTTTTTTTCGACCTGCGCCATCGAATGGGGTATCGTTGTTTAGAACTCGTTGATAAGATTTAAAAACTGTAATTTTGTTTTCAAACATATTGGAAAACAAAGGAATGAGAAGCCACCAAAGTCAGGTTTTTACAAAATTTTGTTCCGAAGAATTTTTTAACTTCCCATTGCCCAATGAACTTGAAATTTTGTACTAATATTAATTATTACGTATATTTTACTAAAATTACCAATATATTGATAAATCAGATTTTTTTTTGAAATTCCCTAATTTTTCCTATTACAACCAACTTGATTTTGCGGTTTGGTACGGAAACCTAAATGTGCGAAATCCAACACGCACTTGGACACAAAACACGTCTTTTTTTAATAAGGGTAATTTATGAGAATGTCAGATCGTAGATCTGCATCTGGTTACCCTGCTCTTTGGCACAATTCGCACAAAAAACCTGAATATGTGTTCAGTAAATTGACTTCCCCTGATTTATTTACACTTAATTCCTAAGGCGGAACCATAGTTACGTGGCGTGGGTATCGTGGCGAATACTGGCCCGTACGAAAAATACGCGCTTGGTCATGGATTTGCCCGTTTTAACCTAACCCACTAGCGTGGCGGTGAGTGTGCACACTAAGCTGTCGTGTCGTGGCGTGTTCTGGTGCTATTTCTAAACTCTACTACATCTATACTACTCTGCTACTTCGAACCTTTGCAACGTTTAAATCGTGAAATGATAAAAAAACTATTTTTTTTTCAGAATCTTTAAAAAAATTATAAGAGAAAAACCCATCGTCGTTTTTTTTCTACATTTGTTTTTTTTTTAGAAAAAGTGAAACAATAACTTAAATGGAATAAAACTGTAAATTTGGTCGTTTTATTTTTAACTAAAGTGAAATTATGTTTAAATCAATGGGTAGGTACCTATTATTATGAACTTAAAAAATACTTAATGTGTTACTAAGTTCATCAGAAACATCTTTTCTTTCTATTTAGGGAAATCCCCGTTCGTAAATGGTAATCTTCAGTGGGTGCCAATTATTTTAAGACATTTATGTACTATTTGAGAGCAGTGGTGGCCCAGTGGTTACGGTCCCGACTTACGAGTTGTAGGTCGTGGGTTCAAATCCGAGCAGGCGCGTTACTTTGTGTATTTTATTTCATCACCACTGCTTTCAAAACGGTGAAGGAAAACATCGTGAGGAAACCGGCATGTCCTAGAACCAAAAATTCAAAGACATGTGACATCTATCAATCCGCGCTGGGCCCGCGTGGTGGATTATAGCCCACTCCCTCTATGAGAGGAAGCCTGTGTCACAGCAGTAGTAACTTTAAAAGGCTGACGATTTGATGTGATATGTACTATTTAGCAAAAAACAAACGGTATTTTCTTATTAAACAAAAAAATTATAATAATATCAACTCATATACGATAACCGCCTTACCATATCTTTATTTTAGAACTCTTGAAAAAAAAATCTACTCCAGAAAAACTGTTTTTAATTTCAGGTTTAAATTAAAAAAAAAAAAAATATAACTCTAGTCAACCCCCCACTTAGCCTCAGTTTTTAAGTACGCCTATTTACCTACCTTTATTTTGCATGAAGTTTTAATAAACAAATAAATTTCTCCCAGCAATGAAACTTTTTGAGCGCAAAAACAAGAAAAAGAACGTAAGGCAATTGCTACGCTAGCAGCAGTTCAACACCCTAATTGTTTTTGCTTATTTCTCTTGCCTCCTGTGTCGGTCACAAATAAATATTTTTCTTTCTTTCTTTGCTAGATAAATGATCTAGTTTAAAAAACCTTAAAAGATATGTGTCGAGGGTTTTTTAAATTTTACTTATAATTTAACTCATTCTGCGTTTTGGCAAATCGTAAATCATATGTGATATAAAATGTTTGTTATGACGCTGTTCGGTGTAGGAATACCTCCTAAGCCACATTTCTAATCGACAGGCTTTGTGCACTCGCCATATCGATCTCACCGCCTTGATACTGTCTGAACCAGGTTTGTGGTCTGAATCCTATTATGATGCCAATTCTAGAATTTGTCTTTGTCGTAATAACTGTTAAAACTTGTTATCTTTTTTATTTCATCAGATTATATTTTTAATCTAAGAACCTGTTTTATGTCATTCTAGATTTTTTCATCATTATATTTTAGGTCGCTTGTGCTTTTTCGTTTTCTATTGTTAAATCTAAATTATTCTGGACAGTTTTGTTAAGGTCTATATTAACTTTAATATCTTTGCCTTTAATCTAGAATTTCAATTCTACTAACTTGGTTTCATTTGGGTCTAATTCACGAACTTTGCTTCTATTTGGATTGACTTTAGAATACCCTTCTAAGCCGAGATTCTAATCAATAGGATTTGTTCACGTTAGCCGGCTCGCCGCGGCCTATCTCGGTCTGCTAATACTGTCTGCAAACCGTACCAGACCACCCATGTTTTGGTTTCATTCATTTTCGACTATTTGCTGGCGTTGAATCTAAATTCGTTTGTTATTACAAATTAAGAGATTTTGGCCTGAGCTAACCTGAGTTTAATCAATATGTGTCAGCAATCAATTTTTTACTGTTAGGTACCTATTGTGATTTTAAGATTCCGTACCTCAAAGGAAAAAAACTGAACCCTCATAGGATCACTTTGTTGTCCGTCTGTCTGTCAAGACCCTTTATCTCGTGAACGCATGGCGGTATAGAGTTGAAATTAATAACATATGCTCAAGTTTTAAACGCCTTGCAGCGGTGAAAATATCAAACTACTAGATCATCGCAATCAAGAGATACATACAAAAAAAAAAGATTATTAACTCATTTGCAGTTGGTAAACTGACCGCGACTTATGTCGATGTCAGTTACAAACTACGGACTGGGGGACTACAGTTTTCCACCAGCAAAGTTAATTTTGTCCCTCAATTCTGTTTATCTTATCGTTAGAGCAATGTTCGGTGCCCTCATAGTTTATGAACTTCGTTAATGTTATTTAATTATTTTGGTGAATGTATCTATTTTATGGAAACCTCAGTGCACATGTTTTAATTCGGATTTATTCGAATTTACTACTTAATTGATAAAATGTGGTCTTAACATTGTACCAAAGTACATAAGCCATTTTGCATGCACACATTGACATTACGATCTTACATGGAATAATTGGCTGTATTGGACCGTGATCAGTCGCGGCTGTCACGAGTGCAAGCGCGGGCGTTTTCCACGTCATTCAGTCTTTTGGAAGAACTTCAAAATTTATATTTTCAATGCCTTGCACATGTTTACCCATCATGTATTTAAAGAAAATGCGAATTTTCTATACATTAAAATACAATAATAGTGCATTTAAACGAGGTCGCAATCGATGAATTCTTCTACACTAATATTAAAAAGAGGACAGATTTGTTTGTAAAATTGTTTGTAATGGTTAAACTCAAAAACTACTAAACTGATTTAAAAAATTCTTTCACCAGTGGAAACTTGCATAATGTCGGAGTGACATCGCTTATTTTTTTAATCCCGAAAGTGGGTCCTATGGGTTGGAACAAGTTAAAAATTCAATACCTAAGAAAATAATAAATTATTTTAAGTCCATATACGATTTTTTTTTACATTAAAGTTTTGTTTAAAGCAAGGCTATGAAACTTGTCACTTTTCTAAATTTCAACTCATCTTTGTCGAACTTGGCGCCTTTTTACATTAATGTTTTTGTCGAGTATGGTGCCTTTTCACATTTTTTAATTTTTAGTGGGATATATGTTACGTCATGTTACCCGCCAATCTTCTTCGTATGTGAAGTCGTGATCTTTAATGGATATCTGATACTCTGTCTACCCTTTAAGGCATCTAAGCATGATTTGATGTATGTTAAGAAGAATCGATACATTTGTGTTTGTTCTTTTTAAAATTCGAATCGATATAGTGGCAACCCTAGTGAGTGTGTCAAGTACAGATGTTAATTTTCGAAACGGCGGGAGAGGCCCTTCTGTATACTTTTTTATTTTGTGACATTGTTTTGAAGATATTTGCTAACTGAAGAATCAACTATCTATATGTTTATGTATTTATGTATCTGTCTATGGCATCTTAGCTCCTAAACGGATTTGTTTAAAAGGTGACTTTATCGAGAGTATTATAGTATAATTATGTTTCATATATAAATAATATATATATATAAATGATATATTATAAAAATTGTTTCAGTCATTTAAAAGTTCTGGGTGTTTTACTGTTTTCGCAAGATATCGTGTTCGATAGATTGTCGATCGAAGCATGTCTACTACTAGATAAATTATGTATCATGAAATAAAAAGTGCCGGAGGATTTTAAATGTTCAAATTTTACTTGTTATCTGGTTCAGTTTATAGTATACCTGATTATTTGTTTCTATAAGTTATGTTTTTGCTATCGGGTAAGATACAACTGTTCTAGGCACATCTATGGTTATTTAGAAAACTTTTATTATTATTTCTTTTATACTTGGCACGCTTATTGAGCCGGGTACCAGTGTACCTGTACCGGATAGTCACGTTTTAGTTTAAATCAAGTTTTAGTTTTTCCTTTTTTATTGCTGACGAGTTAATTCAACGAGAATTGCGCAATATTGCTTTCTATTCTTGGCTTATTATAAATATTTATATATTGATTTAGTTTTAAGTTTTGATTTATTTTACTGACAGAGCATTTTCGCAGAAAATTAAGATAAGCGTCAAGTAATAAGCGTGAATTCTAAGTCCATTTGCATGAATTTTCTTCACTTCAATAGCCATGCTAATGGAAAGAGAATCCTCCATTAATGTCAATAAATAACGAGCTAAAACTGTTAATTTTATTGAGTTTAGTGGATTCAATGATTAAGCATATAGCAGAAAGAAGAAATAAAACTAGAAGAAAAATACAGAATTTTTTATTGTAAATGTGTATAATTTTTATGGTTTACCATAAAGTTAAAGTCAAATTTATTGATATCAACTGGGCCACTAAGCGGCACTTTTGAACGTTAACAATTATCAAGTAATAAAAATGTATTCTACCGTGCATTCGGAAAAGTAGCTTGGTATGGAGAAGAACGCACAAGAAACTCCATACTTACTCTTTAAAAAAAAATTGTTTCTTTTCAATATTTACATAAGTACAAGCATTAATAAATTCATATACGTGAGAACGACGCACCCAGAACTCCTATACTTACTACACATAGGTATAAAGTATTATAAGCACTAAATGGTAAATGCCTTCACTTGATAAATAGAGTTCATCGAAAAAGTGATCTCGAAATTAACAGAAGCTCACGAAAAGAGACTTCATCAGCATGTGAACGTCGAGGCAATCCAGCTTCTCGACCACACAAAGACAGTGAGAAGACTAAAAAGAACAAAACCGGTCGAGTTAGTGTTTAGTGTTAGTGAATGTTAATAGTGTAACGTACAAAAGTGCTACCAAACGAACACAAGAACGAATTGTATTCGCCTTAGTAAAGACAATTTAATAGTTTAGGTTATAATTAAATTACTTATTAGTCTATTTATAAGGCTAGATTGTAATAAAATTAGGGTCCCTCCTATTGATGTACCCTAGAAAAGGAAAAAAAAATAACTTTATAAATAGGAACATGGTTCTCACATACTTACAAATATTGTAAACATAGTTAAATTACCTAATTGAACAACAATAGAACAGTGGGCGAGTCAATTTTTTTTAACCAAAAAGAGAAGATAATAAAAATTAAAAAAATGGCGCGTTACTATAATTATGAATATAATACAAATTAACCAGTTTGATTTTGTCTACACTAAAGATTGTCCCATGGATCTGGACCAGTATGTTTCCAAGCATTTTTATCTTGAATATAATCATCTAATTTGTAATATGCTTGCTTACAAATTGTGCTTTCAACTATTGTTTTAAATTTTCTTTCAATAAGTTTTAATATATCACAAGGTATTTTATTATAGAATTTAACACAGTACCCCATGAAAGATGTGTGTAATTTAGCTCATCTATAAGATGGTTCATCTAACTTATCTTTATTTCTTTTATTACAATTGTGTCTATCACTAACTTTTCTAAAAGTAAAAAGTACTTTAAAGTATATTCTATTCTATTCTATAGAAGTTCATTTACATTTTGCCGCAAGGCTCGACTGTATCCACGGTTAGCTTTAAACAATAGATGTTATTTTTAAGTTTGAATGTGGGTCCAATTAACCAATGAAAATACAGAAAATAAATTATGCAGTAAGTGGACTCGCGGGTCCAGAAGCTAGCGGGTCCAGCTGACCAAAGACTCAAAGTCACTATGCCAAAATCCTAACTTTAGTTAATAACTCTGTACTTTTTTTTAGCAATTTATGATAATTCCTGCACTTGACTGGTTTTAATAGTATAACCAATTAATAATTCACTTTTATTAGCAATGAAAAGCAGTAAAAATCGACCGTAAAAGAAAAATAAGGCTGCAAACTAATTCAGAAACGGAGAAAACTTTCTTTAGTGCTTTCAAGGCATTTACGGGCTTAGCTTCACATTGCTTGGGCTTTGCATAAAATATTGTAGTCTAATTGGGTGTTTCATTTCTTTTTCTTTTATTTATTTCAAGTAACACATACACATAACATAATAACAATAATAGCAGCACACGCAGTCACATTAATTAAAATCGAATAAAATACAATAATAAAAATTTCATTCATTAAAATTAAATTAAATTAAAATGTCACTTAAATTAAAATTACACAATAAAATAAAAACATAAATATTATAGTTTTCTAACCGGCATTGGAACCGCAACATGCTTGCCACAGCCATGCTGGACATAAGGGCAGTCTAGTCTGTCAACGATCATTGCCAGTATGGTATTGGGGCTGGCCCGCACCCGGCGCACCAGGGACGCACAACGCTTGCGCATAGCAGCGCGAAAAGAATCAATGTGCGCCATTGCGAACATCCCTGGTGCGCTACAGAAACGGGGCAGCCCCAACACCGCCCGGAGCGCATTATTGTACTGGACACGGAGGGCACTGTACGCCCTTTCAGTATAGTCAACCCACAAGCTGCACGTGTACAGTGATGTGCAGTACGCTTTAAAAAGCGTGACACCAACAGAAGCTTCACACCAACAGAACAACGCAAAAACCTGCGGGCTATCATGTTGGCTCGCACCGACAGTGCCCTCTGTTCCCTCTCAATGTCAGCATGGTCTTTAAGGTCCTCGGTGAGTAGATGCCCTAGATATTTAAATTAATCCAATCGGTCTATTGGAGCACCGTCAAGCTGAACAGCTGGTATGTTCATAGGGCTCGACACACCGATGTCCCGAAAAACCATGTATTTGGTCTTCTTCCCATTATAATTCAACCCATGACCATGCGCGTATTCCGTACACGTACTGAGTAGCCTCCTCAGCTCACATATCGATGCGCTCAGCAGCACCATGTTGTCCGCATATTATTTATTTATTTAATACTTCATGCACACAAACGTACAGAGGCGGACTTAATGCCTTAGGCATTTTCTACCAGTCGACCTTTGGGCGACGCAGAGACAACTAGTGGTAGGTGCAATTTTGACAATTAAACGAAACAGATTTATGCAAAAAATATATATAAATTATAAATACAATATAATCAAGAAAATTATACCATATATACTCAAAAGAATAAACTAAATATATAGATATACTTAAACATTAGTCATATTAGATTAATAATTGAAAAAACATTAGAGTTGTGACGATACTACTGCCAACTTCTTGCGAATGTGCTCACGAACTTTAACTTTGAAGGTTAACCGGTTGGTTGCCATCCTGATTTCCTGGGGGAGCGCATTCCACAGAGAAATAGACTGAACGAAGAAAGAACAGTGAATGAAGTCAGTGCGGTGAGTGGGACATTAAAGAAGGCGGCGCATAACTCATATTGTTGACACAAATTCCGTCCACATAACAACCGACATGCTGACTGCTGAGCGAGACGATCAGTTCATCTACATACAGGTTGAACAATGTTGGCGAGGTCAGACCGCCCTGCCTTACGCCACATTCGTTAATATAAGGGTCCGACATCGCCCCCGCTCATCGGACACTATTGACCTGAGAAACAATATACCACGGGTATTTAACGCGATGATTTCGATTCATTTATTTACCTATTTCACCCGACGTTTCGGCCGTGTTCGAAATGAATCGAAATCATCGCGTTAAATACCCGTGGTATATTGTTTCTCAATTATGAAACGCGAAAGTTTTAAAGTTAATACTATTGACCTGGTGCCCGTACCAGTACCTTAGTAAGCTGATGAGTTCCCACGGTAAGCCCGTTCTCTGCAGCTTTCCCCAAAGGATATCGTACGAGACGAGTTCAAAGGCCTTGGATAAATCGAGGAAGCACGCCAAAACCAAACTGGTTATCATGCGATATAAGCCTGTAGTTATTTTTATCCGCCACATAGCCTGTTTTATTTTTAACCACCGGCACTACAACTGTCTTCATAAAGTCCGCAGGCAGGTAGGAGTAGCACACACACAGCGAGAATAACATTGCAAGAAATCTCGCTAGGTCCGGCGTGCTGTAGGTGCTCAATGCTGAGTGCGTCGTGTCCAGGAGACTTTCCCCGCGAAATCTGGCTTACGGTTTTAGCAACATCCTTCGCGAGAAATTTATTTCACTTCAATATTTCCGGAAATCTGAACATTCTTATCCTTATCCTTACATAGTATAAAACAAAGTTGCTTCCCGAAATTAAAAAACGATCCACTGTAAACAACCTTCCGCAAATTGTGTCGACTGGGTATAAATGTGTTGCCAAAAACGCATTAGTTTATCATTTTGCCCATATCATTTGGCCGTCGTTACGATCATCAGAGGCAGAAAACGTGACACCAATCATGCGAAGGGATATTTTGTAATCCAGTTATTGGGTTGTGGAGTTACGAGTAAAATAGTCAGTCGCTTCATGTTAAATACTGGTTAATAAAATGTAAATTAGACACAGGTGCAGACATAAGTATGTTACCAAAGAAAATATATGATAATATAAATAAAAAATTAAAATTAAGGCATACCAATTTAACCATGGAATCTTTTACAGGTGAAAGAGTGAAACCTATTGGCATTATAAATTTATGTTGTAAGTACAAAAAGCTTGTTTGTTATGAACATTTTATTGTTATTGATTGTAACAATGTTTTGTTAGGGTTACCAGCTTGCCTAAAACTGAACTTTATCAAAAGGGTACACAGTATTGAATGTGATGTGGAAAAGTCTAACTTTATAAAGAATCAATAATCTCAATAATCTCCTCAGTGACCGTCAATATGGCTTTCGCCGGGGACGGTCTACTGACGATCTTCTTGTGTATGTAACGCACTGCTGGGGCGAAGCCATCGATTTCCATCCATTTCCTGCGTATGGCATCCCCGCTGGTTTTTGTAGCTGGATATCAGACTTCCTTTGCGAGCGGTCGATCCGAGTAGTCATAGACGGCTGCTCCTCTGACCTTATGGCTATTGATTCCGGAGTTCCTCAGGGGTCTGTTCTCTCTGCAACTCTATTCCTGCTGCACATCAATGACCTACTTCAGCTTGGTATTGTTGGGTACGCAGATGACAGTACTGTTTCAGAGAGATACCTGTCCAGCGCAAGAACCAGCGTGGATGAAGTTCGTTCCTTGAGAGAGACTATGGTAGAGCGGACAGATTTGACCTTAAGCCTTGTCTCCCAGTGGGGTGATGACAATCTGGTCTCCTTTAACGCCACCAAAACACAGGCGTGTCTTTTTACCGCTAAAAGGAGTCTTTTCGATCGGACGCCTACTTTTCGGGGTGCGTCTGTTCCAGTGACTGATCGGCTTGAGCTCCTAGGCATGGAGTTGACATCCAGTCTTAACTTCGGCGCCTCCATTGAGTACAAGGCCCAAATTGCGGCAAAAAAACTGGGCATCCTAAATAAGGTGAAGCGATACTTTACGCCTGGACAGCTTTTAACCCTGTACAAAGCGCAAGTCCGATCCTGCATGGAGTATTGCAGCCACCTTTGGGATGGCTCAGCAAAGTATCAGCTTGCCGCGCTTGACTCGGTGGAACGCAGAGCTAAGAGGCTCATCGGTGACATTGAACTGATGGATACCAAGCTTCACAGCTTGGCTCATCGCCGCAAGTTTGCCTGCTTGTCGGTCTTCTACAGACTGTATTTCGGTGAGTGTGCTCAAGAACTCCACGACCTCATCCCACCAGCCCCCTTCTACCATCGGATATCTAGACGCACTGCAAGTTACCATCCCTACCTTGTTGCCATTCCACCAATTCGCACCAAGCGCTTCCAAACATCCTTCATAATGCGCACAGCGAATGAATGGAACTCACTACCTGCGTCTGTGTTTCCGAACGCATTCAACCCGAATCTCTTCAAAGTTAGAGTAAACAGGCTCCTTCTGGGTAAGCTCACTCCATCGTCGACTCTGTCTCTATCACCTATAACTTAGACTAGAGTCAAGAGCAAACCCATACCAAAAAAAAAAAAAAAAAAAAACTGTTTTTGAAGGAATAGGTAGATTACCAGGAGAAGTGGAAATTATTAGAAGAACTACAGATGAGCAAATATGTCACCCATCACCCAGATTGCCTTCATACCTATTTCATCCATTAAAGTCTGAATTGATAAGAATACAAGATAGGAAAGCTATTGTGAAAGTAGAAAATATTTCTGAAAATGCATGTATAAATAAAATTGTTATTGTTGAAAAACCAAATGGCAAAGTTAGATTGTGTCTGGATCCTGCAGATCTGAATAAATTAATAATTAAGAAGCCAAAAATGTTGCCTACTCTTGATGACTTATCTGCTAAATTAAAAGATTTTTCTCTGTATTAGATTTGGCAGAGGGTTTCCATCATTTGAAACTCTCTGACAGTTCGTCCTGGAAATGTTGTTTTCCTTATGGAGTCTATAGATATTTGGTTTTACCATATGGTTTAATGAATGCTCCAGAATTATTCCAAGAGATTCTTGAAAATTATTTTGCGGACTTGCCAATTGTTGTTATATGGGCTGATTACATTTTGGTAATGGGGGACACTATTGCAGAACATGATCAGGCACTGTTAAATGTTATTAAAAAGGCATCTGAATTAAATATTGTTTTTAATAAAGAAAAATTTCAATATAGGCAGTCAGAGGTCAAATATGTAGGCCAAATATTTAATGAACAGGGCATGTCACTTGACAAAGACAGAATTCAGTCTCTATTGAGTTTAAAAGAACCTACTAATCGTGATGAGCTAAGACAAGTTTTGGGGTCTTTCAATTATGTTAGACAATACGTATGTCCCAGACATGGCAAATTTAATGTCACCATTATGCAAACTTTTAAAAAAAGATTGTGAATTTAATTGGCTACCTGCACATAGTAAAATGTTTTCAGAATTAAAGACTAAAATATGTATGTCTCCAGCACTGTTTCCATTTGACCCTCACAAGAAAATAGTATTGCAGTGTGATGCATCAAAAAGTGGACTTGGCGCTTGTCTCTTTCAAAAAGATGATAAAGGAATTTTAAAGTTAGTTACATGTACTTCCAGAACCATGAATGATACAGAGCTAAATTACAGTCAAACTGAGAAAGAATTACTGGCCATTTCATTTGCCTCTAAGAAATTCCATCGGTATATTTATGGCTCTGATGTTGACGTACAGAGTAATCACAAACCTATTGTATCAATCATGTCAAAGCATATTGGTAAGATAGGCTCACCAAGATTAAAACGCCTACGACTAAAATTATTAATGTACAACTTAAATATGTATTATGTCCCTAAATTTTTTTTGAATTTTGCAGATATGTTATTTAGAAATAGCTTAAAAGTAACAGAGCATGACAAAGATATGCTACAAATGGTTCATACGGTATCTGTTCACTTACCTATGTCACCTGAATGAAGAACAATTTTCAGAAAAGAAACTTGTAAGGATGCTGTATTAAGATTGCTTTTAAAATATTATTACAATGGATGGCCCTGTGAGTCAAAAGTTCCTAAAGAATGTAAAGAATTTTATAAACTAAAAGATAATATTTACTTTGAATCCGGATAAGCATTTTTTGAACATAAGATTATTGTACCCAAAAGTCTCCAATCTTATGTTTTGAATGTTGTTGATCATGGTCACCCTGGTGTTAGTAAATGTACTAGGAAAGCTAGACAATTATTTTATTGGCCCAAAATGTCTCAAGATATTTATAACTATGTAATGAGATGTCGCACATGCAAAAAATATAGACCTGCTAATCCTCCTGAAAAGTTATTACCGCACAAGATACCTAAATTGAGGTTTTCAAAGATTGGTGCAGATATATTGGATTTTAGAGGTAAATATTTTCTTGCTATAGTTGACTACTTTTCACACTGGCTGGAGGTTATACCTTTGATTAATAAATGTGCCAAATCTGTTATTAATGCTTTTCAGGATGTGTTTATGAGATTTGGGTATCCTGTAGAAATTATAGCAGACAATAACCCTTTCAGTTCTAAAGAATGTTGTGACTATTTTAAATCTAAGGATATTTATTTGACTACCAGTAGCCTACACTATCCAAGAAGTAACGGTATGGCAGAGAAAGCAGTACATATTGGTAAAAACATTTTAACTAAAGCTTCAGAGGATGGTGCTAACTACCGTGATTACATTTTAAGTTACAATAATACTCCATTGTCTGGCTTGGAAGTTTCTCCATCACAAATACTCAATAGTAGAAGAGCTAGAACCCTTATTCCCACTTGTTCTAAGTTGTTGCAACCTAAAGTTGAGAAAAATGTGCACAATCTATTATTATTAAAACAGTCACTATTAAAAAGTAAAAATATTGTGAGAAAAAAAGAAGTGAAATATAAATCAGGAGATAATGTAGTGGTTAAAACAGATAAAGATAAGTACTGGGTAAAAGGGAAACTTTTATGTAGGTCTAGAGAACCTAGGTCTTATTGGATTGTAAAAAAATCTTATAGCATGCCTATAAGGAGAACAACTAAACATCTCAGAAAATCATTAACAGTCACTGGAGATAATCCTGTTGTAAGAAATTTTGAGTATAGCCCTTGGATTGATAAAGCACAATATTGTGCAGATAATATTAACCATCAATCAGATAATATTGACTCTCAATCTTGTATTATTAACCCTCCATCTTGTATTAATAACTCTCAAAACAATGTAAGCCCTTATGTTACCCGAAGCGGTAGAATTGTTAAACCTAGAAATGTTTTGGACTTGTAAGGGAGGTTAAGTATTTAAGCTATATATGTTTACATTATCTGTGCTTCAAGTCATCTATTTGTTTATGGTACTGCCTATAGTTTTTAGTTGTAGATTCTTATTAAATATGTTCGCTAAAAAGTTTGTGTATTTTAATAAGTATTAAAACAAGGAGACATATCGGTCTACCATCTTTCTTGTTCGTTTGTCTTGTTTTTTTTGTTGGTACCGAGTGCAAATTTTTTGTCGTAAGTTTTAAGTTAATGTCCGCCTTTTTACTTGTGCATAAAGTTTTATAAATAAATAAATATCACAGCACTTACACCTGATAACAACCAATAGCTAGATCATAACACAGTAATCAGAGCAAAACTGTCATGACTATAAAAAAAATGTCATATAACCTCCTTATAACGCTACTTAACTGCTAATAACAGTAACGACAAACAGTTTAAGCTCAATAAAAGTGTTAATGAGGTCATAAGTGTACCCTACAGGAACCAACGTGGGCTCATAAAGGATCATGAAATTCTTTATTAACAGTCTTATACCGGAGGATATATTTTTGTATGATAAATGTGTTATTATTATGGTTTGAGTTAACTTTATTGTAACGGACTAAGTTTAATGTTGATATTTGATTTAAGGGTTTTTTAGGGTTCCGTAGGGTTCGTTCCAAAGGGTAAAAACGGGACCCTATTACTAAGACTCCGCGGTCCGTCTGTCTGTCTGTCACCAGGCTGTATCTCATGAACCGTGATAGCTATACAGTTGAAATTTTCACAGATTATGTATTTCTGTTGCCGCTATAACAAAAAATACTAAAAATAGATTAATATAAATATTTAAGTGGGTCTCCCATACAACAAACGTGATTTTATTGCCGTTTTTTGCGATAATGGTACGGAACCCTTCGTGCGCGAGTCCGACTCGCACTTGGTCGGTTTTTATCCACAATTTGTTGCTGCTTATGCTATGAATGTTTCATGCTTGCTTCAAGTTATACTTACAATAAAATAATTAATTACTATATTTTCTGATTATTTACTTGTTCCGTTATTGATCCCTCGCTTGTAGGTTAATGATTTATTTTTTTCACCTTATTACCCTGAGGTCGAATGGTAGAAAATGTAAGTCATTCAGCCCACTGTTGTACGATTAATTTTGAAAGTTTTCACAAATAAATAAATTACATTTTTTAAACTTTCGAACCCAGTTTCAAAAGTAAGAAAAACGAAAACTGCCAGGAAATTAAAAACCACTAACTATCTAATAAATCAATGCAAGTATCAAATAATGTCTAACGGAAAATTGTTGGATCGACGAGCGCCGTTAGTCACTAAAAGTAAATTGAATATATAATACCTCTAGTTGTACTTGGAAATAGGATTTCCCGAGTCGTGGCATGTGGTCTTTTACGGTTCGCAAGAACTACTCTCCCGATCGAACTTCATTACCGATCGGAACGAAATCAGGTGCAGGACCAAAGTCTTTACTTAAAGGCGTACTTGCCGAGGATCGTGGGTCTGACTGAAAAAGTCTTTTTAGTAAAACCCAATAACCCTTTGCCCACGCTCAAGAGAGAGAGCTTTGGTGGCCCGTAGGTAACGGCCCCGAATAACGTGTTGTAGATCGTGGGTTCCAGGCAGGCGCTTTACTATTGCGCTATACTCTTCTCTACAAAACGGTAAAGAAAACATCGTGAGGCAACCGGCATATCCTAGAACCAAAAATTCGAAGACATGTGGCATTCAGCACTTTCGCACTGGGTCCGCGTGGTGGATGAAAGCCCATTCCCTCTCTCCCAAAGAGGAGATCTGTGTTCTAGCAGTGGGAATATTAAAAGGCCAATGATGTTGATGACGTTCAAGGGCGGAAATCTACGAGACTTTCGAGGTTGTTCAAAATTCAAACGTAGCATTTTTTCTGCGTAGTGCGTAGTTTAATAAGGAAATGGATAAGTATTTTCAGTTAATACTTCCATTCGTATTGCAATGAAGTTTTCATTCGAACAAGAGTGCGCTAACTAATATCGTAGGTTTTGTTATACTTTTTATGTTTTTTATTCAATGGACTCCGAGATGGTTTTCTTTTAGCGAATAAATTAGTTGGTAAAAATGGCTGAGGCTATTTCCACATGATTCAGATATTATTGGATCTGAAAAACTAGTATCAGTAGTAACAAAAATATCTATGAATTTACGTTTCTCTGCAACAAATGTTGAGTACAATTTAATATTGTCGCTGAAATAACTGACCTAAGCAGTTTTTTTTTTAAATAAGTTATAGCTTTATTATTGTATATGAAGCATTGGAAGGCCCACACCCTAGACCGATGGCCTGGTATAGGTCACGGGAATCTGCTGGATGCGAGGCGCTCAGGACTCTTAGCTGTGGTGACGCTTTAGATTTACCTATAATATCCAGCAGTGGACGTCGTCGTAAGGCTGAAATTAAGAGAATGATGATTTTATTATTATTCCCAGTTTGATCGAACAATGACAAATTGTAGTTTTAGTCCCGTATAGAGTTTCTTTATACTTATTTAGTATGTTCGTTAGCCATCAGTCGGCAAAGTGACTGATTCCAGTGAATGACCGGCTTGAGCTCCTACGCATGGAGTTGACATCCAGTCTCAACTTCGGCGCCTCCATTGAGTACAAAGCCCAAATTGCGGCCAAAAAACTGGGCATCCTAAATAAGGTGAAGCGATACTTTACGCCTGGACAGCTTTTAACCCTGTACAAAGCGCAAGTCCGATCCTGCATGGAGTATTGCAGCCACCTTTGGGATGGCTCAGCAAAGTATCAGCTTGCCGCGCTTGACTCGGTGGAACGCAGAGCCAAGAGGCTCATCGGTGACATTGAACTGGTGGATACCAAGCTTCACAGCTTGGCTCATCGCCGCAAGGTTGCCTGCTTGTCGGTCTTCTACAGACTGTATTTCGGTGAGTGTGCTCAAGAACTCCACGACCTCATCCCATCAGCCACCTTCTACCATCGGACATCTAGACGCACTGCAAGTTACCATCCTTACCTTGTTGCCATTCCACCAATTCGCACCAAGCACTTCCAAACTTCCTTCATAATGCGCACAGCGAATGAATGGAACTCACTACCTGCGTCTGTGTTTCCGAATATATTCAACCCGAATCTCTTCAAAGTTAGAGTAAACAGGCTTCTTCTGGGTAAGCTCACTCCATCGTCGACTCTGTCTCTGTCACCTATGACTTAGACTAGAGTCAAGATCAAACCCATATCAAATAAAAAGAAAAAAAAAAGCCCTCTTCTAACCTTCTCCATTTCATTCTTTCTTTTTTGGAAATCTTATTTTGTTCTAACGACCGGTCTGATGTCATCATCCCCGCCGTCCATTTCTGTACCTATGTAGCTTTTTTAGAAAATAAAAAGGACGATTTCTTTTTTTTTATGTGATTATAAGTATATGGCTATTACGTGATCACTGTTCAAGCCTTAAAACGATGATAAGGTATATCATTGTTTTATGGAACATAAACCGAGTTTGCTAATTTAATAGAAAATTAAATTACTTTACGATGTTTACATTTGCATAGGTATTTCAGCTTAGCGTGGAATCTTACCATGTCACAGTTATCTTAACTAATTAATCTTAATGTGCTATGTGACCTAGGTAAGATGGAAAGGCAAAAACTGGGTCACCTGAAGGTGAAAGCGCCAGGGTGTCCCAAAATTCAATTTTTGTTGCGTTGATGATAATGATGATTCAAATGCTCGTACTTTAAAATCATACATAAGTCAATAACAAGAAACAATCACTTTAAAATAATCATTCTCTGATAAATACATATTAACCAAAGTATGAACATTCAAATCATACAACTCCCTATGTTAGGATTGACCTCACATTATTAATCTCATGATTTGGCTTCAATTACAATTTCAGATTTGGCAATTGGAACTTAGATAGTAACGGCTTAGAATACATTTTAAAATAACACAACTAACACTGTGCTGTAAACTGTAAAAAACGTAAGTTATGAACTTTGTGGATTACACTGGCTGATCCCCCCTTTAAGTAGTGATAAAACGTGTCATCTTTTTTTTAGTTTTTCTACCAGTAAGTACTTTTATCCCCTGACATATTCATCTTGATAGATGTTAATCTCGCTGATATATTCAGTCTATTTTCATCTCTGCAGCGCATTTGATGCAATCGACTTTAGCCTCCATTACCATCTTTAAAAATGAAGAAAAACACATGACTTACATTAGCGACATGCCAATGTGTCAGTCTGTGTTGATTGATCTAACTCGTTATAAATCAGTGTCTACCTATAGCTATTTGAATGGGTTGTTCACTGAAGCATTGTGTTTTTACTTTTTAGTATGAGATAATACTGGTTTCTCCGTTGAATAGTCTATGAGTGGTGTTTTCATGTTGATAAAAAGTATCCATTAAAAAAATGCCTTTAATTTTTTATTGAATCTACATAAAAATATTAAATAACCAGAAAATCAGCATAATCAGCAATTGCGTATGTAACCAAAGCACTAGTAATTGTGTGTTTTGACATCAGAACAATTGTTTTTAGTTTTTCTATTCCGACTTCGGAAAACAAAGTTATATTTCGCTTTGTAGTGTTTTGTTTAAAAAGTTTTTTTATTTTTCTCTTTTTAGTTCTGGCTCTTACCTCATATTACCATGAAATCATTCATAGTCAGAGTACATCTCATTTAGATTCCAATAAGCCCAAACACGACTAGGATACATGATGTTATTACGGAGTTACATTTGCTACCATCCGGCTTCATCATCAGATCAGCTCGATAGTACAATTTTCATCAGTACCATTTATTTATATATATTTGCATCATCATAGTCGCTTAACAATTCGAGATATCTTATATCCATGACATCCCATCAAACGTCGCGCGCACACCATGTGTGTGTATGCTATTGTTGGTTCTATTGCATCTGCTAATTAGATGCTCAATGGGTTGGAGTTCCAGTGCCCATCTGTGGTTTTGTTTCGTTCATCTTCACCAAGTGATACTTTTTGAGTGCAAATGCTTGCCATGTTCATAAAAATACCAAAATCGATATATGTCTGTCTACAATATTTGAGGAGTTCCCTCGATTGCCATGGAATCCCAATTATACCCGAACATACATAAAAAAAAAATACGTGCGAATTGATAATCTCCTCCTTTTTGGGATGTCGGTTAAAAGTAACATTTTTGTACAATGATATATTATTTGAATCGATGCTGCTGTTTTATCATTATAATCCTGTTGTCTGTGGAATAAGAACAACAAGAACTTTGGTAACTATACAAACAAAAACCTTAATATCCTATATACCACAGAGTCCCTAATACAGGCTGTAGATGGAGGCAAACAATTTGACGTAGTGTACACCGACTTCAGTAAGGCATTCGATAAAATGCCTCACTCTATTTTGATATATAAGCTAGCAGCATATGGTATAACAGGGACTTTATTAAGTTGGTTCAAGTCCTATCTTGCTGAACGCGAATTCTTTGTCGTTGTAAATGGTTTTCGATCGGCTGCACACAAAATAATTTCGGGCGCCCCCCAAGGATCTCACTTAGCTCCAATACTTTTTATTATGTTCATCAATGACCTTCTTGAGTGTTTTCATTTTTCCGAACCTTTTCTGTATGCTGATGACCTAAAATTTGCACGAGTAATAGAGTTAAAAAGAGACTGCAAACTTCTGCAGCACGATCTTAACCAGGTTATAAAATGGTGCCGCAATAATAAAATGCAACTAAATCCGAAGAAATGTTACCATGTAAAATATACGCGGAAAATTTGTTGTATTGATACAGAGTACTTCATAGACCAAGAGCGGGTCCAAGAAGTGGAAAAAATAAGGGATCTAGGGGTACACTTTGACAGGAAGGTCACTTTTGTTCCTCATATTGATAGCATTATTAAAAGGTCATCACAAATTCTTGGGTTCCTACTTCGTAACACCAAAGGCTTTCGTAAAAGTGGCACCAAGATAATGTTATATAATAGTTTCGTACGCAGTGTTATGGAATATTGTAGTGTTGTGTGGAGACCTCACTATGCCACTCACATGTTGCGTCTGGAAAGGGTTCAGTAACGTTTTGTGTGGCATCTAGCATTCAGTGAAGGGAAATCCAAGCGTCTGCCCTCTTATAAAGTCTGTCTATGCCATTTTAAGATGCAGTCGTTGTCTATGCGTAGAGATATAAATGATGTTTTGTTTCTTTACAAACTGTTGCGCAATAAGATCGACTGCCCTGGTTTACTGAAGCTTATTGAATTCCGTGCGCCTTCTAGATATCCTAGGAATAAGATAACACCTCTGTGTCCGCCACTTCGAAAGTCTGTGCTTGGTGCGAATTCTCCGATACCTAGATTGTGTAAAATCCTCAATGATCGCAGTGACTTAGTAGATGTACATCATGATAGCATAAATAAACTCCTACGAGTTTTTGTAAATAATCCAATGGCAATTTAATTTAATTTTATTGTTCACCTGTTTTCGACTTCTTGGTTTATTCCTTGGGTGTTTTCTTTTTTTTAATAATTTTTTTTTTAATCTTTTAATTGTAGTTTGTTATCAATTTAAGGTCGGTACATTTATTTATAATTCAATCAATCAATCACAATTGTAAATTAATTATAATTTTATTCAGTAATTTTTCATCCCATTGTCTTTTTCTTTATTATTGTTTTAATTTATTTTTGTATAAGTTCTAATGGCAATAATATATAAATATGTTTTGTAAAACCGTTTTCTGTGCATGTGGTGTTAACCTGTAATTAATTGTTGCACTTGTAAATGTTACTCTAGTCATTAAGTCTGAAATGTACATCGTGTAAACAATTGTTGGTTAACTTAAATAAATAAATAAATATCCGCCCTTGTTCTGAATTTTAGCACCACACATACACACCGCTATTAAAGCAAAATACGAAACAATGACCCAGAAAAAGAATCCGACCCAGCAGACAAATGGCTTGTTCATTCAACTTTCAAAGACTTCATTCTCTCCTCCATTTTGGACGTTAGCCGCGTCTAAAACAATTTTTCTTCGTAAACGAGACTTTACAGTTAGTGATACTCAGTAAATGTGCCCGATTGCCAAGAGTTTCGCCGTGAAATATCGAAATACCATCAATTTGCATAGCTATTGGCCTCAATGGGCTAAACTGGGCTGTTTTGAGGCCTGCCAACTAATTCGGCAACAAAAGATTGCAATGTATTTACATTTGATGATCCTTTTTTGCTGTTTTGGTAAAAGATTGTGATTGGAAATGTTTTGTTGTTTTTTGGTATCTATAAAATTTGAATAGTCTCTGTTTGCATTTTTGTATATTGCTTTGGTAAGTCAAGTCATAACTTAAATTAGGATTGGAAGTTACGTATAATAACAAACCAGTTTTTGTACGAGGATTAATCCAATTATTTTCTACAAATTGTTGTCTAAAATTTATAGCTGAAACATTTTGAGAATTCATTTAATTAGGCACATAGTTTTCTTTATTTTGTAACACAAAAAATTAATTAATTTTCGATTCTAAACCCAGCCTTTACTTTTTTCACGCTTTCACTAATGAAGCATCTACAGTTTTTGGTTGATTTAATCTTTAAGTTATTTCGTAAAGTTTTTAATTCAGTTCACAAAATATGAAGTGTACCACTTTTGTGAAAACTACTCAGTCTATTATTTCCTGGTTTAAAAGAACAGATTCAGTACATATCGCCTTCGGGGACTCGAAAAATTATATGAAGAAAGAATCAATTACTTCAAGAAACATGAATTCCTGAAGCTCTTTACCATCTTAAAATTAGAGCTATGTACCTACAAAGTGTGACCATTAACATAATGGCTCTCAAAATCTACTTATTATTTTAAAAATATATCAAATTACGCCCATATATCTCAAAATTGACAATTTGGGAATTAATACCAAGCGAATTGGAAAAGTATTAAAATAGTCACGCTCCATTAAAACTGTTAATTTGATCAGTTAAAATTAAATGGCGGGTGAATCGAGTTTTTAATTGAAAAAGGTACCATGTGTTCGATAATTCGATTAGTGGTTGAAATGATTATCGCTTTGGACGAATTTTCTACTCGGGTTCTCATAGTTAAATGGCTAATGTTTCAGAAGTGTCCCTTATAATATTGAAAGTAAAACAAAAATGGGTTTAGTGATTATCGTCAAACCGACTAATCCTCTGAAAATTTGGCATGTCCAAATTACTTTATGAACTTTACTGCTAAAGTCTCAAACACAACTCAATTCTAAGTATTTATAAGTCGCCCTTAAGTAGGTATCATGTGCCTGAGGTTAATAATTACATGTTTTACTAACACTACGTGACACCTCAATATTATCTACCTAACTAATATTATAAAGTAGTTTTTTTTTGAGATTGCATGTAGCAGAGATGAGGATGTTGAGACGGTTGTGCGGATGGACGAGAATGTATAAAGTGAGAAATGAGTATATTAGAGGAAGTTTGAAAGTGGTGCCAGTGACAGAAAAGTTATAAAGGAAACCGTTTGTCCTTGTATGGTCATGTGATGAGGAGGGATGAAACGCATGTTACTAAAAGAGTTATGAAAATAGATGTGGATGGATGGAGAGGGAGGGGACGGCCTAAGAAAAGATGGATAGACGGTTTGAGGAGTTATATGAAAGAAAAGGGCGTCAGTGATGGAGTGACAGGGGACAGGATGATATGGAAGAAGAAAACGTGTTGCGCCGACCCCAAGTAACATGGGACAAGGGCAGGAGGATGAGGATGCTATTATTTTGATATTACAAACAGATACTTAATTTTATTTATATGTATATGTAGCATGGGTCAAAAATCTTGGATCAAACGAAACAGGGCGATATTTGGGGCTTTTTGCAATAGGTCATAAAGAAATTAACCATTTTTTTCTGTTGTTAACCCCAACTGTTGCCCTGTTTCGTTTGATCCACGATGTTTGCCCTCTCTGTGTATAGATGTATTTACTTTCAAAGTAAACTTTGAGTACACTTCGAATTTGTGAACTTAAGCTTTTATATTTAGAAGAAGAAGACTTCTTGGAATGTAGTTATTCTAAAATAAAATACATTTAACTGTAATTTTGAATTGGCATAACAAAAGTCCTATTACTATCTAATACAAAATTTCAGAAAATGAGACTGTTCGAGACAGTTTTCATGAAACTGAGACATCTTTATCTTACAAACTTGTGTAGTTATGTCAAAATAATTGAATGTTAGAAATACAATATTTTCATCAGAAAGAGAATGACATAAATTTCGTTCAACAGGAGATAAGTAAAATACTATGTTGTATCATGTGATTTCTGCTGGAACTCGATTGATTTCACAATAATACTGACAAAAAGTTTTCAATACATTTACTCAAAAAGTGGTTGTTATTGTAAGCTTTTAGGTTCACAATACAGTGAATAACACGCACATATTTTGTGTGGTGCCAAACGTCATTTGAACCACAGAACAGTTAATCAGGAAATAAAAGATAAATTTGCCAAATCACTCAACAGTTCTTTTTAGGGCGTTCGTGAATGATCTTCGTAGGGAAGTGGTTTGCAGTTTGTGGAGGGAGGGTTAGCAAATAAGTTATTAAATAGTTTTATAAGATATGGGTCATGTGATATAAGATAAGATTCCTTTATTACCTTATCGTTAGATAATATTGTATAGTAGTTTTTTTTTAATAATTATATGAAGTGAAAATTAAGTGTCAGCACTATTCAACTTTATTTTTAATAATGTTTGTTCTGTTCCCACAGACAAACCGTGAAAACGATTTTGTGGGGCATCGTTCTTAAGTTAACATATTATAAACTTGTACTTTAATAAATAAATAATAAAAAAAACTGTCCTGTGAGTTAAACATTATATTCAGTTTTGTGTTTGGACTCGCACAACTTCATTACGCAACGTCAATCCCATCTCGACTCTAATGACAAACTTAGCCTACCTGTATCGAAATGTATGAACATTGCACTTAACAAGTTAGTACAAAAATATTTCTCAAAACTACTTTCGAATGTTTGACTTGTAAAAATCTCACAAACGAAATTAAGTCTTGACTGAACGTTAATAAAGAGGCAGTATCTAAGTTTTAATCTCATTCTAGCCACTGCAATGTTGCCAACATTGTATTCTGCGATCCGCAAGTTGGCTTTCTTCCTTCCATATAAAAATGCATTGCATATTCCCGGCTTTTATGTAAAACAATTTCTGAACTTAAGCCTTTTTACCGTGGGAAAGGGAAAAAATGTTTCAACGGAGAAATCTCCTTTTTACTTTATACTAGGATTTGTTCGTTTCCTTGATTTCGCCTGTTCAGTGCAATAGTCGTTTTGGCGGGGGAATTCTTGGCAAGTGCGGTTGGAGCCCGGGGTATAATAGTGCCGGTTAAATTTCAAACAGTTCCTACGTCTCGAGTTTCTTGGCTGTGTTCTTAATGTTTCAAATTTATTTTTGTTTTAATTTGTACGTGTGTTCCCTAATGTTTTAGATACGTGTGTAATTTCATTACTACACCGAATATTTTAACAAAAGTTACGAAATTGGTAAAAACTTTCGTATGCAATGTTTTTTCACAAAAGTTAATTCATAAATCATTTACCGTACGTAGAATTTCATGCTTCAGCATATAAAAACATTATCATTTTCATAAACAAATCAATACAATTCCCAAACAAATACGATTCTTATGAAAGTTTTAACATGAAACCAGAGCTTTAAAACATCAAAATACTTAGCAAATATCAAAGAATTCTACAATAAATACTAAAGGACATTTTAGTCCAATACGCTGTTGTTTCGCCAAATGTCCTCGTACGAGTTTTGTCGTACGTGTACGACATCCCGATATAAACGTCAGCAATATTCCAATAAATGCAACTGTGTTTATGTCACTTGTTTTAAAACAGGTGAAAGTGGAGATACAATATATGGAGCTGTTGAAGGGAGATATTTTTGAAAAGTATGTATTTTGTGTTTTTAAAATATAACAAAATCTTTTGAGGTTTATCTGTAAAATGCCTTCATTATCTTCAAGTAATAGTCTTAAGTACTAATGCTGTAACATGGAAATATTGTAAAACAAAACCATTTTTAAAAGAGTAACCATGGAGTTTCTTGCCGGTTCTTCTCCATAGGAAACGACCAACCCGAACCGTGCACCTTTTGTCGACGTTTTATAAGTGCCCATGTAATTTTATGAGAAATAAAAAAAAAAATGATTTTGATTTTTCAGATTTCAGCCAAAAGCCGTCCACTGCAGCTGGTGACTTGATCTTTTTTGCAGTATCTTCTCAAGCATTGTCATGATGATCGCTCGTAAAATAACTATAGTAAGGGAATAAAAATAATTGAAGACCAATTTATTCGCTTCGCTATTACTACACATTATTGAGGGGAAAATAAAAATAAAATTTTCTATCCTCTGATTCTATACTAATATTATAAAGAGATAAAGTTAGTGACGTTGTAAGGGATAATCTCTGGATCTACTGAACAGATTTTGAAATTTCTTTCAGCAGTAGAAAGCTAAATTATTCCTGAGTGTCATAGGCTATAAGATATTTTCAAAAAATCCTTATGCAAATTGCAATAATGTACTCAAGGTAGCAAAATGTTGCCTATAAAATTCACTCTTTGGCGTGCGCTGAGAAAACTATTGATGATAGGTAAAAAATAGTAGTTAGGTAGATAGGGTAGGCAGGGTAGGCAGGATAGGCAGGGTAGGGAGGGTGGCAGGGTAGGCAGGGTAGGCAGCGAAGGCAGGGCAGGCAAGGCAGACAGGGTAGGCAAGGTAGGCAGGGCAGGCAGGGCAGGCAGGGTAGGTAGGTAGGTAGCCAGTTGACGTCAAAGCCCCGGGGGTCAGCTAGTAGTGAGTAATCATATTCATTAGATCCACTAAAATAATGCATTGATAAAAAGATTAGCTAGTTAGCAACTTTAGTAGCGAAGCTGACTGACCAAAAAACCATGACGTACACATACCTTTAAAATTATACCTCTAGTTTAATTATTGCCAAACCGCCAATAAAAGTTTTGCTACATTGCCGTTCGTTTTAATTCTAAATCACTCTATCCAACACTAAATACAGCGTTACATTAGGTATTCCCAAACACCCGTCCCCTACACTGGGGAATAGAGTTTAGTGTGCATTCTGCAGTACAGTGCAGTTAATGATGTTTGTTCGCCGCTAATTAGCTGGGATCGAACTAACCCGAGCTAGCCCGAACGAGTGCCCGACAATCAGATGTTCGACACAAACTAATTTTGAAGTTGTAAGGTAGCTACTAGAATAGTGTGCGAAAAGGAATTGCTACGGGGCTACGGCGTAGCTTATAATATGACGTCACATTCATATCTTGCTACGTTGGCGTAGCAAATATTTGCCCCGCTACGCTATTTTTCATTATTCGTAAAAGTATACTTCCGATCGAATCGGCTTGGCATCACTGACGAGGCGACATGGCGACTGAGCATAATAATATTATTATGGCCCGTTTGTTTCAAGTGTAGCCGCGTTTGTGACGCCGGAGCCGGGATGATCGGCAGTCTACCTATGACAAGTAACAATTATTATCTCAGCACCAATCAATGCCAGTTTGGTGTGACTGTTTTGTGAGATAACTTCCATTTAACAAACTAATCACAAGCGTTAGGGCTGCTAAAAAGCAATGTGCGGAGAGCAGTTGCTACGGTGCTGCGGCATTGCTTATTATGAGATGATTTCACATTCATACCTTGCTTTGTTGTAAATATTTGTCTCGCTACACTACCCGTCATTCTTTAACTCTTGGGTGCAGTGGACGAGATTTTTTCATTAATTTGATAAAGTGAGTTTCATGGCTTAGTAATTACAGCCCACAGGTCGATATTCGAGGATAGGCCACCATCCATTCCATACCGAGAATCCTCCGTGCTTCGGCAAGCATATTAATCCGTTGGTACCGGCTGTGATTTGTAAATTTTTGATAGACGTTACGTCCTGAAAATCTGACAACAGTCTTGGCAAGAATTATCTTGTCACCCAGTTATTGGATTGAGGAGATCAGATAGGCAGTCACTCTGTTTACAAGTAAAATTTAAAAACATTTTTATTTCTTGGACATCGTTTATCTAGGTCTAATGGCCCATGTTACACCCACTCCTATCAAGGTCGGAGACTCTACACTCGAAGTTGTGAACGATTATATCTAAAGTGTCTTAAGACGAAAGTCTATGACCAGTGTGTGTTGCCAGTGATAACCTATGGCTCTGAGACTTGGTCGCTCACAATGGGCCTCATCAGAAAGCTTAAAGTCACGCAAAGGGCAATGGAGAGGGCTATGCTCGGAGTTTCCGTTCGTAATCGAATCAGAAATGTAGAGATTCAAAAATAACCAGGGTTACTGTCATAGTCCGAAGAATTGCTAAAACTTAAGTGGCAGTGGGCAGGGCACATTTCTCACGCCCAAAACTTTCGAACCCTTGAAACGAATTTCATCAAACTTAGCTAAAAACACTCTCGTTAGAGTCACCATCCAAACAAATAAAATCAAATCAAAGGCAGTTCATCCGTTTAGGAGCTATGATCTAGATAAAGATGCAGTGTGCCATGTCAAATTGGCACATCTACAATAAGGCTTATATTCAAGATTACAATACATTTAGCAACAAAGGGCCCGCATGAATATTCAAGGAGAATATTGCACGTCAATATGCAGTTTAGTACAGCATTAATGATGTTAGTTCGCTATGAATAAGTTACCTCTTGTCGGTAACAATAGAGGTGTTATGAAACACCTATATAGGAAACTATTTTTGCCTTAGACATGTCCATTAATTTTGAGGTCTTGTGACGGAATATATGATTTAGGATTATATAAAAGGCAGAAATATCGTTCACATTGACGCAATAAGATGCAAATCGCCATCTGGCTGATGGCACCTGACAAAACATAACTATCATTGGTGAAAGATTCATTAGCACGGTTTTTTTTTTTGCAACTACATTATATCCCAATACGCTGAAAAGCCATGCTCACAGAAAATTAGCAACAGATGACGGCAATTAGACATTGGAGACCGATTGGTAACTGTTAATCAGATAATAAGCTAAGTTATGAATGCAAAATTCAGCTGGTATCCAGGCTTCGGGCTAAATACAACCAATGCTGGTAATTGGTGTCGCCTGTTGCATAATCCTTTTGTTTAGTTTCAGGAATAATCGTTTAGTGAAAATTTTACGTTATGCCAACAGTTAATAAACTTATTTCATTTGTTTTCGTGATAAGAAAATAGCGTGTGTAGCTTTTCATAATTCCTACTTTTGGGGAACTGTAGTCTAACCATAACGTAACATTACGTCTGCATTCCTCGTATATTTTGCCACTTGTGATTCTGTTCCATGAGGTGAGTTTATTGCTTGAATCAGACTCTGGGAGGCTATTGAGAAGTTTTAGATATAAATCCTGATTACACTGCTCTGATTCGAGCAAAGTGAATCGAACTCAAGACCTCAGGCTCAATAACTTGCGGCAACTAGACCCGGCAGTTGCAGTCTAGTTAGTCACCATCAGCCTTTTTTAATGTTCCCACTGCTGGGACACATGCATCCTCTCCGTAAGAGGGAATGGACCGTAATCCAATACGCAGACCCTGCGTGGGTTGCGGGTTGGTGACTATCACATGCCTTTCAATTTTTGGTTCTAAGTTATGCCGGTTTCCTCACGATTTTTCCTACACCGTTTTGAGAGCAGTGGTGATGCAATAAATTACACAAAGTAAAACGCCTGCCTGCGTTCGAACCCATGACCTACGACACGTAAGTCGCGCCACTGCGCTCTAGTTAGTAATTGATTGAATATTAAAATTTCTGGTTCTAAGGCAAGAACTTTTAAAAAGCAAAAGTCTTTCAAGAAGAATAATCTATACCAATATTATAAAGAGGAAATATTTTTTTGTTTGTTTGTTTGTTTGTACCGAATAGGCTCCAAAACTACTAGACCGATTTCAAAAATTCTTATTAGTAAAGTTCGGATTATTCTAAATGATTCCGTAGAGCGACTTCAATCTCGCTTTTCTAGTATTACTCACATTATATGAATTTTCTATTCATTCCGACTCGGAGAATAATCCTTCTTAACAAAATATCCTAATAAAATGTGGAAATGAGAAAATTACGGGGCGTTATAAGAATTCTGGGAATAGAAAAGCAGGCTTGGCTTAAAAATGTTCTTTAATTAACAGGCTTATAAAATTCTTTGTAGGAAACCTGGGAATGGGTAAGTACTTTATATTTTTAGGATTCCGTACCCAAAGGGTAAAAACGGGACCCTATTATTAAGACTCCGCGGTCCGTCTTTCTGTCTTTCACCAGGCTGTATCTCATGAACCGTGATAGCTAGACAGTTGAAATTTTCACAGATGATGTATTTCTGTTACCGCTATAACAACAAATACTAAAAACCGAATAAAATATATATGTAAGTGGGGCTCCCATACAACAAACGTGTTTTTTTTGCCATTTTTGCGATAATGGTACGGAACCCTTCGTGCGCGAATCCGACTCGCACATGGCCGGTATTTTTTTCATTAAAAATGGAAACAGAATCGTTGACGTTCACAAAATATGTAGGGCCTCTACTAGACTTTACAAATGTTTGAAAACTCAACAATGTTATTTAGGGTTCACAAAAAAAGAACATATTAAGGGCGCGGCGAATAAAGCTCGCAAATACAATTCGAGGCGAGCGAAAAATTCGTTCGGAGTATTGCTATGCGAGGCGCACCGCGTGTGCGTGCAAACCGAGTTGCACGCACACGCGGTGCGCCGTAAGTAGCCATGTGTGTGTGAGCAGATAGATATCACTACCTAATCATCCTATCGACTCGAAAGCCGGCCGACGCGAACGGCGCCCGCGTTCTTTTGTCTTATTTATGTAGGTATTCCTTTTACTAAACCTCAAACATGTGTTGTTATAATAAATAATGAATGCAAGTAATATATTACAAGTGTTACTTAGGCAAAGTATTAGTAAAAGACAAATATTCCAATAATGTATGCCTATTTACGCATATAAGTAGATTCAGATAAATAAAAGCGCTCTGAGCTAAGAATATCTATACCAATATTATAAAGAGGAAAGATTTTTTTGTTTCATTGTTTGTTTGTTTGTACCGAATAGGCTCCAAAACTTGTGGACCGATTTCAAAAATTCTTTCACCGTTGGGAAGCTACTCTATCCCCGGGTGACAGGCTTTTTATCTACAGGAATAAAAAGTAGCCTATGTCACCCGGGGATAGATCTTCCCACGGGAACGGGAACTACGCGGGTGAAACCGCGAGGCGTCCTCTAGTTAAAAATAAAAACAAGGATCTTGAATAAAAAAATATCATCATTCATCTGTTTAAAAAATATAAATCGAAACTTGATAAAGTCGTGTAGGGTGACCATAATTATATTATCGACTGAACGAAAAACAAAAAATGCAATAATAGTAATCAGAAAACAGTGTCAAAGATCCACACTATACACGCTTATTTTCTTTCTTTCTAGTGTTTCTTTATGAAAACTGATGGCCAAAGTCGTTTTTTCCTTGATCGTCGTGGCTCTGTAAATATTTTTGCAGTTTATTATGAGGTCGATTAGCCAGCCAGTTATCAAAGTCTATTAGAACCTCTCCAGGGTAAGGGTCACCGAAGTCCAGATAAAAATCCCAGAATAATTAAATAAACTAGAACGAATTTGGATTTTTAGTTTTTTGTAACAGGAATTTTACAAAAAAGTCCAGCAAAATCTGGACCGAGGGTATAAAACCGCGCTTGTGCATGCAAGTCCAATCGCATGGTCACCCTACCCTGGGTGAGCCGAACTGGCCAAACTAACGTCACAGTATAGAGTATATATATAGTATAGAGGAGCAATGTAGGTAAGTCTTAGCGGTGTCCTTGAGATCATTACCTACGCCCGCTTTGTCTCATGACATGAATAAACAAACGAAAAATACCGGCCAAGTGCAATTCGGACTCGCGCACGAAGGGTTCCGTACCATTATAGCAAAAAACGGCATAAATATCATGTTTTTTGTATGGAAATAAATATTTATTTTATTATATTTTTAGTATTTGTTGTATAGCGGCAACAAAAATACATCATCTGTGAAAATGTCAACTCTCTAGCTATCACGGTTCTTGTGATACAGCCTGGTGACAGACAGACAGACGGACCGCGGAGCCTTAGTAATAGGGTCCCGTTTTTACCCTTTGGGTACGGAACCCTAAAAACAAAGCTTCGTAAGTTGATGGATAGGTAGGTAGGTAAATACTAATTTATACAAAACTAGCTGTCCACCGCGGCTTCACTACAAAGTCCGTAAACAAAGCAAAGTTCGTAAAAAAGTAGATTACTCAATACCAAAGTTCAAATCACAAGGCAAATCTAAATCCAAGTTCATAGCATAAGTCAATAGTGTCAAAAATATTAAAATACTCGTAATACAATTTAGAAAATAAATAAACGCGCACATAAAGCATAGTGAAGTATTCGTCTAATAATGACAACAAACAATCCACAGAACAGTAGAACAAAAAACAGTAAAACACACCCGAAGCACACCCGAAGTGCCCCGAACAAACCCCACGCCGTACGAACGATACACACAACCGTGAGCAGTGCGACCACGCACACATTGACATTTGCTTGACGCGACAGCAATACTAGCTATTGGAAATGTGTGATTAATTTGATGTGTTCCGTAATACCAAAAATTAAGAATGAAATCTTAAAGTTTAAAAAACAAAAACGATTATTTGTAATTTGATAATATGAGCTATGTTCCTGGTACGATATTAATAAAGATATTGTTTTTTATAATACAGAAATATCAAAAAGAAAACATGTCATTTACGCTGTACAAATATACAAAATGGAATTCGCTAAAACTTCATTTTAGGTGAGTATTTAGAAAAAAAAGAAGACGTAGGAACCTAGATAAATACTGTCATAATCCGAATATCATCATAATATTGTGGAAACATGCTAAAATTACAAAAGATTTTGGTATTACGTTTGTATGGACAATTCATGGTTCGCCGCGCTCTTAACTAATATAAATGCTAAGGTTACCTTAGCATTTATATTAGTTTCCTACGTTACGTTTGAGTATTTGTTTCTTACGTTTTCTCGCTGAACTAATTTAGGACCAATATTGGTATAGAGACAGATTTGACTTTGCAGAGGGATAGGTACCGATATTTTAATTTAGGAATACGATCCTTTGGGATAATATCCGACATTGACGCGGGCGAATCCGCTGACAGAAACTAAAGTCAAAGTCAAATTCTTTATTTCAATTAGGCCATTAAGCGGCACTTTTGAACGTCACCAATTTAGATTTAAAAGTAATAAATATTCGATTCTACCGTCCATTTGGAAAGGCAGCTTGTTATGGAGAAGAACGGACAAGAAACTCCACAATAAATCTTTAAATATAAAGTGTTTTACAATATTTTCCTACATACCTAAATTAATTCATTTACTTGATGACGACGATGCACCCAGAATATTACTAATATATTCCGTATAGGTATAATGTATTAAAGGGTGTCTCAGTAAGAGTGCACTTTTTAAAACTGTTTTTTTTTCATGCAAGTGGCAACTCTGAAATTTGATTGAATTTGACCTCTGTTTATTCCGATTATTAAAAATGGAGCGCTTTTCGAATGAACAACGCGTTATAATTGTGAAAACTCATTATAAAAATATGAAATCATAAAATTACAAGAATATGACTCATTACAGGAATATGATAACGGACTTCTTGTGGCCTCAACTGGACGGCGTGAATCTGGACACCATGTGGTTTCAGCAGGACGGCGCAACCTGCCACACGATTTCCAGAACACATTATCTCACGAATTTCTGATGTCAACTGGCCACCAAGATCGTGCGATTTAACGCCGTGCGATTGTTTTCTTTGAGGTTTTGTGAAATCTCGGGTTTATGCGAATAAACCCGAAACAATTCCTGAGCTCAAATCGGAAATCCAACGCATCATCGATGAGATACAACCACATCTCTGTGCAAAAGACATGGAAATCATCCTGTCATCGGACCCGTGGGGGTCATTTGCCGGATATTTTATTCCATACTTAATAGGAACATGTCTTCTTTACAATACAATAAAAATATCACAACTCTGTCATAAAATACTTGTATTTATTTTCAAATAAAAAGTGCACTCTTACTGAGACACCCTTTACAAGCACTAATAAGTAAACTCATTCATTTGATAAATAGAAACATGGTTCTCACATACTAACAAATATTTCAAATATGGATAAATTACTTAATTCAACAACAACGGAATGGCGTGTGAGAACATTTCTTAAAAAAAAAAGTTGTAGCACATGAAACCTAGGATCCTGAAAGAGCAGCTGCCTTGTTACAAAAAACCTAAGAAGACCATCTTCGCTATAACTCGCATTGTCAATACCCATTGGCCGTTTTAGCATCTTCTATAAAAACTTTAGTAACCTTTTTCAGGAGCAAGAGCCTTTTTATCGGAAAGGTTTTGAACAAAACTGTTATGGCCGCCAAACGGACACCTGTGACTTCTAAGTAGAGCCTTGCGATGTAATTTGGGATTATTAACGTGATTCTGAACGTGTGGGGCAAAATGTTTAGGTGTTACGTGTTGTTTCTATTGTTTTAGGCGGCTAAAATAAGTACTACGGTTCCTAATTTAGATTCTAAGAACAGCACGTTTTACGTTTAATTTATTATTCATAGAATTCATGGTCTGGTAAAGTTCCTCTAGTCTTTTTAACCCCCGACGGAAAAAGACGGGTGTTATAAGTTTGACGTGTGTAACTGTGTGTTTGTGTATTTGCCTTCTTCTTCCTTACCTTGCCCCTTTATTTGGAGTTGGTTCGCCTCTCTTTCCTTAGCTAAGTTGTTCTATCCTGGGTTGTCTGTTCGAACAATTGGGCTTGCTTGAGATCTCTCTCTATAGCGGACCACAAGGTCAAGGGCGGGCGGTGCCTGCCTCTTTTTTGTTCCGGTAGGCGTAGAGTAATTTGCACCACATGGTGCTCACTATGTCTCTTGACGTGCCCATACCAAAGAACATGGTTTTCAGTCATTTAATCAGTGACAGGTGCCACTTTGAAGCTTCCTGATATTTATATTTAATTCCTGATATTTACTTTATTGTACACCACTTAAACAATTACAGGACAAAACATTTATAAAGATAAGATAAAATATACTTATATGTTCGTTTCGCACTCTGTCAATTCGAGTCAAACCACCCGTCCATCTAAGCATCCTATATTTCGTACCTTTTGTTCATGCGTTTTCTTTGTTGTCCTGCATTCTGACCCATACAATAACGCTGGACGGACTGCAATTTTGTACACTTTGCCCTTAGTATTTATATTGTTATTTATGATTCAGTGACTTACATCCGCGTCAACATTAGCGTCTGTTGTGAGCATAGAGCCAAGATACTTATTTTTTTACGGTGGGAATAGGCCTCGACAATATAGATAGACTCCGGTGTTGCGTCTCCACTGAAAGGATATTTCAAGTTCTTAGTTTTGCTCCTGCTAACACTCCGTACCGTTCCAGGGATTGTGTCCACTATTCAGGAAGTCCTGCATATGTCGCGAGTTGTCAGCGGCCATTAAAATGTCATAAGCGTAAAGCATAGTCCATGGCAGTGGAGACGGTAAAGCCCCGGTGAGATAGTCCATTACCGGGTTAAACAAAAGCGGACTCAGATTCCCACTTTGACCTCGAATGCTAAGCCCCGCTATGCTTCGAATTCTTGTGCAAGCCCCGTGGTAAATATCCCTGACTTGGTCAATATAATACTCTGGTATGTTCTAAGCAGGAAGAGCCTGCCACACTATAAAACGTTGACCCACACTAGGAATTTCTTCCTGTATCGTGGGTGAGTTTACAAACATAAACTCACATATACAAACACCCAGATCCGGAACAACTATCTGTAGGTCATACAAATATTTGTTCTGTGCGGGAATCGAACCCGCGACACGCAGCGCAGCAGTCAATCGCTCAACCACTGCGCTAACCGTGGGCCCTATCCATCTTACGCGGTACTTGATCGAAAGTTTTTTTTAAGATCGATGAATGTGTAGTCCTATATTTTTCCATCAGTATTCTGATTGTCTGAATAAAGTCAGTGGTCGATCTGGATGCAGTAAAACCAAACTATTTGGAGTATATTAAATAATTTAGTTAGCCAGGTTACTGCTATCGGGCCAAGAGGTTTCCATATCTCCACTGGAATCTCGTCAGGGCCCGTAGCGTTTCACTCTTCTTCCTTACTTATTGTAGATAGGCTTGCGCTTGATATCTCACCTGATGGTAACTGTACTTTTTACTGTTTGAATGGGGGTGTTTTCGCAAGATATCGTGTCATAACTACGTATTCAATAGATTGTCGATCGAAGTATGTAGCAATTTTCTAGCATGAAATAAAAATATGTCGGTAGTTTTTTAAATTTTATTCGTAGTGTCAGTGTCGTAACTCAGTACTGTTTGCACTTCACAGTAAGTTCTTTCACAGTGTTATTCTCGTATGGGACCAATATTCAGGTAACGACTGAAGTGAGTTCTATATTAAGTTTTATAGAATAGCGCTACGGTTAAACGTCTTTAGTTCTGTCTCTCGTGTTTGTTGTTTATTTTCTAACCCGTGTATCTACTACAAAACATTGTAAGCGAGTAGTGAGTCCCACGTATATCAAATACATTGTAGCCTTAGTTGTAAATAGGGAGTAATTTAGCTTTATTCCACAATTTATGACCATAAAGATATCTTACTAGATTGTATTGCGAGTCTTTAACAATTTTAAGGGTAGGCTGTTAAGTGTTAAAATTGCCAAAAAATTAAAGGCCCGTTTTGTCAGCTATAAAAATACTTAATAATATTTAAACTTGATGCTTGCGAATGATACTCGTTTTTATAGTGTATGGGTAACATAGTAATACATTAGGATTATGAATTTTATTTTTCAATTTCTTACGTAAAAATTTATCGCGGCGTGTAAAATGAGAAACGTCAACGGACTTCTTAGATTGTGACAACTTTAGTTGTGATGGTAACATCGTAAAATTATTCATACGGTATTTTTAGCGTATTCGATACAAGTTAGTTTCTGGTTTATTGCACATTACGCCGACTTCATAATCATCATCTTCATTTCAACCCAAAGACATCCACTGGTGGACATAGGCCTCCCCCAATCACCGCCAACTTAAAAATATATAAAGAAACATTTAAACGGACACAAATTATCAGTTTCTTCAAAGTTCTGCCTAGCTTTCTGAATAAGGAAATTATTCTTCTTCATCTGCAAACTAGATAAATTATAGATTTGCAATCAGTAGGCATGGCATACCGTACAAGTAGTATATTATTGGGCATTCTATACCACTATCGGCAAGTTGCTCGGCGAGTGCGCCTCGCTGCCGATAGTGGTATAGAATGCCCAATAATTGATAATCGACTCGCCTTTCCACTCGACCGATAAACTCGACCGAGACAGTACATTTTGCTGCGTACTTGATGAGCAACGATGATCATCCATCAACTCTCCGTTTACTTACTCTCTAGTGTATAACTGTATACAACCAATGATCATGCGAGTTTGCTATCGCTCTGAAGGGTGGTACAGAATGCTTAGTAATGAACAATCCACTCGATCAATGACCAGTAACGCAAAAGAGGTTGTGGTAAGTTTATAAATGTTAACGTACTATATACATTCACTCATTTTTAATCGGTTCATTTCCAACAGTAATCATGAAATTTGTAAAACAACCGCAATCGCTGCATGTTGATACAGTCTGCGATGATATTTGTAAGACTAGTTTTCGTCATGGGGAATTATTACCTAACTCAGTACGATGTATCATTTGTGGTCCATCCAATTGTGGAAAAACCAATTTATTAATTGGCCTTCTTATACACGAAAATGGATTAAGATTTGAAAATGTTTATGTTTATTCAAAAACTCTGCACCAACCTAAGTAAATTTTCTTAGAAAGAGTTTTGCAACGGGTTCCCGGTATTTCCCTCCAGAAATATCAGGGAAATGAGGAAGTACTAAGCGTTCAGGACGCAAAACCCAACTCCGTGATTATTTTTGATGATGTTGCTTGTGAAAATCAAAATAACATGCGTGATTATTTTGCAATGGGAAGACACAAATGCATAGATTGTTTTTATCTGAACCAAACATATAGTAAAATCCCCAAGCAGTTAGTAAGAGATAATGCGAACTTAATCATACTTTTTAAACAAGATGAAATTAATTTACGGCATATTTATGAAGAACATGTCAACACTGATATGACATGGATTGAATTTCGTGAAATGTGTTCGAAAATATGGAGTGAACCTTTCAATTATGTAGTGATTAATAAGGATTGCTCCAAAAATAAGGGATGTTATAGAAATAAATTTGACACTTTTGTTGTCTTTGATTAAAAATATTTATATTTAAGAGTGTTACCCTCGCGATATTATTATTCTTCAGACAACGCTTAATCAATCACGAACTTTTTGTTACTATGGAAAAATCACTGAAAAGACAAATTGTTGAGGCTGCAGATGCTGTTAAGAAGAAGGTGCGAAAGATGAGAGATGCTGAGCTTAACAATCAGCAAGTACTGGAATCAGTTTTCAAGCCGGTAACAGAACCACTCAACCAAATTGCTAATGTCAGTAAGCAGGCTTGTGTTCCGCATAATATAGAAAATGAAGAAACCGAAGTTCCGTTTATCGATAAAACTTTGCAAAAAGAACCCACAATTAGTAAAGGAACCAATGATAATAACGACAATGAAGAAGAATATGAATCTGATATCGAAAGTGACTCTTCGTACAAATCATTAGTTGAAAACAACCAAGGTATTGATTCGTCATCCTGGTCAGTGTCCTCAGAAGCTCTGACCGATATTCCGTTTGGTGTCAGAAAAGAGGGCGGAAAATTGATGTTAGGTTCTGCTCGTATAACGATCAGTGATGAGTATATCATCGTAGCTGGACGCAAATACCGAAATACGCCTGGTTTAAAACAGTTGCTGTTGAAAAAGAATGCCGATTTGAGCTTGGTTACAGAGAGTGATATGAAACATTATAAGTCGATGCTACTTGACACAAACGCACATCGACGGGACTATGAGCCCGGTAAACCAATCAAAAGTAATAAAGGACAAAAATATTTGCAAATTATTAAGCCTCTATTCCAACTACGAAGTACAATTCAGGACCACCAAACGAAAGGAAAAGGACTACCCTTTACAAAAATGTGGAAGAAAAATGTTGATTTTGTTTATTGGGACGATCCAAATGAATTGGTAGATAGGTTAAAATTACTAATTGCATCTCGAGATGCTGGTAACACAGGATTAGATAATGAAATTATATCTATCATTGAAGAATTGCGTGAAAGTAAAGTTATAAATAAATAAATATTTTAAAATGTGTTTATTTTATTATCAGCTTCTCGATACAATACACCTTAAATATGAGCGTAGACAAATTCGGACACTACATTCACAAAAGAATGCGTTTATCAGAGTTATTTGAGTTTAATGAGAACGCATTGTTAAAATTAGAAAACGGAGATTTTGATTTAAAAACATCAAGATTAAGAGGAGTCCGATCTCCAGTAGAAGCAGGCGATGCTGTGAACAAGGATTATGTAGATCGATTGAATGCTAACATGTTAAAAGAATTAAATAACCTGACCGTGAACAAGGATTATGTAGATCGATTGAATGCTAATATGCTAAAAGAATTTAATAACATGATTGGTTCATTGCGCTCTCAAATCATAAAAGACACAAAGGACACAGTTCAGGCTACTTTAAAAGCAAAGATACCTGAGATTTCAACTCATTTGGAAGATAAGTTTTATACCAAAGCAGAGGTAGATAAATTACTACAAAAAACTCCGTAATGGCAAAACAGCAAATTGTTAATGAAATACATAAAGCAGCACGAAGAAATTTCGTTAGACGTCCTGTCATTCTAAAGGGGATCGATGACTTGTGGCAAGCTGATCTGATGGACATGCAAAATCTAAGAAAATATAATAAAGGTCATAATTACATTTTAGTGGTGATTGACTGCTTCTCAAAGTACGCTTGGGCAGAGCCATTAAAATCAAAAAATAAACTTGATGTTACTCATGCATTTAAACGAATACTGATTAACAGCAATCGCAAACCGGTTAATTTACAAACTGATATGGGAACAGAATTTTATAACAACTCATTTCAAACGCTTATGAAGACTTACAATGTTAACCATTACTCAACGTTTTCTACCAAAAAAGCTTCGATCGTAGAGCGACTGATTAAAACTCTTAAAAATAAAATATATAAATATTTTAGTCTGAACGGAAACTATATGTGGTTAGGTATACCGTTAGAGGTTACGTTAAAGATATATAACAACACAAAACATCGTACCATTAAATTTAAACCAATTGAAGTAAATAAATCTTGCGAGTCTGTTATAAAAGAAAATATTAAAAAAGCCTTAAATCATGTAACCGTCCGTAGAAAACCTAAGTTCAAAGTAGGTGACTTTGTTCGTATCAGTAAATACAAACACCATTTTGAAAAAGGTTATACACCTAATTGGTCAACTGAAATATTTACTATAAAAAAAATTAATCATACCATACCAGTAACATATCATATACAAGATCAGCGAAAGCAAGCCATAATGGGAACCTTTTACGAGCAAGAACTTCAGAAATCTTACTATCCTGGTATTTATTTGATAGAAAGGGTTTTAAAAAGAAAAGGATCAAAAATGTTTGTGAAATGGTTGGGTCTAAACAACGAAGAAAATAGTTGGATCGAGAAAACTGCAATAGTGGATTAAAATAATTATATAACGATTACTTTTGCATCATTTCTCTCATTACACATTAGACAATGCAAGGAGGTGAACTTGTTAATACCTTAATTAATAATCTACCGTTCGAACTTCATTTACCCGGCTACAATTATTGCGGTCCCGGAACTAAATTGCAGAAACGTTTATTACGAGGTGACCGAGGTGTAAATAAGCTAGACGAAGCTTGTATGCATCACGACATTGCATATGCAAACCATACAGACTTACCCAATCGCCACAAAGCTGATTTGCAACTACTAAATATGGCTAAACAAAGACTTAAATCGAGCGATGCTGGGAAAGGTGAAAAACTTAGTTCATGGTTAGTGAGCAAAGTTATGAAAGCCAAACTGAAATCTGGTTCTGGCATTAAAACGTTTAAAAGTTTCGTGTCAAAAATAAAAGCAAAAATAAAGAAACTGAATCCAAAGGACAGTAAAGCTTTAATTAACGCTGCTTACTCAGCAGCAAAAAAAATAATCCCATGCATTCAGAAAATTCGAGTGCCGCGAGTGATACCCTTACCAAAGACTGGAGGTATTCTACCTTTAATCCCAATTTTTGCGGGTTTATCAGCTTTAGGAACTTTAGCTGGTGGTGCGGCTGGTATTGCAAAAACTGTTAACGATTACAAAGCAGGTCAGCAAAATTTGCGAGAAACACAACGACATAATAAGGCTATGGAGTCTTTAAAGTTAGGCCAGGGCTTGTACATTAAGTCACATAAAAATGGTAATGGTTTATTCATTAAGTCTTCAAAAAACTGAAAAATAAGCTACCTAATCGTCCTCTCACTAATATAGACATCCAAAGGTATGCACGCAACATCCCTCACTTTCGAGGAGTATACATGAAGGATCAGTTACCAAGGACGCCAAAACGGGTTGAATGTGGTGTCGTTAACTTGGACGACTCTAAGAACGAAGGCACGCATTGGGTAGCTTATGTAAAAGTATGCAATTATTGTGAATATTTTGATAGCTTTGGAGATTTAAAACCTCCAATGGAATTAATGCGATATTTTAAGAATTGTAATGTTTTTTATAATTATACAAGATATCAGAAATTCAACACTGTAAATTGTGGACACTTATGTTTAGAATATCTATGGAATTTTTGGAAATAAAAAGTATAAAACTTATGCTTTTCTTTTATTTGAATCATTTGCAAGATGTCACTCACATTATCGATAACTGGAAACTCGTCAACTTTATCTACTTACTATCCTAACACGTTGCAACTATATGAACAGTATGAGTGTGCCTTATTGCATTTCGCAACATTTAATTCTATTCCAAACATTGACAAAACGAATAATAAGTTCTATTATGGTTCTAACGAAGTTATTGAAATACCTGACGGCACCTATGAATTGCAAGATATTAATGATTATTTAAAATCTGAAATGAAAGATGCATCAATCAAACTACAGTGCAATAACAATACTTTAAAAGCTGCTGTATATTGTACAAAAGACATAAATTTTAATAAAGAAGGTACGTTTAGGAATTTGTTAGGGTTTAATAAGCAGATCTTAAAAGCAAATAAATGGCATGTATCGCACTTTCCAGTCAACATTTTACCTACAACAGTGATCAGGATCGAATGTGATATTGTAAGCGGCTCGTACACAAACGGAGAACCCAGTCACATTATCCACGAATTTGCTCTCAACGTGCCTCCCGGATATAGAATTATAGAAATCCCGAAAAACGCGATATACTTTCCAATTAACCAAAACAACATTAGCTGTATACATATCAGGCTGTTAGATATAAATAACCGCTTAATCAATTTGTGCGGTGAAGAAGTGCAGCTGTATTTGCATCTCAGAAGAAAAAAATGATTGACTACAATAAATATATGCATCAACAAATCAAAAATATCAGTTCCGCTCAAGCTTCCAACCAAATAAGAGCTCGCTCTAAGAAGAAAATTAAATTAACTAAAGAAAACAAGGCATTTCTCAAAGCGATCGGTTTGCTAAAATGAATATCTTAGACGTTTTATCTGCTCCGACTTATGACAACACTGTTGAAGGAATCGAATTTCATTCTTACAAGCCCTACGTAACTAGTTTCAATAGAAACGATGAAATCCGCATACCTATTAACCAACAGGACTTGTATATACTTCCCTCAGCTAGTACCTTGTATTTGGAAGGAACTGTTGTCGTAAGTAAAAAGGATATGAAAGAGAAAGCCACTAGTGTTAATTTTACGAATAATGCTCTACTCTACTTATTCCAAGATATAAGATATGAGCTGAATGGAGTGGAAATTGATAGAATAAAAAACGCTGGCATAACTACCACCATGAAATCGTTAATATCAATGAGTGAAGGTGAATCAAAGATAGCCAATGCATGGGGCTGGAATATCGATGGAATAAAAAATATTAATGGGGGTAGTTTTTCTGCTTCTATACCCCTCTGTAACATTATCGGTTTTGCAGAAGATTTCAAGAAAGTCGTGATAAATAGTAGGCACGAACTGATATTGCTACGAAGTAACACTAATCTGAATGCTGTGAAACTTAACACCGGGGAATTTGTAGACGACGTTCAGATAAATAAAATCATCTGGCGTGTACCGCATGTTAAAGTGTCCGACAAAGAAAAAATAAGTTTGCTAAAACTGTTAGAAAAAGATCGACCACTCCAGATGATATTCAGAAATTGGGATCTGTACGAATATCCAGCTTTACCTAAAACTACAAAACATACCTGGTCTATCAAAACTTCCTCACAAATAGAGAAACCAAGATACATAATTATGGGTCTACAAACAAATAGAAAAAACAATTCAAGTTCTGATATGTCCCAGTTCGATCACTGTCATGTTCGTGACGTTAGAGTATACTTAAACTCAACTTACTTCCCGTATGAAAACCTAAATGTCAGCTTCGCGAATAACAGAATCGCTTTATTATACGAGCAATACATCAGATTTCAACAGTCTTATTACGGACGTCGCTCGGAACCCTTATTAAGTGAGAAACAATTCAAAGATTTGGCGCCGCTATTTGTCATAGATTGCTCTAGACAAGCTGATAATGTAAAGACAGGTCCTATTGTGGATGTAAGAGTGGAAATTGAGAGTGATTCCGATATACCAGATCAAACTTCTGCATACTGTCTTATATTGAACGACTGCATAATTGAGTACAAGCCATTGAGTAATACTGTGAGAAAAATATCATGAATCCGAATACTATTATTTTAGATGTTCAAGGGTTTAAAGACCTGAACAATAATTTTATAATAAAAGAATTAGCTTTTGCAAGTCGTGATTATACGCAAACATTTTTAATAAAACCACCATACTTGTTTAAATACTTAACAAGTGACGAAAAGAGACAAGTTAAATGGTTGGAAAGAAATAGAGGTATTTATTGGAATGAAGGATATATTGACTATAGAGATTTTCGGCGTATAATCGTTCCATATCTAGAAAATAAGGAAATTATTGTAAATGGTTTGGAGAAGGTGAATTGGATAAAGGAACTGTGTGTGAATTGTAAAGTATCAGACCTTGGTACAGAACAATGTCTTAGTTTCTCTGTTTTGCATAAAAAATACTGTGAAGGAAGATCTAATTTTAATTGTAATAAACATCTAAAGCATTGTGCTCTTAAAAATGTGCTTTGTTTAAGGAAATATTTAGAATGGGTATAAATGTATGTACTCATATGTGTAATGTATTTAGATTATTGGTTTTAAGGTTTTTAAATAAAAATCAAAATAATGTAAATTTGCTTTTATTTTGTTAAACACCCCCACGCTACTCCACAAATAACACAACCTAATACAAAATTAAATAAAAACATCATAATGAAAATACAAATATTAACTACTTTACAAAAACGGTTAATAAAAGTCAGTACCTATTAAAGATTTTGATATTTTCTTAACTAAAGACTCAGTTTCGTCCATAACACTGTCGATGGGATCTTGAACAATATATTGAGCGTTTATAATAACGTTTTCACTGTCACTATCACTGTCTATGGTTTGAGGATTGTTGTTACACAGATCTACCACTGAAATTTTTATTAACTTAATCCCTTTTCGATGTAGTCGACTCATAACGAAGGATTTTGTAGGATTTTGCTTTATCGATTTTTCCCTGCACCGTTGTTTTGGTTTTTTATCTTTCGTGACTTGTTTGCTTTGCCCGGGTTCACTGCGAAACATCTCGGAGAATCCCTCGTAAGGATCCTGAGCATACTGGCTGAATACAATCTCGGTGTCAGAATTCTGGAACAAAATATAAACACAATTTATACCACTATTCCGCTAGTATAGCGTTTTAATTGGGTTTTCAATCGAGAAAGTCTAGATTTACTTTAGATTAGTGACAAAAGGCTCTGGAAAAATGCAACACAACACAGCTGCGAACACAATCTCTAATTATAAAACAATCATAAAAAAACGAATTAAAAATATTTTACTCACCGACATGATAACTTTTGATGGAAGTTAAAAAAATATTAAACAGGTGTTCGCGCCGAATAATATTTCGTAAATGATGACAAAATAACTAAATAATTACAAGTCATACTAATATTGTCAACTAAGCGTTTGTGTCTCAAGACTAAGGCCAATGAACTGCAACGTAGGTAACACTTATACAATGACAAACAACGCCTTGTAAGCATGTTACTTAATCGTAAAACGTTAGTTATTCGAAAATCAACCTTATGATGCATGGTATTTTAGGTGCATAGTGAGATAACTGCAATCAGTGTTAACTTTGTTTACCGATTTAAAAAAAAAAAAAAAAGTGTAATGATATTTTGAAATAAACAGGATTTCAGAAATAAAACAAGTCAATAATTATAATAATTCACACTTTATTTCATTTTTTGTATAATATTAACATTTATTATTTCCTAAAACTAAACTATGAGTAGGTAACACTTAACTTAAAATTATGATCAAAGTAATTCATTCTTAAAAATAAATGCATGCCCCCAGGCTCGGGTTGATATTTGATCCACAGATATCGATCGTTTGTCATCATTTCTAGATAAAGCAACTTTGTTGACAGTCCGAGTAAATATTTCGTGCTTTATTGATTTAAACATATTATTTTTTCTCCGGATTACTCCACCATTAAATAAAATGGTTTCATAGTCTGATAAGTTTAAATCCCTGACCACGCATGATTTTACTCCTTTTGCTTTTTTAATGATACTATTAGGGGTTCTTATAGAGTAAAGTTTCGATCTCAAACCAACAAAATCAGTAATATATTTTCCTCCCATTTCATCTTTAAAGAGACCGGGAACCTTTTTATTTTTTAGCGGTATCTGTAAATCATTTGTGATTTCATAGTTACTGCTGTCAAAATATTGTAAAAAATTATATTTCAAATCATTGTAAAAATCGTTGGTGTATATTTTATAGACAAAGGAATCGGTATCTGTGTAACATAGCTGCACTCGATCTTTATAAAAAGGCTTTACAATATTGTAATGAAAGTAATACATGTGTGCTTTTGAAAGTTCTAATACAGTGAAACCTATGTATATAGGTTTATCTAAAATAATTTGATCAGGTTTCATTTGTATTGCAACTAAATTTTCTGATAAAATAGATGCACTGTGGAAATAGGGGTTGGCTATAAGTTTCTCAGCGGATATAAATTTCTTAGTTCGATTGGACTGATCGCACCATTGATTAACTAAATGTACGGTTACTCTATTTTCAGTATTTTCTAATGTTTTTCCAAAAACACTGTTATTTAATAACTTAAAAAAGTCTTGTTCGAAGGAACTTTTTGCTTTCTGTCTTAATTGAGTATTTAACTCTATGTACTGTTTTAAATATGGACTCTGTCTAAAAGTAATTGCTCTATGAATTTTACGTAATATTAAACCATGTTCTAAACATTTTTTTAAATGAACGTAGTGAATCACGTAGTTGTACTTATTATACAAATTTGCTATTAATTTCTTTGTTTTACCTCCCGGGGGTACACATTTTTCGGGACAAAATGGTAAGTCATTATGGTCATTATGTAAATGCTCGGGATACAATAGATCGACTTCTAATATGAAGCCCCAGTTTGCGTTATCCTCTATAGTGGTAACATTAAAATTTGCTAATTCGTTATCACTTAAAAATCTGAAACTAGAGTATGGTAAATACTGACACATGCTAAAACCGTAAAGATTATTACAATCTAAATATACTATGAAACTCTCAGGTTGTGATGGATTATATTCAGGCATGTATTTGTGATTGGCTCTAGCATGCCGATGGGAACACATGCACAAACCGCCGCGTATACCGCTTTGTATCATTCTGATGATAGCTAAGTCCGACACGAGTTCTAACTGAACGCCCGTTTTTAGCAACATTGCATCGAAAGATAAACTAGGTGCAGTAATGTAAAACGCTGGGTCAAGACTGTAATATTGTTTACAGGTTTTCCGAAAATTTTGAAATATGTCTGTTAACAAAAGCACATCCGTTTTTAAGTATAGATCCGTATACTCGCCGAGGTTATTAATATTGAATTCAGCCCAAACAGCCTGTGCGTGATTATAATCCTCATCTGTAATGTCTTCGTTAGTCAAATAATTATAAAAATTACCCTTAGACGGCAATGATTTTTGATCGTAACATTTCCAATTGGTCATGTAATCATAAGGATATATACCTTTTCTTGTCAATAAATTAAACTGTCTGTCTTTAGAAAAATGAAATCGAAGATTAACAAAATCTTCCACCTGCAATGTTTTAGCGAGCTTGTCTAAACTTGTCCCTAAAAAGTTGAATGAATCTAAAAATCTTATACAAATAAACTCATTATCAGCAATAGGAATAAATTTGGTAAATGCGACGTATTTTTCTTTAGTCTTAGGGATTATTTTAATTGGGCCTGGAATTTCGCCTAACTTTTTTATAAATAAATGACAATCGTACCCGGATAAATTGTGAAAAAATATTGGTATAAATTTTGGTACTTTATGTTGCAAATTACAGTGTCGATGTGCTGCACCTCGATACAGGCCTGTAATATGACAATGATCTCTTACTTTATCGGTCAAGAGTAAATTGTCGCAAATATGACACCTAACGGCACGTTTGAACTCTAGAGAATTGTCATCAGTGAATATCATAGGCTCGCTTTTGGATATAATCTGATGTATTTGTTTTACATCCTCAGTAAGAAAATTTATAAATTTTGAAACACAATCATTGCCGCGATAACTTCTATAGCCTTCAACGCTATCATTTTTATTTGATGACACGACATTGTAAGCGAATGCAGCCGGCACGTGGCGTTTAGAGTATGACGTATTAGCGGTGTTGAAATCATCGCCGGAAATGGGTTCAAGTAACGTTTCGAAATCAGCGTATATGACGAATGGAATGTTTTGTTTCCTATCATAATTTTTAAATTTTAAAAATGAACCTTGTTCTGGTAAAACTGTGACGATCCCCCCACACAAGTGGGATTCAATTTGACTAAGCGTTGGAAAAAACAATAAACAAGTTTCACAGAAATATAGTTTACCATGATGTTTGGTCATCTGATTTCTAACTAAACGAGATAAATCTTTGATAAGACAGTAATGAGAATTATTATTGTTTTCTATAAACAGTAGATGGATACTTTTATTAGACTTATTATTCAACGTTTTATAAAGCGGTCCAATAATTGTCTTCTCGTTTTTTAAACCATACACATATATATTAACAGAAGGATTATTTTTCTCAAAGATAGCTATGTCCGAAAATGTGATTGGAAATGTCAAATTATTAACATTCAAAACATCCTGAAAGCGGGGATAAGACGAAATCCTATCGGGATGTCTATTTGTGGGGTACAATGCCGCCACAACACACCACAAAAAGCAATACTCATCATTGTTCCGAATATTCAAACAAGCTCTTTTACTTTTTATGAATTTCGGCAAAGTTAAAAATTTTGATCCGCTGAGAGGTTGATATTTATTAATATTTAATTCTAAATGTGAATTGCATAAAAAAGTCCAACCACTATCCCTTTCCTCAAATTCTTCAATTTTTTTTAGTAGTAAATCAATAGTTAGTTTATAAATAGAATCAAAATCGTAATTAAAATGTGTAATAATGTTGTTTGTACGGAATGATTTTATTTCTTGTTGATCATTTTTATACATAAGAAACGAAGCAAACAGTTCAAAATTTATTTTGACAGAGGTGTGTTTCTCTATTGAATTGTCTATTAAATGTTTGACTTGTGTACTAATACTTTTGAGAAACACCTCAGGAAAACTATGTATTTGTTCACCTGTCGCTATGATTTTGTAACTTTTGATTCGTTCTTTAAAAGAAGAATTAATAATTGCAACATTATCATACTATATCATCATAACTATTGTTTTTATGTACATTGCTACGTAAATGACCAGACCATCGACGATTGTCTACAAATACTTTACAATCAGAGCAGTGAGGCATTATATTATTGTTTGAAATCAAAGAACACTTGAAATTATTAGTTCAATAAATTTGGATTAGATAATACTTACAACTAATATTCACCGTCTTAAAAAAAAAAAAAAAAAAAAAAATGGATGCATTAGGTACATAATCTGATTAGGTAAGATAATGGTATATTCTGGGAAGAAAAATATATTTCATAATTACCTGCAAAATATGAAACTATGTATACATAAGAGTACGTGTATCTGCGTGGTCCAAATATGTTGATATACTTCAAGTAATTTAATAATTCTTCACAGGCAAGTCAGTAATTAATATTATGTTTAGGCAGAATGTATCTGAAACTAAAAAAAAATGGTTTATTGGTACCGATGAAGAATTAGGTAAAAAGCTGTAAATTCTAGAATGAAAAATAGTCATAATTATTGTAATGTTCTAAATAGTTATCGTATTATTGTTGTGTTATATTTGATAATTACCTGCACAATATGAAATGATTCATACATAAGATTATGTATTTGCGTGATCCAAATATGTATGTATATTTCAGCACCCCGATATAACGAACACAGTTGCTCCAGTAGCTGAAATTGTTGTTGTTTCTGGTGTGAGATCAATTAAATATTTATTTATAATAATTAACTTGATTGTACTGTAACAGTTTAGAAAGGTGCTCGCTCCGAGAGACTTTGAGGTAATAAATAATATTTTAGGGATTTTTTTTTGTTTTCTTTTTTGTCTACAAAGCAGAAAAATATTTCATCATAAAAGTTGTTATTGCCTAATTGTTACACGTGTGCTAAACATAATTATTTATTTCGCAATCACAATAATCAGCTATTTTGGTTAGGGTTGGTAACAACTTGGTAGGCATTCAAATATACAAATTTCACACAATGCACTTAATCGATTAAAATATATCATAGTATGTCGATAGACGACATGACGATGACGATATCATATAACGTTCATGGTTTCGTCATGCCCGTTACCGTAGTTACAGGAATTATATTATCTATTTATTTTAGGAAATCTAGAGAAGTACGCGGTAGACGGCAGTAAGTTCATTTTTTCTACACGAAACCTAAATGTAGATGATGAAATAATTACCTTGGAAACATTTATTTACTTCTTTAAAATAATAAAATCTATCTGGTTTGTGGCGATTCCTTTCACGCTATCGTTTGGTCAGCCCTAGCTTATTTCGCTGCATCGACATTCGATACAGTATAAAATTTTCCTTCGTCTTCATTTTACCAACGCGTATAATACGACTATAGAAAAAGTTACTTTAACAAAGCAATACCGGATTGATTGTAGTGGATTTAACATTCCTAACTTATAATTCGATTTTAACTTATAAGCCACAAGTTTTTCTGTTCGGTACAAAGTTTTCGCAGTCTGCAAGTGCAACGAAGTGCTCTTGTATAATCGGTCTACAAACATACGACTATAGAAAAAGTTACTTTAACAAAGCAATACCGGATTGATTGTAGTGGATTTAACATTCCTAACTTATAATTCGATTTTAACTTATAAGCCACAAGTTTTTCTGTTCGGTACAAAGTTTTCGCAGTCTGCAAGTGCAACGAAGTGCTCTTGTATAATCGGTCTACAAACACTCCGTGTCGCCTACAATATCAGTGACGGCATTGTCGATAGCCATCCGCTGCTGTCATCACCAGCCAAGTCATCAAACCGAGTGGAACTTCTGATCGGAAAATAATGTAAGTCTGATAAAATAGTCTGTTCGTTTTCATGGATCACACTTGTGATTAGCCTGTCATTTATAACTACATATATTTGTTTGTGAGCGCGTTACTTCACAGATCACCCGATCTGTACATAGTTAGCTCAGTCTCAGTGCTATCCCATTTAAATATTAGAGAACCAGTGTTTGCCCGAACACTTGTGTCCTATAGTATGCCCAGCGCAATGGACATTACTCCATTGGATTAATTAATAATAATTGTGTGACTACATTTCCTCTATCTTTATTTCAGGTCAGACTCTGAGTGTGATTACTCGCAAGCATCGATCACTGGACACAAAGTGAAGGCCAGTCGCAAACCGTCTGCAGACAGCAATGGGAAACGCAAGATGCAGTCACAAACAACAACCGTAACTCGTAGCAGGTGAATAATATTTTGAATTTATTATCTCCTAGTTCTGATTAAATTAAAATAGTAAAGTAGTACGTTTCCACTAATTGAATTATAATAGTGCAATTTGCATAAGTATTCCATTCGCTGATTAGTCACTTGTAATATTTTCTACAGAAATATCCGTGGTGTCGTTCATAAAATATTATGCGATTGTGTGCGCTGCTTACACACCGTTGTTATTTTTTTTTTTTTTTTTACTAATAACAGTTTTCGTTATTATTTCAGTAAAAAAACCAACACTGACATGGACATATTCGGCATCAGTAAAAACCGCGACATCCCACACAAAGAACATTCATCGGATCACCTAACTTCATTCTTTGTGAACCGCGTAGCCAACGGCTGTGAGCGCCGAGCAACGAGCACCGACGGAGAGTACTACATCGACTGCAAGGTGTACAAGGCTGACGACGCTCGCCTCACCGACTCCGCCGAGCTGTGGAAGAAAGCGCTCGTCCGAATCATGTTCCAGACCGACGCGGACTCTCCTCAGGGGCGAAAACTACAAGAGCTCGTGCGTGCGGCTGATATTTTGTTTCCAGACAAACCAACATTTTATGATAATTAAACCAAGTACCTAAGTTACAGTTGTTTATTATTTACAGTAACAACCCGTTAACGCTTTAGTCACAAGCTTTGGTTTGTTACAATCATCGGCCACCATCACTCTCGCTCGACATTCTGTTAACAGCGAATACAAACTCGAGTGATCGGTCGAGTGCAGTAAGTAAACGGAGAGTCGAGTTGATAGTTGACAGTTCATCGTTCTCCGAAACGCCGCATACTGGTCAGACGTATGGAATATAGTGGTAAGGAGTAAGTTACTAGTCAATGGTCGAGTAAAGCTCATCCAGTACGCGACAAAATGAACTGTCTCGTTCGAGTGTATCGGTCGAGTTGAGTGGCGAGTCGAGTATCGATTTGCTCGAATTATCGTTCCAAATCAAGTTCTCAGTACAATGTACTGTCTCGGTCGAGTGGAGAGGCGAGTAGATTATCAATTATTGGGCATTCTATACCACTATCGGCAGCGAGGCGCACTCGCCGAGCAACTTGCCGATAGTGGTATAGAATGCCCAATAATATACTACTCGTACACATCGTCTTGAGATAAATCAGTCGCTAGTGGTACTCCAACTAGATATGTGACATACATACGCTTGATGTTTCGAAATTATGTATACCAAGGTAAAGAAGAGGTCGTGTCAGTTATGTGTGGAATGTCGCAGATTCTCTGAAGCCCTGGTTTATCAAGCTATTCTGGGTATTGAACAGTAACGTAATTTGGTTGTTCTGATTAAAATACTTCAAAGTAAATAAAAAAAATGATTTTCTCTTTCAAAACCAAATTAATGCTACACACACTCGGTTACATTTCGGGGAGTGTGCGATGGACCTGCACAATTTGATTTCGCCCAGCCCTCTCCATCATCAGACAACAAGACGGATGGCAATGCGCCACCGGTACATGGTGTACATCCCACCTATACGTACAAAGCGTTTTGCGAATACTATCATTGTGCGCACAGCTAAGGAGTGGAATTCCCTGCTGGAGTCTTTGTTTCCTGATAGATACAACCTTGGGGTCTTTAAGTCAAGAGTGAATAGGTTACTTTTAGGCAAACGTGCTTCACCGTCGACCACATCATCGCTTACATCAGGCGAGATAGTGGTCAAACGCGAGCCTATCGCTAAATAAAAATATAAAAAAATACTTACAGTACCAAAAAAAAGTGTCTTTATAAAAAGTTTTTATAAAGACAGCGAAATTCCTCAGAAAAATAATTGTACACTTAAGTAACTATACACTACCGGGACCGTCCACCCCGTTAAATACATAGTTGTATTTTCTAGATATCGACACCCATCACATCCGCGGGATTCATAAATTTATTTCATTTCATCCTGGATAAGTAACATCATAGTAGTAACATTAAATCCTTATAACCCTCTATCCAAACCCTCCCACGTGTTTTGCCAAACCGAAACTATATCACAACAAGGTGCGATATTCATATATTATTCAGGCAAAGGTCAAGTGCGTGGCGAATAATTGATGAAGCATTTACGGGTTGGTATGGAATGTAGCTGATATTCGAAGCTATTCTCAGGTATTTATCCGTTTGATCGGATTAGAAGCTCATATACCGACTAATAATTGACACAATGTCAAATAATACCAACGGGGCTTTAACATTCTACATTCTAGCATCTTTGATTATTGATTATTGCCTGGGAGACCCGAGTAAAGAGTGACTTTCACCGAACTGTTTAATGAATGAAAAACATTTTATATCAAATATAATATGATAAAAAATATATCACGAATGGGTTGTCTGAAAAAATCCTGTCAAGAATATAATTAATTAAAAAATGAATTGCAAACCAGTGTACGTTTAGTTTAATATTTCGAAACTAATCATCATTTCAGCCGAAATACGTCCACTGCTGGACATAGGCCTCCTCCAAGTGATACAGATACCAAAGTATATAAAACATAATAATAGGTAAGAGTATATTAGTACAACCACATTTTTCCTGTATTTTTTCATCCATCCAAATATATAAATGCGAAATGTCACTCACTCACTCATCACGAAATATCGAAAAACGTTTGACGTTTAAAAGATGAAATTTGGCAGGAAGGTTTTTCAAGTAACGTAAGTGAGCGCTAAGAAAGGATTTTTAGGAATTCCATCCCTAAGGGGGTAAAAAGGGGTTTTTTTTTTAATGTAATTTCTAGTTTGTAAGTTGGACACGTGAAATTTTAAATTTGCGCTCTTGGTTGATAAAAATAATTTATGTATTAAATGGTTTTTGAAAATACACACAAAAGGGGGTTGAAAGTTTGTATGAAATTTTCACAGTTTGTAAATTGGACACATACAATTTTAGATTTGCTCTCTTGGTTGATAAAAGAACTTATGTATTTATTTGTTTTTGGAAATTCTACCCCTAAGGGGATAAAATAGAGGTTGAAACTTTATGTAAAATTTTTCGGTTGGGTAGGTAAAACGTCTGATGTTGTAGGTGTTGTAGGTTGGTTAATAAAAACACAATGAGTTTATTGATTTCCGGCAATTCTACTCCTAGGAACACACGAGAGTCATAATTATCTATACCAATATTATAAAGAGGAAAGATTTTTTTGTTTGTTTGTACCGAATAGGCTCCAAAACTACTGGACCGATTTCAAAAATTCTTTCACCGTTGGGAAGCTACTCTATCCCCGGGTGACATAGGCTACTTTTTATCACTATATTTCCACGGGAACGGGAGCTACGCGGGTGAAACCGCGAGGCGTCCTATAGTGTTGTATAAAAAATCTGATTCCTTGGTCAAAATAATAAAGGTGACATACGGAAGCTCCGCTGCACTGTTTCCTTCATAGTATTAGACGGTGAGTGGTGTATTCGCTATGGATCTTATTGTAAAGCCTCATGACTGGGGCCTTGATCGTATGACCTTGACCGTGATTATTTAGCTAAAACTATCTAATATCGGACACCGTTTGTTAGCGCCATTAAAGTTACGTAAATCCTAACTTAGTTCTAGATATGAACGATACCCCATTTTACATTGATTTAAAAATAGCTTATTTTTAGCTGCCTCAACTAACAGCGCAAAAGTCATCTGTAGGATAAAATACGGATCACGCGAACGAAGTCACGGGCGAATGCTAGTGTGCATATAAAAGGGGCCCTATTGCCATCAGCCAAGTTCATGACAAATCCAGACTTGGTGATAAGAAAACATCAATGTGAGAGGATTCCTCTTGAAAAAGCTTTTAGGCATATCTTTCATCTTGAAAGCGCTCTAAAGCCTCCGGAACTTGTCAGTGTCAGTATATTTGGATTGGATTGGATTATGTAAGTCTAAAACGCTACTATATTACTGAATTTTTGAAGTACCTAAAAACTCCATTTCTACCTTATCATTTTAGAAATAATGTGGCCCCAGTAATAGACTTGTTTATAAAAACCCTACAAAAAAATGCATGTTTATGAAAACTTTTTTGTTACTCTATTACGCTTCGACGGCTCCGATTTAGGTTATATTAAGATATAATCATGATTTTTATCCCAGTAGTACGTTCCCTTGCGACAGTATCCGACTTTGCTGCAGGAGAAGCCGTGTACAAATGTAGGTCTTAAGGTGCAGATAACCCTCAGTACCTGATTTTAAAATAAGAATGACGTCTAAAAGGCTTTTTGTAATTTTTTGGAAAAAATATATGTTCCATAAGACCATTTTCTTAATAATGTAATCCAACAAAATGTTGAGTTTTATTCGTACAACATAGTGTAATTAATTTGTAAAGTTATGTCTGACACGGACAAAAAAACGACAATCGCACCATAACAGCCGGGCGTATTTTAATGAAATTGACACCATCCAAAGACAATTTAATTATGTACATTTTGATCTGAGGCTTTTTTTTAAAGACATAGAATAAAAAGGAAATTACACAAAACTACTGAATTTTGGGTCGCGCAGGTGTGTGGTCGTTGGCGACTATCGTCGTCTTAAAATAGATAAAGATTACGGCGATAACATTAATAAAGAAAATCCGTGGGAAGAACAAGATGGAAAACAACAGAGGAAGCTATAAACTGAAACATATTAGCTCTATTCAGTATTAAAAAGCTAAACTAACTCCTACACAAGTTTATTCGCGGCTTAGTCCAGGTATATAAACATGTCTTATCACACAAGTTTACAAGGAAGCTGGACTACTATATACTACTTAATACAGGGAGACCGGGTAAACAAGGAACTTATTGAAGGAGAAATTATGTTTTTCTTACTCCGCCGCAGCCGTGCCGGTCTTTCGTTGCGGGATTCAAGACAGTGAATTCTTTTCTGCGGAACTCGTCGAGCTTCATTGCCTCGACACTATTCGGTTGTCACCACAGTTTATTCTGGCTTTCAGGATTTGAAGTGGTTAGAAATAGGGTAACCGATTATAAGTTAATTTTTTTTTTATCAAAAAACCAACCCGACTTCCAAAACAAATCACTAGACTTCCAAAACAAATCACACCTACCAAAACTAAAAAGAAGAAAATAAAAACTTTTTAACAGAAAATCAAACCGCCTTCCAAAACTAAACACTACAAAGCGAAAAATAACTTTCTTTTCCGAAGTCGGTGTCTTTTGTACCCATTGTTTTTCGTTATTCGACACCCCTCATCAGTTCCACTTCACCAAATGATACTTTCTGAGTGCAAATGAGTGCATTATTGATGAAAATACCAAAATCGCGATATGTATTCCTATTTGAGGAGTTCCCTCGATTTCTATAGGATCCCATCATCAGATCCTGGTTCCCTTATCATAGTACTACCCTTGAGATATCTCTTTTCAAACAAAAAAGGATCAACCAAATCGGTTCATAAACTATTAAGTTACGAAGTACGACGACGATCCGCGATCACACATAAAAAAATACGGTCGAATTAAGAAACCTCCTCCTTTTTGGGCAGTTTCTAAGAAAAAAATGATAATACATTCTGAATTTCATTAACCGAAATTTAACAAATAATATCTATGAGTTAATTAACTAATTTAAATATTTCCGTATGGTGCCGGACGTAAAGAATTTCACCATCCCATGTCTTCCCGTGGGTTTCGTAAGAGGCGACTAAGGGACAAACCAGAGAATGGGCAGCAGCGTTCTCTGTGCTTCTATAACAACCATACTGCGATCGCCAACCCGCCTGCCAAGCGTGGCGATTATGGCAAAACCCCCCCAATGAATAGCACAAATAAAAAATGGCCCCTAGTACCCGGAAGCTTGCCTACCCTCGACTACGGTAGCGGTCGAGGCTACGGCATGGCAAGGGGTGCTAAGAATCTCCGGACGAGATCCGGCTACCCCAAAAATCACCGACGACTGGACCTGGCAACGTACAACACGCGCACACTTCGGACCGACGACAAGGTCACCGAACTCGAGGAACAATTGAGCAGGTTGCGATGGAGTATTATAGGGTTATTTGAACATTAATATTAAGCTTGAAAGGTCTCGACTGATGAAGTCCACGCTCCGGCCAGCGCAGATCCAGGAGCAAAACCCCGAGAGCTTTCAGCTCGAACTCCAGAATCGTTTCGAATGCCTAGGGAGCTCCGTGGATGAATACAGCAACGGGTTCGTGGAAGCTGTCCATACGGTCGGGTCTAAGCTTTTCAAGACCCATCGTACAGATAGAAACAAAAAGCTTTCTGATTATGATCACGATGAGGGTATGACCCTCAAGCTTATGAAGGAGAGGCGTGAGGTGATCCTGCAGTCTTCAGATGAGGCGTGCAAATACCGGCAGCTCAATAGACAGATCTCTAAATCCTTGAAAAGAGACTTCCGCCGATTCAATACCGAGCGTATTAAAGACGCGATCGAGCGATATAAAGGCTCCAAGGTGTTTGCAAGGGATCTGGCTATTGGGCAGAGCCAACTCACGAAACTGAAGACCGACGATGGCAGGATCGTATCCGCCAAACCGGAGCTTCTCAGGGAGATCGAGACATTCTATGGGCAGTTATACACATCGATCAGCAAGCCCATTGCGAGTCTAGCAAACGACCCAAGAGCTAGATTGACCCGGCACTATACCGAAGATATCCCGGACGTCAGCCTGTACGAGATTAGGATGGCTCTGAAACAGCTCAAAAACAACAAGGCGCCGGGTGATGACGGAATTACGGCCGAACTCCTGAAGGCGGGTGGCAAACCGGTCCTTAGGGCCCTTCAGAAGCTGTTTGATTCCGTCATACTCGAGGGCAAAACGCCACAGGCATGGTGCAGGGGTGTGGTGGTACTCTTCTTCAAGAAGGGCGACAATGCCCGGCTGAAGAACTATAGGCCCATCTCACTTCTTAGCCATGTCTACAAGTTGTTTTCAAGAGTCATCACGAATCGTCTCGCGCGCAGGCTTGACGATTTCCAGCCCCCCGAACAAGCCGGATTCCGAAAAGGCTTTAGCACCGTAGACCACATACATACGCTGCGGCAGGTTATACAGAAGACCGAAGAGTATAACCTGCCTCTATGTTTAGCGTTTGTGGACTACGAGAAAACCTTCGATTCGATCGAGACTTGGGCTGTACTGCAGTCTCTCCAACGGTGCCAGATCGACTACCGGTACATTGAGGTGCTGAAGTGTTTGTATAAAAACGCCACCATGTCAGTCCGTCTTGAGGATCAGACCTCGAAACCAATCCTTCTCCGGCGCGGCGTGAGACAGGGAGACGTCATTTCTCCGAAACTGTTCACTGCTGCGCTGGAGGATGTCTTCAAGGTTCTGGACTGGAGGGGGCTGGGCATCAACGTTAATGGCGAGTACATTACTCACCTTCGGTTTGCCGACGACATAGTGGTCATGGCTGAGACCATGGAGAGCCTCAGTAAAATGCTCGATGACCTTAGTAGAGCTTCCGAAACTCTTAAAATGAACATGGACAAAACCAAGATCATGGTGAATGCCCATGTAACACCCACTCCTATCAAGGTCAGAGACTCTACACTCGAAGTTGTAGGCCATTATGTCTACCTGGGACAAACGGTCCAGTTGGGTAGGTCCAATTTCGAGAAAGAGATCAACCGTCGAATCCGACTCGGCTGGGCGGCGTTCGGGAAGTTGCGTGGTATCTTCTCGTCCAATTTACCGCAGTGTCTCAAGACAAAAGTCTATAACCAGTGTGTGTTGCAAGTGATCACCTATGGAACCGAGACGTTGTCGCTCACAATGGGCCTTATCAGAAAGCTCAAGGTCACCCAAAGGGCAAAGGAGAGAGCTATGCTCGGAATTTCCTTGCGTGATCACGTCAGAAATGATGATATCCGCAGGAGAACCAAAGTTACCGACATAGCCCGAAGAATTGCCAAACTTAAGTGGCAGTGGGCAGGGCACATTGCTCGCAGAACGGATGGCCGATGGGGCCGAAAAGTTCTGGAATGGCGACCGCGAACCGGAAGACGATACGCTGGAAGGCCTCCCACTAGGTGGACTGATGACCTGGTTAAGGTTGCGGGAAGGCGCTGGACGCGAGACGCACGGGATCGGTCAATGTGGCGACGCCTGGGGGAGGCCTAAGTCCAGCAGTGGACGTCTTTCGGCTGAAATGATGATGATGAATTAACTAATAAGTACAATCTTAATATTAGTCACATTTTTATTAGTCCGTTGTACAGTTAAAATTGTGAAAGGAGAAAGGTACCTTACCTAGTTAATATCCACCTTCTTTCTTTAACAAATGTTGCGGTGTAGGTTGGTACAGTAGATGCAGTCGCTTGTACAAGTTTGTACGTGTACTTTGCGAAACTGTTTTATCAAAGGAGATTGTTACCGGTTGCCATAATAATATTTGATTACTTGGAACCACAAATTACGAATTCCTCAAGTAGGTATGTCCCTCGTTTAACCAGTCAGTCTATATATTTCATTACCTGTGTAGTGTAGGGTACGTAGACAAAGCTATGACGCTTTTGCGTAAAGAGAAAAAATCATATAGGTAGCCGTTATCAGCAGGACAAAAATAACTGGGCGGATTTTCCAGTATACGAGTAGTATAACTTCAAAGCTGTATTTATGTAACTATAAAACTTCTGCCAGCAGCTTCGCAAGCATTAAAGTCTGAATTTATCCCAAAGGAATGTACTGCCGGGATAAGAAAGTATCCTGTTTTCCAATTCAGGACTTGGTTTACCTGTATATCGTTGTTGATTCGTGTATACTTAAATAAACATCAAAATTTTATAATATAAAGAAGGATTTAGGATAATAATAAATAAAGGACAACCGACGGCTCTGTTTGTCCCATTACAGATAAAAAAAGTTCCTAAAAGCAAAACATTGTCTAACTGTTCTTCTATGGAGTAAAACACAACAAAAATTTCAAGAGAAACACCAAAAGATTCCTTCAACTTCAAATAGGTTTCTAGAGCAGAAACAACTATTGTTGATGTAAGCTATTTAACGAAAAAACACCTACATTCGACATTGGGGTCAACAATACCTAAACAAACTAGATAAGTTAGTCGATGGACCTAACTTTGTCCTCTATCGTGGGAAGAGAAGTTGCTACCATGCATTCTCGAAGCAGGGATGTAATGGAATTGTTCTTCCCATATAATTTCCTGTGCGAATACAAATTGATATAATTATAGCCAGAGTGTGGAAGTCTCTACCAGCATATGTGTTCCCTTCTTCATATGTTCTGTCAATATTCAAAGTAAGACTGAATGCCTGTTCACTCTTCAATTCTGGGCTCGCTTACTCCATCGTAAATCGCATCCGTCGCTTGCCAACAGACGACAATGAAATCAGGAGTGGGATCAGCAGAAATTTAAAAATAATAATATATATAAGTACCCTTTTGGTATGGGCACGTATAGCAAAATCTTTCTTTGCACTTCTTTACTGTTCTTTTCTACATCTTTGTTGCTGTTGTGATGTGTCTGCGTCGAATAAATATATTTCTATTCTATTCTACATAGTAAAGCCATTTCTAACTTTCTTGTTTGGGAAATTCTTTTCAATAAAGTACCTTTGTTATTTAAGAAAACAGGAAAAATCTCTGTGTCTCACAATACTTTTGTAACAATGGAAGCGTGACAAACAAAATTCATTATTCTTTCATTTGAAATCTTAGTCCGTAATAAAAATGAAGTCCTCATCAATCTGACATTTATAGAATCTTATTCTATTCCTGTAACTAACCAAATTAGAATTGTAAGACACAAATATAATTTGCATTTTCAACTAGGATTTACACAGCTACACGACCAGAATAATTGGAACTCGGCATAATTCGATAACAGAAGCGGTAACAGCTCTGACCCGTGTCCCACAGACCAACTAACACTGTCTATCGCAGGCTGCTGGTCATAGGTAGGTACCTAAGTCCGTGTCCCCTTAAATGGCAAAGGCTCATGACTTACGGGCAAATTAACCAACCTGAAAGCTTGCGGCGAACTATTATTTGCAGAGAGTATTTTTAATGGTAAATTAAGCAAACAGGAATTTCACTCCCAATGTCTGTATGTCATGACTTTTAATTCAACTTGAAACGGAAACGGTTATTGCTGAATTTGCTCTGATTCATGCCAGTTTCGATACGATAAAGGTAAACCAATCAATTACATTGGTTATCCTTGATTATCATTTTGTTTTTTATGTGGGCTTGCGCTTGACCATCTATATCACCTGATTTATGAATGATAATGAGGATATATCCAAAAACGTTTTATTGGAACGATATCTATTTTATCGGTAAGTAAGTATTCGTATGCTTTTGAAAGGATCGTAGTTTTGGTAATACAGAATTTAGATTTATATAGAATTCAATTTGTTCGTCCATAATACCAGCAATCAGCACCAGTCTTGGCAAAGGGTTGGTGTAACCCAGTTGCTGGGTTGTGGCAGTCAGAATAGCGGTAGCTCCATGTAAAAGTATGTATTTTATCTATAACACATGTATCAGAAGAACTCATGGATTGCGCCCATTACAATAAATGCGATAAAATCTGAGTTCTAAAATTCAATTCTCAAAGTTCCTGATCTATTTTTTCTCAAAAGGCAGCTTTTCAGGTCAGTTTTTTCATTTAAACTTCACCGCATATTTCACCTTTGTTCGCACCGCACTATTTGGAAACCTAACCTAGAAAAGAGTGTGGAACGTAATAAAAAAAGAGTGGAACGCAATATCGCAAACCTGTAGTACCTGTCGGCCAGTATGAAAGGTACAAAAGTGTGCTCTTTGCCGGCAGGTACTCAACTATCTAATGGGCTTAACTTCACACACGTGAGACCCTGTTCCTATAAAGTATTAACACCTAATAGCTTTGCGACCAGGCTGGGTGTGAGGATCGATTTATGATAATGTAGAGAATCTACCTCGATTGCATAGTTTTTTTTTTCAATTATCTAGAACACTGATAAATGATTTTTGTTCACCGGCCGTGGCAAAACCGAGTTTGAACTCTATATTCTAAGTCATTTTATCCACTCGAATCAATCAAATTGGTAGTAGTAGCTTCTTATTTATTGGCATTGATGTAGATGTATTTTTCATTATCCTGGCGACTGAAACGGTTGGAATAGAGTAAGTTGCCTTCAAAAGTACTTTGAATTATAGGTTTTAATTTGCTCAAGGGTGTTTTTGTGACGCAAAAAGACTGATTGACATTTAACTGTACTTGTGGCATTTTTACATCTTTAAACGTTAACCGAGTAAAATTTAAAAATTTAAACATCCCCGAGACATTTTTATTTCATGCTACAATATAATTTATCTAGTAGTAGACATGCATGCTTCTATCGACAATCTATTGGACACGTAATTATGATACAATTTCTTGCGTAAACACAATTCAAACAGTAAAACCCCTATAACTTTAGAACGGCTGAACCCATTTTGATCAAACATACGTAAGAATACTCCCGATAAAGCTCACCTTTCAAACAAAAATACGAGATCAAAATCGGTTTATCCGTTTAGAAGCTATGATTCCACAGATAGATACATCATCAGAATCAGAATCAGAATATTTATTTGTGAAACATAGGTATTTACATAAAGATCTTATATTAATTTAATGTCCGCTATGTTTTGCCGTGTAGGCGTACCAATATTGTTGAAAATAAAAAACAAAAATTACATACAAGAAAAGTAAAAAAAAAACTATTTTAAATGTATTTCAATATCTGAATAAAATCTATCATCATCATATCAGCCGAAAGACGTCCACTGCTGGACAAAGGCCTCCTCTAAGCGTCGCCACATTGACCGGTCCCGTGCGTCTCGCAACCAGCGGATCCCTGCAACCTTCACCAGGTCCTTGCTCCACCTAGTGGGAGGCCTTCCAACGCAAAGTCTTCCGGTTCGCGGTCTCCACTCCAGAACCTTACAGCCCCATCGGCCATCCGTTCTGCGAGAAATATAAGCTAATTAAGTAGAAAGATACACATGTACACAAATACAAAAAAAACACACAGGTACACACGCCAAACTTATAAAACCACTCTTTTTACGTCGAGGGTTAAAAAGGGATCTCATATAGATCCTTGAATGTAATACCATGTCATCCGCATCTAACTTGCCTGGCGGCGGCGTTTTCGAGCATCTACACTGCGCTTTAGAGAACACGTTGTCTTTGTCAAAAGACTTAGCAATCTGAACAATGGACTATTTCACTGTGTTGTTCTATGTAGGTGAACTAAATTCAATTTGAACCAATTCGGGGTCTGTTCGATCTATATACATCGTTGGTAAGCTAGAAACTCTACCCAAAATAAATATATACTGAAATGTCACGTCGGTACTTAAATCCAGATCCATCATATTTGTTGCTCAACAACGACAAACCCAGCCAAGAAGAGATGTTTTATAAACCCATTTATTGACAGTATAACCCACAAATGGCAGGCTTCCAGCCAGAAGCAACCCTTAAAATTACGTAGGTACGTTTAATAAAAGCACGTCCAACCGTGGACGGGGTTATGCGGTAATGTGACAGCAATGCAGGCCGGACACGTGGGGCCGTAACGACCGGACCGATACGTGTGTATGTCCTACGTGAGATGCGGACGGCTTTATACTAAAAAACCTTTTTGTATTTTATTTTTGGTTGTTGCTTGATGTTTTTTTGATAAAAGGTTTAATAATACGTGCAGCTGTTGTCGGTTTTGGATGGTAACTAAGAGATTTAATAGCCCAGAAATAAAATTGTATTTTAATCTAGGGTTGCCATACCGGGATATGACGGTTGAAAAGCCAGCGGTTCTGTTTACAACAAACGTTGGCATCAAACTACTTTAATAGTACTAACTATGCGGAAGAATATAGTTAATAAGGGCACTGTTGAAATTTCAAATTAACCGCACTTTCAATGTATTTGAAATCAACGATTTGTTTTCTGGTAACAGTGGACTAACTGTAAAAATTGCAATATCTCCACCACCAGTTCATGAAATTATCCCACTTCTGCTTTTCTCCACATAAGTCCAATATTCCAATGTTCACAAAATTCAGAATCTTTCCAATAATCCGCCTTTAAAGAATTACCTTAATCAGGCACTTCTTTGAATGTGCCTTTAATCCAAAACCACCGTTTAAATTGCCGAGCGCACGTTAATTTGCCAACCTTTGACTAAAATGGGACACAGTGCCATTTTGAATTTAACTTTTTACTTCACTGGACTTTAATAAATTGAATTTATCATTTGCCATTATTTTTGGCATAACTATTGTAAATCAAAATTACTTCTTATTTCATATTGAAGTACCTTTGATGTATAAGAGCGATGAAATAATTTTTGAACTCTTTTGTGAACCTTGTAATTATCATTAATGTACTAATTAGGGTTATTGTCACAACCTTAATTAGTACAAACCATATTGTATACTATAAGTAACAATTTCACAATGGTTCGATACCTTTGATGTATAAGAGCGATGAAATAATTTTTGAACTCTTTTGTGAACCTTGTAATTATCATTAATGTACTAACTAGGGTTATTGTCACAACCTTAATTAGTACAAACCATATTGTATACTATAAGTAACAATTTCACAATGGTTCGAATCAAATTCCATGCACAAGAGTGTAGAATATAAACAAACAATACTTTTCTATTTTTAAAGTGTTTGTAAGTAGCCAAGCGAGTGGCTCGTATGTCACGGTATAAACGAGGTAGATACCAGCGTAAGCTTAGCGCATCGATTTGCCACTCCATTGAACCTAGTTTCAGCACTGAAATAACTATTTTCAGGCACGACAGCAAAGATGTAGGAATAAACTTTAGTCTAAAACTAGTTAGTAGAGTTGGAAGTAGAATTGGTGAGTTGATTTCTTTTGAAGGAACTAATAAAAAATCTCATGAATCAGCCCTAAATCCGATTCGCCATTCTCGATTTAGGTTTCTACTTTTAATGATTTTAAGTCATTCTTTTAATTTAACTTCCTAACCCCTGAAGGTATGAAATCTTTACGATTTTGACGAACCTTGATATGATTGTTAGTCTGTTATGTACCAAAGCCCTGAGACAAATATTAAAAAAGCACAAACATGGAAAATGTTGTTTTTTTATGGACATAGTACACCAGGTGTTATTAAATGGAACAAAATAATGGAAAAATAAAGGAGTTAAAATGTGTAATAAAATTATCAAAATACTAGGTTTTTTTTATTATAACATAAATTGTTTTAAACATATCTTTTTCTTTATGAAAAATAACATAAATTTATGAAAAATGTACTTTTCTGCACCAACTTGAAAATTTTACTATATAATATGTCCAGCCTAAAATCAGATTTATTCTTAGATTTTCATAAAAATACAAAATTTTAAAATCTTAGCCAATTGACTCCTGGCAATCTGTAAGTTTAGCATCAAAATGTTTCCTACTCTTTTTCAGATATTATGAATAGAACCTTCCTCCTCATCGATGTCATCATCAGAAAGTCGCCAAAATGCAATTATTTTAGAATTTGAAAAATAAAAAATAAAAAATCACTTAATTCACCCCTAATGTACTATAAGTATAGCACATTATATAAGTTTAAGTCTTTGTAATCAAAAAGTACTGCTGGCAGACCTAAAATACGTTGTAAATATTATCATTTACTGCAACCCCAAGTGAAAACATCTATAAAACAAAAAAAAAACGTCAATAGATTTATTTACTTACTTTTAAAATTTTTACTCCCAGCGGAGATGCAACCGTCCGCGTATCATAAAAAAATATTTGCGGTAGAGTAATTGCATATTTTTGAGATGTTGACTTTGTCGTAAGTTTTGAAAAAAAAATATTAACTTTTGTGCAGGAAAGACTTTTTGATGTACTATGTATAGGACGCCAGGGGTTAGGAGACCAGTATGGTTTTTATCTTACGTAAACGTAAATAAAAAAACCGGCCAAGTGCGAGTCGGACTCGCGCACGAAGGGTTCCGTACTTGGTACGTACGATTTATGACGTATTAAAAAAAAACTACTTACTAGATCTCGTTCAAACCAATTTTCGGTGGCAGTTTACATGGTAATGTACATCATATATTTTTTTTCATTCTCTTATTTTAGAAGTTACAGGAGGGGGGACACACAATTTACCACTTTGGAAGTGTCTCTCGCGCAAACTATTCAGTTAAGAAAAAAATGATTTTAGAAACCTCGTTATAATTTTTTTGAAGACCTATCCATAGATACCCCACACGTATTGTGTTTGATGAAAAAAAAATTGAGTTTCAGTTCTAAGTATGGGGAACCCCCAATTTATTGTTTATTTCTTTTTTTGTGTGAAAATATTAATGCGGTTCACAGAATACATCTATTTACCAAGTTTCAACAGCATAATTCTTATAGTTTCGGGAAAAAGGGGCTGTGACATACGGACGGACAGACAGACATGACGAATCCATAAGGGTTCCGTTTTTTGCCACTTGGCTAAGGAACCCTAAAAATAGATTTACATAAGATTAAATATTCAATTAATTATTTAGATATCACTTAGAAGTTAAAAAAAAAATGGTTTGTTTATGTTTTGTATAAGATAATCTCTGGAATTGGCGTTTCGATTACGAATTAATTTTCACTGATAGAAATCTACTCGTACACTATTACCACGTGCTGATAGGCTTCTTTCATTTCGAAAAATGCACATTTCCTGTGGAATTAGCCACGGTAGCGAAGCTGTGGGAATAAGTTAGAATCTTATAAAATAATTGTGTTGATATTTTTTTTATAAACGTGAAAGTTTGTAAGGATGGGTGGATTGATGTTTGTTACTCTTTCACGTAAAAAATACTGAATGAAGTTAGATGAAAATTTACAGTAATATAGAAGAAAATTCAACATATAAATTTAATGCAAAAATATCATTAATACAACCTATAATACAACCAAACTTACATAATTATATTGTTGGTGCACATTACAATAACAAAGGCGGGTATGTTTGGTTGTCCGAGTATGATTCGCACTGTCCTCCGTACTTGTTTTAACTGTCTCACGGTAAGACAGTTTTTCTCCTCTCTTCACAATCACAACACTAACAACAGACACAACAGAATACACATAGGCTTTAATTTAAAAAAATATTGGTGGAAGTAATAGCCCCACGCGGGTGAGCCGCGGGCGGTAGATAGTTCTCATTATAAAGTATCTCTATGGCAATAAAATAAAGGATTAATTCTCGTTTTATATAAATTTAAGTTATAAAAGTTAAAACGCGATCCACAAAATGTTTTGAACAATTTAAGCAGTCAATCAATTGTCTAAAACTTTAAACAATGGCTTAAAAACTGTGGCAAAGGATAATAAGATCTCAACAAAATTAACTAAAACTTACTGTCATTAGTCTCTCAAAGTTTTGATAGTCTGCAGTTTACTAGACTACATTTTTCAATGCCTTTAAATGAAAATGTGAAATAACTTGATGTTGGATTCTTTTTTCTTTATGTACCACACAGTTTGGTCAAAGTTACGCCTGCATGGAAATAATAAAATTGAATGTTAGTCCCTTCCAAACACAACAATTTCATCTATATCCGTTCAGCCGTTTAGGCGTGGGTGATAACAGACATCCAAACATACGACTGTCATATTTATTATGTTTTTTTAGCAGAAATTTGTACGAGTAAGTGGCAGTGGGCAGGGCAGAGCCGAAGTTCTGGAGAACCGGTCTCCGGTACGCGGTCTCCGCAGAGAAGAAGCAGCGTTGGAAGGCCTCCCTCTAGGTGGAGCGATGATCTTGTCAGGGTCTCGGGAATCCGCTGGATTCGAGACGCACAGGACCGATCGAGGTGGTAACACTTGGGGGACATTTATGTCCAGCACGTCCTACGGCTAAAATAAGATGAAATTATCACTTACTAGGTAGGATTTTATTTTAAATAAGTAACTACTCGTATCTAAGACTTTTTCTAATATAATCTCTAGCTAGTATGTCGTGGAAACGAGAAGTACGAAGGCGCCGAAAACATTCGATTGAAAAAGTTGCTGTCACAGATTGGAACTGTCCTTTTATTTCGGAAATCGCCTTGCACGACCATCTATCTTTGAAACTACGCGCAAATTAAACTTCGTCCATCCTTTAGAAAACATTTAGTAGGTGAAACATACGGACACAACATTCTACGAAGTTTTGTTGAGAATAAGTCTTGTTTTTTTGTGTCAGCATAATCTTTACGTACATAGCTAAGAGTTGAGGGAGTTCATTGTCCGATGTGTTAGGGATTCGCAAGTCACAAAAGTCGGTCAGCCTGTTTAGTAGGTGTAAACTTTTTGTTAACTAATTATTACATATATGTATCTGCCTAGCCTTTTCCCAACTATATTGGGGTCGGCTTCCAGTCTTACCGGATTCAGCTGAGTACCAGTGTTTTACATGGAGCGACTGCCTATCTGACCTCCACAACCCAGTAACTGGGTAACACGGTGCCATTTGGCAAGACTGGTGTCAGATCTCAAGCTTCTGACTACCCGTAACGACTGTCAAAGATCTTCAAATGACAGCCGGGATAATAGCCGGGGTAATAAGCACTAATTATTACTTAAAACGTCATTTTTTTTTATACTTTCAATTTTTTTGCGGTCTGTCGGTTTAGCTGAAACTTTGCTAAAATAAAGTATACCTAATACAAAATAAATTGTAATACATCTAATAAGCTTAACCTCTGTTTTAGTAACTATAGATTACAAGCAAAATTCTATTTCAATTATAATACCAATATCCAGATATATAAAGTTATATAGTCCAGTTACAAAATCCAGAATTGTAGGCGATCCTTATCATTTAAATCTGTGTCTATCTACATAATAAACATGAATTATTCTAGCCGACCTACCTGCCTTTCAATTCGTCCCAATCTATCTACATCAATCGATAGGGTTACCAAAACAAAAAAATTCAGTCGGGAGAAATCCGAATTTTCTTGTTAGAAATATTAATTATGTCGATTATATTTATTTAAATGCAAACGAACATTTGAATTTTCCTGGACGTTGATGGCCATGATTTTTTTTTATTTTAAAAATGTTTTGTTAAAAAAGATTTTTGTTCAGATATTAATTTATTTTTCCCTTAATTTTTTGAAATTTCAGACGGCTTAAATTTCCCCCGCATTCTGGATATACCATATTACCGAACTTTTGTCTGAAAATGCCGGATATATGGCAACCCTAATCCCGGGCGAGATTGAGTTACCTGTCGAATGGCGCCCATGGACGTGGTAGTATTAAACCCTAATTGATGCGTACCAACACAGAGCTTGGATTTACCTATGTCAGTCGGTACCTATGTACTTATATAATGGGGGTAAAAAGAGTGCAGATTATATTACTGAATAAGAGTTTTTTGAGTTGTTCGTTGTAAAGAGTTGTTTTTGTTTATCTGGAGTCATTAAAAACTTACACTTTATTTTAACGTTTATTACAAAAAAAGGTCCAAAAATCTACAATACTTTTCATCGTAATCAAAATTGAGCTTAATCATACCCTATAACCTCAATTCAGTGCAGTTGTAAAACAACTGTGAGTAATATTAAGGCACATGGTGTAATAGTTATCTACTCTGCTGATAATGGGTTGATGAAATCTACTTATTAATATCAATAATTTGACTTCTTTAACCCCCTCTTGGGTAGGTATAGAAACCTATACTTTCCCATCAGTAGCAGTTTTTCCTTGGCCTTAAGAAACTTTCACTATTCCTTAGACTAATACTAAATCGTTAATCAGCAGAGTTGTTTTTCTCGTCCTACACAATTTCAGTCCATGTTTTTCTTTAACATAAATTCTTGTGCTGTTAAAAATTATGAAATGAGTATTATTAGAAATAATGATTTTATTGCTTCCATGAAAGTCTACAGCTTATAGAGGTATAACAGGGTGTAAAGTCCCACAAACCTCCATAGAAAAGGGAGGATCCTCCAACCAGACGGGTGTTATGTCTGGTCCGGGCAACTGCCCAACGGTTATTGTCAGACTGTTGTATGATTTCAAATCACGCCGAAACTTTGCTTTCGCGATGCAGGGATTTGTGTGACGTCATGTCATTAGTTCGTAAGTGGCGGCGTCGGTGCCGCTACATCGCTCCCCTCCGAAGACCGGATGTCGATAGCAGGTTTAGTTGTTCGTACATCTTGTTATGCGTGCCTGGCCAGTGGAATGTTGGTCCCCGTGAGTCGAAACCGGAAGTCGCAGAGTTTGTGGTGAGTCGAAACTGTATGCGGTTGTGCCCCAGTGAGTCGGGGTGATGATATCCCAGTGAGTTGGGATAGAGTTGTTGGCTCCAGTGGATTGGAGCGGTGATGAAGTCCCAGTGAGCCGGGACAGATTAATGCTGACTCCTGTGGGTCGTAGAGACGTTGCTGGCTCCAGTGAGTTGGAGCGGTGCGATCAAGAGCGGCGTAGTGGCTTGACTGCTGGCGTTGACCAGCAGAGCATATTCAAGGCTCTGCTTGTTGACTGGCCGAAGGTGCAGTGTGCTGTGCCAGGTTTGCTTATGTCGTTGAGGTTGATGACAGAAGCAGAGGGTGCTGACTAGGAATGTGCACCCGCTACATGCTGGTGGTCAGAATACCCCCGTAGATCCTCCGACCAGACGGGTGTTGTATCTGGTCCAGGCAACTGCCCAACGGTTATTGTCAGAATGTTGTATGAATTCAAATCACGCCGGAACTTTGCTTTCGCGATGCAGGATTTGTGTGACGTCATGTCATTAGTTCGTAAGTGGCGGCGTCGGTGACGCTACATCGCTCCCTTCCGAAGATCGGAGGTCGATAGCAGGTTTATTCGTTCGTACATCTTGTTATGCGTGCCTGGCCAGTGGAAGGTTGGTTCCCGTGAGTCAAAACCGGAAGTCGCAGAGTTCGTAGTGAGTCGAAACTGTATGCGGTTGTGCCCCAGTGAGTCGGGGTGATGATATCCCAGTGAGTCGGGATAGTTTTGCTAGCTGCAGTGGGTCGGAGCGGTGATGATGTCCCAGTGAGTCGGGACAGTGCTACTGGTTCCAATGGGTCGGAGCGCTGATGATAGAAGCTGAGGGTGATGACCAGGTGTGCGCGTCCGCTGCATGCTGGTGGTCAAGATACCCCCGTAGATCCGTGCCGATGCCGATGCCGTGGGTACTGGCTGGCTGTGTGACTCGCTGCTCGAAAGAAGTGATGATGACGTCAGATGAAGTAGCTCTGCACGAAGGCTGCGCTGACGTTCATATTCGAGGGTCACCAGTTTGTAGGCATGCGGAATAGGGTGTAAAGTCCCACAAATCTCCATAGAAAAGTGAGGGTCCTCCGACCAGACGAGTGTTGCGTCTGGTCCGGGCAACTGCCCAACGGTTATTGTCAGACTGTTGTATGTATTCAAATCGCGCCGAAAACTTCGCTTTCTCGATGCATGATGCATGTGGTAGTATAGATACTGCTATAAGCTAAATTGAAAGACTCATAACCAGCTTGTAACATTCAAACTGCTGGGACATAGATCTTCTCTGTGATCCACCATCTCATTTGTGGTTGTAGGTCATACCACAATGTACTGTCACTGGAAAAGTACTGCCTAAATCACCACATATCTAAACAGATTAGCGCTACAGTACAAACACGATCATAATAATCAACTAAATTACTCACATAAGCTTACTGGTGTCCCTCTAATAATCCAGAAAGGTTCCGTACAAACATTTAAATTTTAATCATGTGTGCTTAGGATCCCGTTTCTTATTCAGTAGAAAATAAACGAGAATGTGTTTGCTGTAATAATAACATTCTGGTAATTAATTGAACGATAAGCTTAATTTTATGTGGTTCTGTGTTTTATGGAGTTGGATGAATATTTTATGGGAATTTGTATTTTTTTTTACTGTTAGTAAAACTGTTTTCGTTGTCTTAAATTGTTTTGTGAAAAACCGTTGAATGTAGTTTGTTTGTTGTATGCTGTGTTATTTAATTAACAAACTGGAAAAGACAAAAATATTTTCAAGAATAGGGTCAGCGACAAACCTAATATAATAGTCCTCTTCACCATATACGGTGACAATGACTCAGTCTAATTTTATTTCCTATTGCGTGCTCTCTGATGACTAGTCATTTATTAGGATCTGAAAACTAGTCATGTGTGTCGAGTTGCCAAGTGTGGTTATTTCTAAGTTTACTGCAAAAATCACTGGGCGATTTCTATAGCAACAAAAATTCTAAAGATTAGTATTGATTGGTCTGCCTGCCCTTGTCCCATGTTACTTGGGGTTGGCGCTACACGTTTTCCTCTTCCATACCGTCTTGTCCTCATCACGCCATCACCGACTCCCTTTTCTTTCATATCACTCCTCACACAGTCCATCCATCTTTTCTTTGGCCGTCCCCTCCCGGAGATCCACCCGCATTTATATTCATAACTCTTTTAGTAACATGCGTTTCATCCCTCCTCTTCACATGACAAACGGTTTCATTTCATACATTTTGTCAAGGTCTCATCGTAAAAATATATGTTAATATTATATACAAAAAAAGCAGCTCTGCCAAACTGCGAAGCAGTTTGTTGGCAGAGCTGCTTTTTTTGTAAAACATATGTGAACATTTAAATTGAAACAATTTTTTTTCAGTAAATAAACAATTTTTCATTCTTTTTTTTATACTTTTCTATCACTGTATCCATTCTCGTCACTCCGCACATCCATCTCAACATTCCCATCTCTGTTACATGCAATCTCTTTTCATCCATCTTTTTCACAGACCAACATTCAAATCCATACAGTAAGATAGCTCTAATCACGAACTTGTAAATTTTATTGCCCTGAATAGCCACTTTTTCTCAAAACTATATTCCTATAAAACTCAACTCAAAAGTGCAGTATACGCTACAGCTAAATGTTTAAAAACGTTTACGAAACCGTCAGATTTCCCAACGTAAGTTCGTAAGGCACATTTCCAACTACACTTTTACTCATTCTACTCTCTACAAGTACATAAATAAAGTGTTATGCGGCTTTCATTAAGGCTCTGTTTAACCGCAAATTTTGTGACCGAAAAGCCGGTTTGCAATGTACTACTATTGACACGTTCTAGCTATTCACGTGGTTTAACGAGCGAGCTAAAATGTTTGACGGTGACTGATCAGGGTACGGGACTTTCAACCTTATTGGCTTTGGTGTCAAACGGTGTGTATAAGTAAGTAGTTTGTGTGTTCACCTGCCCTTCGGGTTTATTTTGCGGGTTCACGTCATTATTATACATGAAGCCTTTTGGATTCAATATATTTTTGAGTCATTCAAGTAGGTATCTAAACTGGTTTTGCTGACAGTATTTCATGTCTGGAATTACTCTTAGTTTAAATATGCTCCTGATAATTTCTTCTATAAGTAAAAAATAAACATCTCCATTGAATTAATACTTAAGTTTCTACAAACTTTAATATTTTTTTGCAAGGAAAAACTTCTGGCCTTAAAACGAAGAGCAGCTAACCTTTACATTCTCATTCATTCACAAAGTTGAACTCCCAGCACTGGGAGATATGAAGCTTGCACTAGCTTCATATCTCCCAGTGCAGAGACCCTCAAAAGTCGGGAGCTGGCAGTTTGCCAAGTGGTCCGCGCTAAGATACGGACCGGTTCGAGTGGCTAATCCCGGCTTATTGCTGATATAGACCAACTCATGCGTTATTTTAGGATAAAACCTCCGGCTAATTACAAGCAATGGTTTTAAACGTTTATTATACTGTGCTTGCACGAGCCGGATGCAGTGAAGTCTTGTTTATATAAATCTATATCGCCGTTTCGTTAGCGTGGCCCAACAAGAACCGTTTTTTTACGAGATAAAGAGGAGCCTATGATACAACGACAGAGCTGTTTAGATTTCTATCAGAGAAACAATTTTCGCAATCAGATTAATACTTCCGGAGATTACCTTATACAAACATGTCAACACAAAAAGCAAAGAATTGTACATGTTTATAATCTTTTAATTATTTAATAACCTTTGATTGTCTTACGTAGACAATATAACATTTTAAATGGGTATATCAATGGAATCTTAATAAAAGGTTATTTGCGATGCACTTCCAGTTATGGTCATTCTCACGCCTGGTGGCCCCGAAGAAAACATTGACTCCTTTTCTTTAAGCACCTATGTTGTTGTTTTTAATGTCTCATGTACCAACTAGTCTCCTTTTTTTAAAGCTTTCAGCTTGATGTCGGCACTACCCAATAGTGGATATCTATAATTCTGAAATTATTGTACCAAAGTAGTCGTAAAAACATTGACTGACGTCAGTGGACGTAGTTTTATGTCACAATAATATCTGTCGTATTAAATGGTCAATAGGTTAATTGATAAACATTTTTGATATTTTAAAGTTAACGTACAGTCTACGATTGTATACCAACTTGACAATCAGTGCAAACTGTTAGTTTGTATACTTAAATCACATGGTATTCATTCTTAGTCATGTCTACACCTAACATTGCTAGAGACATTTGGAAAGTTAGTTAGTTTTTGCTCCTTCTAGACAATAATTGCCATGTTTCGTTTGATCCAAGATTGTTTGCCCATCCTGTATACCGCATCACATGATTTCAATATTTTTATCGAAGATTTAAAATCTCATCTTAAAATGCAAAATATTTCCGATCACAATAATTATTATCTTTGTCAGACTTATCATGTTAAAGCTGATAAACCATACCTATATAATAGATTAATTAAAATCATTTAGTCACTTTAATGAACGAAGAGACTCATTGAAGTCGCTTTTACTAAAATGTTTAGATTATTGTTGATATTTTCTTACTTTGTACTATTCAGTGCTGAAAGTGCTTCAGAATATGATTTAAATATACTGCATTATAATGATTTTCACGCAAGGTATGTATTACTATTTTTTTTATTTTGCTGCATATATCGTTTGTTATGATATCAGAGTGCGTGTTCTGATAACATTCATAATTTACTTACCATTCCTGTCATCTTATTATCAGAAATGAACTATCTCAGTTTCTGAGAGTTGTTGATTCTCATTCAAGTGTTTTGAAGATAATAGTTGCTAGATAAGACTTCACTTTCCACAGTGTTTTTGGACAGATTGGTGGTTCCAACGACCAATCCAAACATTTGACAGCAAAACTCGACAAATCCGAACGACCTGTGCGTTTGACAGCTGAAGTTGGAAATGTTTCCGAATAGCCAAAGCGAAGTTTTAATATTCTCTTAAAAGTGTACCAACTGGTGGCAGTTATCAACTATCTAAATAATTTATTCATCTAACAGTACAAATTCTTAGAAGTGTTAGTAGTTAGACTGTGTTCACTTTTCCATGTTTAAATGTATATTCAGTTAACTTTCACTGTTAATTCTCTCTCTTTTTGTATTATTTATTTTAAAATGTTAAAATGACTGTTTTTTTTTAAATGTGTTATTGGCTCTGTTGCTACAGAGGATCACTGACTCCTAAGTCACAGGAATGTACACCTAGTTTAGGAGTCAGAGTATCTAATAATGACCTAATGTTTAAAGCTTTTATATTTTTAACTAATATGAATGATGGTAAGAGAGACTTTTTGGCGAAATAAATAAATTATAAATTTCTGGCTTAACAAAATCAATAACATGACCACGTAAACTTTCAGATTCGTCGAAACCAGTCCATCGGGCTTAACCTGCAACCCAACAGACAGTCCTTGCATCGGGGGGTTCGCTCGTCTCGCTACCTTGGTCCGTCAGCGTTTAGAGAGTGAACCACATTCTCTCCTCCTCAATGGTGGTGACAGCTTCCAAGGAACTATTTGGTATAATATTTTACGATGGAATGTCACCCAAGATTTCATGAACATGCTGCCTCATGATGCTCACGTTAGTTTTTGTTTTCTTATTGTTTTATTAAATATCCCAAAAATCTCAAGTAACTTTGAATTTAAAAATGGGCGTTCGTTCGTTACAATTCATTTAGATAGTTAAAAATAATGCTGCTAGTCTTTTGGGCACAATACCAATGGACAACGATGTGGAGGAGTTTTTCGACACCATATTTAGATTAGTTTATTAATAGACTTAAGGCCTATCCACACATATCAGGGCCGTGCCCGGGACGTGGATGGACCGTGCTCCGTCAGGGGCTCAAAAAAATATCGTTGTGTACATTTTATATGAACTCGTTCACACACGTCCGTGCACGGGCCGGTCACGACGCTTCAATGATTGGGCCCGACCCTGTCTAGTCCCTGGCACGGCCCTGACATGTGTGGATATACCTTTAGTCAGTTAGTTTTAAAGTTAAGTGTATTAAATATATATTTAGTTATAGTTAATTAAATATTTTATATGCTGTGAATATTTCAAAATATGTAGTTTATATCTCAAAACTAATCAAAAATCTTATAAATACAATTATTGGTCGGGGAGTTGACAAAGACTCCCTGCCGGAGTCTGTGTTTCCCGCTAGCTACAATCTATGGATCTTTAAGTCAATAGTGAATTGGTTTTATCCAGGCAAGCGTGCATTCGTCATCGTCGACCACATCATCGCTTACCATAAGGTGAGATAGTGGTCAAGCGCAAGCCTATAGACGATAAAAATAAAATAATACTAATCCAAATTAGCGTAGAAATTGGCACAAGGAGTAGACAGTTCAACTGTAGGTAAAATCGGACTGTGGATGATGATGAAAGTGCCAAAGCCAAAATGATGATCATTTTACTTTCCCTCCAGGTACTAGGAAACCACGAGTTTGACAATGGGATTGCAGGAGTCGTCCCTTACCTGGAACATTTGGAGGCCAAAGTAGTCACAGCCAATATCATTGATGACGATGAACCGACAATGCAAGGAAAATACGAAAAGAGTATTGTAGTAACAAAAAATGGCAGAAGAATTGGTATCATTGGTGTTTTAATTGCCTCTACCAGTGTAAGTAAGAAATGAAAAGGACATTTTATTATGATGACGCGTCTTTAATCTTTCAATGTAAGACACGAGCACAGTAATTATCTTATTTGATGAAAATCTGGAAATTGCGTTTTAGTGTGAATGACAACTCTTTGACAAACAATGTGTATATCCTTAGAACTGTAATTCCAGAGCTAATATAAATTTTGTATGAGAAGAAAATTCAGTTACGTTTTTCGTTTCTTCTCTTTAACTAATAAAATCTGCCGATAACTTTAAACTTCAGTGTTTGACCAAGAATTTTTCGATTTTCAGATTTTGGCGTCTACGGGTAATCTGAGGTTCACTGAAGAAGTTCAGGCTGTAAGAGAAGAAGCTGAGAAACTAAATGCAGATGGCGTGGATATCATCATAGTTTTGTCTCACTGTGGTTTGGATATCGACAAGTAAATATTTTTATACTTTGGCCTGGATTCTAAGTCCTTTTGAAGGAAACTTACACTGCTTTAAACGACTTAATCACTTTGACTACGAAACAAACCCTTGAATAAATAACAAATTGGTTTTCAGAATTTTGTAGTTCATAAACACTGAATAGTAAATAATTTATTCTACAGAGAAATCGCCCTGCATGCTGGTCCTCACATTGACATCGTAGTTGGAGCCCATAGTCATACATTGTTGTTCAACGGAGATGTTCCTGAAAATAGTGGTTTTCCTGCACACGGACCTTACCCAGTAGTTGTAAAACAAGCTACTAGAAAAGTAAGATTACTTTTATTTATATCAATTGTATTTGAGAATACTGGGCATTTAGTAACTGGTACATACATGTGTACATAAACTCACGCCTTTTTTCTATGGCAGACACTACAGAACTTTACCTGCAGCAATCCTCACATACTCCTCCTTTTGCTTCAATTATCTAGTTCGTACATCTAGTTATACATGTACGCTGGGTATAGGTACTGAGCACCTGTTCTTTCTGAAAAACATCAACAATAAGATCTATGTATTTAATTTTAGGGTAGCCCCTCTCAGCGTTTCCACTCTCGTAGGAATACCTTTTGTAAAAACGGGACCCTATTACTAAGACTCCGCGGTCAGTCTGTCTGTCACCCGGTCTCATGAACCGTGAAAGCTAGACAGTTGAAATTTTTACAGATGATGTATTTCTGTTGCCGCTATAACAAAAACCACTAAAAACAGAATAAAATAAATATTTAAGTGGGACAACCATACAACAAAGTGATTTTTTTTGCCAATTTTTGCGATAACGGTACGGAACCCTTCGTGCGCGAGTCCGACTCGCACTTAGCCAGTTTTTTTTTTGTCGCTTTACTTTAACATGACCAAACCATCTCAGCATGCTACATATGTACATTTCTGTCAATTCATCTTCTTTTAAACCACAACGTTGTTAAATTATATAATTCCTCAATCTATCATTTAAAGTGAAATCATATCGTTAACTAATGATACTGTTTAACAACTTTTACAGGTTCTCATCGTACAAGCAGCAGCGCATACTCAATATCTGGGTGAGATCAAGCTTACATTTGACGAGGAAGGAAAACTTTTGCGATGGATTGGTAACCCTCACTACATTGGAAACGAAATTGTACAAGGTATTTATGTTACAGGTTGTCTGTAAGAGATTGCCCTGTGCGATAAGACCGCCGATTGTACAATTATCTTTATCATTTTTTTGTTCTGTAATTATTTAAGTGGTGTACAATAAAGTATATAATAAATAAATAAATAATAGTGGGGTCTATTGTGATACAGTTTTAAACATTATTAGTTACCAGTTCAATTTACAGCCGCTGCTAAAACCCAAAAAAAAATATCTCCTGTGCGGAACGGACAGCACCCATAAAATAAAGTTTGTATAAATAAATTTGTGTTTATATAGAATATTTTTACTTAACAATCTTTACTTCTTCCAGCGACAGATGTTTTAGAAAAGATTAACAAATATTTACCTGAGATTGAAGAGAAAGCTAACGAAAAAATTGGCAGAGCCTTGGTAACACTATCATCGAACTGCACATGCTCCGAGTGCAATTTTGGCAATTTCATTTGTGATGCTTTTTTGCATGCAGTGAGTAAATGGTTTTTTTTAGATTCCTCTACGAAAATTTTCCAGGGGAACTGTATTTTTTTGCTAAGAGGCGAATTAAATTAGCTTCCTATTAAATCATCAAACTGCACATGCTCCGAGTGCAATTTTGGCAATTTCATTTGTGATGCTTTTTTGCATGCAGTGAATAAATCGTTTTTTTTTAGATTCCTCTACGAAAATTTTCCAGGGGAACTGTATTTTTTTGCTAAGAGGCGTATTAAATTAACTTTCTATTAAATCTCGAGTTATTAAAGTTGATGATTATTCTGTTTCAGGCACTACCAAAAGCTGGTCCCAACAGTTGGAACTATGCACACTTCTGCGCCATCAATCGAGGTGTCATTAGACAAGATATCGAAAAAGGAGGTAAGATGGCAGACACAACCGATAAGCTAAAAAGTTTTACTGTTAGTACAGTACAACTATTTTCTTTATGTCCCTCGCCAAACTTCATGTTTGGTCAGTCGTCGGATTTCTATCATTTGCCCTTTGCACTTGGTGCTGACAGGACGCTCTCAATCAACTTGGAAGTCTGATAGAAATCCGACGACTGAAGGAACACGAAGTTTGCCGAGGTAAATTAAGAAAATAGTTGTACTGTAAAGCCTGACTTGATCAATGTAGCCTATTCATCTCAATCAGCAGCTTCTAGTCTAACCAGATGCTGCTATATACCTGTATTTTGCATAGAAAGACTGCCTCTGACCTCCAAGGTAACACGATACATCTTAGCAACACGTGTCAGATTTCTGGCTTTTGACTTCACGTGCTTTCTGTGTCACTGAGGAGTCAAATGTTGGAAGGGTAATATACCCATCCACTGACTAACCTCGGCTATATTGCATAACCTCGAAGATCGACCCGTGCGCCATTTCTAATTTAACCACGAGCTCCGCTTTAGCCACGAGCACACTACTGGTTTTGTCAACTATACTAATAACATTTGGAATTCTGTTGCAGTGATTACTTACGAGTCGGTTATAGTGTCAAATCCTTTCGAAAACAACGTTGAAGTATTTGACCTGAAAGGAGAACATGTTATGGAAATGTTGGAGTTTGCTGTGGCAGCCGACCCTTGGCCTGGCGCAAGGATGGTGCAAGTGTCCGGTAATGATTTGAATTTTACTATTTTGGAAGTTTGTAGACTTACATACTTGATCGACCTAGGATTCTAATCCTGGAAAAATCTTCGGAGCTTTTAACACCTCAAATGAAGTGGCATAAGATCAATGAAACGATGGGTGTACTGTGTAAAACATAATAATATGTCCGAAAAGGTTTGGCTTCAACATTGAGGTGAAGATTAATGGTGGTTACGCACTACATGTCCGTGTCCGTGATCCGTTTCCGTGATTTGAGTTCCGGGTTCGAAATTTTCTGAATTATGACAGATTATGATGGATACATAGATACGTCTCTACAAGAAGTACTACGGCTACTTCGGAGCCGAAATTTCACGGACACGGATAGAAAATAAATATGAGGTAAAACAAATACCAGTGGTATTAGTTGTTGGTATTAGAACGGAAAAACTCCACGGATCGGATGTAGTGCATTACCGCCCTAAAAGAGACGTATGTAAGACGAATACACGTCGCGACTACCCCAAATAAAATGGAAGGGCAAGAGCATGATGATGAAGCTCTGCTACTGCTGAGCATGAGGTCCCTGGGTTCGATTCCTGGATCGGGCAAACTGTTATTGAGTTTTTCCATCTTCATCGAAGGAGCAGGTCGGAGTCTGGAATTGTGCCCGGTTGATAACAATAGGCTCTTCTCCAATTACAAGGGACTTAAAACATAACTGGTGAAATGTGAGTGTACCTACTACTGGTGCAACTTAAACGGGTAATACAGGCATGACAGGTACCGTATGTGTACGTATATTGATGATATAAATTATTTTGCTTAATCGCAGGGTTGCGCGCAACGTTTGATGGCGCGATGCCGGTAAACTCGAGGGTTCTCAACGTCACAGTCAGGTGCATCGAGTGTGACGTCCCTCGGTACGAACCGTTGGAGCTCGACAAATACTACAAGATGGTGTCGCAGAATTTCATTGGGACTGGCGGCGACGGTTTCACTGTGAGTGTTTCAACAAATTTTTGTTATGACTTATTTTGAGTTACTTGCAAATTAGCATGGTTATAGCAATGATGTCATATTATATACTGAAGTAGATAATGTTTTACCGATGTCTGCGCGGCAATACTAACACAAGCTGACCAGCTTGAGTGAACTCAGTCTTTTCTTTATAATGAGTTTGACGTCTCTTTTGGTAAAACCACATTGGGTTCACGGTTATGGTGTTCTAAATAAAAAAAAGGGATATTTTTGAAAAAAAAATACTTTTGTTCTTATAAATTACAAGCCCACCAAACTGCGTGGCAGTTTGTCGACGGGATTAGCGCTCGTATAACAATAAATTGATGGCTTTTCATTAGTTGACAATGTCGAAATAGAGCGAAATAATTTGTTATGATATTGCAAAGTTCGTTCAAAGATAAAGATATATTTATTTGCTCTAACACGTGTATACATGCAGGCATAAATAATACGTGCATGCAGGATAACATAAAAAGTACAAAATGTTTGGAAATGTTTGCCACATTCTATGGCGTGCAAATATTTCCAAGTTATTATAATGAACAATAAAAAAGCAAAAATGAATATAAACACAATAATTACAAAAATGTTTACAATAAACAACTGAGAATAAATAATAATTATGTCAAAATATATATGGAAATGTCAATAAATAATATTAACTCACAAAAAATATGTAAAATTTCAAAAAAAAAACTAATATAAATGTATGTAAAATAAAAATGTATGTCAATATCTGTGTTATGTATCAATCAAATGCTAATAATATCATGAAAAATTACAATAATGAATTTAAACAAAATGTTAACAATAAAAAAATACAAATAATTATAATCGTTACAACTTTAGTTTATAAAGCGTAGTGGTATGAGACTGTATTAAGTTTTATGTAACGCTTTAGTTTGTCCTAATAAATCGATTCGAAGGATTTACGAGTAGGCGGTCAAAAGTCAAATTTCATATTATGTGGGTCAGGTCCCTGTAATGATAATTTGTATTCCCGAATTTTTCACTGTGCGCGTTTGAGGGTAGTTGAAACTTAATGGTATTTTAAAGAGTATGTGCTTATCCTCAACGTACGTCGTGAAAACGTTTCAGCGATAACAAATGATTTAATATCAACTTAGTTTTTTAAAGTTATTATGATGGATTTCGAATATTTCAACTACACCAAATATTTTGTTTTTATTTTGAAACAATCTTTTAAGTTAGTTAAATTTGAACATAGGTAGTTTTGTATTTGTAATTAAACTTTTATTTATTTTTGATGTTTCAGAGACATTTTGTTATATTTATCCGTTCACTTCAATAATGCTTCTTATTATATTGTATTCTTCATAATTATATGAGGCTGATTAATTAGAGACATATATTAGAATTTGTGTGCGTGTAACTAGGTATTTTATAGCATGACTTATAAAAATAAAATAAATAATTTGGTATCATCAATACGAAGAATAAAAATCGAGGTAATTTTAACCTGAGACGATCAATATGCTTCTACCGGCTGACACGAAACCTGAATCCGATAATTTAAAAAAACATCGAATTTTAACCATAAATACTTTTATACCCCTATTATATGACCATTGCGTAAACTACTATTATCGCAACGTATTTGCCGTTTGAAAAAACTTGCGCATAATAATACATTTTCTATAAGTAACGACAAATTTTGTTAATTTAAATGATTGTATGAAAATATATTTATTTAGCACAAATTTAGGGGTACAGAACAAATAATTGTATTGTAGTCACCGCCAAAAAAAGAAATGAGAAAGAAAGACAACATTATTAAATTCTTTTTTAAAATACGATTCTAATCAATAAAATAATATTGACTGCCTAAATCTATTAAACCGACATATGGTGGTTGATATAATTATTATGTGTAACACATGCTTAACATTCAAATATTTTCAGATGATAAGTGAAAACCGCAAAAACGTAGAAGTACTCGGAGTAGATTACGACATTTTAATGGACTACATACGTCTGACTACACCAGTATTCGCCGACACCGATGGCCGTATAACGATTGAAAATGCCTGCCTAAGGAATACTGAGGAATAAAGAAGAAAACTTATTTAGCCAGTTACTTAAGAACTTTACGTGTGTTGAAAAATTAAGACGTTACAACAAGATAATGTTCTTTTATTTACACTCACAACGTAATGTTCCAAAGATGAATTAAAAAAATATTGTATAAACACGTACTTTATATTTGTGGACAGGCAAAATAAAAAAAAAAAACAATTGGTTTGTTGAACCAATTTTTTTGTTGTTAAATATGGAAAGATCATACATAAGTTTAAATACAAAACTATATTTTTTTTTTCGCTGTTATTACTAAGTAATATCAAATTGAAAAGTTTATTTTCAATCCAGTACCGAAAACACTTCGATAGTTCCCGAACAAACCCGAGCCCGTGTGACGACACGACGCTCATTTTTACTCATTATAGCACATAGCTGATACAGTGTTTTGACTTTTAACCGATTCAATCTTGTTATTATCGTCAATATATTGATGAAAATCAAATATATAATTCAAAAATATTGATCCTTAAATGTTATCGTGCTTGCTTCATACCATTATGTACAAATACTATTAAAATATCCCCATGAATCGCGCAATAACCAAGTACCTAGCAATCTATACCTAATACAGTTTTGAGAAATGTTCTATGTCTTACTAGATTTCAACTAGAATGTGTTAATTATTATGTTATCTTGTTCTAATTTAGTATTAGATTCGTATTAATATCTTACTTTGATCATTACAGACTGAGATAAGTAAATTGTTATGGGGAACTTTCGTGCAAAGTTGACATTGTTGTATAATTACGTAACTTGAAAACATGATTTTTTGTTTATGGAGATATATTCATTATTTTATTCTTAAATGATAGATATAGTCGTAAAACTAATATTTCTGTTTGAACTGTGAAAATCGGTCATTGCATTTAAGAGATATTTACTGAAGAATTAGTGTAAAAAAATAAACCAAGTTAATATTTTCACGTTTCTGTTCTACATAGTTTGTAATTATATATTATAGATATTAGTGTTTAATATTAATAAGAGATAATACGTAAATAATGGTAATTACCGAACATTTTAAGGATTTTGTGCAACAAATAAATATAAATAAAGGCTGCACAGATTTCGGGTTGTTATCATATTTAGTGGTATCTAATGAAGTTTTTTGATATCCAAAGTCGAAGTTTCGCGCCAATCGTGTTTGTTTATTTTTATTTTACACCAATATCACCTACCCATATGTGAAAACGATTAAGTTATGACAATTCTGTTTCTAAATGTACCTGGTAAAGAACAATAACAAACACTGGTCCACTAACACGTAATATTCATTACCACTACTTTATTTATGCTCAAAACTGCCAAATCGTCTATCAGCCTTTAAGAATCCTTTATCACACATGACTGAATAAAATTTGCTGTTATAAATAATACTTTTGCACAAATTTTCGGATATTTTAGGCAATTCACGTGTAGTAGACACTGTAGTACAAAATTCCTTGAACGTTATGACGTCACCAACATGGCGACCAATCATGGCCCGTTCGTAGACAGGTGGTTCTTTTGAAAATTTTATCGATTTTCAATTGCTTATAATAAATTGAAAAAGAATATTTAAGAGATTTTTGCAACGACAATATAATTTATGATATGTAAAGTTTCAAAATAAATTAAAAATAACGTATTTTTTTTTAAATTCAACAACCCAATTACAGTGCAATTTTCCCTTGATTTTCAAACATTTGTATCATATTAGTAGTTTATGAAACTGTTGCATAATGAGGGGTATTAAAACATGAGTGTGTGTTTAAAAACCGAGCCGTAGTCGAAGTTTTTAATAGTTTTCACACGAATGTTTTAATACCTAGTTATATGCAGTTTCATACACTACTTTATCTACACTCATAAATTAGGATTGAACCTACTAAACACCTCTTTTTGCATTTTCTATGCCATAAAATCGTGATAGTATTTGTCATATACTTTTGTAATTTCCTTCGCCGCATCTAAAATATCGGGCGGAGTCAAAGTTTCTTCACATTCACTGATATCAGACATTTTTAAACAATAATTTAAATAACTCATGAAATTCAGTACAGCAAAACTTGCAAAACGTATGAATGGCGCCAAAACCCAGCACATCACCGCATTAATCGCGCATGCGCTAAGGCCACACTGCGATCTTTATTCGTGCGTTTTTTCCCGCCCATTCTGCGACCTATGGAATGTATGAAGTTGTTCGCATTGCGGTAAGGAAATTGTGCGGAAATAATACCGCAAGAAAGCCGTGTTTTGCCACAGAATCCACCGCACCACGGCGCGAATTTTATTCGCCCGAATGTTTTGAGCTCTATGAACAGGTAGAAGGAAACAAAATTCGCGCGAATAAAAATCGCAGGGCATTGTCATAGACAAGTTAAAATTGGAATCAAATCTTTTTATAATAAGTACTATATAATGGCATTACAAAAAAATATTGATGGAAACTCCTTAGTGATTAACTTCTTGGATTTGTCCTGTATCGTAATAGAAAAAAAATGTGTTATAGCATTATTTTGTTAGAGAAATAGTGTTATAATAAGATTCTATTTTTAAATTTCGGTATTGTGTTTACAAAGTATGCCAATATAAACTCGTTTTCAATTTTATAATTCGAATATTGCGATATGAGAGTAGATAAAATAACTTTTTAATTTTATAGCACACTTTTACTTTTTAATTTATTGGCGCTTATGGGCTCATTGACTTAATGTAGAAAAGTAGTGCCATTGTCTATGGATGCGCGCGCTGCGCAGTCATGCGCAATGAGAATCTAAATTGCCCGCCATACCAAATATTTTTCCGTTTCCAGTTTTGTTTTATTTTAACTGTATGAGGGAAGATAAAATAGTGTATGCAACGGCATAAATTTAGGTATTAAAACATGACCGTGGGTATTATTATAACATGAGGCGAAGCCGAAAATGATAATAATAACACGCGACTGTTACTCCTGTTATATGACAATTGCATAAACTACTATTATTTGGTTGAAGGGTTTATTACACTAGTGATCGATAGTGTGACCATGGCGACGCGATTAGACAACGCTCTAGTCGCGTGTGCACAACGTGTTTGCCACGTGAAAAAACGTGTGAAGAGTTACAACTCGTAGCACTTTATATGTTCTATTTCTATTTCTATTTGATTCTATTTCCAGCAGTGGACGTCTTTCGGCTGAAATGATGATCTATTTGATCTGAATTGACAGATTCGTCATTTCATTTCATTGTCGGTGGAGAATCCAAATCTACACACATTTTTCGGGACAAAATGGTAAGTCATTATGGTCATTATGTAAATGCTCGGGATACAATAGATCGACTTCTAATATGAAGCCCCAGTTTGCGTTATCCTCTATAGTGGTAACATTAAAATTTGCTAATTCGTTATCACTTAAAAATCTGAAACTAGAGTATGGTAAATACTGACACATGCTAAAACCGTAAAGATTATTACAATCTAAATATACTATGAAACTCTCAGGTTGTGATGGATTATATTCAGGCATGTATTTGTGATTGGCTCTAGCATGCCGATGGGAACACATGCACAAACCGCCGCGTATACCGCTTTGTATCATTCTGATGATAGCTAAGTCCGACACGAGTTCTAACTGAACGCCCGTTTTTAGCAACATTGCATCGAAAGATAAACTAGGTGCAGTAATGTAAAACGCTGGGTCAAGACTGTAATATTGTTTACAGGTTTTCCGAAAATTTTGAAATATGTCTGTTAACAAAAGCACATCCGTTTTTAAGTATAGATCCGTATACTCGCCGAGGTTATTAATATTGAATTCAGCCCAAACAGCCTGTGCGTGATTATAATCCTCATCTGTAATGTCTTCGTTAGTCAAATAATTATAAAAATTACCCTTAGACGGCAATGATTTTTGATCGTAACATTTCCAATTGGTCATGTAATCATAAGGATATATACCTTTTCTTGTCAATAAATTAAACTGTCTGTCTTTAGAAAAATGAAATCGAAGATTAACAAAATCTTCCACCTGCAATGTTTTAGCGAGCTTGTCTAAACTTGTCCCTAAAAAGTTGAATGAATCTAAAAATCTTATACAAATAAACTCATTATCAGCAATAGGAATAAATTTGGTAAATGCGACGTATTTTTCTTTAGTCTTAGGGATTATTTTAATTGGGCCTGGAATTTCGCCTAACTTTTTTATAAATAAATGACAATCGTACCCGGATAAATTGTGAAAAAATATTGGTATAAATTTTGGTACTTTATGTTGCAAATTACAGTGTCGATGTGCTGCACCTCGATACAGGCCTGTAATATGACAATGATCTCTTACTTTATCGGTCAAGAGTAAATTGTCGCAAATATGACACCTAACGGCACGTTTGAACTCTAGAGAATTGTCATCAGTGAATATCATAGGCTCGCTTTTGGATATAATCTGATGTATTTGTTTTACATCCTCAGTAAGAAAATTTATAAATTTTGAAACACAATCATTGCCGCGATAACTTCTATAGCCTTCAACGCTATCATTTTTATTTGATGACACGACATTGTAAGCGAATGCAGCCGGCACGTGGCGTTTAGAGTATGACGTATTAGCGGTGTTGAAATCATCGCCGGAAATGGGTTCAAGTAACGTTTCGAAATCAGCGTATATGACGAATGGAATGTTTTGTTTCCTATCATAATTTTTAAATTTTAAAAATGAACCTTGTTCTGGTAAAACTGTGACGATCCCCCCACACAAGTGGGATTCAATTTGACTAAGCGTTGGAAAAAACAATAAACAAGTTTCACAGAAATATAGTTTACCATGATGTTTGGTCATCTGATTTCTAACTAAACGAGATAAATCTTTGATAAGACAGTAATGAGAATTATTATTGTTTTCTATAAACAGTAGATGGATACTTTTATTAGACTTATTATTCAACGTTTTATAAAGCGGTCCAATAATTGTCTTCTCGTTTTTTAAACCATACACATATATATTAACAGAAGGATTATTTTTCTCAAAGATAGCTATGTCCGAAAATGTGATTGGAAATGTCAAATTATTAACATTCAAAACATCCTGAAAGCGGGGATAAGACGAAATCCTATCGGGATGTCTATTTGTGGGGTACAATGCCGCCACAACACACCACAAAAAGCAATACTCATCATTGTTCCGAATATTCAAACAAGCTCTTTTACTTTTTATGAATTTCGGCAAAGTTAAAAATTTAGATCCGCTGAGAGGTTGATATTTATTAATATTTAATTCTAAATGTGAATTGCATAAAAAAGTCCAACCACTATCCCTTTCCTCAAATTCTTCAATTTTTTTTAGTAGTAAATCAATAGTTAGTTTATAAATAGAATCAAAATCGTAATTAAAATGTGTAATAATGTTGTTTGTACGGAATGATTTTATTTCTTGTTGATCATTTTTATACATAAGAAACGAAGCAAACAGTTCAAAATTTATTTTGACAGAGGTGTGTTTCTCTATTGAATTGTCTATTAAATGTTTGACTTGTGTACTAATACTTTTGAGAAACACCTCAGGAAAACTATGTATTTGTTCACCTGTCGCTATGATTTTGTAACTTTTGATTCGTTCTTTAAAAGAAGAATTAATAATTGCAACATTATCATACTATATCATCATAACTATTGTTTTTATGTACATTGCTACGTAAATGACCAGACCATCGACGATTGTCTACAAATACTTTACAATCAGAGCAGTGAGGCATTATATTATTGTTTGAAATCAAAGAACACTTGAAATTATTAGTTCAATAAATTTGGATTAGATAATACTTACAACTAATATTCACCGTCTTAAAAAAAAAAAAAAAAAAAAAAATGGATGCATTAGGTACATAATCTGATTAGGTAAGATAATGGTATATTCTGGGAAGAAAAATATATTTCATAATTACCTGCAAAATATGAAACTATGTATACATAAGAGTACGTGTATCTGCGTGGTCCAAATATGTTGATATACTTCAAGTAATTTAATAATTCTTCACAGGCAAGTCAGTAATTAATATTATGTTTAGGCAGAATGTATCTGAAACTAAAAAAAAATGGTTTATTGGTACCGATGAAGAATTAGGTAAAAAGCTGTAAATTCTAGAATGAAAAATAGTCATAATTATTGTAATGTTCTAAATAGTTATCGTATTATTGTTGTGTTATATTTGATAATTACCTGCACAATATGAAATGATTCATACATAAGATTATGTATTTGCGTGATCCAAATATGTATGTATATTTCAGCACCCCGATATAACGAACACAGTTGCTCCAGTAGCTGAAATTGTTGTTGTTTCTGGTGTGAGATCAATTAAATATTTATTTATAATAATTAACTTGATTGTACTGTAACAGTTTAGAAAGGTGCTCGCTCCGAGAGACTTTGAGGTAATAAATAATATTTTAGGGATTTTTTTTTGTTTTCTTTTTTGTCTACAAAGCAGAAAAATATTTCATCATAAAAGTTGTTATTGCCTAATTGTTACACGTGTGCTAAACATAATTATTTATTTCGCAATCACAATAATCAGCTATTTTGGTTAGGGTTGGTAACAACTTGGTAGGCATTCAAATATACAAATTTCACACAATGCACTTAATCGATTAAAATATATCATAGTATGTCGATAGACGACATGACGATGACGATATCATATAACGTTCATGGTTTCGTCATGCCCGTTACCGTAGTTACAGGAATTATATTATCTATTTATTTTAGGAAATCTAGAGAAGTACGCGGTAGACGGCAGTAAGTTCATTTTTTCTACACGAAACCTAAATGTAGATGATGAAATAATTACCTTGGAAACATTTATTTACTTCTTTAAAATAATAAAATCTATCTGGTTTGTGGCGATTCCTTTCACGCTATCGTTTGGTCAGCCCTAGCTTATTTCGCTGCATCGACATTCGATACAGTATAAAATTTTCCTTCGTCTTCATTTTACCAACGCGTATAATACGACTATAGAAAAAGTTACTTTAACAAAGCAATACCGGATTGATTGTAGTGGATTTAACATTCCTAACTTATAATTCGATTTTAACTTATAAGCCACAAGTTTTTCTGTTCGGTACAAAGTTTTCGCAGTCTGCAAGTGCAACGAAGTGCTCTTGTATAATCGGTCTACAAACATACGACTATAGAAAAAGTTACTTTAACAAAGCAATACCGGATTGATTGTAGTGGATTTAACATTCCTAACTTATAATTCGATTTTAACTTATAAGCCACAAGTTTTTCTGTTCGGTACAAAGTTTTCGCAGTCTGCAAGTGCAACGAAGTGCTCTTGTATAATCGGTCTACAAACACTCCGTGTCGCCTACAATATCAGTGACGGCATTGTCGATAGCCATCCGCTGCTGTCATCACCAGCCAAGTCATCAAACCGAGTGGAACTTCTGATCGGAAAATAATGTAAGTCTGATAAAATAGTCTGTTCGTTTTCATGGATCACACTTGTGATTAGCCTGTCATTTATAACTACATATATTTGTTTGTGAGCGCGTTACTTCACAGATCACCCGATCTGTACATAGTTAGCTCAGTCTCAGTGCTATCCCATTTAAATATTAGAGAACCAGTGTTTGCCCGAACACTTGTGTCCTATAGTATGCCCAGCGCAATGGACATTACTCCATTGGATTAATTAATAATAATTGTGTGACTACATTTCCTCTATCTTTATTTCAGGTCAGACTCTGAGTGTGATTACTCGCAAGCATCGATCACTGGACACAAAGTGAAGGCCAGTCGCAAACCGTCTGCAGACAGCAATGGGAAACGCAAGATGCAGTCACAAACAACAACCGTAACTCGTAGCAGGTGAATAATATTTTGAATTTATTATCTCCTAGTTCTGATTAAATTAAAATAGTAAAGTAGTACGTTTCCACTAATTGAATTATAATAGTGCAATTTGCATAAGTATTCCATTCGCTGATTAGTCACTTGTAATATTTTCTACAGAAATATCCGTGGTGTCGTTCATAAAATATTATGCGATTGTGTGCGCTGCTTACACACCGTTGTTATTTTTTTTTTTTTTTTTACTAATAACAGTTTTCGTTATTATTTCAGTAAAAAAACCAACACTGACATGGACATATTCGGCATCAGTAAAAACCGCGACATCCCACACAAAGAACATTCATCGGATCACCTAACTTCATTCTTTGTGAACCGCGTAGCCAACGGCTGTGAGCGCCGAGCAACGAGCACCGACGGAGAGTACTACATCGACTGCAAGGTGTACAAGGCTGACGACGCTCGCCTCACCGACTCCGCCGAGCTGTGGAAGAAAGCGCTCGTCCGAATCATGTTCCAGACCGACGCGGACTCTCCTCAGGGGCGAAAACTACAAGAGCTCGTGCGTGCGGCTGATATTTTGTTTCCAGACAAACCAACATTTTATGATAATTAAACCAAGTACCTAAGTTACAGTTGTTTATTATTTACAGTAACAACCCGTTAACGCTTTAGTCACAAGCTTTGGTTTGTTACAATCATCGGCCACCATCACTCTCGCTCGACATTCTGTTAACAGCGAATACAAACTCGAGTGATCGGTCGAGTGCAGTAAGTAAACGGAGAGTCGAGTTGATAGTTGACAGTTCATCGTTCTCCGAAACGCCGCATACTGGTCAGACGTATGGAATATAGTGGTAAGGAGTAAGTTACTAGTCAATGGTCGAGTAAAGCTCATCCAGTACGCGACAAAATGAACTGTCTCGTTCGAGTGTATCGGTCGAGTTGAGTGGCGAGTCGAGTATCGATTTGCTCGAATTATCGTTCCAAATCAAGTTCTCAGTACAATGTACTGTCTCGGTCGAGTGGAGAGGCGAGTAGATTATCAATTATTGGGCATTCTATACCACTATCGGCAGCGAGGCGCACTCGCCGAGCAACTTGCCGATAGTGGTATAGAATGCCCAATAATATACTACTCGTACACATCGTCTTGAGATAAATCAGTCGCTAGTGGTACTCCAACTAGATATGTGACATACATACGCTTGATGTTTCGAAATTATGTATACCAAGGTAAAGAAGAGGTCGTGTCAGTTATGTGTGGAATGTCGCAGATTCTCTGAAGCCCTGGTTTATCAAGCTATTCTGGGTATTGAACAGTAACGTAATTTGGTTGTTCTGATTAAAATACTTCAAAGTAAATAAAAAAAATGATTTTCTCTTTCAAAACCAAATTAATGCTACACACACTCGGTTACATTTCGGGGAGTGTGCGATGGACCTGCACAATTTGATTTCGCCCAGCCCTCTCCATCATCAGACAACAAGACGGATGGCAATGCGCCACCGGTACATGGTGTACATCCCACCTATACGTACAAAGCGTTTTGCGAATACTATCATTGTGCGCACAGCTAAGGAGTGGAATTCCCTGCTGGAGTCTTTGTTTCCTGATAGATACAACCTTGGGGTCTTTAAGTCAAGAGTGAATAGGTTACTTTTAGGCAAACGTGCTTCACCGTCGACCACATCATCGCTTACATCAGGCGAGATAGTGGTCAAACGCGAGCCTATCGCTAAATAAAAATATAAAAAAATACTTACAGTACCAAAAAAAAGTGTCTTTATAAAAAGTTTTTATAAAGACAGCGAAATTCCTCAGAAAAATAATTGTACACTTAAGTAACTATACACTACCGGGACCGTCCACCCCGTTAAATACATAGTTGTATTTTCTAGATATCGACACCCATCACATCCGCGGGATTCATAAATTTATTTCATTTCATCCTGGATAAGTAACATCATAGTAGTAACATTAAATCCTTATAACCCTCTATCCAAACCCTCCCACGTGTTTTGCCAAACCGAAACTATATCACAACAAGGTGCGATATTCATATATTATTCAGGCAAAGGTCAAGTGCGTGGCGAATAATTGATGAAGCATTTACGGGTTGGTATGGAATGTAGCTGATATTCGAAGCTATTCTCAGGTATTTATCCGTTTGATCGGATTAGAAGCTCATATACCGACTAATAATTGACACAATGTCAAATAATACCAACGGGGCTTTAACATTCTACATTCTAGCATCTTTGATTATTGATTATTGCCTGGGAGACCCGAGTAAAGAGTGACTTTCACCGAACTGTTTAATGAATGAAAAACATTTTATATCAAATATAATATGATAAAAAATATATCACGAATGGGTTGTCTGAAAAAATCCTGTCAAGAATATAATTAATTAAAAAATGAATTGCAAACCAGTGTACGTTTAGTTTAATATTTCGAAACTAATCATCATTTCAGCCGAAATACGTCCACTGCTGGACATAGGCCTCCTCCAAGTGATACAGATACCAAAGTATATAAAACATAATAATAGGTAAGAGTATATTAGTACAACCACATTTTTCCTGTATTTTTTCATCCATCCAAATATATAAATGCGAAATGTCACTCACTCACTCATCACGAAATATCGAAAAACGTTTGACGTTTAAAAGATGAAATTTGGCAGGAAGGTTTTTCAAGTAACGTAAGTGAGCGCTAAGAAAGGATTTTTAGGAATTCCATCCCTAAGGGGGTAAAAAGGGGTTTTTTTTTTAATGTAATTTCTAGTTTGTAAGTTGGACACGTGAAATTTTAAATTTGCGCTCTTGGTTGATAAAAATAATTTATGTATTAAATGGTTTTTGAAAATACACACAAAAGGGGGTTGAAAGTTTGTATGAAATTTTCACAGTTTGTAAATTGGACACATACAATTTTAGATTTGCTCTCTTGGTTGATAAAAGAACTTATGTATTTATTTGTTTTTGGAAATTCTACCCCTAAGGGGATAAAATAGAGGTTGAAACTTTATGTAAAATTTTTCGGTTGGGTAGGTAAAACGTCTGATGTTGTAGGTGTTGTAGGTTGGTTAATAAAAACACAATGAGTTTATTGATTTCCGGCAATTCTACTCCTAGTAACACACGAGAGTCATAATTATCTATACCAATATTATAAAGAGGAAAGATTTTTTTGTTTGTTTGTACCGAATAGGCTCCAAAACTACTGGACCGATTTCAAAAATTCTTTCACCGTTGGGAAGCTACTCTATCCCCGGGTGACATAGGCTACTTTTTATCACTATATTTCCACGGGAACGGGAGCTACGCGGGTGAAACCGCGAGGCGTCCTATAGTGTTGTATAAAAAATCTGATTCCTTGGTCAAAATAATAAAGGTGACATACGGAAGCTCCGCTGCACTGTTTCCTTCATAGTATTAGACGGTGAGTGGTGTATTCGCTATGGATCTTATTGTAAAGCCTCATGACTGGGGCCTTGATCGTATGACCTTGACCGTGATTATTTAGCTAAAACTATCTAATATCGGACACCGTTTGTTAGCGCCATTAAAGTTACGTAAATCCTAACTTAGTTCTAGATATGAACGATACCCCATTTTACATTGATTTAAAAATAGCTTATTTTTAGCTGCCTCAACTAACAGCGCAAAAGTCATCTGTAGGATAAAATACGGATCACGCGAACGAAGTCACGGGCGAATGCTAGTGTGCATATAAAAGGGGCCCTATTGCCATCAGCCAAGTTCATGACAAATCCAGACTTGGTGATAAGAAAACATCAATGTGAGAGGATTCCTCTTGAAAAAGCTTTTAGGCATATCTTTCATCTTGAAAGCGCTCTAAAGCCTCCGGAACTTGTCAGTGTCAGTATATTTGGATTGGATTGGATTATGTAAGTCTAAAACGCTACTATATTACTGAATTTTTGAAGTACCTAAAAACTCCATTTCTACCTTATCATTTTAGAAATAATGTGGCCCCAGTAATAGACTTGTTTATAAAAACCCTACAAAAAAATGCATGTTTATGAAAACTTTTTTGTTACTCTATTACGCTTCGACGGCTCCGATTTAGGTTATATTAAGATATAATCATGATTTTTATCCCAGTAGTACGTTCCCTTGCGACAGTATCCGACTTTGCTGCAGGAGAAGCCGTGTACAAATGTAGGTCTTAAGGTGCAGATAACCCTCAGTACCTGATTTTAAAATAAGAATGACGTCTAAAAGGCTTTTTGTAATTTTTTGGAAAAAATATATGTTCCATAAGACCATTTTCTTAATAATGTAATCCAACAAAATGTTGAGTTTTATTCGTACAACATAGTGTAATTAATTTGTAAAGTTATGTCTGACACGGACAAAAAAACGACAATCGCACCATAACAGCCGGGCGTATTTTAATGAAATTGACACCATCCAAAGACAATTTAATTATGTACATTTTGATCTGAGGCTTTTTTTTAAAGACATAGAATAAAAAGGAAATTACACAAAACTACTGAATTTTGGGTCGCGCAGGTGTGTGGTCGTTGGCGACTATCGTCGTCTTAAAATAGATAAAGATTACGGCGATAACATTAATAAAGAAAATCCGTGGGAAGAACAAGATGGAAAACAACAGAGGAAGCTATAAACTGAAACATATTAGCTCTATTCAGTATTAAAAAGCTAAACTAACTCCTACACAAGTTTATTCGCGGCTTAGTCCAGGTATATAAACATGTCTTATCACACAAGTTTACAAGGAAGCTGGACTACTATATACTACTTAATACAGGGAGACCGGGTAAACAAGGAACTTATTGAAGGAGAAATTATGTTTTTCTTACTCCGCCGCAGCCGTGCCGGTCTTTCGTTGCGGGATTCAAGACAGTGAATTCTTTTCTGCGGAACTCGTCGAGCTTCATTGCCTCGACACTATTCGGTTGTCACCACAGTTTATTCTGGCTTTCAGGATTTGAAGTGGTTAGAAATAGGGTAACCGATTATAAGTTAATTTTTTTTTTATCAAAAAACCAACCCGACTTCCAAAACAAATCACTAGACTTCCAAAACAAATCACACCTACCAAAACTAAAAAGAAGAAAATAAAAACTTTTTAACAGAAAATCAAACCGCCTTCCAAAACTAAACACTACAAAGCGAAAAATAACTTTCTTTTCCGAAGTCGGTGTCTTTTGTACCCATTGTTTTTCGTTATTCGACACCCCTCATCAGTTCCACTTCACCAAATGATACTTTCTGAGTGCAAATGAGTGCATTATTGATGAAAATACCAAAATCGCGATATGTATTCCTATTTGAGGAGTTCCCTCGATTTCTATAGGATCCCATCATCAGATCCTGGTTCCCTTATCATAGTACTACCCTTGAGATATCTCTTTTCAAACAAAAAAGGATCAACCAAATCGGTTCATAAACTATTAAGTTACGAAGTACGACGACGATCCGCGATCACACATAAAAAAATACGGTCGAATTAAGAAACCTCCTCCTTTTTGGGCAGTTTCTAAGAAAAAAATGATAATACATTCTGAATTTCATTAACCGAAATTTAACAAATAATATCTATGAGTTAATTAACTAATTTAAATATTTCCGTATGGTGCCGGACGTAAAGAATTTCACCATCCCATGTCTTCCCGTGGGTTTCGTAAGAGGCGACTAAGGGACAAACCAGAGAATGGGCAGCAGCGTTCTCTGTGCTTCTATAACAACCATACTGCGATCGCCAACCCGCCTGCCAAGCGTGGCGATTATGGCAAAACCCCCCCAATGAATAGCACAAATAAAAAATGGCCCCTAGTACCCGGCAGCTTGCCTACCCTCGACTACGGTAGCGGTCGAGGCTACGGCATGGCAAGGGGTGCTAAGAATCTCCGGACGAGATCCGGCTACCCCAAAAATCACCGACGACTGGACCTGGCAACGTACAACACGCGCACACTTCGGACCGACGACAAGGTCACCGAACTCGAGGAACAATTGAGCAGGTTGCGATGGAGTATTATAGGGTTATTTGAACATTAATATTAAGCTTGAAAGGTCTCGACTGATGAAGTCCACGCTCCGGCCAGCGCAGATCCAGGAGCAAAACCCCGAGAGCTTTCAGCTCGAACTCCAGAATCGTTTCGAATGCCTAGGGAGCTCCGTGGATGAATACAGCAACGGGTTCGTGGAAGCTGTCCATACGGTCGGGTCTAAGCTTTTCAAGACCCATCGTACAGATAGAAACAAAAAGCTTTCTGATTATGATCACGATGAGGGTATGACCCTCAAGCTTATGAAGGAGAGGCGTGAGGTGATCCTGCAGTCTTCAGATGAGGCGTGCAAATACCGGCAGCTCAATAGACAGATCTCTAAATCCTTGAAAAGAGACTTCCGCCGATTCAATACCGAGCGTATTAAAGACGCGATCGAGCGATATAAAGGCTCCAAGGTGTTTGCAAGGGATCTGGCTATTGGGCAGAGCCAACTCACGAAACTGAAGACCGACGATGGCAGGATCGTATCCGCCAAACCGGAGCTTCTCAGGGAGATCGAGACATTCTATGGGCAGTTATACACATCGATCAGCAAGCCCATTGCGAGTCTAGCAAACGACCCAAGAGCTAGATTGACCCGGCACTATACCGAAGATATCCCGGACGTCAGCCTGTACGAGATTAGGATGGCTCTGAAACAGCTCAAAAACAACAAGGCGCCGGGTGATGACGGAATTACGGCCGAACTCCTGAAGGCGGGTGGCAAACCGGTCCTTAGGGCCCTTCAGAAGCTGTTTGATTCCGTCATACTCGAGGGCAAAACGCCACAGGCATGGTGCAGGGGTGTGGTGGTACTCTTCTTCAAGAAGGGCGACAATGCCCGGCTGAAGAACTATAGGCCCATCTCACTTCTTAGCCATGTCTACAAGTTGTTTTCAAGAGTCATCACGAATCGTCTCGCGCGCAGGCTTGACGATTTCCAGCCCCCCGAACAAGCCGGATTCCGAAAAGGCTTTAGCACCGTAGACCACATACATACGCTGCGGCAGGTTATACAGAAGACCGAAGAGTATAACCTGCCTCTATGTTTAGCGTTTGTGGACTACGAGAAAACCTTCGATTCGATCGAGACTTGGGCTGTACTGCAGTCTCTCCAACGGTGCCAGATCGACTACCGGTACATTGAGGTGCTGAAGTGTTTGTATAAAAACGCCACCATGTCAGTCCGTCTTGAGGATCAGACCTCGAAACCAATCCTTCTCCGGCGCGGCGTGAGACAGGGAGACGTCATTTCTCCGAAACTGTTCACTGCTGCGCTGGAGGATGTCTTCAAGGTTCTGGACTGGAGGGGGCTGGGCATCAACGTTAATGGCGAGTACATTACTCACCTTCGGTTTGCCGACGACATAGTGGTCATGGCTGAGACCATGGAGAGCCTCAGTAAAATGCTCGATGACCTTAGTAGAGCTTCCGAAACTCTTAAAATGAACATGGACAAAACCAAGATCATGGTGAATGCCCATGTAACACCCACTCCTATCAAGGTCAGAGACTCTACACTCGAAGTTGTAGGCCATTATGTCTACCTGGGACAAACGGTCCAGTTGGGTAGGTCCAATTTCGAGAAAGAGATCAACCGTCGAATCCGACTCGGCTGGGCGGCGTTCGGGAAGTTGCGTGGTATCTTCTCGTCCAATTTACCGCAGTGTCTCAAGACAAAAGTCTATAACCAGTGTGTGTTGCAAGTGATCACCTATGGAACCGAGACGTTGTCGCTCACAATGGGCCTTATCAGAAAGCTCAAGGTCACCCAAAGGGCAAAGGAGAGAGCTATGCTCGGAATTTCCTTGCGTGATCACGTCAGAAATGATGATATCCGCAGGAGAACCAAAGTTACCGACATAGCCCGAAGAATTGCCAAACTTAAGTGGCAGTGGGCAGGGCACATTGCTCGCAGAACGGATGGCCGATGGGGCCGAAAAGTTCTGGAATGGCGACCGCGAACCGGAAGACGATACGCTGGAAGGCCTCCCACTAGGTGGACTGATGACCTGGTTAAGGTTGCGGGAAGGCGCTGGACGCGAGACGCACGGGATCGGTCAATGTGGCGACGCCTGGGGGAGGCCTAAGTCCAGCAGTGGACGTCTTTCGGCTGAAATGATGATGATGAATTAACTAATAAGTACAATCTTAATATTAGTCACATTTTTATTAGTCCGTTGTACAGTTAAAATTGTGAAAGGAGAAAGGTACCTTACCTAGTTAATATCCACCTTCTTTCTTTAACAAATGTTGCGGTGTAGGTTGGTACAGTAGATGCAGTCGCTTGTACAAGTTTGTACGTGTACTTTGCGAAACTGTTTTATCAAAGGAGATTGTTACCGGTTGCCATAATAATATTTGATTACTTGGAACCACAAATTACGAATTCCTCAAGTAGGTATGTCCCTCGTTTAACCAGTCAGTCTATATATTTCATTACCTGTGTAGTGTAGGGTACGTAGACAAAGCTATGACGCTTTTGCGTAAAGAGAAAAAATCATATAGGTAGCCGTTATCAGCAGGACAAAAATAACTGGGCGGATTTTCCAGTATACGAGTAGTATAACTTCAAAGCTGTATTTATGTAACTATAAAACTTCTGCCAGCAGCTTCGCAAGCATTAAAGTCTGAATTTATCCCAAAGGAATGTACTGCCGGGATAAGAAAGTATCCTGTTTTCCAATTCAGGACTTGGTTTACCTGTATATCGTTGTTGATTCGTGTATACTTAAATAAACATCAAAATTTTATAATATAAAGAAGGATTTAGGATAATAATAAATAAAGGACAACCGACGGCTCTGTTTGTCCCATTACAGATAAAAAAAGTTCCTAAAAGCAAAACATTGTCTAACTGTTCTTCTATGGAGTAAAACACAACAAAAATTTCAAGAGAAACACCAAAAGATTCCTTCAACTTCAAATAGGTTTCTAGAGCAGAAACAACTATTGTTGATGTAAGCTATTTAACGAAAAAACACCTACATTCGACATTGGGGTCAACAATACCTAAACAAACTAGATAAGTTAGTCGATGGACCTAACTTTGTCCTCTATCGTGGGAAGAGAAGTTGCTACCATGCATTCTCGAAGCAGGGATGTAATGGAATTGTTCTTCCCATATAATTTCCTGTGCGAATACAAATTGATATAATTATAGCCAGAGTGTGGAAGTCTCTACCAGCATATGTGTTCCCTTCTTCATATGTTCTGTCAATATTCAAAGTAAGACTGAATGCCTGTTCACTCTTCAATTCTGGGCTCGCTTACTCCATCGTAAATCGCATCCGTCGCTTGCCAACAGACGACAATGAAATCAGGAGTGGGATCAGCAGAAATTTAAAAATAATAATATATATAAGTACCCTTTTGGTATGGGCACGTATAGCAAAATCTTTCTTTGCACTTCTTTACTGTTCTTTTCTACATCTTTGTTGCTGTTGTGATGTGTCTGCGTCGAATAAATATATTTCTATTCTATTCTACATAGTAAAGCCATTTCTAACTTTCTTGTTTGGGAAATTCTTTTCAATAAAGTACCTTTGTTATTTAAGAAAACAGGAAAAATCTCTGTGTCTCACAATACTTTTGTAACAATGGAAGCGTGACAAACAAAATTCATTATTCTTTCATTTGAAATCTTAGTCCGTAATAAAAATGAAGTCCTCATCAATCTGACATTTATAGAATCTTATTCTATTCCTGTAACTAACCAAATTAGAATTGTAAGACACAAATATAATTTGCATTTTCAACTAGGATTTACACAGCTACACGACCAGAATAATTGGAACTCGGAATAATTCGATAACAGAAGCGGTAACAGCTCTGACCCGTGTCCGTGTCCCACAGACCAACTAACACTGTCTATCGCAGGCTGCTGGTCATAGGTAGGTACCTAAGTCCGTGTCCCCTTAAATGGCAAAGGCTCATGACTTACGGGCAAATTAACCAACCTGAAAGCTTGCGGCGAACTATTATTTGCAGAGAGTATTTTTAATGGTAAATTAAGCAAACAGGAATTTCACTCCCAATGTCTGTATGTCATGACTTTTAATTCAACTTGAAACGGAAACGGTTATTGCTGAATTTGCTCTGATTCATGCCAGTTTCGATACGATAAAGGTAAACCAATCAATTACATTGGTTATCCTTGATTATCATTTTGTTTTTTATGTGGGCTTGCGCTTGACCATCTATATCACCTGATTTATGAATGATAATGAGGATATATCCAAAAACGTTTTATTGGAACGATATCTATTTTATCGGTAAGTAAGTATTCGTATGCTTTTGAAAGGATCGTAGTTTTGGTAATACAGAATTTAGATTTATATAGAATTCAATTTGTTCGTCCATAATACCAGCAATCAGCACCAGTCTTGGCAAAGGGTTGGTGTAACCCAGTTGCTGGGTTGTGGCAGTCAGAATAGCGGTAGCTCCATGTAAAAGTATGTATTTTATCTATAACACATGTATCAGAAGAACTCATGGATTGCGCCCATTACAATAAATGCGATAAAATCTGAGTTCTAAAATTCAATTCTCAAAGTTCCTGATCTATTTTTTCTCAAAAGGCAGCTTTTCAGGTCAGTTTTTTCATTTAAACTTCACCGCATATTTCACCTTTGTTCGCACCGCACTATTTGGAAACCTAACCTAAAAAAGAGTGTGGAACGTAATAAAAAAAGAGTGGAACGCAATATCGCAAACCTGTAGTACCTGTCGGCCAGTATGAAAGGTACAAAAGTGTGCTCTTTGCCGGCAGGTACTCAACTATCTAATGGGCTTAACTTCACACACGTGAGACCCTGTTCCTATAAAGTATTAACACCTAATAGCTTTGCGACCAGGCTGGGTGTGAGGATCGATTTATGATAATGTAGAGAATCTACCTCGATTGCATAGTTTTTTTTTTCAATTATCTAGAACACTGATAAATGATTTTTGTTCACCGGCCGTGGCAAAACCGAGTTTGAACTCTATATTCTAAGTCATTTTATCCACTCGAATCAATCAAATTGGTAGTAGTAGCTTCTTATTTATTGGCATTGATGTAGATGTATTTTTCATTATCCTGGCGACTGAAACGGTTGGAATAGAGTAAGTTGCCTTCAAAAGTACTTTGAATTATAGGTTTTAATTTGCTCAAGGGTGTTTTTGTGACGCAAAAAGACTGATTGACATTTAACTGTACTTGTGGCATTTTTACATCTTTAAACGTTAACCGAGTAAAATTTAAAAATTTAAACATCCCCGAGACATTTTTATTTCATGCTACAATATAATTTATCTAGTAGTAGACATGCATGCTTCTATCGACAATCTATTGGACACGTAATTATGATACAATTTCTTGCGTAAACACAATTCAAACAGTAAAACCCCTATAACTTTAGAACGGCTGAACCCATTTTGATCAAACATACGTAAGAATACTCCCGATAAAGCTCACCTTTCAAACAAAAATACGAGATCAAAATCGGTTTATCCGTTTAGAAGCTATGATTCCACAGATAGATACATCATCAGAATCAGAATCAGAATATTTATTTGTGAAACATAGGTATTTACATAAAGATCTTATATTAATTTAATGTCCGCTATGTTTTGCCGTGTAGGCGTACCAATATTGTTGAAAATAAAAAACAAAAATTACATACAAGAAAAGTAAAAAAAAAACTATTTTAAATGTATTTCAATATCTGAATAAAATCTATCATCATCATATCAGCCGAAAGACGTCCACTGCTGGACAAAGGCCTCCTCTAAGCGTCGCCACATTGACCGGTCCCGTGCGTCTCGCAACCAGCGGATCCCTGCAACCTTCACCAGGTCCTTGCTCCACCTAGTGGGAGGCCTTCCAACGCAAAGTCTTCCGGTTCGCGGTCTCCACTCCAGAACCTTACAGCCCCATCGGCCATCCGTTCTGCGAGAAATATAAGCTAATTAAGTAGAAAGATACACATGTACACAAATACAAAAAAAACACACAGGTACACACGCCAAACTTATAAAACCACTCTTTTTACGTCGAGGGTTAAAAAGGGATCTCATATAGATCCTTGAATGTAATACCATGTCATCCGCATCTAACTTGCCTGGCGGCGGCGTTTTCGAGCATCTACACTGCGCTTTAGAGAACACGTTGTCTTTGTCAAAAGACTTAGCAATCTGAACAATGGACTATTTCACTGTGTTGTTCTATGTAGGTGAACTAAATTCAATTTGAACCAATTCGGGGTCTGTTCGATCTATATACATCGTTGGTAAGCTAGAAACTCTACCCAAAATAAATATATACTGAAATGTCACGTCGGTACTTAAATCCAGATCCATCATATTTGTTGCTCAACAACGACAAACCCAGCCAAGAAGAGATGTTTTATAAACCCATTTATTGACAGTATAACCCACAAATGGCAGGCTTCCAGCCAGAAGCAACCCTTAAAATTACGTAGGTACGTTTAATAAAAGCACGTCCAACCGTGGACGGGGTTATGCGGTAATGTGACAGCAATGCAGGCCGGACACGTGGGGCCGTAACGACCGGACCGATACGTGTGTATGTCCTACGTGAGATGCGGACGGCTTTATACTAAAAAACCTTTTTGTATTTTATTTTTGGTTGTTGCTTGATGTTTTTTTGATAAAAGGTTTAATAATACGTGCAGCTGTTGTCGGTTTTGGATGGTAACTAAGAGATTTAATAGCCCAGAAATAAAATTGTATTTTAATCTAGGGTTGCCATACCGGGATATGACGGTTGAAAAGCCAGCGGTTCTGTTTACAACAAACGTTGGCATCAAACTACTTTAATAGTACTAACTATGCGGAAGAATATAGTTAATAAGGGCACTGTTGAAATTTCAAATTAACCGCACTTTCAATGTATTTGAAATCAACGATTTGTTTTCTGGTAACAGTGGACTAACTGTAAAAATTGCAATATCTCCACCACCAGTTCATGAAATTATCCCACTTCTGCTTTTCTCCACATAAGTCCAATATTCCAATGTTCACAAAATTCAGAATCTTTCCAATAATCCGCCTTTAAAGAATTACCTTAATCAGGCACTTCTTTGAATGTGCCTTTAATCCAAAACCACCGTTTAAATTGCCGAGCGCACGTTAATTTGCCAACCTTTGACTAAAATGGGACACAGTGCCATTTTGAATTTAACTTTTTACTTCACTGGACTTTAATAAATTGAATTTATCATTTGCCATTATTTTTGGCATAACTATTGTAAATCAAAATTACTTCTTATTTCATATTGAAGTACCTTTGATGTATAAGAGCGATGAAATAATTTTTGAACTCTTTTGTGAACCTTGTAATTATCATTAATGTACTAATTAGGGTTATTGTCACAACCTTAATTAGTACAAACCATATTGTATACTATAAGTAACAATTTCACAATGGTTCGATACCTTTGATGTATAAGAGCGATGAAATAATTTTTGAACTCTTTTGTGAACCTTGTAATTATCATTAATGTACTAACTAGGGTTATTGTCACAACCTTAATTAGTACAAACCATATTGTATACTATAAGTAACAATTTCACAATGGTTCGAATCAAATTCCATGCACAAGAGTGTAGAATATAAACAAACAATACTTTTCTATTTTTAAAGTGTTTGTAAGTAGCCAAGCGAGTGGCTCGTATGTCACGGTATAAACGAGGTAGATACCAGCGTAAGCTTAGCGCATCGATTTGCCACTCCATTGAACCTAGTTTCAGCACTGAAATAACTATTTTCAGGCACGACAGCAAAGATGTAGGAATAAACTTTAGTCTAAAACTAGTTAGTAGAGTTGGAAGTAGAATTGGTGAGTTGATTTCTTTTGAAGGAACTAATAAAAAATCTCATGAATCAGCCCTAAATCCGATTCGCCATTCTCGATTTAGGTTTCTACTTTTAATGATTTTAAGTCATTCTTTTAATTTAACTTCCTAACCCCTGAAGGTATGAAATCTTTACGATTTTGACGAACCTTGATATGATTGTTAGTCTGTTATGTACCAAAGCCCTGAGACAAATATTAAAAAAGCACAAACATGGAAAATGTTGTTTTTTTATGGACATAGTACACCAGGTGTTATTAAATGGAACAAAATAATGGAAAAATAAAGGAGTTAAAATGTGTAATAAAATTATCAAAATACTAGGTTTTTTTTATTATAACATAAATTGTTTTAAACATATCTTTTTCTTTATGAAAAATAACATAAATTTATGAAAAATGTACTTTTCTGCACCAACTTGAAAATTTTACTATATAATATGTCCAGCCTAAAATCAGATTTATTCTTAGATTTTCATAAAAATACAAAATTTTAAAATCTTAGCCAATTGACTCCTGGCAATCTGTAAGTTTAGCATCAAAATGTTTCCTACTCTTTTTCAGATATTATGAATAGAACCTTCCTCCTCATCGATGTCATCATCAGAAAGTCGCCAAAATGCAATTATTTTAGAATTTGAAAAATAAAAAATAAAAAATCACTTAATTCACCCCTAATGTACTATAAGTATAGCACATTATATAAGTTTAAGTCTTTGTAATCAAAAAGTACTGCTGGCAGACCTAAAATACGTTGTAAATATTATCATTTACTGCAACCCCAAGTGAAAACATCTATAAAACAAAAAAAAAACGTCAATAGATTTATTTACTTACTTTTAAAATTTTTACTCCCAGCGGAGATGCAACCGTCCGCGTATCATAAAAAAATATTTGCGGTAGAGTAATTGCATATTTTTGAGATGTTGACTTTGTCGTAAGTTTTGAAAAAAAAATATTAACTTTTGTGCAGGAAAGACTTTTTGATGTACTATGTATAGGACGCCAGGGGTTAGGAGACCAGTATGGTTTTTATCTTACGTAAACGTAAATAAAAAAACCGGCCAAGTGCGAGTCGGACTCGCGCACGAAGGGTTCCGTACTTGGTACGTACGATTTATGACGTATTAAAAAAAAACTACTTACTAGATCTCGTTCAAACCAATTTTCGGTGGCAGTTTACATGGTAATGTACATCATATATTTTTTTTCATTCTCTTATTTTAGAAGTTACAGGAGGGGGGACACACAATTTACCACTTTGGAAGTGTCTCTCGCGCAAACTATTCAGTTAAGAAAAAAATGATTTTAGAAACCTCGTTATAATTTTTTTGAAGACCTATCCATAGATACCCCACACGTATTGTGTTTGATGAAAAAAAAATTGAGTTTCAGTTCTAAGTATGGGGAACCCCCAATTTATTGTTTATTTCTTTTTTTGTGTGAAAATATTAATGCGGTTCACAGAATACATCTATTTACCAAGTTTCAACAGCATAATTCTTATAGTTTCGGGAAAAAGGGGCTGTGACATACGGACGGACAGACAGACATGACGAATCCATAAGGGTTCCGTTTTTTGCCACTTGGCTAAGGAACCCTAAAAATAGATTTACATAAGATTAAATATTCAATTAATTATTTAGATATCACTTAGAAGTTAAAAAAAAAATGGTTTGTTTATGTTTTGTATAAGATAATCTCTGGAATTGGCGTTTCGATTACGAATTAATTTTCACTGATAGAAATCTACTCGTACACTATTACCACGTGCTGATAGGCTTCTTTCATTTCGAAAAATGCACATTTCCTGTGGAATTAGCCACGGTAGCGAAGCTGTGGGAATAAGTTAGAATCTTATAAAATAATTGTGTTGATATTTTTTTTATAAACGTGAAAGTTTGTAAGGATGGGTGGATTGATGTTTGTTACTCTTTCACGTAAAAAATACTGAATGAAGTTAGATGAAAATTTACAGTAATATAGAAGAAAATTCAACATATAAATTTAATGCAAAAATATCATTAATACAACCTATAATACAACCAAACTTACATAATTATATTGTTGGTGCACATTACAATAACAAAGGCGGGTATGTTTGGTTGTCCGAGTATGATTCGCACTGTCCTCCGTACTTGTTTTAACTGTCTCACGGTAAGACAGTTTTTCTCCTCTCTTCACAATCACAACACTAACAACAGACACAACAGAATACACATAGGCTTTAATTTAAAAAAATATTGGTGGAAGTAATAGCCCCACGCGGGTGAGCCGCGGGCGGTAGATAGTTCTCATTATAAAGTATCTCTATGGCAATAAAATAAAGGATTAATTCTCGTTTTATATAAATTTAAGTTATAAAAGTTAAAACGCGATCCACAAAATGTTTTGAACAATTTAAGCAGTCAATCAATTGTCTAAAACTTTAAACAATGGCTTAAAAACTGTGGCAAAGGATAATAAGATCTCAACAAAATTAACTAAAACTTACTGTCATTAGTCTCTCAAAGTTTTGATAGTCTGCAGTTTACTAGACTACATTTTTCAATGCCTTTAAATGAAAATGTGAAATAACTTGATGTTGGATTCTTTTTTCTTTATGTACCACACAGTTTGGTCAAAGTTACGCCTGCATGGAAATAATAAAATTGAATGTTAGTCCCTTCCAAACACAACAATTTCATCTATATCCGTTCAGCCGTTTAGGCGTGGGTGATAACAGACATCCAAACATACGACTGTCATATTTATTATGTTTTTTTAGCAGAAATTTGTACGAGTAAGTGGCAGTGGGCAGGGCAGAGCCGAAGTTCTGGAGAACCGGTCTCCGGTACGCGGTCTCCGCAGAGAAGAAGCAGCGTTGGAAGGCCTCCCTCTAGGTGGAGCGATGATCTTGTCAGGGTCTCGGGAATCCGCTGGATTCGAGACGCACAGGACCGATCGAGGTGGTAACACTTGGGGGACATTTATGTCCAGCACGTCCTACGGCTAAAATAAGATGAAATTATCACTTACTAGGTAGGATTTTATTTTAAATAAGTAACTACTCGTATCTAAGACTTTTTCTAATATAATCTCTAGCTAGTATGTCGTGGAAACGAGAAGTACGAAGGCGCCGAAAACATTCGATTGAAAAAGTTGCTGTCACAGATTGGAACTGTCCTTTTATTTCGGAAATCGCCTTGCACGACCATCTATCTTTGAAACTACGCGCAAATTAAACTTCGTCCATCCTTTAGAAAACATTTAGTAGGTGAAACATACGGACACAACATTCTACGAAGTTTTGTTGAGAATAAGTCTTGTTTTTTTGTGTCAGCATAATCTTTACGTACATAGCTAAGAGTTGAGGGAGTTCATTGTCCGATGTGTTAGGGATTCGCAAGTCACAAAAGTCGGTCAGCCTGTTTAGTAGGTGTAAACTTTTTGTTAACTAATTATTACATATATGTATCTGCCTAGCCTTTTCCCAACTATATTGGGGTCGGCTTCCAGTCTTACCGGATTCAGCTGAGTACCAGTGTTTTACATGGAGCGACTGCCTATCTGACCTCCACAACCCAGTAACTGGGTAACACGGTGCCATTTGGCAAGACTGGTGTCAGATCTCAAGCTTCTGACTACCCGTAACGACTGTCAAAGATCTTCAAATGACAGCCGGGATAATAGCCGGGGTAATAAGCACTAATTATTACTTAAAACGTCATTTTTTTTTATACTTTCAATTTTTTTGCGGTCTGTCGGTTTAGCTGAAACTTTGCTAAAATAAAGTATACCTAATACAAAATAAATTGTAATACATCTAATAAGCTTAACCTCTGTTTTAGTAACTATAGATTACAAGCAAAATTCTATTTCAATTATAATACCAATATCCAGATATATAAAGTTATATAGTCCAGTTACAAAATCCAGAATTGTAGGCGATCCTTATCATTTAAATCTGTGTCTATCTACATAATAAACATGAATTATTCTAGCCGACCTACCTGCCTTTCAATTCGTCCCAATCTATCTACATCAATCGATAGGGTTACCAAAACAAAAAAATTCAGTCGGGAGAAATCCGAATTTTCTTGTTAGAAATATTAATTATGTCGATTATATTTATTTAAATGCAAACGAACATTTGAATTTTCCTGGACGTTGATGGCCATGATTTTTTTTTATTTTAAAAATGTTTTGTTAAAAAAGATTTTTGTTCAGATATTAATTTATTTTTCCCTTAATTTTTTGAAATTTCAGACGGCTTAAATTTCCCCCGCATTCTGGATATACCATATTACCGAACTTTTGTCTGAAAATGCCGGATATATGGCAACCCTAATCCCGGGCGAGATTGAGTTACCTGTCGAATGGCGCCCATGGACGTGGTAGTATTAAACCCTAATTGATGCGTACCAACACAGAGCTTGGATTTACCTATGTCAGTCGGTACCTATGTACTTATATAATGGGGGTAAAAAGAGTGCAGATTATATTACTGAATAAGAGTTTTTTGAGTTGTTCGTTGTAAAGAGTTGTTTTTGTTTATCTGGAGTCATTAAAAACTTACACTTTATTTTAACGTTTATTACAAAAAAAGGTCCAAAAATCTACAATACTTTTCATCGTAATCAAAATTGAGCTTAATCATACCCTATAACCTCAATTCAGTGCAGTTGTAAAACAACTGTGAGTAATATTAAGGCACATGGTGTAATAGTTATCTACTCTGCTGATAATGGGTTGATGAAATCTACTTATTAATATCAATAATTTGACTTCTTTAACCCCCTCTTGGGTAGGTATAGAAACCTATACTTTCCCATCAGTAGCAGTTTTTCCTTGGCCTTAAGAAACTTTCACTATTCCTTAGACTAATACTAAATCGTTAATCAGCAGAGTTGTTTTTCTCGTCCTACACAATTTCAGTCCATGTTTTTCTTTAACATAAATTCTTGTGCTGTTAAAAATTATGAAATGAGTATTATTAGAAATAATGATTTTATTGCTTCCATGAAAGTCTACAGCTTATAGAGGTATAACAGGGTGTAAAGTCCCACAAACCTCCATAGAAAAGGGAGGATCCTCCAACCAGACGGGTGTTATGTCTGGTCCGGGCAACTGCCCAACGGTTATTGTCAGACTGTTGTATGATTTCAAATCACGCCGAAACTTTGCTTTCGCGATGCAGGGATTTGTGTGACGTCATGTCATTAGTTCGTAAGTGGCGGCGTCGGTGCCGCTACATCGCTCCCCTCCGAAGACCGGATGTCGATAGCAGGTTTAGTTGTTCGTACATCTTGTTATGCGTGCCTGGCCAGTGGAATGTTGGTCCCCGTGAGTCGAAACCGGAAGTCGCAGAGTTTGTGGTGAGTCGAAACTGTATGCGGTTGTGCCCCAGTGAGTCGGGGTGATGATATCCCAGTGAGTTGGGATAGAGTTGTTGGCTCCAGTGGATTGGAGCGGTGATGAAGTCCCAGTGAGCCGGGACAGATTAATGCTGACTCCTGTGGGTCGTAGAGACGTTGCTGGCTCCAGTGAGTTGGAGCGGTGCGATCAAGAGCGGCGTAGTGGCTTGACTGCTGGCGTTGACCAGCAGAGCATATTCAAGGCTCTGCTTGTTGACTGGCCGAAGGTGCAGTGTGCTGTGCCAGGTTTGCTTATGTCGTTGAGGTTGATGACAGAAGCAGAGGGTGCTGACTAGGAATGTGCACCCGCTACATGCTGGTGGTCAGAATACCCCCGTAGATCCTCCGACCAGACGGGTGTTGTATCTGGTCCAGGCAACTGCCCAACGGTTATTGTCAGAATGTTGTATGAATTCAAATCACGCCGGAACTTTGCTTTCGCGATGCAGGATTTGTGTGACGTCATGTCATTAGTTCGTAAGTGGCGGCGTCGGTGACGCTACATCGCTCCCTTCCGAAGATCGGAGGTCGATAGCAGGTTTATTCGTTCGTACATCTTGTTATGCGTGCCTGGCCAGTGGAAGGTTGGTTCCCGTGAGTCAAAACCGGAAGTCGCAGAGTTCGTAGTGAGTCGAAACTGTATGCGGTTGTGCCCCAGTGAGTCGGGGTGATGATATCCCAGTGAGTCGGGATAGTTTTGCTAGCTGCAGTGGGTCGGAGCGGTGATGATGTCCCAGTGAGTCGGGACAGTGCTACTGGTTCCAATGGGTCGGAGCGCTGATGATAGAAGCTGAGGGTGATGACCAGGTGTGCGCGTCCGCTGCATGCTGGTGGTCAAGATACCCCCGTAGATCCGTGCCGATGCCGATGCCGTGGGTACTGGCTGGCTGTGTGACTCGCTGCTCGAAAGAAGTGATGATGACGTCAGATGAAGTAGCTCTGCACGAAGGCTGCGCTGACGTTCATATTCGAGGGTCACCAGTTTGTAGGCATGCGGAATAGGGTGTAAAGTCCCACAAATCTCCATAGAAAAGTGAGGGTCCTCCGACCAGACGAGTGTTGCGTCTGGTCCGGGCAACTGCCCAACGGTTATTGTCAGACTGTTGTATGTATTCAAATCGCGCCGAAAACTTCGCTTTCTCGATGCATGATGCATGTGGTAGTATAGATACTGCTATAAGCTAAATTGAAAGACTCATAACCAGCTTGTAACATTCAAACTGCTGGGACATAGATCTTCTCTGTGATCCACCATCTCATTTGTGGTTGTAGGTCATACCACAATGTACTGTCACTGGAAAAGTACTGCCTAAATCACCACATATCTAAACAGATTAGCGCTACAGTACAAACACGATCATAATAATCAACTAAATTACTCACATAAGCTTACTGGTGTCCCTCTAATAATCCAGAAAGGTTCCGTACAAACATTTAAATTTTAATCATGTGTGCTTAGGATCCCGTTTCTTATTCAGTAGAAAATAAACGAGAATGTGTTTGCTGTAATAATAACATTCTGGTAATTAATTGAACGATAAGCTTAATTTTATGTGGTTCTGTGTTTTATGGAGTTGGATGAATATTTTATGGGAATTTGTATTTTTTTTTACTGTTAGTAAAACTGTTTTCGTTGTCTTAAATTGTTTTGTGAAAAACCGTTGAATGTAGTTTGTTTGTTGTATGCTGTGTTATTTAATTAACAAACTGGAAAAGACAAAAATATTTTCAAGAATAGGGTCAGCGACAAACCTAATATAATAGTCCTCTTCACCATATACGGTGACAATGACTCAGTCTAATTTTATTTCCTATTGCGTGCTCTCTGATGACTAGTCATTTATTAGGATCTGAAAACTAGTCATGTGTGTCGAGTTGCCAAGTGTGGTTATTTCTAAGTTTACTGCAAAAATCACTGGGCGATTTCTATAGCAACAAAAATTCTAAAGATTAGTATTGATTGGTCTGCCTGCCCTTGTCCCATGTTACTTGGGGTTGGCGCTACACGTTTTCCTCTTCCATACCGTCTTGTCCTCATCACGCCATCACCGACTCCCTTTTCTTTCATATCACTCCTCACACAGTCCATCCATCTTTTCTTTGGCCGTCCCCTCCCGGAGATCCACCCGCATTTATATTCATAACTCTTTTAGTAACATGCGTTTCATCCCTCCTCTTCACATGACAAACGGTTTCATTTCATACATTTTGTCAAGGTCTCATCGTAAAAATATATGTTAATATTATATACAAAAAAGCAGCTCTGCCAAACTGCGAAGCAGTTTGTTGGCAGAGCTGCTTTTTTTGTAAAACATATGTGAACATTTAAATTGAAACAATTTTTTTTCAGTAAATAAACAATTTTTCATTCTTTTTTTTATACTTTTCTATCACTGTATCCATTCTCGTCACTCCGCACATCCATCTCAACATTCCCATCTCTGTTACATGCAATCTCTTTTCATCCATCTTTTTCACAGACCAACATTCAAATCCATACAGTAAGATAGCTCTAATCACGAACTTGTAAATTTTATTGCCCTGAATAGCCACTTTTTCTCAAAACTATATTCCTATAAAACTCAACTCAAAAGTGCAGTATACGCTACAGCTAAATGTTTAAAAACGTTTACGAAACCGTCAGATTTCCCAACGTAAGTTCGTAAGGCACATTTCCAACTACACTTTTACTCATTCTACTCTCTACAAGTACATAAATAAAGTGTTATGCGGCTTTCATTAAGGCTCTGTTTAACCGCAAATTTTGTGACCGAAAAGCCGGTTTGCAATGTACTACTATTGACACGTTCTAGCTATTCACGTGGTTTAACGAGCGAGCTAAAATGTTTGACGGTGACTGATCAGGGTACGGGACTTTCAACCTTATTGGCTTTGGTGTCAAACGGTGTGTATAAGTAAGTAGTTTGTGTGTTCACCTGCCCTTCGGGTTTATTTTGCGGGTTCACGTCATTATTATACATGAAGCCTTTTGGATTCAATATATTTTTGAGTCATTCAAGTAGGTATCTAAACTGGTTTTGCTGACAGTATTTCATGTCTGGAATTACTCTTAGTTTAAATATGCTCCTGATAATTTCTTCTATAAGTAAAAAATAAACATCTCCATTGAATTAATACTTAAGTTTCTACAAACTTTAATATTTTTTTGCAAGGAAAAACTTCTGGCCTTAAAACGAAGAGCAGCTAACCTTTACATTCTCATTCATTCACAAAGTTGAACTCCCAGCACTGGGAGATATGAAGCTTGCACTAGCTTCATATCTCCCAGTGCAGAGACCCTCAAAAGTCGGGAGCTGGCAGTTTGCCAAGTGGTCCGCGCTAAGATACGGACCGGTTCGAGTGGCTAATCCCGGCTTATTGCTGATATAGACCAACTCATGCGTTATTTTAGGATAAAACCTCCGGCTAATTACAAGCAATGGTTTTAAACGTTTATTATACTGTGCTTGCACGAGCCGGATGCAGTGAAGTCTTGTTTATATAAATCTATATCGCCGTTTCGTTAGCGTGGCCCAACAAGAACCGTTTTTTTACGAGATAAAGAGGAGCCTATGATACAACGACAGAGCTGTTTAGATTTCTATCAGAGAAACAATTTTCGCAATCAGATTAATACTTCCGGAGATTACCTTATACAAACATGTCAACACAAAAAGCAAAGAATTGTACATGTTTATAATCTTTTAATTATTTAATAACCTTTGATTGTCTTACGTAGACAATATAACATTTTAAATGGGTATATCAATGGAATCTTAATAAAAGGTTATTTGCGATGCACTTCCAGTTATGGTCATTCTCACGCCTGGTGGCCCCGAAGAAAACATTGACTCCTTTTCTTTAAGCACCTATGTTGTTGTTTTTAATGTCTCATGTACCAACTAGTCTCCTTTTTTTAAAGCTTTCAGCTTGATGTCGGCACTACCCAATAGTGGATATCTATAATTCTGAAATTATTGTACCAAAGTAGTCGTAAAAACATTGACTGACGTCAGTGGACGTAGTTTTATGTCACAATAATATCTGTCGTATTAAATGGTCAATAGGTTAATTGATAAACATTTTTGATATTTTAAAGTTAACGTACAGTCTACGATTGTATACCAACTTGACAATCAGTGCAAACTGTTAGTTTGTATACTTAAATCACATGGTATTCATTCTTAGTCATGTCTACACCTAACATTGCTAGAGACATTTGGAAAGTTAGTTAGTTTTTGCTCCTTCTAGACAATAATTGCCATGTTTCGTTTGATCCAAGATTGTTTGCCCATCCTGTATACCGCATCACATGATTTCAATATTTTTATCGAAGATTTAAAATCTCATCTTAAAATGCAAAATATTTCCGATCACAATAATTATTATCTTTGTCAGACTTATCATGTTAAAGCTGATAAACCATACCTATATAATAGATTAATTAAAATCATTTAGTCACTTTAATGAACGAAGAGACTCATTGAAGTCGCTTTTACTAAAATGTTTAGATTATTGTTGATATTTTCTTACTTTGTACTATTCAGTGCTGAAAGTGCTTCAGAATATGATTTAAATATACTGCATTATAATGATTTTCACGCAAGGTATGTATTACTATTTTTTTTATTTTGCTGCATATATCGTTTGTTATGATATCAGAGTGCGTGTTCTGATAACATTCATAATTTACTTACCATTCCTGTCATCTTATTATCAGAAATGAACTATCTCAGTTTCTGAGAGTTGTTGATTCTCATTCAAGTGTTTTGAAGATAATAGTTGCTAGATAAGACTTCACTTTCCACAGTGTTTTTGGACAGATTGGTGGTTCCAACGACCAATCCAAACATTTGACAGCAAAACTCGACAAATCCGAACGACCTGTGCGTTTGACAGCTGAAGTTGGAAATGTTTCCGAATAGCCAAAGCGAAGTTTTAATATTCTCTTAAAAGTGTACCAACTGGTGGCAGTTATCAACTATCTAAATAATTTATTCATCTAACAGTACAAATTCTTAGAAGTGTTAGTAGTTAGACTGTGTTCACTTTTCCATGTTTAAATGTATATTCAGTTAACTTTCACTGTTAATTCTCTCTCTTTTTGTATTATTTATTTTAAAATGTTAAAATGACTGTTTTTTTTTAAATGTGTTATTGGCTCTGTTGCTACAGAGGATCACTGACTCCTAAGTCACAGGAATGTACACCTAGTTTAGGAGTCAGAGTATCTAATAATGACCTAATGTTTAAAGCTTTTATATTTTTAACTAATATGAATGATGGTAAGAGAGACTTTTTGGCGAAATAAATAAATTATAAATTTCTGGCTTAACAAAATCAATAACATGACCACGTAAACTTTCAGATTCGTCGAAACCAGTCCATCGGGCTTAACCTGCAACCCAACAGACAGTCCTTGCATCGGGGGGTTCGCTCGTCTCGCTACCTTGGTCCGTCAGCGTTTAGAGAGTGAACCACATTCTCTCCTCCTCAATGGTGGTGACAGCTTCCAAGGAACTATTTGGTATAATATTTTACGATGGAATGTCACCCAAGATTTCATGAACATGCTGCCTCATGATGCTCACGTTAGTTTTTGTTTTCTTATTGTTTTATTAAATATCCCAAAAATCTCAAGTAACTTTGAATTTAAAAATGGGCATTCGTTCGTTACAATTCATTTAGATAGTTAAAAATAATGCTGCTAGTCTTTTGGGCACAATACCAATGGACAACGATGTGGAGGAGTTTTTCGACACCATATTTAGATTAGTTTATTAATAGACTTAAGGCCTATCCACACATATCAGGGCCGTGCCCGGGACGTGGATGGACCGTGCTCCGTCAGGGGCTCAAAAAAATATCGTTGTGTACATTTTATATGAACTCGTTCACACACGTCCGTGCACGGGCCGGTCACGACGCTTCAATGATTGGGCCCGACCCTGTCTAGTCCCTGGCACGGCCCTGACATGTGTGGATATACCTTTAGTCAGTTAGTTTTAAAGTTAAGTGTATTAAATATATATTTAGTTATAGTTAATTAAATATTTTATATGCTGTGAATATTTCAAAATATGTAGTTTATATCTCAAAACTGATCAAAAATCTTATAAATACAATTATTGGTCGGGGAGTTGACAAAGACTCCCTGCCGGAGTCTGTGTTTCCCGCTAGCTACAATCTATGGATCTTTAAGTCAATAGTGAATTGGTTTTATCCAGGCAAGCGTGCATTCGTCATCGTCGACCACATCATCGCTTACCATAAGGTGAGATAGTGGTCAAGCGCAAGCCTATAGACGATAAAAATAAAATAATACTAATCCAAATTAGCGTAGAAATTGGCACAAGGAGTAGACAGTTCAACTGTAGGTAAAATCGGACTGTGGATGATGATGAAAGTGCCAAAGCCAAAATGATGATCATTTTACTTTCCCTCCAGGTACTAGGAAACCACGAGTTTGACAATGGGATTGCAGGAGTCGTCCCTTACCTGGAACATTTGGAGGCCAAAGTAGTCACAGCCAATATCATTGATGACGATGAACCGACAATGCAAGGAAAATACGAAAAGAGTATTGTAGTAACAAAAAATGGCAGAAGAATTGGTATCATTGGTGTTTTAATTGCCTCTACCAGTGTAAGTAAGAAATGAAAAGGACATTTTATTATGATGACGCGTCTTTAATCTTTCAATGTAAGACACGAGCACAGTAATTATCTTATTTGATGAAAATCTGGAAATTGCGTTTTAGTGTGAATGACAACTCTTTGACAAACAATGTGTATATCCTTAGAACTGTAATTCCAGAGCTAATATAAATTTTGTATGAGAAGAAAATTCAGTTACGTTTTTCGTTTCTTCTCTTTAACTAATAAAATCTGCCGATAACTTTAAACTTCAGTGTTTGACCAAGAATTTTTCGATTTTCAGATTTTGGCGTCTACGGGTAATCTGAGGTTCACTGAAGAAGTTCAGGCTGTAAGAGAAGAAGCTGAGAAACTAAATGCAGATGGCGTGGATATCATCATAGTTTTGTCTCACTGTGGTTTGGATATCGACAAGTAAATATTTTTATACTTTGGCCTGGATTCTAAGTCCTTTTGAAGGAAACTTACACTGCTTTAAACGACTTAATCACTTTGACTACGAAACAAACCCTTGAATAAATAACAAATTGGTTTTCAGAATTTTGTAGTTCATAAACACTGAATAGTAAATAATTTATTCTACAGAGAAATCGCCCTGCATGCTGGTCCTCACATTGACATCGTAGTTGGAGCCCATAGTCATACATTGTTGTTCAACGGAGATGTTCCTGAAAATAGTGGTTTTCCTGCACACGGACCTTACCCAGTAGTTGTAAAACAAGCTACTAGAAAAGTAAGATTACTTTTATTTATATCAATTGTATTTGAGAATACTGGGCATTTAGTAACTGGTACATACATGTGTACATAAACTCACGCCTTTTTTCTATGGCAGACACTACAGAACTTTACCTGCAGCAATCCTCACATACTCCTCCTTTTGCTTCAATTATCTAGTTCGTACATCTAGTTATACATGTACGCTGGGTATAGGTACTGAGCACCTGTTCTTTCTGAAAAACATCAACAATAAGATCTATGTATTTAATTTTAGGGTAGCCCCTCTCAGCGTTTCCACTCTCGTAGGAATACCTTTTGTAAAAACGGGACCCTATTACTAAGACTCCGCGGTCAGTCTGTCTGTCACCCGGTCTCATGAACCGTGAAAGCTAGACAGTTGAAATTTTTACAGATGATGTATTTCTGTTGCCGCTATAACAAAAACCACTAAAAACAGAATAAAATAAATATTTAAGTGGGACAACCATACAACAAAGTGATTTTTTTTGCCAATTTTTGCGATAACGGTACGGAACCCTTCGTGCGCGAGTCCGACTCGCACTTAGCCAGTTTTTTTTTTGTCGCTTTACTTTAACATGACCAAACCATCTCAGCATGCTACATATGTACATTTCTGTCAATTCATCTTCTTTTAAACCACAACGTTGTTAAATTATATAATTCCTCAATCTATCATTTAAAGTGAAATCATATCGTTAACTAATGATACTGTTTAACAACTTTTACAGGTTCTCATCGTACAAGCAGCAGCGCATACTCAATATCTGGGTGAGATCAAGCTTACATTTGACGAGGAAGGAAAACTTTTGCGATGGATTGGTAACCCTCACTACATTGGAAACGAAATTGTACAAGGTATTTATGTTACAGGTTGTCTGTAAGAGATTGCCCTGTGCGATAAGACCGCCGATTGTACAATTATCTTTATCATTTTTTTGTTCTGTAATTATTTAAGTGGTGTACAATAAAGTATATAATAAATAAATAAATAATAGTGGGGTCTATTGTGATACAGTTTTAAACATTATTAGTTACCAGTTCAATTTACAGCCGCTGCTAAAACCCAAAAAAAAATATCTCCTGTGCGGAACGGACAGCACCCATAAAATAAAGTTTGTATAAATAAATTTGTGTTTATATAGAATATTTTTACTTAACAATCTTTACTTCTTCCAGCGACAGATGTTTTAGAAAAGATTAACAAATATTTACCTGAGATTGAAGAGAAAGCTAACGAAAAAATTGGCAGAGCCTTGGTAACACTATCATCGAACTGCACATGCTCCGAGTGCAATTTTGGCAATTTCATTTGTGATGCTTTTTTGCATGCAGTGAGTAAATGGTTTTTTTTAGATTCCTCTACGAAAATTTTCCAGGGGAACTGTATTTTTTTGCTAAGAGGCGAATTAAATTAGCTTCCTATTAAATCATCAAACTGCACATGCTCCGAGTGCAATTTTGGCAATTTCATTTGTGATGCTTTTTTGCATGCAGTGAATAAATCGTTTTTTTTTAGATTCCTCTACGAAAATTTTCCAGGGGAACTGTATTTTTTTGCTAAGAGGCGTATTAAATTAACTTTCTATTAAATCTCGAGTTATTAAAGTTGATGATTATTCTGTTTCAGGCACTACCAAAAGCTGGTCCCAACAGTTGGAACTATGCACACTTCTGCGCCATCAATCGAGGTGTCATTAGACAAGATATCGAAAAAGGAGGTAAGATGGCAGACACAACCGATAAGCTAAAAAGTTTTACTGTTAGTACAGTACAACTATTTTCTTTATGTCCCTCGCCAAACTTCATGTTTGGTCAGTCGTCGGATTTCTATCATTTGCCCTTTGCACTTGGTGCTGACAGGACGCTCTCAATCAACTTGGAAGTCTGATAGAAATCCGACGACTGAAGGAACACGAAGTTTGCCGAGGTAAATTAAGAAAATAGTTGTACTGTAAAGCCTGACTTGATCAATGTAGCCTATTCATCTCAATCAGCAGCTTCTAGTCTAACCAGATGCTGCTATATACCTGTATTTTGCATAGAAAGACTGCCTCTGACCTCCAAGGTAACACGATACATCTTAGCAACACGTGTCAGATTTCTGGCTTTTGACTTCACGTGCTTTCTGTGTCACTGAGGAGTCAAATGTTGGAAGGGTAATATACCCATCCACTGACTAACCTCGGCTATATTGCATAACCTCGAAGATCGACCCGTGCGCCATTTCTAATTTAACCACGAGCTCCGCTTTAGCCACGAGCACACTACTGGTTTTGTCAACTATACTAATAACATTTGGAATTCTGTTGCAGTGATTACTTACGAGTCGGTTATAGTGTCAAATCCTTTCGAAAACAACGTTGAAGTATTTGACCTGAAAGGAGAACATGTTATGGAAATGTTGGAGTTTGCTGTGGCAGCCGACCCTTGGCCTGGCGCAAGGATGGTGCAAGTGTCCGGTAATGATTTGAATTTTACTATTTTGGAAGTTTGTAGACTTACATACTTGATCGACCTAGGATTCTAATCCTGGAAAAATCTTCGGAGCTTTTAACACCTCAAATGAAGTGGCATAAGATCAAAGAAACGATGGGTGTACTGTGTAAAACATAATAATATGTCCGAAAAGGTTTGGCTTCAACATTGAGGTGAAGATTAATGGTGGTTACGCACTACATGTCCGTGTCCGTGATCCGTTTCCGTGATTTGAGTTCCGGGTTCGAAATTTTCTGAATTATGACAGATTATGATGGATACATAGATACGTCTCTACAAGAAGTACTACGGCTACTTCGGAGCCGAAATTTCACGGACACGGATAGAAAATAAATATGAGGTAAAACAAATACCAGTGGTATTAGTTGTTGGTATTAGAACGGAAAAACTCCACGGATCGGATGTAGTGCATTACCGCCCTAAAAGAGACGTATGTAAGACGAATACACGTCGCGACTACCCCAAATAAAATGGAAGGGCAAGAGCATGATGATGAAGCTCTGCTACTGCTGAGCATGAGGTCCCTGGGTTCGATTCCTGGATCGGGCAAACTGTTATTGAGTTTTTCCATCTTCATCGAAGGAGCAGGTCGGAGTCTGGAATTGTGCCCGGTTGATAACAATAGGCTCTTCTCCAATTACAAGGGACTTAAAACATAACTGGTGAAATGTGAGTGTACCTACTACTGGTGCAACTTAAACGGGTAATACAGGCATGACAGGTACCGTATGTGTACGTATATTGATGATATAAATTATTTTGCTTAATCGCAGGGTTGCGCGCAACGTTTGATGGCGCGATGCCGGTAAACTCGAGGGTTCTCAACGTCACAGTCAGGTGCATCGAGTGTGACGTCCCTCGGTACGAACCGTTGGAGCTCGACAAATACTACAAGATGGTGTCGCAGAATTTCATTGGGACTGGCGGCGACGGTTTCACTGTGAGTGTTTCAACAAATTTTTGTTATGACTTATTTTGAGTTACTTGCAAATTAGCATGGTTATAGCAATGATGTCATATTATATACTGAAGTAGATAATGTTTTACCGATGTCTGCGCGGCAATACTAACACAAGCTGACCAGCTTGAGTGAACTCAGTCTTTTCTTTATAATGAGTTTGACGTCTCTTTTGGTAAAACCACATTGGGTTCACGGTTATGGTGTTCTAAATAAAAAAAAGGGATATTTTTGAAAAAAAAATACTTTTGTTCTTATAAATTACAAGCCCACCAAACTGCGTGGCAGTTTGTCGACGGGATTAGCGCTCGTATAACAATAAATTGATGGCTTTTCATTAGTTGACAATGTCGAAATAGAGCGAAATAATTTGTTATGATATTGCAAAGTTCGTTCAAAGATAAAGATATATTTATTTGCTCTAACACGTGTATACATGCAGGCATAAATAATACGTGCATGCAGGATAACATAAAAAGTACAAAATGTTTGGAAATGTTTGCCACATTCTATGGCGTGCAAATATTTCCAAGTTATTATAATGAACAATAAAAAAGCAAAAATGAATATAAACACAATAATTACAAAAATGTTTACAATAAACAACTGAGAATAAATAATAATTATGTCAAAATATATATGGAAATGTCAATAAATAATATTAACTCACAAAAAATATGTAAAATTTCAAAAAAAAAAACAAATATAAATGTATGTAAAATAAAAATGTATGTCAATATCTGTGTTATGTATCAATCAAATGCTAATAATATCATGAAAAATTACAATAATGAATTTAAACAAAATGTTAACAATAAAAAAATACAAATAATTATAATCGTTACAACTTTAGTTTATAAAGCGTAGTGGTATGAGACTGTATTAAGTTTTATGTAACGCTTTAGTTTGTCCTAATAAATCGATTCGAAGGATTTACGAGTAGGCGGTCAAAAGTCAAATTTCATATTATGTGGGTCAGGTCCCTGTAATGATAATTTGTATTCCCGAATTTTTCACTGTGCGCGTTTGAGGGTAGTTGAAACTTAATGGTATTTTAAAGAGTATGTGCTTATCCTCAACGTACGTCGTGAAAACGTTTCAGCGATAACAAATGATTTAATATCAACTTAGTTTTTTAAAGTTATTATGATGGATTTCGAATATTTCAACTACACCAAATATTTTGTTTTTATTTTGAAACAATCTTTTAAGTTAGTTAAATTTGAACATAGGTAGTTTTGTATTTGTAATTAAACTTTTATTTATTTTTGATGTTTCAGAGACATTTTGTTATATTTATCCGTTCACTTCAATAATGCTTCTTATTATATTGTATTCTTCATAATTATATGAGGCTGATTAATTAGAGACATATATTAGAATTTGTGTGCGTGTAACTAGGTATTTTATAGCATGACTTATAAAAATAAAATAAATAATTTGGTATCATCAATACGAAGAATAAAAATCGAGGTAATTTTAACCTGAGACGATCAATATGCTTCTACCGGCTGACACGAAACCTGAATCCGATAATTTAAAAAAACATCGAATTTTAACCATAAATACTTTTATACCCCTATTATATGACCATTGCGTAAACTACTATTATCGCAACGTATTTGCCGTTTGAAAAAACTTGCGCATAATAATACATTTTCTATAAGTAACGACAAATTTTGTTAATTTAAATGATTGTATGAAAATATATTTATTTAGCACAAATTTAGGGGTACAGAACAAATAATTGTATTGTAGTCACCGCCAAAAAAAGAAATGAGAAAGAAAGACAACATTATTAAATTCTTTTTTAAAATACGATTCTAATCAATAAAATAATATTGACTGCCTAAATCTATTAAACCGACATATGGTGGTTGATATAATTATTATGTGTAACACATGCTTAACATTCAAATATTTTCAGATGATAAGTGAAAACCGCAAAAACGTAGAAGTACTCGGAGTAGATTACGACATTTTAATGGACTACATACGTCTGACTACACCAGTATTCGCCGACACCGATGGCCGTATAACGATTGAAAATGCCTGCCTAAGGAATACTGAGGAATAAAGAAGAAAACTTATTTAGCCAGTTACTTAAGAACTTTACGTGTGTTGAAAAATTAAGACGTTACAACAAGATAATGTTCTTTTATTTACACTCACAACGTAATGTTCCAAAGATGAATTAAAAAAATATTGTATAAACACGTACTTTATATTTGTGGACAGGCAAAATAAAAAAAAAAAACAATTGGTTTGTTGAACCAATTTTTTTGTTGTTAAATATGGAAAGATCATACATAAGTTTAAATACAAAACTATATTTTTTTTTTCGCTGTTATTACTAAGTAATATCAAATTGAAAAGTTTATTTTCAATCCAGTACCGAAAACACTTCGATAGTTCCCGAACAAACCCGAGCCCGTGTGACGACACGACGCTCATTTTTACTCATTATAGCACATAGCTGATACAGTGTTTTGACTTTTAACCGATTCAATCTTGTTATTATCGTCAATATATTGATGAAAATCAAATATATAATTCAAAAATATTGATCCTTAAATGTTATCGTGCTTGCTTCATACCATTATGTACAAATACTATTAAAATATCCCCATGAATCGCGCAATAACCAAGTACCTAGCAATCTATACCTAATACAGTTTTGAGAAATGTTCTATGTCTTACTAGATTTCAACTAGAATGTGTTAATTATTATGTTATCTTGTTCTAATTTAGTATTAGATTCGTATTAATATCTTACTTTGATCATTACAGACTGAGATAAGTAAATTGTTATGGGGAACTTTCGTGCAAAGTTGACATTGTTGTATAATTACGTAACTTGAAAACATGATTTTTTGTTTATGGAGATATATTCATTATTTTATTCTTAAATGATAGATATAGTCGTAAAACTAATATTTCTGTTTGAACTGTGAAAATCGGTCATTGCATTTAAGAGATATTTACTGAAGAATTAGTGTAAAAAAATAAACCAAGTTAATATTTTCACGTTTCTGTTCTACATAGTTTGTAATTATATATTATAGATATTAGTGTTTAATATTAATAAGAGATAATACGTAAATAATGGTAATTACCGAACATTTTAAGGATTTTGTGCAACAAATAAATATAAATAAAGGCTGCACAGATTTCGGGTTGTTATCATATTTAGTGGTATCTAATGAAGTTTTTTGATATCCAAAGTCGAAGTTTCGCGCCAATCGTGTTTGTTTATTTTTATTTTACACCAATATCACCTACCCATATGTGAAAACGATTAAGTTATGACAATTCTGTTTCTAAATGTACCTGGTAAAGAACAATAACAAACACTGGTCCACTAACACGTAATATTCATTACCACTACTTTATTTATGCTCAAAACTGCCAAATCGTCTATCAGCCTTTAAGAATCCTTTATCACACATGACTGAATAAAATTTGCTGTTATAAATAATACTTTTGCACAAATTTTCGGATATTTTAGGCAATTCACGTGTAGTAGACACTGTAGTACAAAATTCCTTGAACGTTATGACGTCACCAACATGGCGACCAATCATGGCCCGTTCGTAGACAGGTGGTTCTTTTGAAAATTTTATCGATTTTCAATTGCTTATAATAAATTGAAAAAGAATATTTAAGAGATTTTTGCAACGACAATATAATTTATGATATGTAAAGTTTCAAAATAAATTAAAAATAACGTATTTTTTTTTAAATTCAACAACCCAATTACAGTGCAATTTTCCCTTGATTTTCAAACATTTGTATCATATTAGTAGTTTATGAAACTGTTGCATAATGAGGGGTATTAAAACATGAGTGTGTGTTTAAAAACCGAGCCGTAGTCGAAGTTTTTAATAGTTTTCACACGAATGTTTTAATACCTAGTTATATGCAGTTTCATACACTACTTTATCTACACTCATAAATTAGGATTGAACCTACTAAACACCTCTTTTTGCATTTTCTATGCCATAAAATCGTGATAGTATTTGTCATATACTTTTGTAATTTCCTTCGCCGCATCTAAAATATCGGGCGGAGTCAAAGTTTCTTCACATTCACTGATATCAGACATTTTTAAACAATAATTTAAATAACTCATGAAATTCAGTACAGCAAAACTTGCAAAACGTATGAATGGCGCCAAAACCCAGCACATCACCGCATTAATCGCGCATGCGCTAAGGCCACACTGCGATCTTTATTCGTGCGTTTTTTCCCGCCCATTCTGCGACCTATGGAATGTATGAAGTTGTTCGCATTGCGGTAAGGAAATTGTGCGGAAATAATACCGCAAGAAAGCCGTGTTTTGCCACAGAATCCACCGCACCACGGCGCGAATTTTATTCGCCCGAATGTTTTGAGCTCTATGAACAGGTAGAAGGAAACAAAATTCGCGCGAATAAAAATCGCAGGGCATTGTCATAGACAAGTTAAAATTGGAATCAAATCTTTTTATAATAAGTACTATATAATGGCATTACAAAAAAATATTGATGGAAACTCCTTAGTGATTAACTTCTTGGATTTGTCCTGTATCGTAATAGAAAAAAAATGTGTTATAGCATTATTTTGTTAGAGAAATAGTGTTATAATAAGATTCTATTTTTAAATTTCGGTATTGTGTTTACAAAGTATGCCAATATAAACTCGTTTTCAATTTTATAATTCGAATATTGCGATATGAGAGTAGATAAAATAACTTTTTAATTTTATAGCACACTTTTACTTTTTAATTTATTGGCGCTTATGGGCTCATTGACTTAATGTAGAAAAGTAGTGCCATTGTCTATGGATGCGCGCGCTGCGCAGTCATGCGCAATGAGAATCTAAATTGCCCGCCATAACAAATATTTTTCCGTTTCCAGTTTTGTTTTATTTTAACTGTATGAGGGAAGATAAAATAGTGTATGCAACGGCATAAATTTAGGTATTAAAACATGACCGTGGGTATTATTATAACATGAGGCGAAGCCGAAAATGATAATAATAACACGCGACTGTTACTCCTGTTATATGACAATTGCATAAACTACTATTATTTGGTTGAAGGGTTTATTACACTAGTGATCGATAGTGTGACCATGGCGACGCGATTAGACAACGCTCTAGTCGCGTGTGCACAACGTGTTTGCCACGTGAAAAAACGTGTGAAGAGTTACAACTCGTAGCACTTTATATGTTCTATTTCTATTTCTATTTGATTCTATTTCCAGCAGTGGACGTCTTTCGGCTGAAATGATGATCTATTTGATCTGAATTGACAGATTCGTCATTTCATTTCATTGTCGGTGGAGAATCCAAATCTAATGGGGTTTATCAAGCCAAACGCTGCCTTCTATCTTTGCCGGACAATTATTTTATTTTGGTTTGATGATTCGTAATTTGACATGATGCATTGCGAAGTCATACTCCTGCAATCAAGTTTTTCGAATTCCATCGAAGATTACATCTTAATTGACAATGTTTTCGATAACACTCTGTACATTATCCGACTCCTTATACATATTAAAACATACATTAGCATTCTTATCGTGTTATTATCTAATCAATTTAAATATTATACATGTAGTTTAGTGATAATAATTTAGACATTATAATGCATGTTTAGTAGTGCGACCTACTGGTGTTTAAGCTAAAAATGCTTCGACTATTATTGTTATTTTCTCATTTCATTCTATTCAGTGCTCAAACTGCGTCAGAATATGATTTGAATATACTGCATTATAATGATTTCCATGCAAGGTGAGTTCCCTCTTGTTTTCCATTGCTGTGTTGATATTTATTTTAAAATAATTGAGTAATCCATTTTACTGTAGTTGTGAAACAATGACAATCTATTTTATTATTTTTATAGTTTCGTGAATTTGTATTTTGTTTCATATCATGAGTGGGCTGCGTTTGTATTTGTTTTACTGAAGGAAACTGCAAAATTATATATTATGAAATTTGTTAATTTGAAAGATATATTCCGAATTTGAAAATAAAGTAATTAGGATTCCATAAGCTCCAATTGGTTGAACCCTTAGTTTAAGAAGTTAATCAATGTTAACAGTCGTATTAAAATGAAAGAATAATACATAATATCTAACATGATTGGTTTCTGTAATATAATAACTGTGAAAATAGGATCAAAATATTAGTTAAGGTATAATCGTGATGATGAGGGCCACGTTAGTCGGGCCCCCAAAGATTGATTTGTAATCTGACATTAAGAATTATTATCTACACCAATAAAAAAGGTATTAGCGAAGCATTATGATAACAATTCAGCATGCATATTAGCCATGTTGAGCAAATCGTATCGACCCATATCTTATTCATTAACAGCTGATATTGTTTTATTGGCCGTGTTTTCATTTTAATAAGCCATATTAAGCTATTATAATAAAATTTATGTTGTTACTTACTGCTTATTATCAATAATAACTACTTTAAGATCCTCTTTTCCAGGTTTGTAGAGACTAGCCCTTCGGGAACCATTTGCAATCCATCGGCCAACCCTTGTATTGGGGGCTTTGCTCGCCTCGCGACATTAGTACGAGAGCGTCTGGCCAGTGAGCCCGAATCTCTACTCCTTAATGCAGGCGACAGCTTTCAAGGGACTATTTGGTACAATATTCTACGATGGAACGTCACCCAAGAGTTCATGAATATGTTGCCGCATGATGCTCATGTAAGTTTCCTTATTCTATTTTCCTTATTACGAAGCCTCGAGTTTTCAGTGATGAATGATGAACTCGTTATTTGCAGGATGCAATTTATGTGTTTGTTAAAAACGAGCCATTTCCTTAAGTTTTCCGTCAGTCTTACTTTACAGAATTTGATCGTTATTAGCGGCACTATCGATTAGTGTAAAAATAATCCAAATGCTTTTTTTTTAATCAGCGGGTTCCATTCTTGGCTAGTAATATTAATTATTAATAAATTCAATAATGCAGTTAGTTTTCATCAAAATCGGTATCATGATTTCTTTGAGTATTTTTAGCTATTCCTTATTGAATCGGATTTGGATGGCCAAATCCGCTACTCACCCACTTGAAAAACTTACCCTGTATGTAGTCTGAAATGATTATTATTATTATTTATTATATTGTTATGTCCCGCAGGTGCTCGGCAACCATGAGTTTGACAACGGGGTTGAAGGGGTCGTCCCTTATCTGGAACATTTAGATTCCAAAGTAGTCACAGCCAACATCATTGATGACGATGAACCGACAATGCAAGGAAAATACGAAAAGAGTATCATCATAGAAAGAAATGGCAGAAGAATTGGTATCATTGGTGTAATAATAGCCACTACTGATGTAAGTACGACGTTATTAGTATCGAAGGTATTACTTGAATAAAAATTGTGTTATTAGCTATTAAGATTAACACTTGTTTTATTGATATTTACCAGAATTTGGCGTCCACGGGTAAACTTAAATTCACTGATGAAGTTGAAACCGTAAAAGAAGAAGCCGAGAAACTAAACGCAGCGGGAGTGGATATCATTATAGTTCTGTCTCACTGTGGCGTTGATATCGACACGTAAAACCTTTTTTACACAGCAATTGAAAATTTTAAAGTTGTACATAAAACCACCTGTTGTTGTTTTCATGTTGAAAATGTATTTCTTCAACAGAGAAATAGCTCTTCATGCTGGTCCTCACATTGACATCATCGTTGGAGGTCATAGTCACACATTACTTTTTAATGGAGAAGCTCCTGAAGACAGTGGTTTTGTACCTTTGGGACCCTATCCAGTTGTAGTGGAACAGCCAACAAGAAAGGTAAACCTTTGTCAATTTACTTGATAAGAATGTGAATAACACATTTTTTTTAACCAACATGGTTAGATGTATACAAAACATTACGACATTTGCAGGTTCTAATAGTACAAGCGGCAGCGCATACTCAGTATTTGGGAGAGATCAAACTTACATTTGATGAAGGTGGCCACCTCCTGAGATGGACTGGCAATCCTCATTATATCGGAAATGAAATTGAGCAAGGTAAGTAAGGCACTGTGGGCTTAGTGCGAGTTTTGTCTCACGCTGAATCGCGTTAACATAAACGTCAATTTTGAAACTGGATATAAGCACCGTCTGATGATGGTAAGGAGAAACCTTTTGTATAGAAATTGACAGAAGATATTGATTTATTATCATATTAGTACGTTAAAAACTCGGAATAACACTGAAAAACACTGAAGTATATTTGGAAATAAATATTATTGCAAATCATAATTAGACGACGATTAGTGAATAAATTAGTGTGGTCGTCGTTTAGTAGTAAATCATTTCTTAATACATCAATATTTTATATATATTTTTGTCATTACATGTTTTTTATTTGTAATACAAAGGTGTAAATATGTATATAATTAAACACTAAACAAAAGTAAAATATACAAAATTATACTAAACCTAACTACTTATACTATATACAAAAGAAAGGTACACTTAGGCGTCGAAGTACTCCTCCTCATCGCTGTCGTCTGGGAACGTGCCAATAATAATAATGAAATGAAATAATTACTTAATTTTGAAATATGTACTTCCAGCATCAGATGTTTTAGAAAAGATAAACTATTATCTGCCAAGGATTCAAGAGAAAGCTAGCGAAGAAATTGGTACATCGATGGTTCAACTATCAGCAGACTGCGCTTGCTCCGAATGCAACCTTGGAAATTTCATTTGTGACGCTTTTATGCATGGAGTAAGTCATATGTTTATTCGTTAATTTCGTGTTCAGAAAGTATTATTTAAAATTATTTATTCGATTCGTTCAACTTATAAAAAATAACAACTAAGTGAAAAAATGCAATTGTTATTTTCAGTGACATGAAAATATATTAAATGTTTCAGGCTTTAAGCAGAGCTCCAAGCAACAGCTGGAACTACGCACACTTCTGTGTCATTAATCAGGGTGGAATCAGAGCTGCTATTGATGAAGGAGGTAAGATACTGATAACGATGATATACTTAATTTTTCTATGAATGAACAGCCTATTGCAGCACAGTACTGGAAATATCGCTCTCAGAATACCGGGTTTTCTATATTCCTCATCCAGTCTAAGCCCTGAAGCTTACTCGAGGTCTATGTATTGTCAATTAAGCCACTCTTATGCAGTAGTGTTGTGATATTACTATTGACAGTAGTCAGGATATGGTAGTCATTATAATAACCTGCTTGTTTAATTGTTCAAAGCAATATTTGTTTCAATTTTGATCTTCGTGCCGATAAATTGGTGGCTCTGTAATTGCTTTATTCATATTTTTTTCTATTTGTTACTTTCACAAATTGCTAGTACACTACCATGAGAATTGTTCGGTTCATTATATTCTTGATGATGAGTGCTGAGGTACTTCAAAAAAGTATTTCATACATAAACGGAATTCATTTCATATTCTCAAATATTCTACAAAATATTACTTCAACTAAAGTGGCCTTTTCATCATCATAATAATAATATTCGTTCCAGATGCTGATTCGTTTCTCAACTTTCCAACTTTAACTATTTTAAAATTCATATTACAGTGATAACTTTCGAGTCTATGATACTGTCGACCCCCTTTGAGAACAACGTTGAAGTTTTTGACTTGAAAGGCGAACATATTATGGAAATGCTGGAGTTTTCTGTGGCCAACGACCCTTACGCAGGGGCGAGGATGTTGCAAGTGGCAGGTAATCATATCAAAGTAACTTTTTTAAAGTTTTCCTAACTTATTACCAAAGACACAGTCTATCAAGTGGAATTACAATTTCTCTAAAGAAAAAGGCCTGGAACAAAAAACTAGTTTAAAACTTTAGGCATTTTTACGTCAAGTTGGAATGAAAGTTTTGAAACTGTAATGCATCTTCGAAAATTTTATTCAGTGTCTTTTGTGGCGTAGGTAATTCTGATATTACTATGTTCTTCAAGTAATGAAATCTATCTTTCCAAGTTCATTAACTTCATCTGAGCAATGAATTTTGAGTTAAGCTATAAAATGAGGATTGAAGTTCGATAGGCTAGCGACTTCTCTAGACCGACTAATAAGAGCCAATATTTGTTTAATATTGGCTTTTCAATGAGTTTTGCAAACTTTAACTAATACAAACCTTTTCCCTTAAAATACTGCCCATTATTGTTTACCAAACCTTAAACAGTGAACTGGACCGAGCATTTTGATGTACGCTATTAAAATTACAAATAACTGTAGTGTAAAACAATTTTAAATCGGTCCAGCAGATTTTATGTTTAATGGTTCGTTAAACCAAATAACTCTGAGCTTGTGTTTGTTCTTACTAATGATTTATTACTTTGCGTAAATAAAAATAAATGCTTTGTACGATGATATAGAAAAATAATTAGAAGTTCTTTCTTAGAAGCTCTAGAGAAATAAAGTCACTGAAATCTTATGAAAACGAATTTGAGAGTTTCATATATACTATTCAATTGCGTTGAAGATTTTCGCTAATTTATCGCCATATTGAATTATTTCAAATGTCAATCAATCGCAGGATTGCGCGCAACTTTCGACGGCTCGCGGCCTGTAAACTCGAGGGTTCTCAACGCCACAGTCAGGTGTATCGAGTGCGACGTCCCTAGGTACGAGCCGCTCGAGCTCGACAAATACTACAAGGTCGTGTCGCAGAGTTTCCTTGCCGATGGCGGTGATGGGTTTAGTGTGAGTGACAACCTGAATACGTAAATTTAATTTATTTGTATGGTACGGTTCAGAAAAATTATAGCTAAAAATACAAACGTCAAATGTGTCAAAATGAGGCAGATGTGATTTTTCAAGCTAAAACTACAAGAAAGTAGGCTAGGTCCAAGACAAAGTTAGCGGTACAATCCATTAAATGAAAAACAATAAAATAAGGTATATAATTTACAAGCATAGCAAATCGAAGCACCCCAGCCGCCCCAGCTAGGTCAGGCAGTCAGTCATTTCCTCAATATTTTGACTGTGGCAGCCTGTCTACTGCTGATGTGCAACCCAGAGCGCAGAGAGAACTAAGCAATCAGTTCCACTAACAAGTTTGTTGAAAAGGCCTTCCTTTCGCAACATAATTTATTTTAGCGCTCGTAAAATGAGCTGTAAAATGAAGAATATCTTCTCTAAATCACGAACTTTGAACCCTGACGCCGATGGTCTATTATGTAGGCTAATATCAATAAGCCACGTGTCTCATCTACAAGTTAACATTAGCATAATATTGTCTACATAATGTACATCGAAGTTACCGTGAAATTGGAATATTTTATCAGGCTTGCTTCATGAAGAAAATTATGTTAGTACACCTCAGAAAATCTTTCTAGTTGTTGTATTCTCGTGCATCTATTATTAATAATATTATTATGAAAAGTGATCAGGGGTCGTACTAACGTTTCAACGCCATTATAATTCCACTGTCAAAAAGGGATGCTGCCCGTCGTCTTGTATAGCTCCATCTTTCGACCACAGTAGAACCATGATAGTTTTAGTACGTCAAAGTAAAACCCCAGCGGTGGTTGTGAAACAGTTGACAACTCAACATCATTCATTGCGTTATTTACGTTAACAAGCAGATCACAGATAAAGTTCTCAAACATCTAAGGCAATGAATTAGGAATACGAGTATCTTTCAAAATTTTGGGTTGTGATAGATATTTTGCTATGCAATTGGGATGCGGACTGCATATAAAACTGCACGCACATTCAAGGTTGCTAACCTGTCGATCTCTCAATTCCTCATCAATAAACGAATTCCAAGTGTTTTGTCTGTTTTCCTTGGCAAGACCACTTTTATCCATCTTTAATATATTCAATCTTCCAGGAATGCGTGCAGTTTTTGATGGAGCCCTACCTATAGGCAGCCGAGTGCTTAACGTGACCATTCGTTGTATAGAATGTGATGTACCGAAGTACGAACCTTTATCACTCGAAAAGATCTATAGAGTAGTTTCAACCGACTTCATAGGCAATGGCGGGGGCAATTACACTGTGAGTCCGAAAAATATGGCCAGAACTTTTATGACACCAGAAAAATGGCCGTTCCTTTTTGAAATTGCATTTTGCTTCTTTAGCTAGGGCTTTATTGGGTCAGTCATGCAGGTTCAGGGTATCAGCATGCGTTATCGTTTTAAGCCACATTAATCCATACATTACGTTCATTGAAACCCATCTAATAACGACAGGGTGTGAAGGCGTAGGATCAGTTCTAATATACTACACAGGCGTTATCTATCTTGCTAGTACTTTCATAGTTTAGTTGTTTATCATGTCCTATCAGTTGTCACCTTTAAAAAACACATCTGCCTTTCACGTTAAACAAATTGCAAGTCGGTATAACATTGGAGTTTTCAATACTGTAATGATTGGTAAACCTTAATGATTACACTAGCTTTTATTTTATTATTCTCTTTTAAATTTTACTGTCTAGAATTTTATTATATAGGCACTTTGTGTATCTCCGTTAAAAACTAAAAAAAGAGATAAAAATTACTACGTACCTATTAATAAGTCGCTTTAACATTTTACAGATGATTAGTGAAAACCGGCAGAACGTAGTGGTTCTAGGAGTGGACTACGTTGTTCTACAGGACTACATAAGTCTTCAGTCGCCAATATTTGCTGACAATAATGGCCGTATGACGATAAGCAATCCTTGCATTGTGTAGCTGAAAAGATGAAGCGGTCCGTTTTTGAGGCACGATTTGTATTTTTTTAAATATATTTTTTTGTTTAAATAGTTTTGCGATTAAAAGTATTGAGCAAAATGTTGTTTTGTTTATTCAACAAATGTGTCAGAGACCCGTTCAAATCCTGAAAACAAAACATATTGAAACTATGTGGTAGTTTAGGTACTAAATTAATTATAATTATAAAAGTGTACGTATATTAAATTATTATTATTGAAAGATCAGTTTTCATCAATAGCAATGCAATTAGTTATAAATCCGTCTAATTTATCTACAAGTAAGATAAAATGTTATTACGATCTCAAAAGAATTTTAAAATATTCTCATTCACAAGATTAAAGCAGTGCAAAGGCGAACGAAAATAAAAAGTTTCAGAAATTAATTGCCATAATAAATTATTCAGTCAAATGATCTGGTACGAACTGCTCACAAAAAATCTAGTTAGTCATGGACCAAGAATCGTTATCTTATTGAAAAACTTATTTTAATGGAGTGTGAATGATTCTTATATTCCAAGTCAGGCCTTTTTAATATGAATCGATTTATTGAGAAAAACTTCTTTCAGTGATGTAGTCGAGGTTTTTACATGATATTGGATATTCTGGTCCTTTTATCCGCATTTGGGATAATGCTACATGAAGGTTACTTTTTTATTACTTTTAGTCTTATAGGGATGATAACTAGAAACAAAAAAGTACAACGATACAGTGTCTTGTAATATCGTATGACATCACGATGTGCTACACTTTATACTGACAAAGTGACGTCACAAGCCCCCACTCCTGAACTGATGTGCGTAAATTTTTATTTATTTGATAAAACAAAAAATACGGGTCCTACATTATTAGATAAAAATAATTTACCTGGACACTGACGGACTAAATAGAATTATATTTATCTACCCAGAAAACATCCCTATTGGGAAAGTTAACTAACCCTAGTTTAATCTGAGTATAACTTAGCAAGTATACGATAATGTTAATCGCCCTGTAGAAACATAAGGTTTTGGCAGTCAAAATGTGTCTTAAAATATTTGTGGTGATTACACTGTATAAATAAAATCTCGGTACTGAATAGAGAAAGCGAAGGTATTGATTTCTAAGCTGATTGTAAGTTATGATTCTGCAACTTGATGCCTAAGAAGTTAGGTAAACGCCGCTAATACAACCACAGAACAGAAAAAACGCTGTCTGCTCTGTTCTGTGAATACAACTGACACCGATGCCAAATAGTTCTTGGATATTGAATTACTGTGCTGACGCCAAACCTCTTAAGACCCTGTCTTATTATTAAATCACAACAAAATTTCAAAAATATTTCGTAATAATTTAACTTCACTTTACTAATAAAAGATACACCTTGAACATAAATTCTCAAATGTAAATAGAAAACTTATCAAGCTCGGACAATATTTCTGCATTTTTAAAGTAGACGCAGTTTTAATGAAAAATATTTGAGGAAGCAAGTTTCGCAGACCGGGAGGACAATTAAAACAGTTTTCTTTCAACACTGAAGCCGGGTAAGTAGTTTTCCTTTATTTATTTTTCGCAATTTTCATGAATAAGACAAAAATGAAAGTCAAAAGCGCGACCTCCGTTACAGTAAATATTGTATTTTAATTCATGACCTAGTAAGTGTTGTTTTTATTTTTTAAGTGGAACCCTACTTTTATAGCGTATTTTATGGGATAGAACTTATTGGTGATGTTCTTCAAAAACTAACGTGCGTAGTGCGCACATCCAGCTTGGGTGTACGTCAGAACGTAAATGTAGCAGAAAGTGTATGAAAGGAAATAGTAAGGATCATAGCTGGTGATGATATATAATTTCAGCCTACCTCTGTGCGAAAAAACGTGAGTTTATAGGTGTATGAATGTTTATTGGAGCCGTAGGTGAACTGTTGAATTTTTTTAAAGGTTAATTGGCAGTGTCCATTACTAGTGGTCGTTATTAATTTGCAGATTTTGGTCTTATTTATAAATATCTCTGAGCTGTTTACCAACTGAAATTAAAATTATCTTTAGATTTGAATTCAGCATCTGCTTATCACATTTTTATAAATAGGGGTAAATGAGCTCACACAACCTATATAAAATAATTCCCAAGTCGGCTTTACTGGCTGGAAACTACATTGAATACAATAATCATGAATATAATTGCGCCTATTTCCTCGAATTATAATAGACATACATAAACAGCACCCATTAAACTATTCCCAGTATAAAGGCTTTGCACACCACTAGTTACTGAGGATGCAATGGCCCGTGAAATTGCACCGAGCTGCACTTTCAAAACTCCATAGTATGTGTATATCCTGCCTTATATGTTGCCTGTAAGTGGATTTTTTTGTTGGTTTTATTTGTTTGATAGTCTGATTGCTTCAACCCTACTAGCGTTTTCGATCTTATTACGGTTAGTTACACGGCAAAAAAATTGCCGGTGTCCAAAATCCAGAGAATTTTATTAACAGAATCGAGAATATTATTGTTCATTTGAAATAACTGAAAGACTTAGATACCTACTTATTGTATTTTTTTTGTACTTGCCACATAAAAGTAAAGAGATAAAACAAATTACATGAAGAAACTACCTCACTAAATGTTTTATATAATAATACAGCATTTTTGGTACTGAAAATGTTGTAGGGAATTCGCCATTAATGATCCAGTTGTTTAGGTTTCATGTGTAAACGAAATCAACCAATTCCTGGAACGATAAATGAAGTATGCTGCCTGGTATCCTTTCAATGAACGGGAAACCCGCAATTTATTTTTCATTATATCCTTCTAATGCAATTGTACGCTTAATGCATAAAAGTATTTCCATCGGGAGTTTCGCTACTGCAGATGGATTAATGAGTTTTTAGAACACTGTAGATGGATATCTAATACGCTTGAGTTGTTAGACAGAGAAATTTTATACACTCTTTTGTGATTCAACGAAATCTTAAGACATTTTTTGAGAACAAATTCACAGACAAGGTCAGTTAGATAATATATATCTAGGTCCAAAAAATCTAGCTGGATCGTAAAACTACTATCCATTTTTTTATCCTCAGCACATCTGGCAAGCTGGAACCACCAGATTAAAGGATTTCAGGATTTGAATTATTTCGCAATAGAAAAAAATCATTGTGCCTACATTGTGTACCTACTACAATACTATGAAAATGCCGTCAATTGTTCCCCTGCCAGGCCTACAACCACACTGCATCTCTGAAAGGATCAATATTTGCTAAGTAGAGATTTATATTTTGAAACAGATCGTCTCGGAAACCTAGACAAGAAGCGCAAAATTCGCAAACATGCATACACTGACCGACTCCCTAAAGAGTAAGGAGCAACTAAGTGCCTTTACAAAAGTAACTGAAATATTATGTGATTTGGGTTTGACACAAAGATGCTGGTCAGCTCCTCTGTATAGCCAAGTTCGGATTTGACAGATATCAGGAAGCTCACAATAGCAAGGAGAATTAGCCTGGGTAGTCGTGAATAGAACATACTAAATATATATAGATAGAAATAGATAGAATATTCTTTATTGTACACCAAAAATGTAATACAACTTTCAACCTCTGTTTTCCACAAAAATCAAAGTTATGTATATCCATTCAAACTTAAAAACTTCCTGTTTTACATTCCTCTTCCGACCGACAACGCTTGTTGAAAGTTCAGCCATATCTAGATGTAATTCATCACGGATAGTTGGTAATCCCTCGGAAAGTTGTCTTGATCCACATTCCTTGGCTACAACTACGCTCGCTTACTCAACGGGGCTTAACTTTTCCTGTTATCTGTTTTGCGTACTTTAGCAGAAACTTCCAGTGCTGAAACCTATGTCAATGTTTTTATTGCAAGATCGAATGACGTGGGTCGATTGGAGGAGTTTGTGTGGGCAAGAGCTTAAAGATAGGTGATCGTTCTTTTAATATTTTCTTTATAGAGCAAGATCCCAGAGCCCCCAGGCGATTTTTTCTGCACAAAGTGTGTGGTATATAGTAGTGTTAGTATGTACTTTATGCAAAAACCTTACTAACTTTTCTTAAAGTCTGAGTGCTGATTTTTATTTGAATGTCATTGATTTACATAATATTGTTTAACAATAAAAAAATATTTAACGCATAATTAGTAAATATAAACCATTCAATAGTATAACCGTTGTATCATAATTAATGTACACAGGCCTAGTCTATGTCATTGTATCATAGCGGGTTAGTGGATCATGTCACGATATCCCCGAATGTTTAGTTCTAGGACATTACGGTTTCTTCACGATGTTTTTCTTCACAGTATTGAGAACAGTGGTGATGAAATAAATTACACAATGCCCATATTGTATGTATTTCACTACAGTTTAAAATATTGTAGTAGGTGGTTATACCCATTTAGTGTATGCTAATGCTAGGTAGCTGTCCCGTTTAATAATTAGTACCTGGGCGACCGAGCTAGAGAAAATAGAGAAAACGACCAAACTAGATCGATTTATCGGCCCCGAAACCCCCTGCATACTAAATTTCATGAAAATCGTTGGAGCCGTTTTCGAGATTCAGATTATATACGAGTATATACATATATACAAGAATTGCTTGTTTAAAGGTATTAGATAGATAGCAACATAGTAGTTAATCAAATTGATAATTAATTATTCTACAGTAAACTCTATTTATAATGAAATGATGTCCGTTTTCTTTTTAACCGGCTTAAAAAAAAGGAGGTGGTTCTCTATTCGTTGGAATCTATTTTTCTTAATATACTCGTATAATGTTCCCCGATTACTCAAAGACGCCTGGACCGATTTGGAAAATTCTTCTTTTGTTTGAATGGTTGTATATACTTTTCCAAGTGGATGTCCTATAGTTATCAGGTCAGGATCTAAAGATCAGGATCCTCAAATATTTAACGTTTTTGGTATTTTCATCAACAATACAATCTTTTGCTCTGAGAAAGTAGCATTTGGTGAAGTGGAACCGATTAAGCCCACATATGGCCAGTGGAACTCCTTGATGCTATTTATGTCACGGGTATAAGATATATCGAATAGTTAACCGACTATGGTGACGCAAAATAATACTTATAAATAAATGGTACTGATGAAAATGGTACCATCTAACTGATCTGATGATGAAGCTGGAAGGTAGGCAAAAAAATAAAACAAAATAGCCTAGTTATGTTTGGGCTTATTGAAATCTTCATTAGATCTATTTAGGCTATAAATGAAATCATGGTAATTGGAGGCACCGCCAAAACTAACAAGAGACAAATAAAAAGCTTTTTAACAAAAAGATCAAACCGACTTCCGAAACAAAACACTACAAAGCTAAAAATGACTTTCATTTCCGAAGTCGGTGTCGAAAAACAGAAAACAATAGGTAGCAAAGACACCGACTTTGGAAAAGAAAGTTTTTGTTCCATTATTTTAATAAACTCAGATTTATATACACCAACTAATAATCGTAAAACTCTACAAACGAAACATGATTTAGGTGATAAATATTTGATTTGTTAGTTTCATAAGGCATTTAATGCTAGTTCTATATAAAAGGAGTACACCCACATATTTTACGAGACATCGTAAAACGTGTTAAGAGGTGTTCCTTGTGGTTTTGAAAAGATGTGTAAGGAACATGTTTTTCTTGTGAATATGTGTTGGAATTTGTTTTGAATACGTCTCTGGTTTTGCTAAAAAAAAAACAGTTTTTAAGGAGTCAGTTCTGTGGAATCACGGATAGTGTTAGGGTAAAGTTCAATTAATTATTTAAGGTTTGATTTAATAATAGCGTTAAATGTCAGTACATTAGTAAAGTTTGTTTATTTATTTAACCATTAACGAACACATACATAATAAACAGTCAAGAAGAAGAAGGAACAAAAAATAGGTACAAAGTTATACTTAAAGTTTTATATTCACCAAATTTTTGTGTTCCTATTTTGATTTGTGTTCAGTATCCCTAAAACTGGTTACATAATATATTCTGCCTGAAAGACTTCTTTATAAAGGAAGTGAGAATAGCTAGATAGGCCTACGTCTGACCCTTAAACGAACAATAACAAGGATTTGTGGTCAATATGAGCGAAGCGGTCGTAAACTTGTACCTTTGACAAATATAGCTCGTCACACATGGTCTATGAGAAATCTTATCACCGTCGTTATTAGATGTGATAAAATCAGTTATAATTACGGAGGCTATTGCCCTACTGTGGAGAAAGGGTTATCATAAATACATAATTACTGTTGAGTCTATGTGTAAGTGCGGGTATGCTTTTAATCTAAAGTTATCTCTTGCAATGGTGGACCAAGAAAAATCGTTACAACATTTTCTCTGCCAACATACACTGATTGATTACTTAATGCCTTCAATGAATTGCTTATTAGTTTTAGATACTCAGAAACGATGCGAAAGGAGAATTTGTCTAACGCATAACTACTATAGAGGATTCATGTATATTTATAAATTTAATTTAAATTTCTTTTGATATTGTGCTTGTAATATGCTTGTGTTATGCCTGTATTATTTTAGTTAAGTTTTATTTGTTTTATAATGTGTGTTTTGCATGCCGTAGTTAAGGTAGAAAGTATAATGATCATTAAATATCATAACATCTGTATCTTGTACCTACTTTCTGTGCAAATAAATCATTATTCTATTCTATCAAACTAAATTTTACAAAAATTCCGCCTGAATTGTAACAAAATACGTAGGTGTCTAAATATGTAAAATAATTTGGTCCTGTTCATCATATATCTGCCGATATACGTCTACTGCTGGGCAGAGGCGGCCCCTAAACGTCGCGCTCGCTATATTTATAGTGTTTATAGACCTACGGTTGAGTTTAAATTGTTACTAATTTAATGAACTTTAAAAAATTGCGACATTTTGAGCATAGAGAAACGTAAAGTTTAAGACTTCAGAGCAAAACGTCAAAAAGGTCCCAAAATTTTACAGTCTTTCTCCAGGAGCGCCGAGAGCACATATTTTTCGAAATTGTGCAAATTTGGATTAACACTACCCTAACTGGCTAGTATAAGCTAATATAAGCCTATCTGATATATAATATGTAGCATTGTGGTGAACGTTGAATAGGTTTCTAACTTGCTACGCAAGTTGGATACTTCTAAAGCGGCTGGCCCGGATAATATTTCATCCAAATTTCTTGTACGATGTTCGACTTTAATTGCTCATTCTATCTCGATTCTCTTCAGGAAATCCTTAGATATATATAGTATTGTACCTGAACTTTGGAAATCGGCTTTCATAACGCCTATTCACAAAAAAGGAGTCTAAACGGAAATTGTAAACTACAGGCTGATATCCAAGCTCTGCATTGTGTCAAAAATCTTCGAAAGGATCATCTATAACCAGGTGTATAGTGCTCTTCGAAATTCGTTTAGTTCCTTTCAACATGGTTTTTTGAAGGGAAGATCTACCGTCACCAACTTAGTACTACTCAATGATCTTATTTCTGACGCCATGGATAACGGTGGGCAGGTTGATGTCGTTTATATTGACTACAGTAAAGCTTTCGATAGAATTGACCATGAGATCTTATTATCTAAGTTATATGGTATGGGAATACGAGGCGATTTACTCAGATGGTTTTCTTCTTATCTGGAGAACAGGTCCCAAGCAGTAGTATTAGGCAATTATATATCTGGGTGGGTGCCCGTCCCCAGTGGGGTCCCCCAGGGTTCATTGCTCGGCCCATTACTTTTCATTATCTACATAAACGACATCAACTCTTGCTTGCTTTCATCCAAACTGTTGTGTTCTGCTGACGATATGAAAATCTATGATACAATATCATCACATGCGGACGTGATAGCACTTCAGGATGATTTAAGTCGTCTAGAGGCTTATTGTGGAAGTAAGGTTGATCTTAACCCTGCTAAATGTTCGGTTTTAACATATTCTCGAAAGCGCTCAATTATATCTTCATCGTATATCTTGGGTGATCAAATACTTCCTGCAATATAAATTAATTGCATCCGAGATCTGGGGGTATATCATGATTCCGAGCTTACGTTTGAATCTCATATCAATACCATAGTCACTAAAGCATCTCAAGCACTAGGTTTCATAATGCGGCTACCCAAGTGCTTTACTCAAGCCAAAACTTTAAAAATTCTTTACTGTACTTTTGTTAGAAGCAACTTGGAATATGCGTCTGAAATCTGGAATCCATGTTATCACAAGTACATTGATCGTATAGAGAGCATTCAGAAAAGATTCATCAAGAAATGATAAATGATTTTATTTCTGTAAGTTGGTTTATACAAACACTTTTACATGTCGAACATATTTTTTAAAACTAGATGAGGTCGGCGTTTCCTATCTAACTACTCTGAAAAGAAAGGCCGAAACAAACTCGGAGGTCACAGTCTCTTTTAAAGTCCAGACAAAATATTGGTTAGATCATGTGAAGACCATGTAGACTGATGTCTGAAATGGTCTTTTGAGGAATGAACCAGCCAGATTGAGTGAACCTGTCCAGTCAGTGCACGCATTTGTCAATAACCGAGCAGTTCAACTCAGAATTTAAGGAGCTCAACGATTCGACGAACAATACCAAAGAAAGGACATTCGGGTAGGCCGCATAAACTACTCAAACTGCCAGACCATGATTAAAAACTAAGATAAATTTAAATTAAAACAAAAAAGAATGATCCACATAGTCTTCACATTCACAATAATTAATATAAAATAATATAATACTTTATAAAGTAAATATTCTTGTCATTGCAAGAAAACCAAAAAAAATAAAAAAATATAATAACAAAATTCACGGTGCAAAACATAAAAAAAAAAAAAAAAATGGAGCAGCTCAATCCCAAGCCTTTTTGTCTTCAAGGTAATCTTTAGTTGTATAAAACGCTTTCTGGCACAACCTACGTTTAATGAAAGATTTGAATTTATTAAGACTAAGATCTTGTACGTGGCTTGGAAGCTTATTATAAAAGCGTACACATTGACATCTAAACGAGCCACCTATTTTCTTGAGCCTTGTTGTAGGTACTACAAATTTGTGTTTATTCCTAGTATTTATGTTATGGTTATATCACTGTATTTTTTAAACAATTTTATATTTTTATGGGCATATAAAAGATTTTCATAAATATACTGAGAAGGCACAGTCATTACATTAATCTCCTTAAATTTCTCTCTGAGAGAGTGTCTTGAGCTTAATTTATAAATTGACCGAACAGCTCTTTTCTGCAAAACAAAGATAGTCTGGATGTCGGCGGCATTTCCTCACAACAGAATACCGTACGACATTACACTATGAAAATAGCTAAAGTATACTAAATGGGCTGTCTCTATGTCAGTTAAATTACGAATTTTTCTAACAGCATATGCTGCGGAACTTAGCTTCTTTGACAATTTATCTATAAGTGGGCCCCACTGAAGCTTAGCATCCAAAGTTAAGCCTAAGAAAACTGTGCTATTTTCAGGATTCAATTCTTTGCCCTTTATCAACACATCGGTTTTCACCTGCCTAACGTGAGGTAGGGTAAACTTAATGCATTTGGTTTTTTTTTCATTAAGAAGTAAATTATTAACATTGAACCAGTGAACTACTTTCAAGTATGTGTGTTATCTTTAGAAAGTTCCCTACCGCTCTGAAGATTGCCTCAATCTCTGCAAGAACTATCATATTTTACCCCTAATTAATCGGCGAGCAGTCTCTGACTGTACGACATTATTAAATTTTTTCAATAATTCTATCAATAACTCCGATAATCTATGCAAATTTTATTTTAACGTTCCCGGAAGATCGAAGCGATGGTACGCACCGTTGCGTGTTCGATCTGCCTGTACGAATTACAGGCAAAATTCATTTAAAGTGCGTGCATGTAGAAACTTTAATGATATATGTAAGCGGCATGATTTCGATCCTTTCATAACAGGTGTGTCCTCGGCCAGAAAGTGCATGAGCCTTGGCTTTTTTTATTAATTAGGATTTTGTATGTTCAGGTTTTTATAATTGTGTGTAATATGATATGTTAATTAAGTTTGAGCTTGAATGTTATACTCCTTTGTTTATCTTTTTTGGTAGCTGTGTTGTGTTGTTCACACTCTTTTTATTCGAATCTATTTTTAGAAGTGATGACTTTTAATTTGCTGTCAGTCTCACGTACTATTTGTTATTCTGTTTGATTTAGCTGTAAATCATCCATAATTGATAAATAAATAACACTAAAAATGCAGAAATACGTCAAGATATGCGATTTTAATGTCAATTCCTACTGGGCTTCTTCTCTTCGTGTGAGGATGTGGCCATCTCTGGTGTCAGTGTTAATTAAGCCGCCTCTGGGTACCTCAAAGGCCTCTGACTTGGCTATTTCAGAGTTAAATTAACATTATAAGTAAGTACATATGCATTTGAAAAAGATACATTGACGACCTTAAGGGGCTGAAAAATAGGCTTTCTTTTAAACATTTTTTAGCCAAATCTATTGAAGATTTGGCAGCAGAAAAAAGATATGTTGATCTTGATCATATTTACGAAAACTTTGTTGTGGCCGAAACACGTTTACGCACAAAAAGCTCGTAACAATTGAATGGCAAAATAACCTCTTACCGTGATCTTCAAAAGATTTTTCCGGTAATACTAACCAGCGTACATTTGTACAATTAACAACAATAACGTATCATAAAAGGACGCAAAACTTCATTGTCTTTTATATTGAAGTTTCATTCATTATTTTTAAGTAATTCATATTATTATGTATTGTAAAAAAGTCTATACAAATTCAATCGTGCTTCTCTTTCCATCCAGTGCAATTCGACAGTGACCGCTTTGCGGCGTTGCTAGGTGGATGTATGTCGCTTTTTTCCGCAAAAAGCAAAAATAATATTCAATTTATTTCTCGTCAATTCAATCTGTCAAAAAAATATCAGGTATAATGCAGCCAGATCATGTAGCCTGGTGGCTTTAATTGGAACTAATGAAATCACAAGTAATATTGTCAAAGTCTGCATTATTTTTATTTTTTGGCACTACCGCTGTCACTGGCATCTATATTTTTGTTGTATTATAAACGACTCACGTCGTTTAGTTTACTTACTAAGTCCATAACTAAAAAGTATTTGAACCTCTTTGAAAATACAACAAATGTTATCTCAATTTGAATTAAACAATATTTAAAATATAGATGAGGTCGAATACTATTTTAACCTTCTTCGTTCATGTGAAAACAATAGAAGCAAAAAACACGGAACATGGAATGGTCGTACCAACCGCGCTGGCAGTGTCTCGAAATGACAGAACTAATAAAATTCTTCGTATCCATTTGTTTCAATCTTTGTTTCTTTCTAACATACGGCACCTAGAACTGACCAAAAATCATCCACATGTGGACATAAAGCTCACCAAGAATCACCACATTGATCAGTCCTGTATTTCTCGCAATTAACTATACCAATTGCAATGACGGGCTACAATAATAGTTTGTTAGTCAAACAACAGTTCGGCTTTTACAGTAACATATACGTGGTTGTGAGGCATACACTGTTTTTAGTATTTATGTTTTCCTTTTTAGGGTTCCCTAGCCAAAAGGCAAAAAACGGAACCCTTATAGATTCGTCATGTCTGTCTGTCTGTCCATCCGTATGTCACAGCCACTTTTTTCCGAAACTATAAGAACTATGCTGTTGAAACTTGGTAAGTAGGTGTATTCTGTGAACCGCATTAAGATTTTCAAATAAAAATAGAAAAAAACTGAAACTCAATTTTTTTTCATCCTACCTGTACGTGTGGGGTATCTATGTATAGGTCTTCAAAAATGATATTGAGGTTTCTAATATATTTTTTTCTAAACTGAATAGTTTGCGTGAGAGACACTTCCAAAGTGGTAAAATGTGCCCCCCCCCCCTGAAACTTCTAAAATAAGAGAATGATAAAACTAAAAAAAATATATGACGTACATTACCATGTAAATTTCCACCGAAAATTGGTTTGAACGAGATCAAGTTAGTAGTTTTTTTTAAATACGTCATAAATCGTAAACCACAATTTAACAAGTACGGAACCCTTCGTGCGCGAGTCCGACACGCACTTAGCCGGTTTTTTTATGGCATGCGTTGTGCCTGGCGCATATAAACATTTTCTTTCTTTCTATATTATCTTTAAACACCTACACTGTACCAATACTTATAGCAAATAAATGATTGATTGATATATAACAAACAATAGCAACAAATAGTTTCAGCCGTTCTCTATTGAGACGCTTACAATCACATACAGCATTTTTAGGCTTCCGTCTATCTCCCTGTCTGTCTGTCCGTCTGTCACGAGGCTGTATCTCATGAACCGTGATAACAAGGCAATTATTTTTTTTACAGATGGTGTATTTCTGTTACCGCTATAACAACAAATACTAAAAACAGAACAAAATCAATATTTAAGTGGGCCCCCATACAAAATACGTGTTTTTTTTCCGTTTTTTGCGATAATGGTACGGAACATTAGTGCGCGAGTGCAACTCGCACTTGGCCGGTTTTTTTATTTATATAGATAGATAAAGTTTAAATGACCGTGTTTTTTGCGCCCTGTCTATTTGTTTTTTAACTCTAATATACAGAAAAGTGGCACCACGTGACCTCACCACAGAGGGCTGACAGTATATCAAAACCCAGTAAGTGCTTTGTAATTATTATATTCCAGGATAGCGGAAAGTCATCTTGTATTAGTAACTAAATGATATATTAAGATTTCAAGAGAATACTAAACAAGGAATATGAACCTACTAATTGTACAAATGATATTAATGGCGTCATACATTCTATTGCATATTTTAAACATGCCTAAAAAAGACAATTCCAAACCTAGTAAGTTTTGGATATTTGCTAATTTGTCTTAACTAAGCTAGTCTTTCCAATTTGATGTGACTTTCCTATTGTAAATAATGATAAAATTGATTACTGAAAGCACCAAATCTCAATTCAAATTTAAAGTTTCCAGTTTAATATTGCACAGTCCATTTCAGTATAGTAAAACTCATTAAAATAATATAAATAAAATTATCTAGCTATTAAACCAATATAAAAAAATTTTACGTACTGTGTTCTTATATGTGCATAATTATAATATTTATTCAATTTGCACGGCAAAGACTCGTATGACACTAGCCAGATTACCTATTTTAGTGATATTTATTTTCGTAGCAATAAGGTTGCATTTATAGGCAAAATAACAGTGAACGATCTGATGTCAGATGCTAGCCAGTTTGAAATAAGAACTTGCGCGGTTATATTTTTGTAAAAAACCATCGGAAGAGTCCGTTTATGATATAGGCCTCTGTGGTCGGCCTTGTGTATTTAATTTTCAAATACTTTTCGCTCCAATTTAAGTTTTCCCCTAAACTATCGATGACAGTGGGCGTGGCTTAGAACCTCAGATGTCGATTGTCAACTGTTCGTCCTCAGCCCCTTAAGCACGAGAGGCGGGGTCTTAGCACAAAATAGAAAGTATACAGAAGGGCCACTCCCGCCGTTTCAAAAATTTACAGCTAAACTTGACAGATTCACTAGGGTTGCTACTATATTGATTCAGAATTTTAAAATAGAGTAGGTTGTTTAAGTTACAAACATAAATACATCGATTCGTCTAAACATACATCAAATAATGCTTACATGCCTTAGAGGGTAGACAAAGCATCAAATATCCATTAAAAATCACGACTCCGCATACGAAGAAGATTGGATGGTAACAAGAAGTAAAAATGGTGTAATAATGATGCCACTAAAAAAAAATATAAATGTGAAATAAAATTAATAAAATGAAAAATCCCGACTGCTTAAGAAGCGAACTAAAAAGATGTACTTAAACAAGAAGAAGCTGTGCAGTCGGAGGAAATATATTTGTGAGCTGCATGCACACAAATATATTTCCTCCGACTGACCGACATCCACATGCATGACTTAAACCATATTATTATGACAAGTTTCATAGCCGTTCCAATTTCGTCTACGGACTTAAGATTATTTTTCTAGATATTGAAATTCTAAGTTGTCATCTTGAAATATTTAATGACCTTTAAAACATAAAAATGTATGAAAGAACGAATTATAAGAATTAATTTGAAGTATATTCGGTCTCTAACAATTAATAAAGGTAACCCAGCCAATGCAACCTCGTTACAGTACTTTATGTATGAATGACGTGACAAACGCCCGCACAGAGCACTCGTGACACCCGCGACTGAGCTCGGTCCAATATTGCCCAACATTCCCTGTAAAATCGCAATGTCAATGTGTGTGTTCAAAATGACGCTTTGTTCATAGTGGCCCCTCTGTCTGCGGCGCGCCGCCGCTTATGTACTTTGTGGTCTTAGCCACTGGGAAACCACGTCATAAACTCGGCTATAAACTTCAAATTTTCTGATATTTGTAAAAGTAAAATGTAGATTGTAAAACGATATCTCCAGGCTTACAAGGCTTGCTATAATATTTCAAACAACCTCTTTTTAGAGTTTTTAGGTCTTTGCAATCAATTTTAAAGAACCAATATAAATAAAAGTATAGTTCTGGAAAAATGTGAACGTTTCATTTGAGAATTTCTATTTGAGCACTCAAATGTTCGCTATTGTTTGTCTTTATAAAGTAAAATTATTATTGTCTAGTAGTGGACATTTGGAAGTTTATTAATGAAAACCTCAGTTTCTTCATAAAACAGTTTTAATCTTCGGATTTTGTAAATAGCTCTCGACACAGCCGTGTACAAATTTATAATGGTAAAATATCAAAAACGTGCGGGTGTAAGTAAAATTACAAGTCTAGATATAGCTCCACTTCAATGTGCAGCTTGGTGCTATCACAAAACCATCAGGCGTAGGTATGGCGCAGACATATTCCCCCCCGTTGAAAGACTCCTTTCAACGTCTTCAGTTGTGATCCGAAGAAGAGGCAGGCAAGAGGCAAAGCCGAGTGAGAGGCCTCCTGAAGCAGCCTCTGGTAGTTTCCACGTCTGCGACTCGTGTGGTGCCGTCGGTCCCAGAGAACAGGCGGCTGACTCGTCCCATTCGCCAGCTGAGGGGTGGGACATTATCCTCCTGGAGAAGAACTAAATCTCCAACTTGCAGGGTTGCTGAATTTGTACGCCATTTGGAGCGCTGCTGTAGTTCTGCTACATATTCCTTTTGCCAGCGCTGCCAAAAATGTTGATGTATTAGTTCAAGCTTCATATAACGTTGAAGGTTATTCTGGTTCTCGTGGTCGAGCGATGGACCATGCAATGCATTCAGGGCACGCCCTATCAGAAAGTGACCGGGAGTTAGGAAATGGTAATCGTTAGGGGAAGGGGAGAGTGGACATAAAGGTCGACTATTAAGCACAGCTTCCATTTGTGTGAAAAGAGTACATATCTCCTCAAACGTTAAATGATTGTTCCCCATAACGCGCTTTATATGGTATTTCGCGGATTTAACGCCGGCTTCCCAGATGCCGCCGAAATGTGTAGCATACGCGGGAGAGTTTATGCCTTCATTGGTAGCAAAATTAACTACAGGTTCATGATTATTTTTAAGAAAATCTCTTTAGCTGCTGCAACAAAGTTGCGGCCATTATCGCAAAATATCTCCGCTGGCTTGTCCCGTCACGATATGAACCTGCGTAACGTCATAATGAACGCGTCTTTAGACAAATCACTGACGGCTTCTAGGTGCACGCATTTATACCGGAAACATACAAACAAACATAAATAGGTTTTGGTTAGTCGTGCACCTCGACCCCGTTTATTCAGCGTGTGGAACGGTCCAGCGAAGTCAACGCCAACAGCACGAAATGGAAAATCAGGTGTGATGCGCTGTGTAGGTAAGTTTCCCATCATGGGAATTAATGTTTTACCTTGTATACGTCTATATCTGACACAGGCGCGTACTGTGCGGCGGGCCAATTGCCTACCGTTTATAGTCCACACAGTCTCTCTTGCACAGGCTAGCAACAGCTGGGGTCCAGCATGCATGTTGTGTAAGTGTTCATATATAAAATATAATTTGGTGAGCGGATGAGCGGCGTGTAAAAGTATGGGATGTTTTTGAGCATAGTTGTAATTAGATAATTCTATACTACCACCAACTCTCATTACCTTGTCATCGTCTAAAAAGGGTGAAAGTGACAAGAGTTTTGATTTGCTGCTTAATGTTTTATTTTTTAACAAAATATTGTACTCTAGAGCAAATGAAGTTTGCTGAGCAATTTTACATAAACTAATAAAAGATGATTCTAATTCACTAACTGTAAATTTACCAACTAACTTATCTTTAGTACATTTTTGTCTTATGTTATGTATAAATCTATTGACATACGCAAATATGCGTCTCAATTTCAAAAATGATGAAAACTTATCCTTTTTTTAGGATTTCTGTTTCAGGTTCCTGAACAACAGTGGAAGTAGATTTTATCTCAGGTAAGTCTGTTTCATTTATTAATTTATTCAAATAGGGCCAATCAGATTCAGGCTGTATTAGAAAGTTTGGACCTGACCACCACAAATTAAAATTGATGATCTTATCTGGACTGACGCCCCTTGAGATCAGGTCAGCTGGATTCTGATCAGTCGGCACATAACGCCACGACGAACTATCTGTAAGTTCATTAATTTCAGCTACCCTATTAGCTACAAGCGTTTTCAACCTCGCAGAATTACCATTCAACCAACTGAGGACAACGCTAGAATCGCACCAGTAAATGATGCGATTGGCCTCATATCGCAGAGAATTGATAACTGTCTTGCACAATTTTGCAGCTAATAGAGCAGCGCAAAGCTCTAGACGCGGTATTGTCGTCGGCTTCAACGGCGCCACCTTAGACTTAGCACACAGTAAATTTACCCTTACATCACCAGCTAAGTTGTGTGACCGCAGGTACACACACGCACCGTAAGCGACTTGGGAAGCATCACTGAAGGTATGTATTTCTATATAATCAGGAGCTTCGCATAGCGTTAAACGCGGGATCTGTAAATCTGATAAAAAATGTAATGAACTTGTGCCAGGATTTCAGAATATCGGAACTAACTGGCTCATCCCAGTCCCTTTTATCGAGCCATAAGGACTGGATTAACATTTTAGGTATAATAACACATGGACTGAGAATTCCAAGAGGATCAAAAATCTTGAAAGATGCAGAGAGTATCGATCGCTTGGTAGCTACGTCATTTGGGGTTCCAATTTAATCCTAAAGTATTAGTAGACTCACTTAAACTAACCTTATCATTTTGATCAATAATTGATGATGATAAAATGCTTGGTAAATTCGATTTGAATTTACGTAGTTTAAACCCACCAGATCTTAGTGTGTCCGACACCTTGCGTTGAATGTATAGTAACTCGGACTCATTGTTGGATCCGGTGACTAAATCATCGACATAATGGTCATGTTTAATAATATTACCTATAAACTCGTCATCGCAATCCTCTGCCAATACTGACAAACACTTGGTGCTCAAATATGTAGCACTTGCGAGACCATAAGTTACGGTTTTAAGACGTAAAGTTTTGATAGGATTTGACTCGTCACTTCTCCAAAGTATTAATTGTAAATTACGATCTTTTTCATCTAATCTCACCATCCTAAAGAATTTCTCGATATCAGCTGTCAAAATATATTTATACTGGCGAGCCCGAATCAAAATGGAGAAGATCGAGTCTTGTACATTGGGGCCGACCATTTGTAGGTCGTTCAGAGAGAAACCTGAGGAAGTTCGTGCCGATCCATCAAAGACAACACGAGTCTTTGTTGTTTCACTACTTTGTTTGAACACTGCATGATGGCAAAGATAATAGGATGGAAAGGGATTAATAGTCGGACATTCCTCTAAATGGCCTAGCTCCAAATATTCTTGAATAAAATTTTAATAGTGTAACTTTAATTCTGGATTCTTACGGAAACGTTTTTCTAAATACAACAATCGTTTCTTGGCCATTGCGTAAGAATTTCCTAAAGAATCTGGAGTATCAATTAGGGGCAGCCTAACACAAAATCTACCCGATTCTAAACGATAAGTATTACGATAAAAATGGTCTTCACATGCCTGCTCAAATTTGCTAAAATATTGCTTATCTGGAACCTGCTCCAGTTCCCAAAACTTAGTCAATTGAGAATTAATATTGGAATTATTGCATTCGTCACTATCACTAATTGTAACATGACACGGAATATGTTTAGGTGACGAACGATTCCTTAAACTTGGAGAAATAGGGCCGGCAACGAGCCAACCTAGCTTTGAGCTACGTAGCTTGGGCATGTTATGACCTAATGCTAGCTGATCACACCCTAATAGGTCCCAAAAGAGGTCCGCACCTATCAAGACGTCTATAGCCGAAGGCTGATTATAATTAGGATCAGCTAACTGTATGTTACTTGGAATATTTATTTTACTAATGTCTATAGCTTGCTTAGGAATAGTACCTGTTAATTGGTTCAATACATAAAATGACTGTACGACACTATAGTCATGGTTAAATGAATTTAATCTGGCAATGCAACTTTTGTTCACATGTTCTGCTAAGTTGTTGCCTATACCAATAACATTTATAGTTTTTATAAAACATACCTGTAACGATAACTTGTTCATGAGTGACTGGCTAATGAATGAACACTGACTTCCACAGTCTAATAAAGCACGTACTCGAAATTGTTTGTTTGTTTGTGGATTAATAACGTTAACCATGGCTGTTGACAAAAGAATGTGGTTTGCTATGAAATGATTATTAATTGAATTGTTGACTGATATTTCAGTTGAACCGCGATCTGTGTTATTATTATTGCTGCTGACTTTACTAGCATTACTTGTACTAGTATTGACAGAATTAGGTAAATGCAAGAGTGAGTTGTGCCTACGCTTGCACTCACGACAGGGACCCAACTTGCAATCACGTGCATGATGCCCGGTTCGTAAACAATTGGAGCATAAGTGCAACTTAAATGCTTCATCTCGTCGTTCCTTAACACTCTTCGCTAAAAAAGTAGGGCAGTCGTATATCCAGTGGTCACCTTTACAGACAACGCACTGCTTAGTGACCGAGCCGGTGTTCTGAACTGTAGATGAAAAGGATTTAGTACTACGAGAATTATTATTATTATTTTGACGTGATTGTGTTGCCTTGGGTATGTCAGAGTTGTTTTGATACATAGTTTGTAACACATCAGCGCGATCAGTTAGGAACTTATTGAAATCTTTTAGAGCGGGGAGATCGGACAAACTATTACGATGTTCTTCCCACTTCATGGCAGTACGACTATCTAATTTTGGTATAAGAATTTTTATAATTATCATGTCAAGCAGTTCATCTTGTTTAGCTAAGCTTGACAATGCTCGCAGGTTTTTAGTTACGTGGTCAACTAGAAACCTCAGTGATTTATCTGATTCACGTTTGTGTTGTTGCTGTGTTGATTCAAAATATAACAATGAATTGATATGTTGATTTATGAGTTGGCGCTTGTTATCGTAACGATCGCACAAGAGCTGCCATGCAGTCTCATAATTAGTTTCACAAATCTCTAAATTAGAGATAATGCGCGCGGCTTCATTCTCGAGATACGATACTAAATAATGAAACTTATGAATAGGCTTAATACGCTCATTATTATGAATGAGCGACAAATAGGTGTCTCGAAACTCAAGCCAGCGGAAATAAGCGCCATCGAACCTTGCAATTTGTATTTGTGGTAATTTAAAATCAACATGATGACATTGAGATGACTGATCGTGATAACATTGTGATGAATTGTGCAAGTCAGATTCGTGAGAAGTATTCCTATACTTATCAAGTTGCTCTTCAGCAATTGCAAGATGTGAAGTAAAGATCTGCTCAATTTCATCACGTTCGTCAATCTCAGAGTCCATATTGTCGTAATTAATGACCTCAATCTGAACCTGTAGTTCATCGAATTTGCCAGACATAGCTCGTATTTTACCAACATTAATTTCTAACTCCTTTGCTTGGGTTTTTGTTAACTTTGAAGAGCATACTACATCTAAATATTTTTTAAATTTCGCTAAACGACCTTTGACCGAGCTACGTTTAGCAAATAGTTCCCTCAATTGTTTGGCATTACTGTCCTTATCTTCGCTTATAGACATCTTGTTTACAAGCGTTGTCTTGTTTGTTAATAATTAAAATAAGCAACAACAAACGATAAACTAGCACTGGGAACTTTAGAAAGATAGTTGTAGTTGATTGAGTAATCTAAACAGTAAAACACTAATACCAAATGAAGGAATAAAGTTATATGTTACAAATCTTATCTGATACTCCTTCGGCGGCACCTGGGGCCCTAACGCAGCTACGCGGCAGCAAGCGCGCCTACAGGCGGCGGCATGCGGCAGCGCAGCGGCGGCGGCTCGGCGGCGCGCTGCGTGGCGAAGCGCCAACGTCACCCGAACGCGGCCAGCGGTAACCGGCAGCGTCACGCGGCGACCTGAAATAGTCGGCCGAAAGAGTTTGAAGTAATGTGAACTAGAATGGTGGCATGTACCATTGGGAGGGCAAGTTTTAGGGCTGCAGATTACCTAGTAGAACGAAAGTATCGGGAATATAATAACCTACTAATTAATATTTCAAAGATTTTACAATTTTACAAATGATTAGGTCAGTTAGGACTATTTTAGGATATTAACTGGTTATTTACTTGAAATAAGCTTTAAAATAGCTAGATACTTCGTTTAAATAATGAAGTACACAAGTGGAATGTACTAAACAGCGTCCCTGTTGATAGGAAAATAGGGAAAATAGGTTGAGGTATTATTAGGGTAAACCATAGGAAAGGCCACTTAACTGATAGGCGAGACTGCTGCTTCTGGCTACACTGGTCCTCGCTGGTGGCTGTGGCACTAATAGGTGCACGAGCTGCTCGTAGATGTTGACAGAATCCTCGAACTGGCGCGGGCGTGGCAGGCTGACGGTGAACCTCGACGTTGTAGAAGCTAAGGCTGGGCGCGGCGCGTTGTGCTGACCGACCTGGCTGGCTTAGTCGTCTTCTATTATAGTGTTCTTGCGTCTGTAGTCCTCCACGATGAATCTTTGGTAGATTTTCATTTGATGAGAATTCTTTGTCTTCGTATGTACTCGATCCGAATTTTGCTAATTTGTACTGTCACGGTCGCCAATTAATGTCTAGTAGTGGACATTTGGAAGTTTATTAATGAAAACCTCAGTTTCTTCATAAAACAGTTTTAATCTTCGGATTTTGTAAATAGCTCTCGACACAGCCGTGTACAAATTTATAATGGTAAAATATCAAAAACGTGCGGGTGTAAGTAAAATTACAAGTCTAGATATAGCTCCACTTCAATGTGCAGCTTGGTGCTATCACAAAACCATCAGGCGTAGGTATGGCGCAGACAATTATCTTATTACTTTTTTATTTATTTTAATAAGTGATAAATTGCTTCAAATAAACGAGACACATAAATGGCTGATGTCTAAAAATTTTACTAATTTATCTAATAGATTTTTGTAGCTTTATGGTCTCTTTGCCTAATAACAATGTTATTAAATCATTTATTTTGATTGTCAATTTATATTATACTAGAGGACGCCTCGCGGTTTCACCCGCGTAGTTCCCGTTCCCGTGGGAATACAGGGATAAAAAGTAGCCTATGTCACCCGGGGATAGAGTAACTTCCCAACGGTGAAAGAATTTTTGAAATCGGTCCAGTAGTTTTGGAGCCTATTCGGTACAAACAAACAAAAAAATCTTTCCTCTTTATAATATTGGTATAGATAAACAAGACGAGTTTTTTAATTTTGAGTTCCAATTTAACGATATAAACAAAGTTACTACCACAACAGAAGCCGTCAATTCGGTAGATAACACCGTTTCTATTTGTCAGATACTTTATCCGGAACTTGTCTAGAGATTTTACTACACCTGTTTATGGCGGGTCTATGAAGATTTTCCTTGCCAGAACAATAACACAGTATAGGTATACAAGTTATAATATTGTTATATTTTCTGGTTGTTAAACAAGGCTCTTTGACAGGAGTTACACAACCCCTTAATAATAGATACCATGTCTACTCATTAGAGGAAACAAGTAACTACAGCACAATATTGAATTCTGTTCACAGAAACCAACCTGACCTATTTGTTTAAAAAGTGGCAACAAAAAAAAATACGTTTTTTTTTTTTAATAAAATGTTACCTAAAATACACACACATACATATTTTATATAATACATACATATATATATATTTAATTCCCCCGCTAATAATAAAACTGGCATTTCCACTTGAAATATACATTTACCTACTGGTTACCGTAGCCGTCCTGATTTAGAGAGGAAGCGCGTTCCATAGAAGAATAGACTGAATATGAAAGGAAGAATGAACAAAATCAGTAGTATGAGAAGGGCAGAGTAGGAAGAATGTATGGAAATATGGAGCCCTACTGTTTCAAGTCAGTTTGAAGAACATCCAGTTAACTCAGTAGACATGACAACGGCCAAAATATTCGAATATTATCAATAAATATCAGTTACATGTTCCGAAATGAAGTCCAGTTGGAGGTTATGAACTTGAATTTAAAAGGTTAGCTTCTGGCAGCGGCGCGTGAAAACCATTCCAGCAAACATACGTGTCTCTCGTTCTTCTCTTTCTACTCGTGTGGCAAGTTTCATTCAAATCTTGTCAGCCGTTAACAGGTTCACAGTCTACAGCCCATAAAACAATACACGTAACCGGTTGGACCGGAAACCTGTTAAGATTTGAAAAGGTAACAGAGAGATAGAGTTACTTCCAAATTTGTAATATTAGTATGTATTAGATACTTACTCGTATTTCGTCACGCGAGGCGTTAGTTTTTTTATTGGATGTCTGGCTATTCTTAAGCCCGATACAAACTAAAAACTAAGCTTAGAAGTTCGTTTATCCCCATAAAGATAGCTCATACTATGTAGTTTAGCTTTAACTATAAATTTAGAGAGGATTCTAAAACCCCTAAGAAATGCGTGTCTTTCAAGTTCTCTTTTTCGTCATCTTTTTGTTCGAAGATCCTTTTATGAAAACTGTGTGCGAGGGATTAACAATATTTATGGGACCCAAATAATAACTTAGCGGAGACCCTAATTAACTTAAAATATAATAAGATTCCGAAGATTAGTTTGGTCTCAGACATTAAGAACTTGGTCCCAGGGGAAATCTGCGACGAGAAACTTCGGCGGTTCGACTCTTACGTTTGAGATAAAAGTCTGATAAGTGGTAGAATTTTAACTTTGTGTGTAAACTAGATAAAATGCAGTAGAGTGCTTTTGCTGTTCGAAAGTGAATCTCTCAATATTCCCTTTGATCATTAGTTTAATGGTCGGTTAAAGAAAAAAAGTTTTATGAACCAAATACGTTTCAATCCATTATCGTTCGTTATAAATTCAATTAGACTTAACCCACAAAGTCATCGACCACATAGCCACAAAGTCAATTGATTAAAAAACAAATCAAAATTCCAATTAACAATTTATATCGTATGTAAGGGCTGGTAAAAATATCTTTTAGGAGATCATTGATCTCCTCAACCAATGGCTGTACGGAATATTCATTATTTTTGACCAACTTAGACACATCAGCGACAACGATTGTCAAAGTTAAAAAAATGTTTGAGATTGACTACGTCATGATATTTTCTGGTCAATATTAAAACGGTTTAAAGAAAATTAGACATTCAATTAATATGTTTGCAAACCTCCAATATGCGATAGTTCTCGCAAGGTTGATCAGTCTTCCTCGCTACGTGTGGATCGCACAGTTGGACAGATTAAGAGCTTTCCACCGACACCAATTATTTGTTTCAATCAATGCAAGCGTGACTCTGAGCCGATTCCGTTGAGCTGCCAACATTAAATGAAAGAATGTATGAATTATTCAGTTTTATTGCTGAAAGGATTAATCGTCTGTGATTTATAGAGATATTTTTCATTGGACTGTTGTTGGAAAAGAAAGACCTCTCAGGCTTTGTGTGTGATTGTTTATATCACCAATCAGCGTAGTAGTGTACCGATTGGACAGGTATGCCTACGGTTAAAAAGACAACAATACTTACCAAATATGTGACAACTATGACGATATTACCACAAGCACTAAATCCCTAAAATTCTTGTATGCAAATGTGCGTAGCATCGTGAAACCAGGCAAATTAGACGAACTTAAGTGTGTAGTGGAATCTTTTCGTAGTACCATTCACATTATTGTACTTACAGAAACATGGATAAAAACTGAAGATGAAGCTAAACGACTTCAAATTCCTGGATACACACACTATTATAACTACAGACAATGCGCAAGGGGTGGTGGAGTATCAATTTTCGCTCACAATAACTTAAAGCATCACTTAATTGAGGAACTATCCCTGAATGACAACCACTACGTATGGATCCATCTTGAAAAGTATTCCCTCGACATAGCTGGCATCTATCGTAAACCAGACGCCTCTAATTTGAAAAACTTCCTTGAAACATACACCAAACAATTGCATAAGCGGAAGCGAGTAATCATACTGGGGGACTTTAATATTAATATGCTGAATTTGGATCAGACGGCTATCAAATACCAAGAAGAACTACAAACCAGTGGCTATAGACTGCTAAACAAAGTCGAAGAGAACTATTGTACCCGAGAAACTGCCACAACGAAAACTATTATTGACCATGTCTGCACAAACCTTGCTGATACCAAGTTCCATCTTGCTATAATTGCAACTGATATGTCGGATCATAATCAAATATATTTAGAAGTTAAAAATCACCAATCAGAACCGCCTAGAAGACTAAAATATCAAGCTATAAATTATGAAAAGCTGTACAATACTGTGAGAAAATGGAATAACACCAATTAAGACTATATATACAAACTATTTGAACAAAAATTACTATCCAGTATCAAAAGTAATAAAATAACTAAATCGAAAGTATTGAATCCGCCCAGACAAGATTGGATAAACAAAACAATTATAAGTCTAATAAACAAAAGAAACATGCTATGGAACATGCATAAAAAAAAGGCAGATGATCAATTGTTGCACGAAAAATTTATCAATCAAAGAAATGAAGTCAGTCAAGTAATACAGCAAACAAAAAGTGCTTATTACCAGAATGCTTTTGATCAATGCAAGAAAAACCCAAAAAAAATGTGGAGTCTTATAAATGATCTCTCTAGGCACAAGATCAGAGAATCACCAGCACCGAGTAAACTCTTGACGCCATCTGGAGTTTTGACTAATCAGAATGAAATTTGTGAGTGTTTCAATGATTTTTTCTCAAACATCGGATCGGTTCTGGCTAGTCAAATCCCCAATCAATACCATAATAATGTAACTCACACTATAGGAGCGCAGGCAACTGAAACCTTAGACACACTTTCACAATTAAGACCATGCACTATAGATGAAATTGCTAAAATAATTGAAAATTTAACTAAACACTAGCTCTGGCTTAGACGGTATAAACACAAAATCAATCAAATGCGTAAAAGACTTGATACTAGTCGAGCTAACAAATTGTATAAATAAAAATTTAGAGCTTGGAAGTTTTCCCGACAGCCTCAAAATTGCAAAGGTCAGCCCCATTTTCAAAAATGGAAATAAATCGGATCCAGGAAATTATCGTCCCATTTCAGTCTTACCGGTCTTATCAAAAATTTTTGAACGCGTTTTATACAACCGCCTCGATGAACACCTAAGAGCGCAAAACTTTCTCTATAAAAAACAATACGGTTTTAGGCCAAAATCCAATACACTTTCTGCAACAATAGATCTAATAACAAAAATTAAACTAAATATCGACAAAAAGCAAATAGCATTAGGAATTTTTATAGACCTAAAAAAAGCCTTCGACACAATAAGTCACACACTGTTATTAAATAAACTAAATGGCATTGGCGTCACTGGTAGTGCCCTTGATATTTTTAAATCCTATCTGACAAATCGTTGCCAAGTGGTTAAGATTAACGAAACCCAAAGTAGTCCTAAAAACGTAAATTTTGGCATTCCACAGGGATCAATTTTGGGACCCTTATTATTCCTGATTTACATCAACAATATTCATGAAGTTGGACTAAAAGGCGATGTATCGTTGTACGCTGACGATACCGCTTTATTTTATTATGGGCATTCCGTGGACGCTGTTATGTTCGACGCTCAGGATGATCTACATCTTTTGAATGTGTGGTTTCAGTGCAATCTACTCACCATAAATATAGCTAAAACCAACTACATAGTTTTCGCTGCAAAAAACAAAAAAGTATCACACAATTCACAATTAACCATAAATAACCAACCTATCAAAAAAGTTGATCATGAAAAGTATCTCGGATTAACTTTAGATAACCACCTGAACTGGAGGCCACATATGGAAAGGGTTAGATCTAAATTGACGTCGCTCACGGGAGCCCTACGGAGTGTCGTCCGATGTCTTCCACGACAAGTGCGCTACAATATATATAACACTCTTGTAAAACCTCACTTGGACTATCTAATAGAAGTATGGGGCACAGCGGCCAAAACCAATATTGAAACGTTGCAAATAGCACAAAATAAGTTAATAAAGACACTTTTCCATTATGATTACAGTACAGAAACACAAAAAATATACAATGAAACTAAATTAATGAATATATCACAGACATACTTTTATAATACTTGCATATTAATAAGAAAAATACTTAATAAAAGCATCCACACACAAATACATTTTACAAAGAAACATCAAATACACAAAATTGGGCTCAGAAATGCAAATGACATACAATTATACTCACCACGCACCAACTATGGCAAAAAAAATGTGATGTACGAAGGTGCTGCATTGTATAATAAACTACCAAACAACATTAAAAATGCTAAATCCAATATTTAAGAAACATTTAAAATTACATATCCTTAAAGGGGCGAGCGCACCTTAGTACATTACATGCCACTTCTAGTTGCGCGCGCTCTTTGTATGTTTACGTTCTGGCTGAGTTAATTTTTTTCAAATACCCTTCACTTTTAGAATATTTTTGAGTATCGTTATTTATTTTGCCAGAACTGTACGTAAGTCAATAATGTATGTTTAGAATTATTTAATCATTTCATGTTGAATGGTATGTTTACGTTCTGACTGTGTAATTTTGTTTTTTTTTTTCGATTACTCTTCACTTTTGGAATAATTTTGTATATCGTAATTTTTTTTTACCAAAACTGTACGTAAATGAATAATGTATATAATGTATATTTAAATTAGTTAATCATTTCTCATGTAAGTGAAATAATTTCTTATGGGAAATAAAGACATCTCTCAAACCTCAAAAGTACAGGCAAGCGTATTAATTTGGTTTGTATGATTGGCTACCCGCTATATTTCCAGTCATCTCTACCAACTTGAGTCTATCTCGAATCATGAAAATTACGGTTTTTCCGTTGTCATGGCGGCTAAATCGAATGGAGATCCTTCAAATTGATTTGGCTCCGCTTAGGTGTCGCTAACCTCTTAGATCATAAGTTTCAATAGCCTGTAATAGTTACTTACACAAACTTTTTTTGGTAACGGACGGTCTACCGTTAGCAAAAAAAGTTTGAAAAGATTTTCTATTCTGCCTTTGTGATAAAAACAACTACAACACCAAACTAAACCAAACTGCTTTACCTCCGACATTAATCTTAGCTTCATAAAACTTCCAGGCTCGGTAAAGCCGGAATCTACATAAAATACGAAAACACGTAACCCAATGTAGACACACTGTTAAAATGACCAACCCGTCCACCATCAAAATGCAATGAAGCATGATTACATTCAGTTAGTGCTCGGAGAACTAGACTAGATGCATAATTCATACTCCAACTGGCGTTCAATAATTCAGGCCGAAGGCCGAATGCCGAGAGCCAAAAGCCGAAAGCCGGGCACTCGATGGGTTCAGATGTTTTATTTTAGTTATCACTTATTCAGTTGTTCGCGACTTGAATGATGATAAACTGTATTTGTATGAAGTTATGAAGGGTGCGGGTTTATTATTGTGATTTATAGACGCGGTTCGTGTGGAATAACTATGTATGACTATAGAGAATTTTGAGGATATTCTATAGCCGTTTATTTTCTTTTTTAATCTTTCGATACTAAACCAGTCGTTAAAAAGGATAAATTATTTGATAAAAAGCAGCAGCCGAAAAGGCGTACATACATAAAACACTGCTAAGCTTTTACGTGTACCAACTTGGATTATAAGTTATGCTACGGTGCTACGAATCCGCGTAGCACTCCTGCTACGTGTTACCACCAACTATGCCAAAATTGCTTCACCTTTTGCTACGGCGCGGCAAATCCATCTTTATGATAATGAATTACCAGATGCGTTACTCTATATTTAACTCTGAATCACATTTTTATAACTGAATAACAAAATTATATTACTAGAAAATAAACTCGATCATTACCTAAAGAGCCATTTTATAAAAAACACCACCATTTTACGATGTCATTACAAGACATAACCGCACTCAGAAAACGACGAATTTTTACACAGAACGTCGTAATAAAGAGGACAATCGCTTTTTGTTTAACACCTCTTATTTACGACTGCACCGTAAAATATATATTTTGGTTGTAAACGTGAGTTTTAAAGTGGGTGTAAATGGATATTTTAACCCTTTATTGACGATGTTCGTCATAAAATGAGGTTGTAAGGCAGACACGAACATCAAACTGCTTCCTCGAGTGATCTTGGGTACATCTTCGGAGTTGCAGTGAAAAAGGGGTGGTCGTAATTCTGTCGAACTTCTTCGTAAATAACCTAGGAAAAATAATACGGAAAAATCATTTTTAAAGTACTATCACAGGAAATATTTTTTCGCAATTTATTTTATTTTTAGTATATAACAATGCTGTGTGAATAATCTATTAGGATCCCATTTGCGAAAAAACATGTTGAATGTCAAATCTCCTGAAAATCAGTTTTGATATCAAAACCATTCAGATATCAGTCTCACTCAAATATTTATCATGGTAAGACTTTTGATGTGCCATTAACTTGGAAAAAACTAGATCTCACGACATAGGGAGAAGTTTAGAGCTACTTTAAAAAAAAAAGTTTTCTTATTAATTATATATATTTCTTATTTATCTTTTTAATTGAATTTGTTGTCTTTGAGAATGTGTCTAAATAAAATTTTCTTATCCTCATCTTATCCACTATGTAGATTGGTCTTTTAAAGTGGCCACACAGATATGGGTAGATGCATATGAAGGATTTCAAAATAACGGTCTTATATTTACTAAGCTGTACCAAGAAAGCAGTTTCTGTCCTGCAGTCTTTGAAATGTTCATATCCTTTCATCATCCTCACTTTACGTGCAAAAGTCCAATATATGTTAAATACGACCTTTCCACATACGTATCATAATAATGCACAGGACAGACTTAATGAAGAATATCTGAAGTCTCAAGGAGTCTTTAGTTAAGTCCGAGTCTTATGTATAGTGTGCACTAAGCTTTGATGAAGTCTGGAAGCATCTAGAGATATATCTTCTTGGAAAGCTTTATTAGGATACTGAAACCTAGTTGATATTGTACACAACACTGTTGTTTAGATGTAAGTTTTAGGAGTTACTAATTAAAACACTCTAGAGATAACTAAGGATGGTAATAAAAAGAAGCAAAGATAACCGTGCTCCTCCATGCTTAAATTATTTATAACGACGAGAGAGTCCAGTCTGCACCAAGTGCAAAGGGCAACTGATACAATTCCGACCACTGACGAAACATGAAGTTTGGTGAGGAACATTAGGAAGTAGTTGTACTGTACGACTGTATTATCTTGCTTATTTATGACAGCAACAAGCTATATGGGAATAACGATTATCCAGCTGACATTACGAATAGTACAATTGCTTATGTAAATCTGATTCTTATAACTTGTAATGTATGTACCTACCCACTTTGGTGAAGCAATATGTAATTCATTAGAATCTATTTAATAATACCAGCCTGAAAATGTCCCACTGTAGAACAAAGGGCTCTTCACATACAGAGAAGACACGAGCTTTAATCACCACGCTTACTCAAGATGAGTTGGACATTTCAAACTTATTTATTTATTTATTCAATCAAATTTATGTAAATAACACCTTAACAGCTATAACGCCAATGCGATGTTACTACCACAAAGTTATTTGGACTAACAGAAATACAATTGAAATACAATTTTAAATACCATTGAAATACAATTAAAAATACAATCAAATATTACAATTAAAATACAATCAATCACACAATTATAAATAAAATTAAAATCCATTTATAATACAATTAAACACAATAAAATACTTTTAAAATACAATTAAAATACCATTGAAATACAATTATTTTTCAATTAATACTTATATTCACTATAAGTCCAGGTTTCGTCACGGTGTTTTCCTTCACAATGGTCACCGATGTCCAAGATAAACTTGGAAAGTAAATATGAATTGAAAAAGTCACATTGGTACTTGACCGGATTTAAACCCACGACCTCAAACACGGCAGGCGAGGTCTGACTCACAGTACTACCACGGCTACTAGAATCTATTTAATTCGTATAAAAATATACAATGTGGAGAATTCTAAATTATTAACTTAAACTTTATCCGAAGAAATAGTTGCTTTTTTATATTTCGGGATTTGTTTCATAGTAAAAGCTGCATGTAGTCGGTGGTTTTTAAGGTTTTACAAATAACCCTGAATAAATACTTATAATGAGGCCTACAATAACTAAAAATCGCTAAACTTAACAACAATGTAAAATATGAAATATGGCGTAAATATGTAAAAATTGGTTTCTCCAAATCATTTTTCGACGCCATATATTCAAAAAGCAATATTGCAACTATTCTGGTGACTTTTTGGGCTGGTAATTTAATTAATACAGTCCCAAATTAAGCAGTAGACATGTCAGACACACAAAAACTTTACCTACAGATCCAAAATGTCTACTAACGATTTTCTATCACGAAGACACATACCTATTACATGACGATATTATTAAATTATCTTTATCAATCACGATATTGTCTAACCTTAATTTGTTATCAACGATAGTGATAGTAATAATCTCGTAGGCAAGAATCGAAATGATTATTAAGTGTTCTTTCTCTCAATATCGACACAGTTATTAGTTCTCATTACTGGGAATGACCTTCATTTGTCATGATTGTTATCGTTTGATCTAGTTCAAGAATATCTTTGTGGAATTATTTCATTTATACGTAGGATAGGATGTACGTATGTACGTCTCGGTACATAACAAAAAGTTTTTTAATACGATATTATATTATAGACTAGGCTATGATACTTTTGCTGTGCATTAACTAATGACTATATAGCTTCAAGATAACAATATATAGAGGGTATAAATTCCCACAAAATGAAAAATTGTTTGATATGGACAAGTATATGATAAAAATAGAAATAAATAAAAATACTAAAGTATTATTTTATCAACATTTTTTTAACGACAAAAATACGGAGGCGGTTTTTAAATCGACCCGTATTTGTAACTACATTTTTTTAATGTATGATCAGTCGACCACGCATTTCTATTTTAAGGAGAGACAGCTCATGTCGTTAATTTTTTTTTAGCTATATCTGTAGTCTTTTACGACTGATAGAATCATTCATATATAACAAATTGCGTAAGTATTTTCCTCCATAATTTGTTATTCCATCTAACAATTTTTCATACAAATGATAAATGGTTTAGTTTATCGACCAATATACACTGGCCTTCAAAACTTAGTACCACACTTTTAAAATTGCAATTTGTCCTAAACTATAGAAGTTAGAGTTTTGAAATAAAAAACGTTTTATAGAATACTTTATCAAATTCCTTTAAAATTATAGAAAAACCAAAAAATAATGATTTTAACTTACTGGCAAAACCTCAAAACAAAACTTTTAAGTATGTTTTACGCCGTTACATTTTTATAACTGGTATTGCCTCCTCGGGCTCTGATTACAGCTTCGACCTGGTTTGGCATACTGAAGACGAGGTGTCGGATGCGATTTTGGGAAATATCTTTTTTTTATATTTTTTTTTAAAGTTAAAAGCGTTATTAATGTATAAACATTTCAAAGGAAGTTAATGACAATTTCTTAAAAATGATTATTATTACAAAACTCTGACTTCTGAAGATTAGGAGAAATGCAATTTCAAAAGTGTGGTACTAAGTTTTGAAAGCTAGTGTAGATTGAAACAGGTGTTATTGAGTTAGTAACAACTTGTGCAACTATGAATAAATGTTATTTTATTCATGCATGTAATTTAGAGCGGGCTTTTCTGGCGATTAAAAAGTCGCACGTTCAAATGCTATCACGTAAAAAATTGTGATGACATTTTTTATTGCGTATTGTATGTTCTATTTGATTTATGATTTAGAAATCGCTTTACTAAAACTGGTTCATTTGGTTGGTCTTAATCTATCATCTACATATTATATATAAATAGGTAACATTACTGACTTTTATAAACAATGAAAGCCCCGAACATTGCCCTAACGTAGGGGAAAAAAATACTTTGCTGTTCGAAAACTGTTGCCCCATACATAAATATTCAAAAATGTTACTTTTCGAAGTATATTTTATAAGTTGGTAGACTGTTACTCGAAAACTTGTGAAGCCTACTTAGCTGTGATAGTTTTTCTTTTAATTTCGTTATATATACTACTGCCGTGAAATTTTTCACGTATCCAAAAGCAACCAGCTGGTGGGGAGGAGGGACACCTGACGCTAACAAAAATTTGCAATTTAAAGCTTAATTTTACGCAAACGGATCCCTGAATCGAAAAATGGTTTTCACAGACCCATGATATGACCCTAATATTTTTGAATGGCCTATTCAACGATACCCCACACCATGAGATAGACGATAAAAAAGACATCCCCACTTCACGTGTACAGGAGGTACACTAAAAACCTTAAAATGCGTTTAACCGAATTTTTTAACATTGGTTACCATATTTATTTATATATAAAAACTATATGCACAAGTACAAAGGCGGACTTAATGCCTTAGGCATTTTCTACCAGTCGACCTTAGGGTGGTGCAGATGATAAAATAAGACAGGTGCAACTAAATGAAAGGATAAAAAGAGGAAAAAATATATATAAATATATACTTAGATACATACATACAAAATCAAAATAATCAATAAAATAAGACACTCAAAGATAAGAAGCGTAACCAAAGCCACCGATGCTCTGAACTATGCAAAAAAGCTGAAATGGGCGGGGCATATTGCAAGACTTTCAGACGAGCGATGGACCATTAGGGTGACTCGTAGAGAGGCCCAAGTGGGAAACGATACAGAGGAAGGCCGCTTACACGATGAGCGGACGATATTATAAAAACGGCTGGTTCTAGTTGGATGCAAACAGCCCAAGATAGAGAAAACTGGGGTTCCTTGGAGGATGTCTTCACCTGCGGAGCTATTCTTGCAAATTCATAATATATTTGAATTAAAATTAGGATTAAGTTAGTTAAAGACAGTTAATTTTTTTTTGTTTTGCAAGAAATTAAAGGCTTTTATATTTTATTATTTTACATACATACATAAACAATGTTATATATATTCCGAAACCAACAAATAAATTCTGTGATGATTCTACAAACTTCTTGCGAATGTGCTCACGTGCCTTAAATTTGAAAGAGAACCGACTGGTTGCCATCCTGATAATCTGAGGGAGCGCATTCCAATGAGAGATAGCCTGGACAAAGAAGGACGAGAGAATAAACCCAGAGCGGTGAGGGGGACTTTGTAGAAGACAATTATTGGTGGAACGAAGATTTGTACTGTGAGCAGAGCAAAGAAATTGAACATAAGAAGTCAGATAAGAAGGAGAAGTGGGTTTATCAATAAAAGAAAACAGGGTAGTCAAGGCTCTCAGCGCTCTATACTGACGAATGGGTAACCATTTTAAAAGTGATCGATGAGTGGTTATGTGATCATGACAGGAGGATAAAGACAAATCGAATGCAGTTATTTAGAAGGCGGTCAAGTTTATTGAGAACTAATTGTAATTGGAGATAACATAATTTTGTTTATTTATTTTCATCAGGTCAGGAGGGATTCCAATCACATTCCTAAACAGGCCTTGGATTGAAATCCTCAAGGAAAAAGGAAATGCGGCCGTCCCCGTCAAACCTGGCGACGCACCGTATTGGCTGAAGCGACGAGTATCGGAATGACGTGGAGCGAGGTGAAGCGCGAAGCTCAAGACGCGTCTCGATGGAGGACTAATGTGGAAGATCAGGGATCATAGGATCTTTAGCAAGTCAGTTAAATTCTCATGTACCTAACTACACACTGCCAATAATGAGTTTTGCAATTACACACTACTAAGCATCCACCCAGCAAACTCTCGGAAGTAATCCACGTTAGGTACTTAACTCAGACTGCCAAATCTAAAGGTAACAAAACAAATATTCCAGGAATATAAAGGGCATCAAATAACACTGTGTGTGGAGTAATCATAATATTCGGTTCTATTTGCATTAAAGACCCAAAGTTTCAAATATTCATTATTTTTATAATGATCCGAAATACACGAGACGGATCATATTTTTCTCGAGTTTTAGTCTTCATAAGAACAATATAGCTCTTCAGATTTCCATCTTAATTTCGCTACGAATGTTTAATATCTCGATCCGAAATGGAGTTTTTCATTCATTTCGATTTAATATCGTTTTCTGTTTATGTCTACGTAGATAAAAAGATGAGGGCTTTATTATTAGAGTATTAACAATCACTTGAAGGACTTAGAATTATAGAAAATCGTTTCGATAATCCTGGAATTTGAAGATCTTAAAGAGGATTTTTTTGCTTGCAGTTTGTTGCTTTAAGGCCTATTCTTTTCAAAGGAAGCAATTAGAGAAATTTTTTTGGGATGGGTATATTTCTTTTTTGTTGTGCAAAAATATTGTTAAAAATTCTGTTAGGGCTTTAAGAATTATTGACACACGACTGACATTCCATTAGCGAGATATAAGACTTTTTGACAATCGCTGTCGCTGGTATGATGATCTGCTGCCTTTACTTTGAGTATTCTATCCAGAAACACATGGAAAATTTTGGCACGAACAAGAAAAGAACTTAACCACAAAAGAATGTTGTTTACCTAACTTGCCACAGATCTTTTTACACCCCTTCCACCCTAAAGCAACAAATCATACACCTCCCAAAATGATAAATAAACTCCGCTAACACTTAGAAACTGTATCATTCGTGGTTACAGAGTAAAATTCTGTATAAGAGCGGTACAGAACTAAAAGCCACCTGCACGGGTGCGGTAATAAATCTTATGTACACGCGTACTAGCCCCGACAGCGTTTGATATACGAAGCATTCCAGTGCTTTGGAAATTCTGAATTTTATTGAAATATAGAATATTTTAGAGTTTCAGTTTTGGTGGGGTTTTTGGGTGTTGATGAGGCTGGGTAGTGGGTAATGGTGGACAAAGTTTAATGCTGCCTTATTTCATCAATTTTAATTATAATTACACAATTACAGACAAGATTATATAGACAGGGCACATTACTCGCAGAACGGACGAACGCCGATGGGGCAGAAAGGTTCTGGAAGGGCGACCGCAAACGGGCACACGTTGCGTTGGAAGGCCTCCCACCAGGTGGAACGATGACCTGGTGAAAGTTGCAAGGATCAGCTGGTTGCGAGACGCAACGGGACTGGTCATTGTGGCTACGCTTGGAGGAGGCCTATGTCCAGCAGTGGACGTCTTTCGGCTGTTATGATGATGATGTGCCAAGAGTATAAACGCTAGGCGGAAAATCCATTGAGTACAAAGCTCAAATTGCGGCCTAAAAACTGGGCATCCTAAATAAGGTGAAGCGATACTTTACGCCTGGACAGCTTTTAACCCTTTACAAAGCGCAAGTCCGATCCTGCATGGAGTATTGCAGCCACCTATGGGATGGCTCAACAAAAGTATCAGCTTGCCGCACTTAACTCGGTGGAACGCAGAGCCAAGAGGCTCATCGGCGACATTGAAGTGGTGGATACCAAGCTTCACAGCTTGGCTCATCGCCGCAAGGTTGCCTGCTTGTCGGTCTTCTACAGACTGTATTTCGGTGAGTGTGCTCAAGAACTCCATGACCTCATCCCACCAGCCCCCTTTTACCATCGGACATCTAGACGCACTGCAGGTTACCATCCTTACCTTATTGCCATTCCACCAATTCGCACCAAGCGCTTCCAAACATCCTTCATAATGCGCACAGCGAATGAATGGAACTCACTACCTGCGTCTGTGTTTCCGAACGCATTCAACCCGAATCTCTTCAAAGTTAGAGTGAACAGGCTTCTTATGGGTAAGCTCACTCCATCGTCGACTCTGTCTCTGTCACCTATGACTTAGACTAGAGTCAAGAGCAAACCCATCAAAAAAAAAAATACACAGCCCTTATATATCTTCAGAAAGGCCAGGTTTGCAGTAAACACAACTGGTGTGCGAGTATGATCAGATGTATGTACGCGTTCTGTTGTTTCTTCTGCCTTTCACCCATGGGAGAAAGGTTCTAGAGTGCCAACCGCTTACCGAAAAACTCGGCAATTGAAGGCCTCCCACAAGGTAGACCGATGACCTGGTGAGGGCCGCGAGAGGTCGCTGGATGCGAGAAGCATAGATTCTGTCGATGTGGCGACGGTTTAAGTCCAGCAGTGGATGATTTTCGGCTGATATGATGATGATGACTTCGAGCGGGTAAAACAAATCTTCTTCCTTCAATTACTGCACCTGCTTAAGAAATGATCGTTAAAATTTGTAGGACATACCTATTAATACCTAAGTAAATATATTATGCGAAAATCTATACTTAAATTATTATTTAATCCAGTTTAAGACCCTAGCCCACGTCTAAAATTAGGTTTTAAGTTTAAATGTATTCATGACGAGGCTCTAACTTTTGGGTCTGAAATATTTTAGATATTCCGGATTATAGTGGTCCCAAAATGTTGGACTAATCGACTAAAAACTATGGTAATTTGTAACGAAAATCTGAAAATTATTTCAGTTTTAGAAATAAGGTAGCTAATTTGAACACGGGTCTGCTAATAATCACTTTAGAGGTTGTAAAATAAAATGTCAAACCCATCAATGTCTTATCGCGAAAAAGGATGTTCCTATTCCTCGCCTACTGTTATATCTCAATTACTGTTTTACACTGAATTAAGATAAACATTTCACCTCCTAAAATATTTTTAAGTTATTTGCTCATATAGTAGTGATACCTGATACCTAAAGATCTTGATATTAAACATCATTCATTGGTTCTCTTTCATGACACCCTGGTAAAGAGGGATGGTGTCTTATTTTTCATACACTTCTAATTATCAATAAATCCTTTTTTGTTTGGAAGTATATTAATCAATCACGCATCAAAGACTGAACAGATTTTGATGAAATTTGGCTCACAGGTTGTAGACCATGTCCTGGGATTATTACTTATGACATTTTTTATCCCAGAAGTACTTTCTCTTGGGATAATATCGCATTTGTTTGTCATGATGGGTTTGCTCTTGAATCTGGTTTAGGTAGCTTTTGGAGAAACCACAATAAAGCTACTGGCAGAATCTAGTTAAATACCAAGAAACTTAGCAGATATTTTATCCAAAAACTGTAGGAATATTATATCTAATATAATATCCGCTCAGTGTTATACCAAGCAAGTGATAAAAGTCCAATAAGTAGAATGGATTACACTACTTATGTAGTTTACCGAGTCTGTGGATTCAGCTTACACGCGTAACTTCAAGTTCTTGTTGAGTATAAATCTCTTAGGGGACAAAATATGAACGATATGGAGTGAATAAACATAAGCACTTACATTATGTAAGTGAGAGAAATTTTATGTGGATGTGGAATAAAACATAATAAGTACTTACTTGAAAGTTTCAGAACCTACGTTTTTAAACTGATGTAATTCAAGTCAGTTACGCACTGATCTGGTGTTATTACAGACACAATAGTAAAATAGAAGTCTCGCGCTGGTTAAGGGGAGGACATTCACCGAATCAGTCACCGTGACAAAGGCAAAACCCGACATGAATGTCAATAAATAACGAATTACAACTGTTAATTTGAGGATTTTAGGTGGAGTTGAGTTGAAGGACACGACTTGGAATATAGGCTTTAATAGTCCTCTTTCCTATGAATTAAACTGCCTAACATAGCGTGGCGTTATCCTTTATCGATCTTCCTAAAAATGCTGTAGGTAATCGTTTCTTACCACTCTTGGCTGACAACCAAGCTATTAAAATAACTTAGGCACCAAACATCACTAACATCCCACCAGAGCCATAACTTTCCTTATGAAAATTGCCCGTCTCCAAAATCGATCATACTTTATTTCAAAAATTGTGCGCCCGGCAGATACTTATTCAAATTTTGCCCAATATAATGCATGTTGTGGCAAGTTTCTCGTGGAAACTGGTTTAAGCTTACATTGGCTCTCTTCCAAGGGGACACGTATCGTGCAGTCTAGATTAATTGTAACTTCTTTTGCCAAATACACTCTAAGGCCAAGATTTACGACTGGCGTTTACCAGGTTTTTGTGAATATTGTGTATGTCATTTGTTTTAGGACAGGGTTCAGTTCAGTTTTTGCTAATTTATTGACATTGTTATTTACTCACATGTGTGCTACAGTTTTGTAAAGCTGAAATAACTACGAGGTTACAAGCAAAAAACTCTGTTACGAATGGTTTAACTCAAAAAAAAAACAATTTGAAGCAAGTTAAAGAAGCAAGCATAGAAGAAAAAGCCTTCATTAAAATAAATGAAATCTTGTACAAAATATATTATATTAGAATTTCATATTCTTAGAGACCATTTTTAAACCGTAAGATTCCGCAATAATAATATACACTTTACTATTCTAACATAAGTGGTACATTTCCAGTATATTCAAGCTCTAGCGGTCTCGCAATTGCCGTAATAATTTTTATTAAGTACTGTCATAGTATGTCGAGTCGTTTGCGGTGAGAAATCTTTTTAATTTGTTGAATGGGAGAATAATGACTACAAAAAGAACTGCATTGAGTCCGTGCCAGAAGTTTGGAAGCAATTAGCGTCATTTTGCTTTTTCGGACAAATTAACATCGGAAAAAGAAAGAGAAAAATAATAATTACCAAATTGAAAAAATCTACGTGGTACCGACATGTTTTGAAAAGTAAATAAAAGCCATTTAGACACTTACATTTTCCAAGACCAATATTATTAAGTTTCAGATGAAAATTATTCCCAGCACAAAAACTACTTCAACACTGTTAATTTCTTAAAGGAAAACCACAGCGAAAATAAAACAAATTATACTTTGTTCAACAAATAATTGTTAGCAAGTGCAGCTGTACCCTAAGAAGTGGACAGGTGTACGATTTATTCAAAAACTTAGGTTGCTCAACAATATTGGATTAGTTGTACAAAGTATTCCAGTACAAGCCATTTAAATTACAAGTAGCCAGATGGTGGAAATAATTTGAAAAACATTTCAGAACCCTAGACTCTTTATAACAGAATCATGTACTTATAATTTGATTACAGATAGTCAGATCAAGAGATCTGATAGGTTAAGTTGTGACATCAATGAGTGGATGGGTGACCATTCCAAAACATTGAGGTCTTCATAAAGAGTCAGCTCTCTAAAATGTTGACGACTGTTTCTCTGACAGTGGTCAAGGTATTCAAAAGAATCTGTGGCAACTAATCTGACCTCTGACCAAATTTACCAATTCAGTTTGATCAAATATTGCAAATCGTGACTTGGCAAAAAAAAGTAGAACGAGTTTAGTGTGTGGGCAGCGAAAGTGAGCTGCTAATTTTTGTTTTTTCGGCCAACTGTTCTTTATTAAAGTTGCTTTAGTTGTTAGAGGTTTTTCACCGGAGTTCATTCTGTTTGCAAAATTATGGATACTTTAAGTCGTATAGTGCGCTGTTTAAGTACTGTACTTAGTGTAAAAGCGGTGAAGGACTTAGTCGTTATATAGAGACATTTTATGGCTATGAAGACAAGGTTTTGATAGCATAAATTATGTTACGGGGTCTTGTTATAGAAGCTTCAGGTCGGCCTTGCTTTCTAAGCGTTATTTTCCAATTATTTTAGGTAAGAACTATCATACATACATACATACATACGTAAACTCACGCCTTTTTCCCATGGGGGTAGACAGAAACTACAGAACGCCACCTGCTACGATCCTTACATACTTCTTTTGCTTCACTCACATTCATGCATCTAGTCATACACACACGCCGGTTATGAGTACTGCGCACCTGGCCTTTTTGAAGAACATCACCTATAAGGTCTATGTATGTCTTTCTAGGGCGTCCCCTCTCGGCGTTTCCATTCAAGTCTGCCTTGTAAATACATTTCGTTAGTCGCCTTTCATTCATCCTCTCAACATGGCCAAACCATCTTAACATACTCTTTTCAATTTTAGTCATCAACTATCATACACAACTATTAAATAAAATAAGCCTTTGCTATATGCTATATTGATATTTACTTAACCTATTTGCAATACATCTACTTAGTTTATAATGTCCTACCTATTTATACTATATTTATTACTACCTATTTATTAATTTTCCCTCGCACCAGCTTGTCTTTCGACAAAGGCGAACCAAGGCACTCAACTTGACTCTGTCCGTCGCCATCCCTATCGGTTCTGGACTGGCCCCTTTATTTTTGCTGAGAGAAAAGAAAGAAGGGTGGACAAAAATAATTATGGAAGAAAAAGAAATAGAGGAAGTCAGGTAAAGCGACTCAACTGATTTATGGAAAAGCCAACATGGACTTTAAAAACACGACATACAGTGAGAAAGCATATCGTTTATAGCTAGTTTTATTACAAGCTGTCAGTATATCATTGCAGAAGTATTGGAAAATTAACTTCATTCGTTTCCTTATTAGGAGGGGGGTGACAGACAAGTATCTAATTTTAATTCAATTTTCTTAGCTTATATATTCATATTTTCATGTCCTCCCATGTCTAAAATAATTGATTCATAACGACATATTGGCACGCAAAGAAATATGCTTTATAGCTTTAGAAGATATAAAACGACCGATCCCCAGAGGCAATTACTTAAAAGACATTCATTTGAATCATCGCTTGATTAAATTATATCTACTATGGAATTTTAATGTACTTAAAACGCACAAATTTAACTCATTTAATTAAAAAAGAACGCTTTCAAATTCATAAAAAACTAATACAGAACAGAGACCACTTTAAGAAAAAGCTAGTGGTCAAGTAAGAGTTGCGCTTTAAACGCTGTTGGTACCGAGATGCATATATCAAAAATGTATAAGTATGTCGAACGCACCGATGTGGATAGTGATTTGTTATCCATCAGCTAGAAAAGATAGAAGTTTAGAAATTTATAACGCAGATGAAAATTGAACAATCATTTTAGTGCGTTGTTTTAGTTTTGAAGTACTGTAACATAATCAAAAATTAAAACATTAATAATAGTTAGGCATACACCAAGCTCTCACAAAAAAAACTGAGGAGAAAAATAAAAAGCATCTGCGTTTCCCACTCGACGAGAGAACCCTAAACGAGAAAATAAATTCTGTCCCCAACACAAAGTGTCACAAACTATGAAATATTAACTCTGCAGTCAATAGAATGCAGAGTGTCTAAGTAATTGAATAAAAATCTAGTTGAGTAAATTATGACGGTACAAAGTTATATAGCCCGGTGTTGGCACGGAGGAGAAATGTAATGGAGTGTTTATTTATATTTTTATTTGATGGTAGAATTCAGTTTATTATTTATTTCACTCACTGTTCTTTCTTCGTTCAGTCTATCTCTCTGTAGAATGCGCTCCCCCAGGAAATCAGAATGGCAACCAACCGATTGGCATTCAAAGTGAAAGCTCGCGAGCACGTTCGTAAGAAGTTGGCAGCAGTATCGTCTCAGCGATAAAGTTTTCCAATTATCTTCTACTACTAACTGTTTAAGTATATTCGTGTATTTGTTTGAATATGTATTGTATACATTTTATAGTATGTATGTATAGCTTTGTATTTGAATAACCTTGTCGTGATTTACTTTCAATATTGCACCTACCACTATTTGTCTCTGCATCACCCAAAGGTAGACTGGTAAAAAATGCCTAAGACATTAAATCCTCCTCTGTATGTTTTTGTGTATGAAGTATTAAATAAATAAATAAGGGAATATATATGTTGTATATGGGTAGATGTATGGTAAATGAATACCAAAGAAACGATCGATGGATTGTGTAAAAGATATTGTGGCTAGAAAGGAGATAATTATTGAGATGACAGCAAATATAAATTAATGGATGAAGACGAAGACACGCTGCGCCGAACACAAACGAATTGGGAGTGTAGGAGAATGATGATCTGTATTACAGATCAGGAACAGATTAGTATTTCAATTTTGTAAGCCAATATGACTATTTAGATAATACTTCAATTATCCAAAGCGTGATATAAATAGAGAGGTAGAGAAGAACGAGAATGCGATACAACCTAAAAGTAATATATAAACCAGTAATGGCTGGCTAGTATTGCAACAGATATGCATTTTTTGGAGACGAGATGTTTACAAAGTTTTTTCGAAAAGGGTTTTAACTTTGTACTAGCAAAACTTTTTAAAACCAAAATGAATATGGATGTTTGTCCTAAACATCCATCTTATTATATTATTACCCCTTGAACTTTGTGTGATCAGTCCATTTGATTATTACTCTGAAAGTCTGGGCAATGTCTAGGGACGTGGCTTGCAATTTGCAGGTACATGCATTGTTTACATCTGATGGAATGAGTATTCCGTTGTACATACTGGGAAGTATCAAAATGTCACGTATATTTATAACTCCCCTCTACTTTATTGCCAACGGAAGGTAGTTTTAGCGAGTGTTTTGCAGTTCTGCTAAAGGTTCCTGTAACTAAATTGTTTTTTTTTTAAACTGAACTATATAATATATAAATCTAGCACCCTAATCACTTTATACAATTTTTATAAAAAAAAACTTTTTTGCAAAAAAATACCGACTTCCAATTACAAAACTACAAAGTGAAAAATAACTTTATTTTTTGAAGTCTGTGTCCATAACGCAAAAAAAAATGGTACCTACGAAAGACACCGACGTATTTAAATATTATATATTATATTTTAAATACGGTAGTATTTTTTTTGCAAAAAAGTTTTTTTATTTTTCACTTTTTAGTTGTACCTACGTAATATGCAAGTTAGTAAGGTAACTATAACGCCAGAATAGATTTCATGAAACTTGAACATAACCGGTAAAATGAGAGATCTGCGTGCCCCTTAAGAGTGTACTGGCGTGATGTTATGGTATGAAATGGTATAAACAATAAACAGACATGCGATTGCAGCAATCCCGAGAGATTTGCCGTTATTTTTTGAAGAGTTCTGTTGTATATCTCCGAAGTTCTTCATCAGATCTTCACCAAATTAAAATGGGACCAATTTCGAAACATACTTTTTCAAACAAAAAAAGATTTTTTAAAATCGGTCCACAATTGACGGAGATATCGTTGAACATAAACAAAAAAAAAAAAACAAACATAATGTCGAAAATAGAACATCCTCCTTTTTGGGAAGTCGGTTAAAAATACAAGTAGTCCAGTCAAAATAGCCCGATAATTAAGCAATAAACTGATTTATGGGCCCTTTGACCTTGAATAAAAAAATTGTACGCATGTTATCGATGAGGACTTTTAACAATTAAATTTTTTCACGTGTTGTGTGAATATGCTAATGACTTCCATAATTATAATGGTATCACTAACGTTCATGTAAATTTTCAGCTTCTTTGGAATTTATGCAAGGGTGAATGTCTATTTTGACCGGACTAAAAGCAATTAGAAGGCATTACTAATCCATTACTTCCAGCATGTTAGAAATTCGTCTGCTCAATAACGTAATCCGGCAATGAATGAATTCTCAAAATAAAAGGCATTGTCATTGATTGTGTGTTACGCAAATATTCCGGAGTTCTATTTCCTTCAAACTCTTCACATTGTACATCTGACTTGATTCACAAGTAAAAAGCTTTCCAATTTTCATTAACGTTTTGAATTTTGTAACAGTTTAGTAAGGCATCCTACATTACTTCTATTCAGTTTTCCGCCTACAAGCCCTCCGCCTATTATTTCTCAAACGACTTTTAGAACATGTGTGGGACGAAACATAGCTGCACTCTAAGTTCTGCCATCCCAGTCCAGATATTTCAATACATCTACCAACATATCTCCCGTTTTATTGCTTTTAACCAACTATATTTTCCTTTTACTGAAATTAGTTCCTTCGCAAGTTCCTTCCGTAGTTTCTTACTTTACGAGATATTTTAGGAGTATAGCAAGTTTTCCCATGTATAAAGTTAAGTCTAGTAATATTACCCAACGGGTTCAAACTCACGACCTCATTTCCCTTCTAGTTTAATGTAAACGAACGGAGCTAGACTGAGCTGTTGTCTTAACAGTTAAGTACGGTAAAATTTTGGCGTCCTGTGCTTGTTATTAAATCCTGTTTAATACACTGAACTTTTTTGACCTCATGTAAATACATGCAGAATACATGTCATAAAGAAGAGACTTGTGAAAACTCTGGTACCTAGTCTCGATATTTCTTTACGGCTCCGAATCTTGGGCAATTTGCACGGTGGATCGGCAAAGGATAGAAGCTTTTAAAATGTGGTGCTGGAGAAAAATGTTGCGCATACCATGGACAGCCAAGCATACGAATCATTCTCGAATAGTTCAACATCAAAACCAGACTCTCCATGATCTGCTACAAACGAGGCCTAAGTTACTTTAGTCACATCACCCGGAGACAGCCAGACCACCTGAAGTTATAGTGGAAAAGGTGGATGGAAAAGTCCACGCGGACGTTCACGTACTCGATGGTCTGACCAGATCAAGGCCCATTATAGGACTCGCGGTAACCACAGCTGCCCTGAGAAGAGCCAAAAACAGAGTGGCTTCGAAGCAGCTCGTCGTTACTCCGGTAAAGCTTTACAAGACGGGCACGACCTTCAGTAATGAAGACAACGAATAAGAAGAAGAACAAGTTTCAATAGACCCTATAAAAATGCTTCATAATGTAATGATTCGTATACAACATTCCAAAAACATGAAATATGATTTTTTCTTTATTACATTGCGTGTTTTCATCTGTCATTTTTTAACTGCTTCTAACTGCTCTGTAGTAAACCAGCAATGGATATCAAAATTATTTATTTCACCTTCTATTTTGTGCTGACCCCGAGTCAGTCATTAAGCTTCGATTGTCGTCGTAACATGGTTTTATACTATCTATCAATTCGACGTATAAAATTTACGAGTGTGGGATCTACTGCGGTCGCTACTAAAACACCTTCCATCCCCACGATATGATATGTCTATCATCGTTACTACATACGGAATCGGTATTTAGGTACGCCATTCAAAGGGTATGTAGTAATGATGATTATTATTTTGAAGGTGTAATCCCGAATAGTGATTAACTTGAAGTAAGAAGGAATTATCTTTCCTAGAAATAATGTTACTAGTAAGTGAATAAATAGTACTGATTTTTGGCAGACATGAAATAATAAGATTTGCCGCAATTTATACTTTGCGTAGGTAAGTAAGTGGTATTATTTTCAGATACTAGCAATTATTAAGCGCAATAAACATCTGCTGCAAGCCTCCTAAGTCGAACGTGGCTGAGCAAAATACAGAAAAAAACTATCGGCTTAAGTGTCTGTTTTAAATACCCGATGAATGGAACTTGTCAACAATGATTTGGCTAGAAATATAAATGACTACTGATGTGACTACTGAGGTGACTACTGAGGTGACTACTGAAAGATACTTATATTGCCCCGACTTTGTATATATTGGTAAAGAGAATGTTTATGAAAGGCAACAAAGTAATGTTCTTTGAATTTTAAGTTTTCCCAATTTATAGTAAATTTATTACTGTACATATTTTCTCTGTTATTATAACGAAATTTCCAACACTCACGCATGCCGAAAAGCACTTAATATAAACTACATTAATATCAGATCAAAACATATTCGCTCACATTGCTTAATCCTCAGAGGACCACGATATATGCCACCCTAAAATAACACATTCTCTCGGATCTTTCGTCAGCCTCTGATACAATCAAGAAGTACACACTCTAAATAAAACTGATTACAGAACCTGTCTTCTAAATTGCCCAAAACACGTAGTCGAAACGAAGGTGCCTGATAAGCTCGAGCCATAACTATAGCGCCTACATTAGCTCTAAATTTCTAGCACCCGAGACGACAACATCTCACACTAACAAAGCCGTGGAATATTTCCGAGTTGTTTGGCCGGAATAATACAATCTAAATGGCTCGAATAAAAGTCGCCCCGAATTTTTACGGCTAACCTGTTTTTTTTTGTGGAATAGTAATATATTATCATCCTTTTTTGTTGGTAAGTGATATATTATCATCCTTTTTGTTGGTCTCTGGCAGTTGAGAACGGTTTAAACTTTAAAGTGTATGTATTTTTTGGGATGCTATCGCAAATTACATTTTTATTTTATCTCTTCGCTTATTAAAACCGGTGCGATAAAATATTCTATTCTATTAGAACGTATTAACAATCTTTTTTGCATAGTCCCTAACGTCTTGCTCAATGGATAGTCCTTGAAGGAGATTCCAGAAATCGTTGAAATCGATACAGCTTCGAGTTTGTCTTATTCGAAATTGTTTCATAATTAGTACTTTCTCCCGGGAACATTCCTTGTTATCTATTCTCCGTCTACAGGGAAACCCTGTGCAATTAACAGGTTAAAGTTATATGATATTTGGTGTCAGTTTAAAGAGAATTTTCCTAACCAGATTAACGTGAACAATCCTGATAAACTTAAACTTGATAAATAATATCCGCATATATTCTGTAATAAGTAAAAGTATCTAATTCTTGTTTCTTTTACTGTGTTATTCTGCACAAATCAGGCATTTTTAGTTTATTTTTTAAGAAAACCAAATGGAAATACCACCGTGTTTCGCTTCTTCGAGTGAAATGATTCGGCATACCTACCAACTCGGTTATTTTCCCGCTAAATTATTTATTTTATTTTTATTTATTTTATAATTAATGTACACACAGTAAAAACATAAAGACAACACATCAATACAATAGAGTACAAAGGAACTGCTTGTTTCTAAAGAAATTTCTACCAGCAGACCCGCGTAAAGGAAAAATGAAAAAGAAATGTAGACAATAGTGTGTGAGAACAGGAAGAGACGAAAAGTGAATTAATGAAAAAAAATAATGTCATTTAACACGATAGGAATAAAGAATAAGTCAAGAAGCCAGCTATCTCATATACCCATGCGGTACCTTGACTAAATAAAGAAAGTAGACAAAGTGCACACTACCAACGCTTGAAGTTTAATTCTCTGACTCTCACCTATGGGACCATTATTTTTCATTTAAACGCTGAGTCGGACATCTTATTTTTATAGCTTCCTACTGTGCGGGCATAAGCGTAATGTTACCTTCTTTCATCTCAATTATATAAGAAGGAACATTTTATATCTTAAAAATGTATGAGAAAATAATAAGAAGGATCATTCCAGTTATTTGGAGTAAGCGTTTTAACCTTGAATACGTAGTTGACAAATGCAAGGCAGGAAAAAAATATTGTTCAACCATTTCAGCTAGAAAATAGAACACTTTCCTCTAAAGTAAGGTACTTATTTTTAATTAGGATAGAAGAGAAGAATAGGGAATTGATTGAAGAGACGGGTAGCAACCAATTCTGGAAACATTATCCATTTACTTTATTACACTCCGTGACTCATTATAATAAGTATTAATTGTTATTTCTATCTTATAGAAAATAATACACATGACGTGACTTAGTTTAATTTTGTATTGATTGCGTGTAAATAATTCCCTGGTTATATTAATTGCATCCTGGTTTGTTTCTTGCCAATAGTTCCGGGTAGTTGGGCGCTCGCTTCAAGCACCTAACGAGAGTCAGACATACCGTTAGAGTGTACTACGAACAGATACAAATCTACTTCAGCCCGAATGCATTTTTAGATCCTTAGATGAGTGTGGCTCCCACTAACTGCCCGATGAAATATTATGAGATAAGAGAATATGAGACTCCGTGAAAAGTGGGTACTGAAGTTCTTTTCTGCTTTGTATTTTTTTAAATATTTTTAATCAACTTAGTGAGTTTTAGGGCTATTTTACCGAGTGATTAAGCACATTAACGATTATCTTTGTTACGAACTCTTTTCACAGGCTAAACTATTATTGGTAGTGTAATCGGGGCCCAAATTTGAATAATTTTACTTTAAGTATGATAAATATTTGTTTGCTGTCCTGTTCTGTTCCATTCCTAGGCAAACACCAACCTCCAATCCATCAAGATTTAATTAAAAATGTTTTAATTAAATTAGTGCTAGCTTTCCTAATCAAATTTATTCTTTGAGGTTCCCTAACATATTTTCGCAAGCATTTTCGCAATATGTCAATTTTCAAGAACACGAAATCGATTCTAATAAATATTTCATCATAATGAATCTGCATCGAGAACAACGACAAAGTTTTAGCAACAATATCATCCATGTATTCGGTCCAAGCAAAGCTTTTATTTGCCCAGTGAATAAAAGTTAATACAGAAGCCAATCAAAGTGATACTGATCGGTATAATAACGTGTCAGCAGCAAGCGCCATCGTAGTTCAGTAGTACTTGTTCTTTATAAGTTTTCTATAGGATTCATTAAGAGGAGACCAAGATAATCTCAAAATAAAACTCACATTTTCAATGATTCGCTTACTTCTTGTTCTTTTCCATCCGTTTAGAAGCAGGCTCACATCATACCCTTACCTAAAATCAACAATCCATCTCTATTAACTCACTTTAGACCTATATCTATTCTTCCATTTCTTTCCAAAGTTTTTGAGCACTTGGTTCATAGACAATTGTCATTTTTCTTGGCGTCGAACTCGTTAATATCGCCCTTCCAATCCGGCTTTCGCGCAGGTCATAGCACTGTTTCTGCACTTTTGAAAGTGACTGACGATATCCGCTGGGCTATGGAGAATAAGTCACTTACTGTGCTTGTCTTACTTGACTTTAGTAGCGCCTTCAACTCAGTGGATTTCGACATTTTACTCGGTGTTCTGGAATCTATCAATATCTCTTCTTCCGCTTTAGCTTGGTTCAATTCTTATCTTCGGGGGCGCTCTCAGTGCGTTCACCTTAACGAGTCCTTCTCTGATTGGTGTAACCTCACTGAGGGGGTTCCTCAGGGTAGCGTTCTCTCTCCTCTTCTTTTTTCAATCTTTATTAACTATGTTACCAGAGTAATCTCATCTAGTTTCCATCTTTACGCAGATGACTTGCAGCTGTATCGACAGTAGTATATTATTGGGTTCTCTGGATCAACGGAAATCAATAAGTCCAGTTATATAGAACTAATACCATTCACCCACAATCTATTCAAATAGACGAAAACAGTGGTTATTGAAAAAGAGTAACATCGTATAAAAAACTTCAGATTTTGAAAAGTAAATATACCTTCGCAGAGAAGCGCAGGTAAACTTTTCAAAATCTGATGATTTTTAATTTGATGTTACTCTTTTTCAATAACCACTGTTTTCATATATTTGAATAGATTGTGGGTGAATGGTATTAGTTCTATATAACATGACTTATTGATTTCCGTTGATCCAGATAACCCAATAATATACAGTTGAAAACTTAACTACTTCTTATCTCTATAAAGGGGAAAAAAAAAAACAACAATTGCTAATCATTAATTTTGTCTTTTATTAATAATACTATATCTCTATACGATTAATAAACATCGTCCATAAACATGTTTTTGACAACATATTGCACACATAATTCGGAGTGACACTTGCAATTTAACAATTCTGCAGGTAGATTTTCCACATCATATAACTCAATTCGTATCATTTTGGTACCCCTTGATGGTTTTTTTATACAGATGTAAGTTTCTTTGTCTTGATATGCTCTCTTTTTTGATTTGTCTTGATTGTTCGGCAAAAAGTTGAATAGATCGTCACCAGATTCCTGAAACAAACATCGAGTTAATCAACCGACTTCAATGAAGGAGAAAGTTTTCAATTCAACGCATATTTTATATTTAAGTATCTAAATTATAAAAAAAAAAATATGATGAAACTTTTGACGTCGAACCCGTTAAGAATTCATCTTGAAAACATTGTTTATATACTTAATCCATTATTCGACAAATGAAAAAAAAAAAAAAAATTAATTAAAAAATAGAAATGGTTTTCAATAACTTACCGACATGTTAAATGTGCAAAGGTGCTCTGGTATCGATAAAAATCGGAGAAATAATGATGGTGGAAATTTAATTTAATGATTCTTTATATGTATTTTTAGTATGCTATTAAGGTTTAAAATCATCGATCACGTATTGGTTAATTTGAACACATGCCACGTTTCCTTAAATGGAAATGCGTACAATAAGACTGGCGCCTGGAGACAGATGATCTGTCTATGTTTACAGTGAAAAATATAATAACATCCTAAGCGTCAATGATGACGCCTACTATTTAATCTCTTAATACGCAGCAGTAACGTCGTATTTTGGTTACGGAATATTTTATGTTACTATATTGTGCCCTTATAAACATATAATAAAAATGTAGAAGTTTGTCTGTTTATTTTAGACTAATTCACACTTATACTACCATTATTAAGACTGATTGGTTACCTGAGAAGTAAATTAAAAGAAGTGAAGCCGTTGGATATAGCTAGTGTATTTAATTTGCTGACAAACTGTTTTCTCTATAACACTAGTGTAAAATGTGCATGCACACATTGATATATTTCATATTTATTTAAATGACTGTGAAACAATGAGCCACTACAAAATTTTCTTTCTGAGGTGCTACAAGTGATAAAAGTGTTTATAAGTGTGTGTGTGGTGCGTGTCCCTTATGCAGGTTTCAGGCAACTAGTCTTCTTAACAATACAAAGTGAGTATCAATCTTTTCAAATATAATAACTTTTCAGAATAGTTTACCTTTTTCATCAGTTTCTATGAATAAAAATTTGTTATTAATGTGCTTACAAATATTATCTGATGAATTTAATATTCGATTAATTAAATCTATTTATCCAATTTGTAAGAACAACATAAACCGACTTCACAAAAAGGTGGAAGGTTCTTAATTCCACCCGTATTTATGAATACAAGCGCTAAAATCACTTTTAGATTTCGGGTGTACTATTTTTCTGAAAGCATGAGCTGAATACAAATGCATAGGTATTCTGAAAACATTTCTGAATTAACGTGTCAGCTAGGTACCAGGTTACCTGGTGATAATAGCGACAATGTATTCGAAGATGTAACTTACCATATCTGATACGAAAACTTAAAATAATTAAATATTATTTCGATAATTTAAAATAATCAGTTTTCAATTTTTGTTTACAGATCTACAATTCCACTGCATCAAATTACTTCTAGTTCAGAAGTGTAAGTCTTCAAAATCTACATCATCCTCATCATCGTCATCTTCCAAAATCTTCAATCAAATTAAACAAAATGTAAGTATCATTATAATATAAAAAATACCTTTTAACCTTAACCTTACACATACTTTTATTTATAAATACTAAGACATTACAATACAAAATAATATATAACTATAGTCACATTACAGTCAAATTAATCAATAATTATTTTATAAAACAAGCTCATTTATCCATCGCGAAATATTGCAATCGACATCTTCTTGGGTCGTCGGCCACATCCATATCAATGTCTAGGTAGGGCCGCTCCATCGTCGAAGCCGAATAACTTGGCAATTGGTTTGAATTTATGACGTGTGCCGCGAATGCACATGCTAGTTGCACGGATTATTGAAATGATGATTCTTGATCTTAACCAACCCATCACTACACTAACCTTAACCTTTGTAATTGGCACGAAAATGTTGTTTTATTATGGTACATCTAATATTATCAACATCTGCAAGTTTTGTAAAAAGTATTGAATTTTTATTTTCTTATACAACAGACCTATTAGCAGAGAGACGTAGATAAGTAAAACGAGGAAAAATGTATAGGTATCTAATTTTTTATTTTTATATTTCAGGTCAAAAGCTGATGAACTTTTTCCTACATCCTCTGAAGAAGAGGTTGAAGAAATTCGTCCTAAAAAGAAAACGAAACGGAGTAGAGAAGAGTCTCATCCATCTAGCAGCATGCCAATCTTGGATGACGAGGGGGAAGAGCTGGAGAGAAAGCGAACTAAACGCGAAAAACAATCGTCAACACGTCGAGCTGAGCCAGCAATGAGCACTGAACACATACGGCCATCATTGAAAAAGCCAAAGATTCGACAAGTTACAAGACCTACGACTAGGGAACTTTTCGGTACGGACAGTGAAGATGAAGCACAGGAAGCTGCCTGTGCCTCTTCTTCCTCTTCTAAAAAAGTATCAACTTTAGTATCTTCTATCACTAGAAGATTAGCTAACGGTATCTCTCGACAGGGTTATCCTTCTAAAGAGGGATCGCACTACATTGACTTAAAAGTCTATAAAGTTTCGGATATTGAAAACGTTTCTGCAATGAATAGATGGCGTCAGGCAGTGATCAGTTTAAAAAATAAAACAGATGATAATACTGAAGCTTGGGAATATTTAGCTAAATTTATAACTGCAAGTAGGAAGGAATTTAAGGATATCCCACCGACATTTATTTCAAACTATTATTGAATACAATCAATATTTTTGTAATCAAGATGATTTTTCAAAATATGAATTTATTTAGTATTTGCTTTTCATATATAAGCCTATATCATATAAAAGCGTTGTCTAACCACTCCAAACAGATGTCACGTGAGGTCGCAATACTGTTGAGGGTGCGTTAGTACATGTAGGGATATGATACGTCACGCGCCTACTGAACCTATAAGCCTAACAGTCCCTACGACTATAATCCCTATAAGCCCTACAGCCCTAACCTACCATATACCTAGTAGTGATATATAAATATATAAATAAGTTCAGGATGTCTGCACCATGCGACCTAAGGTTACAGACGGATAGTAGACAGGATGTCCAGGTTCGGGAAGGATAAACTCACTGCCAGCTCGCAGACTCACGAGACTGATCAGAGATGGCTAAAGGTGTCTTGGCCACAGTGAGGGGTAATGAGACAAGAATATAAAATTCAAATCTCGTTTATTTTACAAGATGTACAGCTTATATACTAATTTAACTTAATACACACTATTATACAAAGTTGTATGTGTTTCATGCGTGTAAGATGCAACTCAGTCATTATTTTAACTAGGCCGCTCGTGTAGTCGTCGCCGGGCCAAGTGCTGATTCGATGTTCAAAGGTTAACATTGAACATTCTGGCGACTCCTCAGGGACAGGACCGTAGTTGGTACAGCTCAATGGTTTCGTATGGTCTGGCCTGGCCTTCTCCAGTTTGCTGTGCTTGAGTGGGCACCCTGCGTGGTGTGCCGTACGGCTGCTCTGTTAGTTGCGTGTGTGGTATGTTGCTGACGATCGAGGGCAATTGAGTAGGTGGCGCAGTGTTTCTTCTCGCAGTAATGACGGCTCTAAGTCGATTCAACACCTGTCGACCAAAATAAATTAAAACAAATGCTAAAGTTATGATTATGAGTGAAGTACTGATGCTAGCTATGTATGTATGAGACTGTAACTGTTTCCAAATTGTGTTATCTAGTTGAGTCTGTAAGCTAGTTTCAGATGTGACTAAATGGTCAAAAATTCCTTTTGTCCTGTCTAACACTACTTCTTCTTTCGATATATCTTTAATGTTTGTTTGTAAAATCTACGTATTAATGGAGAAATTCGTTGTTTTAGAATAAGAAGCTAGCACTGTCACAGTCGTTGTTCTTTTTGCAGCAAGTATGTTTTTAAGTGTTTTAATAACGCAATTCTCGGCGATATGTAGAACTCCAACATCGTGAATCGTTATTTCTTGTCTTTGTCCGTCACACACAATCGATATGGCTACTGGTTTTGTCGTTACGAAGAGCCAAGTGTTTTGCATGAATAATTGCTTCCATACAATATCTGTCGACATTTTGTAGATTTCTGACGTGCATTGAGTTTGTGTGTAGTTCTCAGTTCTAAAAAGTTGATCAACTATGCAATTTTTATTTAATTGCATGTTCTTGACAGCTACAGGATAGCAGACAAATTCTGTATTGCTATGAAGACAATCTTTAAATTCTTCTTGACTCAGTTCAAAGTAACGCTCGTTGTTGTAGTCGAACCCCATGAAAGTCTGCTGAATAGAGAAGCACTCGAACGATCCATCAGTTTTCCTCTCTGGAATAGGCGTGACATGTATGAGTGTATACTTTGTTACGTCATGTATTGGAAAGTGAGCATATACTCTTATGTGAGTAGTATTTACATTCATCTCAGTCTGTAGTATTTGATCCTGAATGATTTTTAAGTTTGATGGTAACTTTTGATTAGCCGTTTTTATTATGTTGCTGACATGTGTTGGTGTTAATATGCTATATACACTTGCTTTTTGTAAATAAATTTCAAGTAAACCTGTATAGTAATCCATTATTTCATTGATGAAATTGTTTGCTAACTCATAGGCTTGCATTACTTGTATTTTAACGTGGTTGTTGTCAATCTTTTTATACCAAACATTGTTCTGATTCATAAATGATATTGCTTCATTTAGTTTTGCTTGGAATTTATCTAGCTTTTTTTTTATTTGCTCTTCAGTTTGGTTTACAGCTGTGATTGTAGATATCATTATTTTTGTTTGATGGTTGGCAGCATCAATAAGTTTCTGCTGGTTGTTATTTAATGTATCTATGTCTCTGTATACTTCGTCATTAACTCCAAACACCGATGTTAAGAGTTGACCTAATACACCTCTTTTCTTCCTATTATTTCTTATTTCTGTTAGGTATCCTGTTGTTGTCTTAAACTTTGTTTTTTCTTCGTTTAAATGGTGATAAAATTCGTTGCAATGCGTTTCGTACATGATTTTTTGCGTATTTATGCAAAATTGTTGGAATTGTGACGTTATTTTTTCAATCTTTCCTTGGTCTAGTTCTAAACTTTCTCTCTCGTAGTCTGTTTCAATTCTAAACATTCCTCGATTGATAGTTGCAGTTCCTATTTTTTCCACATACAATCCTGGATCTATATTTTTTAATGTGTATGTAGGCGTACTTGATACGGTGCCAATTAATAAAACAAGTATTGTTTGTAATAGTAAATCCTTTATCCAATTTTTCGGTGATCGTATACCTCTTCTGTTTGTGGTAGCTGTTGATATGTTACATTGTGTAGCCGTTTGTATGTCTTTACTCGTTGTACCAATTTCTTTGTTTTCGTTTACAGGGAGCGGGATCAATGTATGAATTGATCTCTTCTGTTCAGCTCCTGTTGATTTTTTAATTGTTACCACTCTAACTACCCCATCATTTCCCGGGTGGACTTCTGTGATTTTTGCCAACGGCCATTTACTTGGTTTTACATTGTCATCTTTTACTAGTATTACAGTTCCAATTTTAGCATTTTCATGTGCTTGTTTCCACTTGTATCTTTGCTGAAGTTGATGTAGATAGTCTTTTGTCCAACTGTTCCAAAAATCTTTTTTCATCTTTTGTATCTGTTTCCATCTATTCATTAAGTCAGTATTAATGTTTTCCATCGGATCTGGTGTTCCTACTGCTTCTCGGCCAATAAGAAAATGACTTGGAGTTAGTATAGTGTTGTCATTAACATCTTCGGTTTGCGCACACAATGGTCTTGAATTCAAACACGCTTCAATTTGGTGTAGTAAGGTGGTCATTTCCTCGTATGTTAGAGTCGTATCTCCGATTACTCGTCGTAAATGATGTTTCACTGACTTTACGCCAGCTTCCCAAATGCCACCGAAATGTGGAGATGACGGAGGAATAAAATGCCACTCAGTTCCTATGTTTGTTATTGCGCTTTGGAATTGCGGCGATTGCGTGATTTGTAATATTTCTTGATGTAAGAAGTTGGCTGCACCTACGAAATTTGTTGCATTGTCACTATACATGTGTGACACATGACCTCTACGTGCCATGAATCTGCGTAGCGCAGCGATAAATGTTTCTGTTGTCAAATCTCCCACCAATTCTAGGTGTATTGCTTTTGTTGCTAGGCATACAAAGACAGCAATGTATGACTTGTAAGACTTGTGACCTCTTCCTTTCATAGTTCTGGTTTGTATTGGACCTGCATAATCCACTCCAGTATGACTGAATGGATATGATTCCGTCACTCGTACTTTTGGTAGGATTCCCATTTTTTGCGAGTTTGTGTCTGCTTTGTATCGTATGCACTTCACACATTTGTTAATAACGCTCTTCACTTTTCTTTTTCCATTAATGATCCAGTATGTTTGTCGTAAATATGCTAATGTTAATTTGTTGCCTCCATGCAATGTTTTTAAATGTGCGTCTTGTATAATTAGTGACGTTACATGATGGTTGTATGGTAACAGTATTGGATGTTTCTGGTTGTAAGGCAATCCAGAGTTTTGTAACCTGCCTCCAACTCTTAGTAATCCATCCTCGTCTATAAATGGATCTAAAGTGGATAGCTTTTTATTTTTCTTCATAGGCTGTCCTCTTTGTATAGTTTTCAATTCTTCTTCGAATTCCTGTTGTTGTATTTTCAGAATTATTCGTTTTGTTACCTTTTTTAATTCAACGCAAGAAATTGGTTTATTTATTGTTTGCTTGTTTGCAAATCTATAGCAGTAAGATAACACCCTTAACATTTTATTTAAACTGGAAAATCTATTCCAGAGATCGTTCTTTTCTATCTCAGTTGTAACACTTGTAACTGTGTGACACTTTTTGATTTCCTCAGTCGGCTGTGGCATACGTCTCGTGGTGGGTATCTGATCGGTTTTTAACCATAGTGGACCATTCCACCATAAGGAATAGTTAACAAGTTTTTCCGGCTCAAGGCCTCTTGAAATGATATCAGCTGGGTTATCAGCAGATATTACATGGTTCCACTCTGCGTTCGGTACAAGTTGTCTAATTTGTGATACCCGATTAGCTACGAAAGTTTGCCAGCGTCCAGGCTCTCCTCTTATCCAGCCTAAGGTGATCATGGAATCCGTCCAACAAGATATCGTGATATTCTTACAATTGAGCGCTTCTTTAACTTTTCCGATCAAACTGGCTAGTAGGAGTGCTGCACATAACTCGAGACGAGGTAGAGTAGTCTTTTGTTTCTTCGGTGCCACTTTTGATTTTGCTTGTAATAATGTAATGTAGTAGTTGTTATTGATTTTTACACGGCTATATACGACCGCTCCGTAAGCTTTCTCGGACGCGTCGCTGAAACCATATAGTTCATTCTCTGTGCTATCAGTTATGTGACACCACCGCGGAATTTTTATTTTTTCTATACTTTTAAGGTGTTTTTGTACTTCAATCCATTTTTTCTGGAGTATGTTATCAACAGGTTGATCCCATCCTATCTCGTTAGTCCACAGTTCTTGTATAAGCAGCTTCAATTTAATTATAATTGGTGCTAACGAACCCAGGGGATCGAATATTTTCGCTACTTCTGACATAATCCATCTTTTTGTTGGTTTTTCTTTTTCCATTATAGTTATTTGAAAATAAAAACTGTCTTCCCGTGGTGATATATGACATATGACATATGACATATGACATGCCTAATGACTTCCTGGACTCGTCTAATGGTAGCTTGAGTAGTTGATCGTCTTTGTCTTCCGCAGGTACATTTTCGAGGAGCTCTGAACTGTTTGACGACCATTTTCTAAGTTTAAAGCCACCCTTGTTTAACATGGATATTAGCTGACTTTGAAGTTCTTTAGCTGTGCTTTCCTGGGAATCTCCAGACAAAATATCATCCACGTAGAAATCTTGTAATGTAGCTTGACTCGCCATTGGGTAATTATCTTTTTCGTCTATGGCAAGTTGTTGTAGTGTTCGTACCGCAAGATAAGGTGCGCTAGTTGTACCGTATGTAACTGTTGTAAGTTCATATTCACTAATTGCTTGTTTGGGAGAAAGTCTCCATAATATTCTTTGATGTGCGAAGTCTAAATCATTAATTTTTATGAACCTGTACATTTTCATAATATCCGCCATGAAGGCAAACTTATGTTTTCGCCATCGTAGCAGTATAGTGGATAAATCTTGTTGTAGTCGTGGACCTTTATACATATTGTCGTTAAGGCTTATTTTTGTGCTGCTTTTGCTGCTCGCATCAAAAACCACGCGTAACTTTGTAGTAAGTGAGTCTTCCTTAATTACTGCCTGATGTGGTATGTAGTATTTTCCTAAGTTGTAGTTTTTTGTATCTACTTTTCTCATATGACCCATACGTAAATATTCGTTCATAAATTCAATGTATTGGTGTCGTAAATTTTCATTTTTTGCGAACTGTCGTTCTAGTTGTAAGAGGCGAGCAGCGGCCTTTTTGCGCGATTCGCCGTTTATGTTTAAGTTTAAGTTTGTATCCTTAAACGGAAGTCGTACCGTGTATGTTCCATCTAGGTTTCTTATCGTTGTTTCTTTATAGTAGTTTTCACAGGCCTGGTCGTCCTGTGTGAGTTTGTAGTTTTGTGGAATTTCTTCTAATTCCCAAAATTTCGTAAGTTGTCGTACCTCTTCAGTGCAAGCCACCATACTCAGTATTTTGGCTCCACTATTCGTGTCATCGGGATAAAATCCGGATAAAATCCACCCTAACTGTGTGTTTTGAGCGATAATTCCGTCCCGTAGTCTTTCGAAACCCTGTAGTAGTATTTTGCTATGGTCTTGGGCACCTAATATTATATCAATTGGTCCCTTTTTATAATAAGTTGGGTCAGCTATCAGCGCATTATCCAAGATTTTTTCTTGTAATTGTTTTAAGTCATGCCTTGGTAATGAACTTGTTAGTTTTGGTAGTATTATTAGCGTTACTGGCAGTTTATAATCGCTAGAGTACCTTGGTTGTAAAGTAATGTTGATTGTATGGTTTGATGTTTTTGGTTTTTCATCTCCGATTTCTTTTATTTCAGCTCGGATTTTTTGACGTGGGTAAGCCAGCAGTTGTGCCACTTCTTCAGTGCAAAATGAAGCTTCTGATCCTTGATCACATAACACTCTCAACAACTGCGGCATCCCGTCATAAGAGGTAGTTTTTACTATAGCGGTAGCGAGTAAAGTTGTATTTTTAGTGTTGGTATTTGTTGCCGATAAATTCGACGTTGTTATATTTTGAGGCTTCTCTATTCCTACATTTTTTGTTGTGTATTTTTTGGCGTTATTACTATTTTAAAAAGGTTTAGATTGGTGTAATAATGTGTTGTGCCCTTTATGTTGACAAATATTGCATTGTTTGTAAACTGCACTCACACACTGTTTCCGATCATCGTGATTTAAGCAACGCTTGCACATTCTTTTTTCCGTGACGGCTTTGTATCGGTCGCTGACGCATAACTCTTTGAAACTAGGGCAAGAATGAATACTATGATCCATACTTTGACAATGCCAACAGCGTTTATATTTTTCCGATGTTTGTTTATTACGTGATTGTTGACCGTTAGTATGTGATAACGACCCGTCAAATGACTTAAGACAACTGAAACGGTTTTCCATGAATTTCATCATCTCGTCGAAGGATTGTAATTTATTCCTGTTTTGTAATTGGTCTTCATACTTGGTATTTGTTTCCTCGTCCCATTTTCTACTGACTATTCTTATCAATAGAGGGCCCCAAGATGGTGTATTTATGCCTTGATTTTTCAGTGCCTCAAGACATTCATTTATAGTGTCGTGCATGTCTCGTAATTGTACCGCGTTTGCTCGTTGCATTTTAGGTAAATCTAATAATTTGTCAATAAACTTAGTAGCAATCATGCGCTCGTCTTCATATCTCTGCGTAAGCAATTTCCAAGCTGTTTCGTAATTTATTTCGCTAATTGTTAAGTGACGTATTAATCTTGCTGCGTCGCCTTTTACGTGTGTTTTAAGATACTGCATTTTCTCTGTAGAAGAAATTGAGTTATCTTCGTGAATTATTTTTCTAAATAAATCTTGGAATGTGTACCAAGAGTCATAGTTCCCCGCAAATATGGGAATATTTATTCGTGGAAGTTTTACTGACGATTTTGTCGACATAGCTTTTTCACCCGAGTTTTGGATTATTCTTGCTTCTAACAAATTTATGATAATGTCATAATCTGTCTGTGCATTCTCGAAGCAATTATCCTTGAAATAGCTATTGTCCAGTGTGCTTTCAGCCATCAGTAATTCGATGTGCGTCTCTTCAATTTCTAGCCATTGTTTTTGTAAGGTTTGTAATAGTGTTTGTAAATGCCATATTGGCTTATCCTGAGTAATGGATTCCTTAGCCTGAGATATTTTCTTGGATATCTGTGACATTCGGAACAGTTGTATAAACAGTTTTGGGCTACTGACAACCCCCTTGTCTTCATCTTCATCTAGAAGTCGTGGTTCATAAATACTTTGTACGTGTTGTAGTCTTTCCTCACATTTTCTGAGGTAGTTGATTCCTTCGTCGTAACATTTCTTAATGTTACCAAAGTAGTTTGTAGTAATGTACTTATGAGTTGACAAGATCTCTTGATCTTGTAGTTTCAAGTGGTTTTCTTGAACTCGCTGGAAAACCTGGTCTAATATTTTCTCCCGTTCGTTGAGGTATTTTTCCGTTTTCCTTGTGGGCGAGTCCTTTTTCAGGTTTGAGACTATCCTTTTGATCTCACTGTAATCCGCTTCCTGGCTCCTGATTAGTTCGTTAACTTCCTGTATCTCCATAGTGCTCTTCTTTCCCACTTCTTTAACGGCCCTATCTACCTAACTCAATAGTCAAGTCTGTCAAAGTCAATTCCTACAGTAATAAGGGGACCGCGTGATTGAAAGAAATTTCAAATGCTCGAAGGACCAAAATGTCTGACCACTCCAAACAGATGTTACGTGAGGTCGCAATACTGTTGAGGGTGCGTTAGTACATGTAGGGATATGATACGTCACGCGCCTACTGAACCTATAAGCCTAACAGTCCCTACGACTATAATCCCTATAAGCCCTACAGCCCTAACCTACCATATACCTAGTAGTGATATATAAATATATAAATAAGTTCAGGATGTCTGCACCATGCGACCTAAGGTTACAGACGGATAGTAGACAGGATGTCCAGGTTCGGGAAGGATAAACTCACTGCCAGCTCGCAGACTCACGAGACTGATCAGAGATGGCTAAAGGTGTCTTGGCCACAGTGAGGGGTAATGAGACAAGAATATAAAATTCAAATCTCGTTTATTTTACAAGATGTACAGCCTATATACTAATTTAACTTAATACACACTATTATACAAAGTTGTATGTGTTTCATGCGTGTAAGATGCAACTCAGTCATTATTTTAACTAGGCCGCTCGTGTAGTCGTCGCCGGGCCAAGTGCTGATTCGATGTTCAAAGGTTAACATTGAACAAGCGTAGATCATAAGCATATAATCTAACTGTATCCATAGGTTAAGTTGACAAAGTTAAATAAATTAATATAAAATTATTTTATCCTAATGATGTCTTGTTTTTTTTATTACAGCTACAGCTACCGGCGATAACGGATCTCATTTTCAAAGTCATGATACTATGATATGCCATGAATGCAAAGTAATTTTACGAAAACCTGATTATAGATACCATGTAAGAAGTAATGTACATAAATCAAATTGTTTATTGAAAACTGAGTTTGAGAATGTTGAAATCATTGCAACTGCATTTAAAGACAGGATCCTTACTTATCGATTAAATCCATATGAAGAGTGCTTTGAGACCCCTGAAACTTTCTTGCATGATAGTATGAAATATATCATAAAACTAATTACTATGGCGCTAGAAAAAAGTACTTGCTTAAAAGTAAATTTTGAGCTATTTGCAAACTTTATATTACCAAATTCAGACTCACAAAATCTAAAGTCTTTTAACACTAAAAATACAATTATTCTTAAAGATACTGATATAAAAGAAAAGTATATGGAGGCAGTGAATACAATGAATCAAAAAATGAGCGAGTTCCAATTTTGTGAGTCAGGCTGGTCTTTTCTCTCAATAAGTCATTTAGAAACAAATCTTAATAAATACTGTCCTTTGAGAGGTGGCTCCTATATTGATTTACCACCCATAGTGAAAAACACTAAAAGCTGTATAAATATACAGAATAACGATAACCACTGCTTGTTATGGTCTATAGTAGCAGCTTTACACCCACGCGAACGTAACGCGTGCAGAGTAAACTCTTATCCACACTACAGTAATGTACTGAACGTTCAGGATATGACCTTTCCCCCTACAATAAGCGATGTAAAGGTCTTAGAAAAAAATAATCCAGACTTGAGTGTAAACATCTACGGATTAGATAACAAATTTTATGTAACTGGACCTCTATATAAGTCAGATTCAAGAAAAACAAATCATGTGAACTTACTTTACATTGAAAAAAATGGTAAATTTCATTATTGTCTGATTAAAGATCTTCTCAAACTAGTACGCAGGCAAATTTCTGAACATAAAGGTAAAATTTATTTATGCGAAAATTGTTTACAATTTTTTTCAAGTGTGTCTAAGTATACTGCGCATTCTTGTTCAGAAATATTATCGGTGTTACCTCCAAAAAACAGTGTATTGAAATTTGAACACTACGAGAGACAGCAGAAAATCAACTTTGTGATATATGCAGATTTTGAAAGCATTTTGACACATTGTACAGAAAACCAATCAACTGAAAATACTAAACTTATTCAAAAACACGAGCCATCTTGTTTCGGCTATTATATATGCTGCTCACATGATTCAGGCTTAAATAAATATGTAACATATAGAGGTCCAGATTGTGCTAAAGTATTTATTGAGTATTTAATCAGAGATGTGTCACAAATACACGATATATTGCAATGTAAAAAGCCGATAATGAAATTGTCTAAACACCAGCAGTACAAATATGAAAGAGCAACTACTTGCCATATCTGTAATAATTTACTTTTTGATGATAAAGTAATGGACCATGACCACATGACTTCTGAATTTAGGGGGGCAGCGCATAATCAATGTAATCTTTTATATAGAGTTTGCTCTTTTGTACCTGTGATATTTCATAACTTATCTGGCTATGATAGTCATCTGTTTATAAAAGAATTAGCGAAGTATGAGGGTGATTTGAAAATTATACCGCAAACTAAGGAAAAGTACCTATCCATTACTAAATATTTGCCATCAAAAGACTCATCAAAATCAATACAAATAAAATTTTTAGACTCTTTTCAATTTCTTAGCTCGAGCTTAGATAATTTATGTAAAACTTTATGTGGGAATGATTTTATTAATTTATCTCATGAGTTCCAAAATCAAGAACAGTTTGAGCTTATGCAAAATAAGGGCATTTATCCATATGACTACCTAGATACATGGTCTAAGTACAGTGATACGACACTGCCAAAAAAAGAATACTTTTTTAATAATTTAAAACAAGAGCATTTATCAGACGAAGAATACCTCAGAGCGCTAAGAGTATGGGATGTTTTTGATATTCAATCGCTTGGAGAATACACAGACTTGTATTTGAAAAGTGATGTTTTAATTCTTAGTGATATATTTGAAAAGTTTCGAAATACATGCCTTCAATACTATAAGTTAGATCCAGCTTATTATGTCACATCGCCCGGACTCAGCTGGGATGCAATGTTACTATGTACGAGTGTGCAACTAGAATTAATTAATGATGTAGAGATCTATCAGTTATTAGAAAAAGGTATTCGTGGAGGTTTAGCTCAATGTTCCCTGAGACATGCCAAAGCAAACAATCAATATCTCCCCAATTACGATGATCAGAAAGAAACATCGTTTCTTATATATCTTGACTGTAACGCACTATACTCTCATGCTATGACAAAACCAATGCCAATTTCCGAGTTTAGGTTTTTAACGGACACTGAAATTTATCATTTCGATGTCATAAATACTGATGAAAATGATGATTACGGTTATATTCTAGCAGTTGATTTGGAATACAGTGATTATTTACATAGTACTCATAGTGATTTACCATTCGCAAGCGAGAAATTCATTCCTCCTGGTGGTAAAAACCCAAAACTTATTGCAAACCTGTATGACAAATATCATTATGTCATACATTATGTACACTTGAAAGAATGTCTAAAACATGGGTTACGTCTTAAAAAAATTCATAAGTTTCTGTGTTTTCGTCAAGGTAGCTACCTCAAAAAATATATTGATTTGAATACTCAGTTACGTCAAAAGTCTTCATCAGCTTTTGAAAAAGATTTTTTTAAATTACTTAACAATGCTATTTTCGGGAAAACGATAGAGAATAAAAGAAAACATGTCAATGTCAAACTAGTCTCTAAATGGAGCGATACTAAAAATAAAACTAAAAAAGTTTTGGAGGCCAAAAAACTGATTGCAAAACCAAATTTTCATAGTGCTACTATATTTTCTGAAAACTTAGTAGCAATCCAGCTAAATCACGAAAAAATCAAGCTGGACCGACCTATATACATAGGGTTCAGCGTGCTAGAATATGCTAAAACTCATCTCTATCAGTTTCACTATGACTTTATTAAAAAGAAGTATAATGAAAACGTAGAACTATGTTATACTGACACAGACAGCTTACTTTATTTGATCTACACTGACGATTTTTATAGAGATATGAAGGACAACATATCGTTATTTGATACTAGTAATTTTCATTTGAATAATCCGTTTAATATGCCAATAACAAATGCTAAAGTGCCCGGGTTATTCAAGGACGAGTTAGGTGGCGATGTGATTGCCGAATTTGTAGGACTCCGAGCTAAATTGTACTGTATAAAAAGCGTAAAGGTGCAAATTAAAAAAGCAAAAGGTATATCAAAGACTGTCACTAAACAACTGAACTTATCCGACTATTATCAGACTCTCATAACGAATAAGAATTTGCGGTTCAAAATGAATATGCTAAAATCGATAAAGCATACTATATATACTCAGGAAGTCTACAAACTAGTCTTGAATAGAAACGATGATAAAAGACAAATTCTTTCCGATAATTCTCATACGTTACCTTGGGGACATTGTGATACTATATTTTAAATGTAGCTATTATGATAAATTACAATACTTGTATAATAATTGAACCTAGACTGTAAACTAGATAATAAATGATACATTTAATGATTAGTTGTATCATCGTTAAGATATTTTAATTTACTTATTAAAAATAAATATATCGAGAATATATTTAGTGTTTTATTTATGTTTTCTTTTAGTGTGTTTGATATTATAATGGTGTAAAAAGAGTATGCATTATATATTTTTTATTAGAACAAATAATAAAAGAATTTAAATTTACTTATGATACGACACGAAATGATTTACTTATGTAATAGACAGCAACGAAGAGAAGTGATTTTAAAAAGTATAATCACCTGTACCTTAGATTGAATTTTATGAAAGACGAGAATAGCATCTTTCTTGTACTCAATACAGGTTTCGACCTGTTAGTTATACAAGTATATATATATATACACGTTAAATTGTTTTTTAATTAATCGGTAAGATGAAGTTGATCAAGCAACCAATATCCCTCAATGTTAATAATATAAGATTAAGTGACTCTGTTCACCACATCAGGCATAGCGCTTTATTGCCAAATACCATTCGCTGTATAATATGCGGTCCTTCAAGCTGTGGTAAAACAAATGTTATGATTAGTTTACTGCTGCATGAAAATGGACTCAAATTCAGAAATCTTTATCTTTACTCTAAGACTTATTTTCAACCAAAATACCGTTTTTTAACTGAAGTACTAAAAAGAGTGCCACAGATTAACTTCTATGAGTTTAGTGATGATAAAGATGTAATATCTCCGAGTGAAGCTTTAACAAATTCTGTATTTATTTTTGATGATGTTGCGTGTGAAAATCAAGTTAATATCCGCAATTATTTTTGCATGGGTAGGCATAAACAAATCGATTGCTTCTATTTATCTCAAACATATTCTAAAATTCCAAAGCAATTGTTACGTGACAATGTGAATTTTCTTATTATATTCAAACAAGATGATGTGAATTTAAAACATATTTATGAAGAGCATGTTAGTTCAGATTTACAATGGAAAGAGTTCAAAAATATTTGTCAAACTGTTTGGAGTAAACCTTATAATTTTCTACTTATTAATAAAGAATCGCCACTAAATAATGGAAGGTACAGACTGAACTTTGATATCTTTTTAAAATTTGACTGACTGTTCATACATATAAGTAATTAACATGCAAAATCAAATTCAGTATAATTTGATTTTTAGCTGAACGCAGTTGTTAAAATATAACATGGAGAAAAATATTAAAATAGAATTAATGAAGTCCGTAGACTCCATAAAGAATAAAATAAAACAAATGAAGAACCAGGATCATTGTATGAAATTGTCGCTTGATCAAATGCTTAAACCGGTCACAGATCCTCTTAAAACCCTAGCAGATTCCAATACAAATATGAAAAAAATATTGTTGTTACAAAATACAACTCCCACATGTTCTGGAGATATTGAAATGGATGATATTAATACTAGCTCGACTACAAAGTTTGAGGGCTGTTACGAACCAAAACACAATTCTGCACAATTGGTTAAACAGTCTCCTAAAGTGGAAGATGATTTAGAGATTTCATTAGACGATTATGATATGTATGATGGTGTAAATATACCGTTTGGAATAAGAAGTGAAAACAAAACTTTATTTATGGGTAGTTCAATAGTATCGTTTTCTAAAATTGATAGTTTGAATAACGATAGCGTTATTTTGATTAAAATCGGTGATAAATCTTACAATTTAAGTCCTGGCCTGAAAGAACTTTTACTTCGAAAAAAACCAGATTTAAAATTAGTATCACCTAAAGATTAACTTGTCTACAAGGATATATTGCATTACACCAATGCTCACAAAAGAGACTTCAATCCTAAAGGTCAAATAAAAGGTGATAAAGGAATAAAATATCGTGAAATCATCAGACCTTTTTTTTCTGAAACATTAAATGATAACATTCACACTAAACTTGGAGGAAACTTGCCAAAGTTAAAGAAGTACAAAAACAATACTGACTTGGTATATTGGGACGATCCTAACGAGTTGGTTGAGAGATTAAAACTATTAGTCGCTTCAAGAGATGCTGGCAATACAAATCATGATAATGAAATTTTATCGATAGTTGAAGAATTAAAAGAAGCTGATATAATTAAAGAATAAATAGTGGAGATAGTATGATTTTCATTCAGTATCATTGGTAGGTTCAAGACAAATGTTGATATACTGAATTAAAATATGAGTAAAGCCGACGTAGTAAACGAAATTCATAAAAATGCAAGACTAAACTTTCCACGAAGACATGTTATTATGAAAGATATAGATGACCTTTGGCAAGCAGACTTAATTGACATGCAATCAATTTCCAAAGAGAATAAAAATTACAAATTTATTCTTGCTGTTATTGACACATTTTCGAAATACGCCTGGACCTTTCCTTTGAAAAGTAAGACCAAAGATATTGTATGCAATTATTTCAAGATTTTGTTGGCTAATGGGCGTGTTCCCAAAAATTTGCAAACGGATAATGGAACAGAATTTTACAATAACATGTTTCAAAACCTTATGAAATCTTATAATATAAACCATTATTCAACCTTTTCAACAAAAAAGGCATCAATAGTTGAGCGATTTATTCGAACATTGAAATCGAAACTTTACAAGGAATTTAGTTTAAAAGGTAACTATAATTGGATAGATAATACTCTTAATAACGTTATTTATGAATACAATCACACCTATCATCGCACAATTGATGAAATCCCAGCAAACGTGGATAATAATAATAAAAAACGCATATTACAAAGATATTTTATGTTGGTAAAAACCGTGAGCATAAAAAGCAAGTTTAAAGAGGGTGATTTTGTACGCATTAGTAAATATAAGGGGACATTTGAAAAAGGATATACTCCCAACTGGTCGACAGAAATATTTAAAATTCGGAAAATACAAAATACAACTCCTATCACCTACTTAATTGAAGATGCAATCAGAGGCCAACCCATTTTAGGTGCATTTTATGTACAAGAACTTCAAAAGACAAAAAATGCTAATTTATATCTAGTTGAGAAAGTTCTTAAAAGTAAAGGAGACAGAGTTTTTGTAAAATGGTTAGGTTTGCCTTCTTCTGAAAATAGTTGGATTGATAAATCGAATATTTATTAAGTGCTCAGTCCAAATGTATCAGTCTTATGATGTGTATTGAAGAGAGTAGTCTTCTCAATTGGATTATAAATCATTTACCATTTGAATTACATTTACCAGGATACAATTATTGCGGGCCTGGTACTAAATTAATGAAAAGGCTTACACGTGGAGATAAAGGTGTTAATAAATTAGACGAATATTGCAAACAGCACGACATTGCCTATCATAAGTCTTCAAACTTAAAGGATCGCCACAAGGCAGATTTAGTTTTGTTAAATATGGCTAAAGAGCGAGCACTTGCCTCTGATGCGAGTGTAGGGGAAAAACTGGCAGCACGTTTAGTAAGCAGCGCTACACTCAGCGTTCACTCCTCTTTACGGGAGAGCGTGGGGTGCTGTCGCTGTCTGAGTTGGGGCTGGTCTGTGTTAGCAAACTTACGCTTTGAGCTGTCAGCGACAAGCTCTGTAGGGCTTGGCTTTGTCGATGCAGTCCTACCTTGCCTGGCTCCTTCAGAGCCGGCAAGGTGGCGTGGTCTTGAGGGAGAGCGCTACGGTCGTGTAGATCCTCAAGGCAAGTGCGGTGATTTTCCTTCTCGTGGTTGCCGCCCTGTTATTGGTCTAATTCCCTCTGAAATAGACGTAACTGAAATCACCGGGCGACGTATCACAGGGGTGGCGAGGTCATGCCCCTGGGTGTCCACCATTGAACAAATAAAATGTTGGATAGCAATGACCTCCCGCGTGTTTGTGCCGTGCGCGGGGACCCGTATGGAGGGATGAAGGGATCCTGGTGATTGAGTGGAGCAGGTTGCACACAACACATCACTTTGGCCCGGATTTCTTCCGACACGGGAGGCCGTAGCCTAGCCAGCTACGGCCAATCGGCTGCGGGGTCCGGTCAGACGGCCCCCAGGCGAGTTCACTCCCATTGGGGGCTTGCAGACGGCGGCGCTCGCTCGCATGGCTAGTGGTAGTGGTGTGAGTTGGTGTCGTGCAGTCTCGTAAGCAACTAATGGGGGGGGGCTATATCCCTCGGCTAATCCCTGGTGCTACCGTAGCATCGCCACTTGAGCACTCCATGGAGGGTGGGGATAGTCGAGGGATGAAATTTATATCGGGATTTTAAATGGATTTAAATTCAAAAAAAAACCACAAGGCGAAAGGACCGGCGAAAGTTGGGACTGCGCTCCAAAAGGCGGGACCGGCGAAAGCTGGGACTGCACACCAGACGGCGGGACCGGTGCAAGCCGGGACTGCATTTTCCTTAGCAGGAACGTCCAGAGGCGAGACTGCAGTGGGATCGTCTCGAGGTGGGGCTGCGGCGGGACTGCCAAATGACGGTACTGCTGCGGCACTGCCGAGGGTCGGCACTGCTGTGGGACCGTTGAAGGACGGAACTGCACACCAGACGGCGGGACCGGCGCAAGCCGGGACTGCTTTTTCCGTAGCAGGAACGCCCGGCGGCGAGACTGCAGTGGGGTCGTCTCGAGGTGGGGCTGCGGCGGGACTGTCAAATGACGGTACTGTTGCGGCACTGCCGAGGGCCGGCACTGCTGCGGGACCACCTAAGGGCGGAACTGCAAACCAGCCCACCGGGCACAAAGGTGCTGCCAAAACTGGCGCGACACGTGACCCTTGTGTCGGAGGTCGAATGACCTCGGACCTTGGGGCCCCGGACGCGACCGGCAAAAACAGCACCTCGTCGTCTCCCGGCGGCCGGCATGAACCAGGCTGGCTTCCGGTTGGACGATCTGGGGCGCGCAGGAAAAAGCGCCAAAAGCTGAGACAGCAGGCGGCTCTAGAGGGGACTCCTACGGAGGGCCCATCAAAGAGACCGCGTGCTGCTCTCAGCGGCGACAGCGGGGACATGGCGGCCAAGAGGATGAAGACCCAAGGGCAATCATCCTCAACCGGATCCTTTAGGGATGCGGTGGCGGCTGTGAAACTCGCTGTCGTCACAGTCAGGTACCCGGAAGAGTACTTGAGGGCGGAGGACTTGGTGCCAATCCAGGAGCTCATAATTGAGAAACTGGAAGTGGCGCCGGATCCTCTGCCTGTTTTAACGGTTGCTCCCGGAGTTGTCGCGGGTGCAGTTCATGTATCCTGCGACAACTCTGACGCAGCTAGCTGGTTTCGGGGGGCCATCCACAATGTGGAACTCGGCCCCTTGAAACTCAAGGTTGTTGACGCCAGGGACCTTCCAAAGCCAGTCAAAATGGCATGGAAGAGTCGCAACTTGGCGTTGCAGGACTCTGCCCGGGCCATTCGATTGCTCCAGCGGCTTAACCCTGCCTTGAGGACGAGCGACTGGAAGGTCGTGAATACTCTCACTGAGCAGACCGGCATCCGTCGTATCGTCCTCATGGACGGGGTGTCCGCTGGGGTCATCAAGGCCGCGGGCTACTCTCTTCCAGGAGGAATTGAACGGTATTCGTTCAAACTCCTGGAAGAAGATAAGGGAGAGGCACCCACTGCGGAAGCAGAGGCGGAACCCTCCGAGGATGGACTACACCGACGTGAGGAGGCCATCGAGGAAATCTCTGCTTACGGCGCAGCGCAGGAGGCAGAGATTGGGACCAGGGCGTCAGAGGCAGACCACGAGGATGACATCCTCGGGGAGTTCGACACCCTGGGGATTGAGTCGCCGATTGCTCTCGAGGAGACCCAGGCGATGGAGGAGGAGCCTCAAAACTAAGGCCCTCCTATATTAACACAGGCCCATCAAAATCATCCAAGATGGAGGGACTAAGGTGTGTACAAATTAATTTGCATCATTGCAGAGCCGCTACAGCCCTTCTGGCTCGGCAACTGAAGCTTAACACATATGACGTTGCCTTGATACAGGAACCTTATCTATATAAGGGGACTATAAAAGGCTTAGGTGGGACAGGAGGCACGGTGCTCTATGACTGTCCAACTAATGACGCGAGGACTTGCATCTATATCAGGGGCGGTATAGAGGCAATGCCCTTACGTACTTTCTGTTACAGGGATCTCACAACAACTTTGATCCAGGTGGGGATGGGCACAGAGAAAAGGAAAATTATCCTTGCCTCTGCCTACCTCCCATATGAACAAAAGGAACCAGTAACACCACTAATCAGAAGACTGGTTGACTACGGCAACCAAGAAAACCTCGACCTGATACTTGGCTGCGATGCGAATGCACACCATGTCGTTTGGGGCAGCTCGGATGTCAACAAACGAGGGGAGGATTTGTTGGACTTTGTGGTAAGCTCTTCTTTACAAATCCTTAACGCAGGCAATAAACCTACTTTCAGGACCTCGGCGAGAACTGAAGTTATTGACCTGACACTGGCTTCAAACAAGGCCAGCGCTTACATCGAAAATTGGCATGTATCGGACGAAATCTCTCTGTCTGACCATAATTATATATGCTTTAGGTTTAGGACGGCGGGAGAAGCCGAAACTAGACGAAGGAGAAACCCAAGACATACAAATTGGGACTCGTACAGGAGGGACCTAAAAGTAAATCTAGGGAGCCCTAAAGGTAAGCTTAATTCCATACTAGATATAGAATTTGAAGCTGATAGAATCAAGGTGGGCACCATCGGTGCATGGGTAGATAACTGCCCAGAGAAAAAGGCCTTTTGCAAAAAGGTACCATGGTGGACTCCTGAACTAGCTAAAATACGTCAGGAAACACGACAGGCCTTTAATGATGCAAAAGCCAGGAAAGATTTCTCTGACTATCATAGCATGCTGACGAGGTATAAGACGGCGGTACGCAAGGCCAAAAGAACTAGTTGGCGGCAGCATTGCACCTCCATCGAAGCTCTGCCAAATGGAATGAGGTTGTGCAAAGCAATGTCCATGACTAAGACAAACCCACTATCATCTGTAAAGGATGAGAATGGGTATCTAACGGAAACTGGACAGGACACTCTGGGCGTGATGTTTAGAACTCACTTCCCGGAATGTATACTGCGCGATAGCGATGAAGAGGAACCAGTCACAAGGGACGAGCTCACAAGGCAAACGTCCAAAAATAACTGGCTCACGGCAAAGAAAGTGGTAGATGAGAATAAACTGAAGCTTGCCATAGCGGGCTTCCAGCCTCTCAAATCCCCTGGTCCGGATGGCATCTACCCAATACTATTGCAAGAAGGGGCATCTGTTTTGATACCTCATTTGAGTAAGCTCTACAGAGCCTGCGTAGCCTTTGGGTACGTACCCAAGGCATGGAGGGAAGTCAAAGTCACTTTTATACCGAAGGTAGGTAGACCGACTTACGAAGAAGCTAAAGCTTACAGGCCAATTAGTCTATCATCCTTTCTCTTAAAAGCTCTGGAGAAACTGGTAGACAGGTACCTAAGAGAGGGACCACTTAAAATCTTCCCTCTACATAAACTACAGTGCGCCTACAGCCCTGGCAAATCTACGGAAACGGCATTGCATTATGTTGCGAGTCGAGCCGAGGCTGCGCTAGAGGGACAAGAGATCTGTGTCGGGGCTTTCCTAGACATAGAGGGAGCCTTCGACAAGACAACATTTGAGTCCATACGCATCGCTGCAAAGGAACATGGCATCAATGATACCACGTGTAACTGGATTGACTATATGCTGAGAAGCAGAATAGTCAGATCGGAACTGATGGGAGACAGACTTAGTGCAAAAACAACAAGAGGTTGTCCGCAGGGTGGAGTGCTGTCACCATTATTATGGTGCTTGGTAGTAGACTCGCTACTTACCAAGCTCAATACTGGACCATTCTACACAGTAGGCTATGCAGATGACATAGCCATAATGGTTAATGGTAAATTCCCGAACATAGTCTCTGGATTATTACAACAGGCATTGAGGATGACAGAGGAATGGTGTACAAAGAACCACCTCTCTATCAACCCAAGCAAAGCAGTCATTGTTCCATTCACGAGGAAGAGACAACTAGGAAACCTAGGAGAGCTCTCCCTCAATGGAATAAAGCTGCCCTGGTCTACCGAAGTTAAATATCTGGGTGTAACGCTTGATAAAGAACTCAGGTGGAAAACTCATGTGGAAAATATTACGACGAAAGCCCTACGAGTGTTCGGCATGTGTCGTTCCACCTACGGTAAAACTTGGGGGTTAAAGCCCAAAGTGATACGATGGCTGTACCGAACAATGATAATACCTATTATCACATACGGCAGCATAGTGTGGTGGCCCAGAACAAAGCTTGCCTCGTGCAAAGCGCCACTCACCAGATTACAAAGAACAGTGTGTCTAGGCATCACGGGCGCTTTCAGGACAACACCTACGGCAGCGATTGAGAGATACCTCAATATCCCTCCTCTGCATATGATGGTTGAATTCGAGGCAAGGAAGACATTACATCGACTTGCTGTGGCTGGACTATGGGATGCCTCTAAGCCAAGGACCAACCATACAAAGTTTGACGGGAATGAAGGCCTGGATCGGGTAACAAGCATGTTATCCGATAAAATGCAAACTATGTTTGTGTTTGAAAGGTCTTTCAAGGTCCAAATCCCTACAATAGAGGACTGGACGAAGGGAATCGATCCACCAGAACAAGACAGTCTGGTGTGGTACACTGATGGATCCAAAATGGAATCAGGTACAGGGGCGGGAATATACGCAAAAGGTTACAAATGTAGCAAAAGCCTAGGGAAAATGGCAACTGTATTCCAAGCGGAAACTTATGCCATAATAACCTGTGCTCAAGAGAATATAGATAGAGGAACCAGAGGTAAATCCATATATATTCTTAGTGACAGTCAGGCTGCAATCAAAGCCATGGCATCCTACAAAGTGGACTCCGGACTTATTCTGGATGCTGTCCAAACCCTAAACAGGCTTGGGAAGCACAACAGGGTAAGACTGATGTGGGTCCCTGGGCACAAAGGAATCCATGGCAACGAAATGGCAGATGAACTGGCAAGAGAGGGCTCAGCAAATGACTTCGTGGGTCCAGAACCATGTGTAGGCATCTCGACGTGCCTCGTAAAAGCCGCATTTAGGGAGTTTGCAGATCACAGACAGCGAACTCATTGGCTATCTAGCACCGGTCTACAACACTCCAAGAAATTCCTAGGCTCTACGTTCAAAGCCCGGGAATGCATTTGGAATATGAGCAGGGGGCAAATCCGCTACCTGCTTGGGGCCTTTACTGGGCACTTTGGAACCAACGACATGCTCATGAAGATGGGTATAACCGCGACACCCATCTGCAGGTTGTGTGGGGAACATACGGAGCGCATGGAGCACCTTCTTTGCACATGCGATGCACTGGCTGGTAAGCGAATGAGTCTCCTAGGGGCTGGATATCCAAGACCAGAAGACTATAGGCTCATATCTCCCAGTCTCGTTGTAAAATTCATGAAAAGAGTTTTCAACGAGATTGGGGAGGAGTAAGGTATCTAGGGGACCACAATAGATCCCAATGGGTCGAAGTGTCCGAGTTGTTTCTCGGCCCCTCCACAAGATAAGATAAGAAGCAGCGCTATGTCAACAAAAATTAAAACCGGTTTTGGCCTACAAAAAGATAGCAAAAAGTGCCCTCCTAAAATTGGAAAAGGATTAAAAAATAAATTTAAAAATGTTATTAGAAAAACCAAGAGACATATCAAAAAGTTAAAACCAAAATGCAAGAAAGTGGCAATAGAATTAGCTATGGCCGCTGTCAGAGAATTAGCTGATGATTCATCCATTAAACTTCCTCGTGTTATTCCTATACCAAAAACTGGTGGAGTACTGCCTTTAATTCCGATTTTTGCGGGATTATCTGCGGTGGGAGCTTTAGCAGGCGGTGCAGCTGGTATTGCTAAAACCATAAATGAATTCAAGATTGCGAAAAAGTTATTGACTGAATCGAAGAGACACAATGAAAAGATGGAAGCACTCTGCATCGGAAAAGGACTACACCTTTAACCACATAAAGATGGACTCGGAATTTTTGTATCGAAAGAAAAAAACTAATTTATCGGCTACCCAAACGAGCCTTGAGTAATTTAGACATTTTGAAGCATGGAAATAATATTCCCCATTTCAGAGGTGTCTTTATGAGAGATAAGCTCCCTAAACACCCTTTTAAAAAAGAATGTGGTGTTATAAATTTAGATAGCTCTAAAAATCCTGGATCTCATTGGGTAGCCTATGCAAAATACAACGATTATATTGAGTATTTTGATAGTTACGGAAATCTTAAGCCTCCAAAGGAATTTATAAAATACTTGGGCTCCAAAATTCACTATAATTATGATAATATTCAGCGTGATCACCCTTTTAATTGTGGACATCTTTGTTTAAACTTTTTGAAGAATTTTTGGTGTAGTAAAGGAATTAAATAAACATGATCTTTCAAAAGAGGTCAGTATAAAAGCATGTCTACTACGGTTACCATCTCTGGGAAAACATCGGAATTGATTTCATACTTTCAACCACCATTGCATTTGTCAGATCAATATGAGTGCGGTTTGATATACTTTTCAGTATTAAAATCAAGACCAAATATTCCCATTATTAACAAAGGTCTGTCTGTAATCAGAATCGAATGTGATCTTGTTAACGGTTCGTACTGCAACGGATTACCAACTCATTTTATTCATGAATTTGTGTCCGATACTACTCCAGGTCATCAGTGCACGGAAATACCACAACATGTTATTTACTTTCCAGTAAACAAAAATATAATTTCATCGGTATCTGTTAAGATTGTAGATCAAATTGGTCACTGTATTAACTTTGGAGAGGAACAAGTTCAGTTACGTCTTCATTTAAGAAAAACAAAATGATAGTATATTATAAAAACAACCAAGCGAATGAAAAAGGTCTTAGTCCTTCTGCGATTGCTAAAGTGCAAAGACGCAAGAAAAACGTTAAGAAATTGACTAAAGCCAATAAAGATTTTCTTAAAGCCCTAGGGTTTAAAGTATGAATATACTACAGATTACTGAATTACCACACTTCGACACTTCGATCGAAAGTTATGAAGTTCATTCATACAATCCCTACAATAACAGCTTTAGAGAAAACGATGAAATCAGAATTCCCATCCACCAGCAAGACATATACGTGCTACCATCAGCCAGTTCAATTTACATCGAAGGACAAGCGAAGCTCTTCGGTAAAGATGGGAATCCAATCAAGAAAACTTTTTCGTTCACTAATAACCCTATTATGTATTTGTTTCAAGACATCAGATACGAAATGAATGGTATTGAAATAGACCGCATAAAAAATTCTGGAATAACATCAACAATAAAATCATACATCTCATTAAATGAAGCAGAAAATAAAGTTGCTGCTCTATGGGGTTGGAATTTAGAGGGATTTCAAAGTGAAGGGCATTTTAGTGCTGTTATCCCATTAAATAAGGTTTTAGGTTTTGCAGAGGATTACAATAAAATAGTGATAAATTGTGAACATGAACTTATATTAAACAGAAGCAACACTAACTTAAATAGCGTTATCCTTACTGATGATATTGTTAATTTTCAAATAGATGTGCAAAGAGTTCAGTGGAGGGTGCCACACATAAAAGTATCAGATCGAGAACGACTGTCACTTTTAAAACATTTAGAAAGAGATAAAGCCATTCAGATGGCGTTTAGAAATTGGGATTTATATGAGTATCCGTTACTACCTAAAACCACAAAGCATTCTTGGTCAGTTAAAACTGCTTCACAATTGGAAAAACCCAGATATGTAATTTTTTGTTTACAAACAAATCGAAAAAATAATAAAACTAAAGACAGTTCACTATTCGATCATTGTGAAGTAACAAACGTTACGCTCTTTTTGAATTCACAATATTATCCATATGAACCTTTAGGTTTAAAGTTTTCTGAGAACAAATATAGTATATTATATGAAATGTTTGTGAAATTTCGTCAGTCGTATTACAACTGTCCAGTAGACCCGTTGCTTGAACTAAAGGAGTTCAAAGAAAAAGCCCCTCTTTTTATCTTAGACTGCTCAAGACAAAACGATAGCCTGAAAACAGGTCCAGTGGACGTGAGGTTAGAAATTGAATGTTCTACAGCAATACCAGATAAGACGACTGCATATTGTTTGATTATAAACGATCGACTCGTAGAATACAAACCTCTCAGCAACATTGTGCGTAGGTTATCATGATAGCTATTGTGGATATTCAAGGCTTTAAAACAGAAACAAATGAATTTATAATAAAAGAAATCGCTATATTGTATAATAAAACATTACAAGTGTTTTTAATTAAGCCACCATTTCCATTTTCAAAATTAACAAAACAAGAAAAAAAACATGTTAGTTGGATTGAACGTAACAGAAAGATACACTGGCGTGAAGGATTTGTACCCTACCATAATTATCAGAATTTAGTTATAGATATTTTAAGAGATAAATGTATCTACGTTAAAGGTTCAGAAAAAGTGTTGTGGTTAAAACATATTTTAGTAAACAGTAATTGTAATATATTCAATTTAGAAGATAAAGGATGTTCTAGTTTGATAAGTTTATACGATCAATATAAGTATTCTCAAGATTTATATAACTGTATTTATCATGATTCTGTATGTGCTTTAAAAAATGTATTGTGTTTAAATAAGTGGTGCTTTGATAATAAAATTCTAAAATAAATACTTTCTTGTTTTATTTCTATAGTTAGCTAAAACGCATCTTAAAGTTTTCTATCCCCCTCCTCCCACCTCTGTCCGGTCTTTATAAGTTATTGACAAATGCTGGACGATACCATTAAACGTTTATAATTGAACTAGAAAGTAAATAGCACATGTCTCAAAATGAATACAAACCTCGATATGACATGTATAACACGTTTAAAATGCGTGAATATTCATTTAATTATTATTGGAGGACGTTTAATAAAAAGAAAAGATTAGTGAGGGAAGTGGCTGACGCGGGATTCTTTTATTATGGAAATGGTATAAATGATATTGCAGCATGTTTCTCATGTGGAGGTGTTATCGAAGATTGGGAGATTTATGATGATCCTTGGATGCAGCATGCTATACATTATCCTGAGTGTTTTTATTTAAACGCTGTGAAAGGAAAAGAATATATAATTAAATACAGATATATCCATCTCAGCATTAAACTCTCAGCATTGTAGTGTGATAGTTCAATCTTAATCAACGCTTGCTTCAACAAGAGAGAGAGACTATATTAAATAAATTAAAATTCACATAATGCTTCATTCATCGAAATTTGGTTTGGAAGGCAATTCTAAACTTATTTTCAGGAATGCTAGTGGCGAGATTATATTTACTCAAGACATGACTGACAAGAAAATAATGAACACCAGTTCATCAAAACAGGATAATACAAACAAGACAGAGCAAAACTCAGAAAAATCGTCCTTCGAAAGTACACGATATCTCACACTCAAGAATGGTCACAATGAGGTCCTTACTTTTGTTCGAGTTGGCAAAGTACATCCTGGTCCTGAAAAATCGGCTGTAAGGTCATCAAATGCTCCGCCTGATATTAAATTAGAAACAAGAAGTATAGTGCGTGATATAGTCTTTCCTGATTCAGAAGACATTCTATGCTATCAGATTCTGCCACAAGATGAAATTCCTTTTCTTTAATGAATTATATAAATGATAAATAACTGTGCTCAATGTTGATATTTATAAGATGCTAATGACTTTAGAAGTTATGGTTCATAACAAGTGTAATTAAACATAATTATGTTATAAATATCTTGTTTTATTTTCTACTACATTCATCACCATCTATTTTCTTTCTAGATAGAACCTAAACATTGTAATATTTTAACAAGTAATCACATAGGTGTATAACACGTTGATCTAATTGATACTTCTGAATACAAACATACATTATGATAAGTACACGAATCAATAGCAAAGAGGCGTAACATGGGTAGGAATAAGATAGGAATGCAAACAGTTTCCTTAACGGGTACGGTGATATGTAAACAATCACTCTCAACCGATTCGACAATACATTATGATTGTGTGCTAGGTGAGTACATTGCAAAGGGGTATGGACCTTTAGTTTTTGTAAAGTTAACCTGCGCTTCTCTGGGACAGTAAAATAAATAATTAAGTTTTCAACTGGATATTATTGGGTTATCTGGATCAATAAGTCCAGTTATATAGAACTAATACCATTCACCCACAATCTATTCAAATAGACGAAAACAGTGGTTATTAAAAAAAGAGTAACATCGTATAAAAAAACTTCAGATTTT